>CM033427.1:58745501-59435501 GCA_019425775.1 Rafetus swinhoei
TCTGATCTGTTTCACCAATGTAAAACAGATCAACATTAGTGAAACTATGATCAGAATCTGGTTCAGTGTAATGCTAATGCATCTATAGAGTCCCATATCTTTTCATTCATTTGCAAGTTTTTCCTGTCTCAAACCTTTTGGCAAACAAGATTAATTTTTAGCCTCTAAAATATACAAAATTAGTGCGTAAATATACTACGAAGTAACTTTGCATTGCAGACTTACCTCCACTACTACAATGATCAATAGCCCTCCTACACACTCTCACCATATGCACCATACTTTTCTAGATCCCTGAGTTCTACAAATGCCTGAGTATACAGAAGACTTTAACCTGTGCACTAAATGCCCAAATGGCAAGTATGTAAAGAGTGTAACCATACAATTACTCAACTCTCAAATGAACTCATGGGAAAATTATATAAAAACAAAACCACCACTCCACACCATATTACCTCCTTTGTGAACAGTTTTCACAAAATGAACACCATATATCTGACCTACCAGTAGTCAACCTCAAAATATGCGTGTGTGAGCTTAAATTCATGACTTTGCTAGATACTAAAAATCATGGTCTTAATAAAGACACTGGATTTATGACTTATTGCAACAGTTTTAACTCACTGACTCCACTCCTTTTTTTCTACTAGGACTACAGGAATGTTAACAGGACACTTCACTTGGAATGCTCCCTTACAAAATGTGCTAACTACTTATGCTAAGTTATTTGCTTGAACATGTATTTAGCTGTGACACTCTGAGCAGCTTTCCCAGGCCTCAGGAAGAGCTCTGTGTAGCTCAAAAGCTTGTGTCTCTCACCCACAGAAATTGATTAAATAAAAGATATTATTGTGAATTTTCTCATGAAAGTCTTGGGAAATATATTTTTAAATCTCTTTATTACTGTTGTTCTTATCTCACCCACTTTGTACTGTAAGTCTAGCAATAGAGCAAAAGTACTTGAGCTCAGTTTGTGTCAGTCTTAGTAGGAAACGCCTAAAACATATTAGCAGAGAATGTATGAGACAAAAAAAGTCTTATCTACACTGTTGACCTAAATTATGCTACTCCAGCTATGTGAATAACATAACCAGAGTTGACATAGCTTAGGTCAATTTACCACAGTTTACCATAATTTACCACTGCTCTGTGTTGAGAGATGCCTTCCTTCCCATCAACGTACCTCACTCTTCTGATTGTGGTGGAGTATCAGAGTTAACTTGACAGCACTTGGATATTGAATTAGCAGGTCTTCACTAGACATGCTAAACCCACCCCTGCTGCATTGATCACAGAAACATCAGCAAGTGTGGACATTAGTAACATGGAAATTATGATATACTCCCAAAAACAACTCCAATGATTCCAGGTAGACATGCAGTGCTGAATGAACAGCTCCGTTGTTACCTGGAGAGTTCAGTTTCTGTTTAATCCTTTGTTGGGCCTCTACTGACTAACTTCATGCAGTTCTGAATCTATTTCAGCATGAACCAAGCTATAGATCATATATACATAGTGAATGATGCTAATTACAGTGACGGGTCTAGAGTAGTATTTATTTCTCACGAATAGACAGCACCTGACAGCCTTTGTATATCAAGTTGTTATTAAAATCCTGTGTCTGGATGCTAAGCTGACTTATTTTATAACTAATCTTCTTTTATGACTAATCATAAACTCTGTATAAAGTTTGGTAAGTAAATTCATCTAATTTGACAAGGGGCATATTAAAATAAAATAATTTGTGTCATAAAATATACTGTTGTAGTTGTTTTTGTGGTTGTCAAATGTAATTTTATTAGAATATTGGTGTAAACATCTTATTAGTAACTTTAATCATGTACTGAGACTGGATTAGCATGAAAATACAATGTTATTACTTCTAAATGTATTTTATAAGGATATTTCTTTTAAATCTTCTTGGAGTCATCACGCCGCATTGGGAATACGGGCATACAGAAATAATCACAAATGACTGTCATTCACATCATGTTACCAGTCTAAACTAAGCAGGAGCCCAGGTTGAATTGGAAGTGGGATCTGGGCAAGAAAACCACATGGTTTTCTCCATGGAGCAATTCTTCATGAAGTGGTTTGTTATTTTTCCACTCGTATTTCTGACAAATGTAACATAGAAAGTTGATTTTCTTAAGTACAGTGCTTGACATAACATGACTGATGGCAAAAAAAAAAATCTCAGAGCTGCCATATGTCCTTGTTGAAACTATGAGATCTGAATTTCATTATTGCAAAAGCCAGGTAACTCTAGTCAATTCCTTGGACTAAGTTTTATCTAATTGGAAATAGGCAAGAACAAAAGAGAGGGAGAGAGAGTGGCCCAAGCTTAAAAACAGGCTACACCAACACGAAAATTGCTCAGTGCACTTAACACAGATTTATAACAACGGGAGTTGAGGGTGCTCAATATATATGAGGAAAAGGGAAAATTTTGAGATGGCATTTAGCCTTTTACTTTAGATTTTACTTCCCTTCATTATAAACCCAGAACTCTTCACATGTTTTTATTTGTCACTCAATTGCACCCTTTTCCCATGCTCTGATATCAAAAAACTGAAATTAAACAGTCCAATCCTACAGCCCTTATTCATAGTAGTCCTTACTCACACAATTAACCACAGATGTCAATGAGGGCATTTACCTAAGGACTGTTTGCATGAGTCAGTGTTGCAGGATCCAGAGCACTGCCAGCCAATGTGCATATTTATTTATAGTCAGGGAAGCCAACAGTCTGAGTGGGCCCCTGCACAAGAAGGTGGTAGTTCCGGGCTCCTGGAAGGGGCAGGGCCTCGAGCAAAAGGGGCCCTCCATGTTGCTCAGAGCGCAGCATGACCCCCACCCCTCGAAGCTACACAGGGGGCATGTGACATGGTGCTCCTGAGGCAATTTGAAGGGCTTGGGACTCCAGATGCTACTGCTGCTACTGCAGCAGTAGCAGTAGCCAGGAGTGCCAAGCCCCTTCAAATTGCTGGTCACTGCCCCCTTTACTCTCCTCCCCCGCTGTCACCAGGCCTTTTTACATTTTATTCATTTGCTTACCCTCAGACACAGTGTATTTGTCCCAAGGCACATTCATGCAGCTATTCAAATGATAAGTTTGCCATGAGTTAGAGTACTGAGCCCAATGAGAGCATTTGTTAAAAAAACATGCTTCTTTGGACCTCTGTTTCCAACTTCTAGTTATAAAATCACAAACCAGATAAGTTCCAACAGTTTCCAGACTTAGCCAATCATCCCTAATTTGGAATCGTCTAGAAAACAAAGAGGATGAGGACTTCTTAATGCAAGGAGAGTAAATAGCATTGAGGTATCACAAATAATTTGGGTGTTACAGCTCAGACTATATTAATTCACTCCATTCAATGAAATATTTCAGGTAATGGAAATAAAATGGATCATTTTATAATGCATTACCCTATTTAAAATATGTATTTTTAAAATATGGTAAAACATTATAAGTCTTATGAGAATGCTGACTGTTAAAGCAAAATCACAAAATGACATATGTACTCTACAATAGTATTTCACTATAAAAGCGTGGACCCCTGCTGGCATATGTAATTTAATGTGTAGCATGCTTCTCCTAATTCAATCAGGTCTCTACATCCCTTCTTTTATATTCCAATTGGATTCCATGTGCTAAAGCCATCAAGATTTTCAGGATGAAATGAATGCTTGTATTAATCCTGCAATTTCCATTTAAAACACAGCATCGATTTGATTAATAAGGTCTGATGCTGAATAATTATATGGCAAATATGTAGGATATAAGAAAATCACAGATGTGACCACTAGCAAAAGCCTTGTGGGAGAAGAGGGTCAAAGGAAAGCAATGGCCATGACTGAGGTGATGAATTCTTTGGCTTTTCTCTTATGCAATTAACAAGCAGTGCTTCTATTAATTTGCCGCCCCTAGAGTCTTCACTGGTCAGATGTGTCAGGGTCAAGGGTCACAGGGGCAGAGCAGGGGTCAGCATCACAGCAGCACTGAAATGAAATGAGAAAATGAAAGAAATCCAAATTAAAAAGTAGAATAGACATTCAGCAGTATGTAGAAGGGAACGAATCTTGTTAACGTTAAGAATGCTGCTTTAGAATAATAAAAATGTTCCCTGCACATTTAATTCAAAGTAATCAATCTGAGGTGCAGTGCTTGAGCATCCAATAAAAGAAAATCAATGTGGTCTCTACAAGGGAAGACAAACAATGCTAGCTTTTACTAAAGGGATTATAGGTTAACATTTATTCAGTGTATTGTAATCTGATGTCAAGTGGTATAAAATCAAGCCAACAATCCATTACCACCTGTTATAAGTAAGGTGCTGATCTCATGCAAATTGACTTTTCATAGAACTTATTAAATCATTTCTGTTCTAGCTATGAAACATTTTTCTACTTCAATAAATAGTATTTCATACATGTATTAAGGAATATCAAAAAGATGAATATTTGTCATTTCAAAGCACAGTTTAACTTTCCTCTTGCTTTCTTTCTGCTTCCTATCATTAATTAATCAAATGGAATGTGTTTTGTTTTAAACTTACAAGCAAAAATAGCATTAATTCAAGAGCCAATATAATGCAATAGTTCTGAGTCTCATCAAATTTGCCCTGCCTGTCTTTCAGGAGTATTATTCATTTTTTAAGTATTAAATGGAATAAACTGGTGAGAAATACCATTTTAAAAAAAACCCTGTGCCATATAGGAATAGTCATAATTTGTAATACAATGCAAGAGAAAGAAAAGGAAAGTCAGTAGCAATGTTGGACATCAACTGAACCCATTCCCAATGAAAAGCTTGATCCTGCTTCCTAGTGAAATCAGTGGAGAATTTTGTCATTGACATTGGTGGGAGCAGAATCAAGGCCATAGATGAACTGTGCTAAAAGGGGTAAAGGACTTTTAAATGGTACCCCTTAATAAAGGATTTGTATTAAGCAAAAATTCTTATTTTTCTGGATTTTATGTATTGTTAATTTGAAACAATATAGGTATTTCTAACATGTAACCTAAACTCATGGAGATAGGAAACAAGCCTTCAATGGGACAAATGTATCTAATAGATATTTATTCCGATCTGCTGGAAGGGGAGAAAGAGATGGCACTCTTCTGAAATATCAGACAAAATTAATGATCTCAACTTTAACATCAGGAAAGAGCTGTTGTCAATGTTAACATCACTTTTTAAACAGTCTGGTTTCTTGTTAGGGTTGGGTCACTTTTATGTATGAAGGAAAACATTACCACATGTTTGAAAATATTGCTGATATTTTGCAGATTGTAATACACTGCAGCCCTCTGGTACATCAAAACATTTCAGCATTCTGTGGTGGTAGAAAGGGAAATTGAACTTGACACTATTTTTATTATAAAAGCTAAGTTTAGTTTTACCACCCTGGATACAATAGAACAATTTAGTTGTGAAGGGGTTTTTTGTTTGTTTTTGTTTTGGCAGTTTGTTTATTTTGCCTTTAAACTTCAAAGGAAACTTAACCACTGATAGACTCAGTGCAGTATACAGGAAGAATATCTATTGCAGAGTTCAAACTTGCATTCTGTGTGCTTCAAAAGCTTCCAATTAAGTCAATGCGGCTCTGATTGGGTAAGGAAACTAGGGTAGGAGACAAAATGGTCCAGAGGAGAGGGCATTGGCAAGGACTGAGAAGACTTGAATTCTGTTCCTGGTTCTGCTAATGAGTAGCTCACATTATATGATTCTGGGCAAATCAGTATCCCTCTGTTTCTCTATATATATAATGGGATAAAATTTCTTACTCTCCTTTGCAATGTGCTTTGAGATGTCTGGATAAAAAGGTCCATATTAGTGATAATATGACAAGGACAAGCCCTGTAGTGTAAATAAAAATTTTAGAAGTGTGCCTGTAGTTCAACATTTATTTGCTGTTTGGAGAGAAAGCAACTGGATCCCAGATTTTGTCTTGGCTCATAATAGAAATTGGAGCTGACTGGAAAGTTAGGATACAGATATAAACCCCAGACATGTTCTGATTTGTTCAGACTACTCCTTGTTTAAATTTATTTTTCTTCTTTAGTTTTGATAATAAACACATCTGCTTTCAAACCAATGGATTTTTAAGTGCAGGATTTTTTTTAACAATTTCTAGCAACCAAACCACTATTGCAAGAGTCAATGCAGTCTTGCCAAATTAATGATCTTCCCAGTTTAATAGTTATTTTTGTGATGCCATCAGTATTGCTGCTGAAGCTGTCCTGTATTTAAAAGGCTAATGTTTATAATTTAAAATTAAAATGTCAAATCCATTTTTAAAATCCTCTAGAATGTATGGTTTATATTTTGTATCCTCCAAAGAGAATTTCAGGCTTTACGTTTTTTACATTTTTATTTGCAAAAGATTATCTTGCTATATAAGTCCAAAACACAGGAAATAAGCTTTCAAATAGTACACAAATGACTGGAATGGTATTAGGGAAAAAATGTGAAGCTGAAAAAAAACCACTCTATTTTACAGAGTAGTGCTATGCCTCATGCTAGTCTTTTAAGAAAAAATAGCAAAAAAATTAGCATATATAAGAAGGAAATTATAGAAAAGTATATGGCACTGAAAGACATTTTTGATCATTTTGCATTTTTGTGCACAGGAGGCCATAAAAGGTTGCCAATTGGGTATTGTAAAACTCCACTTAACAGTGGATTTTAGATACATATAACCAGTTAAAGGTGATTGAATAGCAAGGGTTGAATAGTGCTCATTATACCTGCTGTCGTGAGACTTCTATTCATTATTGTAACAGAATGAAACAACATTGTTGCTGTACAGGACATGGTTGTAGTATTGATTGGGTTTCTCAAAAGTCTTCTCTTAGGATGCAGAGTGCAGTCAAACATGCACAAACATCATTCAGTTCCCCTGATTCTGTCATGTGTTCCATGTACCTCAAACTAAAGCAGCCTTAAGATACAGGAAAATGGCTCTTTAGTTGAAGGCAGACAGGGCTCTAAGCCTGACTCAAGGGGGTTATGCAGATGTGGTGACCTTTCTTCCAGAGACCAGATTTTACACTCAAATTGCCATTAAAGCTCTATTTTCCCTAGAGGTGCACAGTCAACTTGTGTGTTTTCTCCATTAGGGTTAAAAGTCACTGTGGCACCATGCCCACACTACATACTAAATGAAATGAAACATAAATGGACTGTAGAATGGCTTTCCATCCAAGAGAAATTGCATTGTTTTTAACACAAGCCATTTACTGGTGTGATAGACAAAATGTGTATGTAGGATAATATAGAATCTTTTGCCATTTCCCCACACAGAATCAATATACAGAAAATGTTGCATTTTTCTCATTCTAAATTAACTATAAAATGTGATCTTAACAATAGCAGTAACTACCTGCATATAGTATCGGTAAAATACTGAAAATGAAACATATTATTGGTTCCTTTGGGGTAAACTGCATTCTCTTCTTATAGTTTCCCAACAGAGCTGAAGAGAATTCATACAGTGCCTTGGAGGTGGTAGAGTCCAACACCCTAAACTTTTGATCAGGGTGCCATGCAGCTCTGCATTCTTTCCAATGTCCCTTCTCCAGATCCTGACCTGACATAAGGACCTTGATCTTTGTATACCATGCAGGACTCTCTACACAGAGGAGTTAAAATTCTGGCCCCACTAAGTTCAATACAAGTTTGGCCCTTTACATTAAGGGAGGCAGGATTTCACCCTGGGTCTTTTCTATCATTGACCCAGTGGCCAAACCTCTGCTCCTCCTCCCTACCTTCCAACCCATTATATATACATGCCCAAACACACAGCACAGATACACAACTTGAACTCAAGGGTTCAAATCATGCTGGAAGGACATAATGAGTGGGGTTACATAGGGATCACTTCTGGGTCCAGTTCTGTTCAATATCTTCATCGGTGATTTAGATAATGGCATAGAGAGTATGCTTATAAATTCTGCAGATGATACCAAGCAGGGAGGGGTGCCAGGGCATTAGAGGATAGAATTATAATTCAAAATTGTCTGGAAAAAATTAAGAGGTGGTCTAAAGCAAATAGGATGAAATTCAATAAGGACAAATGCAAAGTACATTTCTTAGGAAGGAACAATCAGTTTCACACCTACAAAATGGGAAATGATTGTCTAGGAAGGAGTACAGTGGGATATAGGGGTCATAATGAACCACAAACTAAATATGAGTCAAAAGTGTGATACTGTTGCAAAAAAAGAAAACATTATTTTCTATTAGTAGGAGTGGTATTAGCAAGACACAAGTAATTCTTCCACTCTACTTGGCACTAATTAGACCTCAGCTGGAGTACTGTGTCCAGTTCTGGGTGCCACATTTCAGGAAAGATATGAACAAATTGGAGAAGGTCCAGAGAAGATCAACACAAATGATTAAAGGTCTAGAAAACATGACCTACGAGGGAAGAGTGAAATAATTGGATTTATTTTCTGGAAAAGAGAAGACAGAGAGGGGACATAAGTTTTCAAACACCTAAGAGATTGTTACAAGAAGGAGGGAGAAATTCTCCTTAACCTCTGATGATAGGACAAGAAGCAATGGGCTTAAACTGCAGCCAAGGAGGTTTAGGTAGGACATTAGGAAAATCTTCCTGTCAGCATGGTTAAGCATTGGAATAAATTGCCTAGGAAGGTTGTGGAATCTCCATCATTGGAGATTTTTAAAAGCAGGTTAGACAAACACCTGTCAGGGATGGTCTGGATGGCACTCGGGCCTGCCATGAGTGGAGAGGATTGGACTTGATGATTTGTTGAGGTTCCTTCCAGTTCTTTGATTCTATGAACTTCACCTTCCAACTGATCCATATGGAACTGTTTCATAGATTTAATCCACTGTACACAAGAGTTGCAAAATTTTTATCTCATCACTAGGCAAAATCAGTCATGCTTGGTCGGTCATACTCAGTTTTATGCTGCTGGGCTGATTACATGAGTTCTGCAGAAGTGGCATTGTACTAACCTAGTTATACAAGTATGTGTATATGCAGAAAGCCTATATCTTGCTTCACAAGGACTAGAGTCATTATTACTATGGGTATGTCTACATTATAATATAAGCCCAGGATTAGTAGAACTTGAGTTAGTAGTCACTGGGTTTAATAATCAAGGTCTTGAGCATTTATACTCATTGGCTACATCTAGACTACATGCCTTTTTCAACAGAGGCTTTTTCAAAAGTATCTTTCGGAAAAAAGCCTCTGTCAAAAAAGAGCGTCTAGATTGCATTACGCGGATCAAAAAATCGATCCGCTTTTTCGAAAAAGAGCATCCAGACTGCCAGACGCTCTTTTGAAAAAAAAAAAAGGCACCCCGAAGTGCTTCTGGCAGGGCCTGGAGACAGCCTTTATTTCCAGGTGCTGCTGCATGCCCTTTGCAGAGACACGTGCTTAAAGGGGATCCCCTTGGACAGCCATTGCTCTGATCCTGCTTCTGGCTTGCCTACTCCTAAAGGGAAAGCAAAGCTGCTGCAGTGCTTGCTCTGGTTGCCCTGCTTCCTCAGACACCACAGCAGTTTATTTACAGGGTTTTTTTTCTGCTTTTCACTGTTTTTGGCCATAGAGCCTGAGCTGCCCCTGGGCAGGCGATGGCCCCACGCTGCCATACTGCAGCTTCTGCTGCATCTTCATGACTCTGTCATAAATCTCCTGCCCCATATGGACCCAGACCGCACCGAGGATACCCTCCTCCAGGGTGCAGGAGCTCTGTCCTTGTCCCCAAACTTGTTTGGGGACAGGCAGATTTGGAGGCACTAGACTAGTTTGGACCAGTGGGACCGGCTCGTCATGCAGCTCTGGGACGACAACAACTGGCTCCGCAACTTCCAGATGCGGAAGGCTACATTCCTGGAGCTGTGTGCCTCGTTCACCCCTGCTCTGAAATACCAGGACACCCACCTGCGGCCTGCCATCCCTCTGCAGAAGTGGGTCGCAATCGCTCTGTGGAAGCTGGCCACCCCCAACAGCTACCGCTCCGTGGGACACCAGTTTGGCATGGGGAAGTCTACCATCAGGACCATTTTGATGGAGGTAAGTCACTTTCAGGGGACAGGCCCTGCTGAGTCGGGGAGTTAAGAATGGGGAACTGCCAGGTAAGGGCAAGAGGGAGTGGGGGATGGAGTAGCACTTGGAGGCCGCTCCTCGGCCACCCCTGCACTGATGCGGGCGAGGGGAGGAGGGTTCTGCTCCCAAGCACTTAGGTAACCTGTCTAACTCCCTGGTTTCTGTCTGTCTATTTGTCTCGTGATGAAGGTGGTGAGGGCCGTCAATGCAGAGCTGCTGAAGAGGCTCGTCCGTCTTGGGGACCTGGACAACATCCTTGCTGGGTTTGCTGCCCTTGGCTTCCCGAACTGTGGAGGAGCCCTCAATGGGGGACACATCCCAATCTGTGCACCGCCCCATCGATCAGCCCAATTTATAAACTGGAAGGGCTACTATTCCATGGTGCTGCAGGCCCTGGTCAACCACCGGGGACAGTTTATGGACATTTGTGTCTGGTGGTCGGGGCACGCACATGCTGCCCGCATATTCCACAACTCCTACCTGTACTGCAGGTTGCAGGCAGGAACATTTTTCCCCCAGCGGGACCTCACGCTCAGGGACGCACAGATGCCAGTATGCATAGTGGCCAACGCAACCTACTCCCTGATGCCGTGGCTCATGAAGCCCTACACTGGGCACCTGGATGCAAGCAAAGAGCTTTTCAACACACATCTTGGCCAGGCTCACATCCAGGTGGAATGTGCCTTTGGCCGTCTGAAAGGGAGGTTCCGTTGCCTCTTCACACACCTGGAGATGGGCAAACGCAACATCCCGGAGGTGGTGGCCACATGTTGTGCCCTCCATAACCTGGTGGAGAGGAAAGGGGAGGCCTTCCTTTCGGGCTGGGGGACAGGTGCTGATGGCGAGGACAGGCTATTTGAGCAGCCCTGGACGGCTGCCATACGCCAGGCTTACCAGTCTGGTGTCCAAATCCATGAGGCCCTGAGGGAGAGATTCTCTGAAGAAGCCCACTGACTCTCCCCAGGGCCTCCCCCAGATTTGGCCTGGCCCACCCCTACCTTTCCCTCCATAACCCTCACTCTCTTCCCATAAATACATACACACCCAGTTTTCTTTGGAAACAGAAATTGGTTTTTTTATTAGAAATAGTAGCAATACAGAAAATATGCTGTGAATAAACCACCTTTCTCTTGGTTCAACTGTTTATAAACAAAGTAAATCTGTCACTCAAAAATAAAGAATTTGTTCCATAACTGAAATGTCCTTTCACTGCGGTGGTAGGGGACTGAACACTGGGAGGGCAGAGGGGGGCTGAACACTGGGAGAGGGGAGGGGGCTCAAGTAGGCTGCTGCTTCCTTGATCACAGGGTCCTGCCACCTTTCTGCATCCTGGCACTGCCATGGCTTTGGGCTCAGGTGGAGCGAGAGCCAGTACTGGCCTGGGCGGGGGGATGGAGGGAGGGCAACTGTTGGGCCTGTGAGGGCTCGGGAGCAGGGGGGGCTGGGGAGCAGGGGCCTGCCATGCAGGAGAAGCGGTGTCCTTGGCAGGGCAGACAAGGCTAGGACCTCCCGCATAGTGGCACAGATGGAAGTGCACTGCTGGACCAGCTCATCCAGCAGCCTGCTGCGCCACTCTGCCTCTGCCTCCATCCTCTGCTAAAGGGTCCTGTTGAGGTCCTGCAGGGCCACGACATGCTCCTTCAACAGGTCTGTGTAGACACGCCAGTGCCTGCGGGTGCCACGTGTCTGGGATGGTGGTAGGGCGGGTGTGGTGCTCCCCTGCTGGGTACAGGGTCTGGCTATGGGGTGTTACACGTGACAGCGCATGTGAGTTGGGCAGCAGCCTGAAAGCATCACAGGGGCCCCACAGTGGCAATTGGACTACATGGCCTCCCACACTGCCAACCCGCTTGTGTGGTGACGCCTAAAAGCACTCACCTGATGATCCCTCCCTGATGTCCATGGATGCCTGGGAGGCCTCTGGGGTCTGGAGGACTGGCTCCTGGGAGACGATCCCTGCTGCCTCCTCATCCTCCTCCTCTGGGTGCAGCTCTCCCGCCTCTCCTGCCTGGTCATCCTCCCTCAGGGGTCGGTCCACGATGTGGTGGGGTAACCCAGACTCCACCACATGCAGTGGCGTCTGGGCTTCCCCACCACCCAGGATGTGCTCCAACTCCTGGTAGTAAGGGTAGCTCTGTGGGGCTGCCCCAGAGCAGGAGCTCTGGTCCTGGGCCTTGGCATATCCCTGCCGCAGCTCTTTGACCTTGGCCCTGACTTAGTCCATGGTGCAGGGGTGATGCCCTTTCTTGGCCAGTCCCTGGACCATGCTATTATATGTGTCCACATTCCTGTGGCACGACTGCAGGGTCTGCATGCCCTCTTCCTGGGACCAGAGCTCCAGGAGGATTTTTATTTCTGGGCCAGACCAGGCTGGTGCCCTCCTTTTGGTGCCCCTGAGTGGGTTCTCCTCACTGTCCTGAGAAGGGCCAGAGGGGCCTTGAGGCTGGGACATGGCTAGCACAACTGGCATGAGTGGTCTGGCTGGCTTCCTGACAGCAATGCCTGTCTGGGTGCCTGTGCCTTTAAGGGGCTGTGGCCAGGAACCACAGAGGCGCTCAACGTATAAAGGCTGGACTGTCCACCAGGGCTTCTTCCTGGAGGCCTTTTTTTTCAAAAGAACTGGCTCCCTGGGTCCACACACACCTTTTTTGGACAGATCTCTGTCAAAAAAGGCGTTATTCCTCGTAAAACAAGGTTTACTGCTGACGACAAAACTGCTGCGTTCTTTTGATTTACTGTTGACTTAACATGGTGGTAGTCTAGATGCAGGTATAGTTTTTTTCGAAAGAAGGCCACTTTTTTCAAAAATACCCTGTAGTCTAGACACCGCCATTGATAACAGGTTAGGACAAAGAAAGTCAGCCCGCAGCATTATAGGATTCTTTTGGCAAATTCCCAGAACATGAGTCAAATAGGTCAGTGTGAATGGTGCAAAATAGTGGGACCTGAACCCTGGATTCTAGCTTGACTCAGAATTGGACAATTCACCTTTGTGAGTTCCAAGGATCTCGTGTCTGAACCCTGGGTTACTGCAATTTGTGTGTAGACAAAGGAGGAGGATGTAGGCTTGTGCCTGAGTTCAAACCTTGGGCTTACATTGCAATGTAGACATGTTCCATGTCTGCATAACAGGAACAGGCAATGCATCATATTTCAAATGCAGCATTTAAGAAAAAAGTTCACATAATTTTTTGAATTAGTTTGAAAAGTTCATAGTGGAGCTTCCAGAAGATTTTAGATCATATTTATGTGTCTATAAGTAAGCTTATATTTCTATAGATATTTGGGGGGACATACAAGAATATTGTGAACTCTTCTTTAATGAGAAACGGTGGCTCTTTAATTAAAAAAGCATAAGTTAGTTCTAAATCTTCTCAGAAAGCTACACCCATGCAACTCAATAGAGTTGTCTGAAAGTTCATAATATGAGAAATATTTCCTGACAGAGTAGTTTGGAGTAATGTTCAAACAAATCATATTTTTGTATCCAGTTGTTAACTCAGTATCTAAACAAACAGAAGTTGATTCACAATCTTACAGTGGGTTCCCAATATTGCAAGTATAAGAAATGATAGGTACTTCACAGCAATACAGCTGTCAGGAGCAGTAGATTGACAAAAGGCTCTTTTAGTCAAAAATATTAATTTCACATACATGTGATAGTTTTCTTTTGATGAGAGGGGTTTCTTATCATGTGACCCTTCAGAATGTGGCTGCACGCAGACTCAATTCAGCTTCCTTTTTTAAAGATATCTCTCATAAAACACAAAAATGTGTTTAGTAGTCTAATTTTTGTCACAGGTTTTAAAGTAGCTGGGTACTTCAGTGAACACCAGATTAATTTTTTTTTTTGTTTCACTATAAGGCACCATGATTGCCGGTTAACAACTGGGAAAACATAGACTTTAATTGGAATTCGTACTTTAAAGGAAAAATCATATATATTCTTAGTTGGAATTTGAGTTAAAATATTAATTAACTCCAGCTTTTTTATTAACCTGTGTTACAAACAGTTATTTGATATAAGGCTGTCTGATCTTAGCTCAAAGCTAACTTAAACCCAATTCTAATTTTTCTTGTAGCACTTGACATATCTGGATCTCAGGGAATATGGTATAGACAAAAAGTTGTGAAGTGGGATTCCCCAGATAAACTCTATGGGCAGCACAGAAGAGAATTACTAATAATATTCAACTAACGTTTAATTGAAAGTGTTCCTGAACTAACTTATGTCAAAACTATAAAAGATCTTTTAAAATAAAAAATATAAAATATCTGACTATAACCAAATCCCAAGAAATGTATGTTCAACTTCTTAGCTTCTTCTTCCAATATGTAGAATGATGTGTTGATGCAAACTACTCGACTTTTAAACTGTTTTATACCAACAGACTGTAGTCACTCCCAATGGACTGTAGAAGCTACAAACCAGCTTTTCCATCCATGGGCAAAGCCTGAATAGATTTGTTTTGCCCAGAGTTTCTTCCACAAAAACCACATCAATCATGCTACTATGAAGCTTGCCAAAGACTCTGTGGATCCAAGGACTAACAATATTCTGATGAGGCAGTTCAGCAACTTCAAACACAGAGGTATATTGTCCATAACTCTACCTATCCATTGGTCCACCTTATCTTCAACCTTATTGATTTACTTCACTAATTGATCAGCCATCCAAACATAAGCACCACCTTGTGGTGCTTGACTTTCCCAGCCATTTATGTGGTTATTGCACTAATGAAGGGGTTCTGTAATTCAGTGGGTAAAAAGCAAAAATCATAAAATGAAAATAAAATCATCTTTGGCTGATAGAGCTTAGCATTTAAATATTAAAAGGAATAATTATTGGCTCATTACATCATAATTGCTTAGTCTGAGCAGTTTCAGTTTATCATGTAAATTCCTTTTTAGTTTAATATTGACCTGCTGTACAATATTGGCTGTTATGTCAATATAAATTAGCTATATTAAAAATGAATGCACATGTATTGTGATGATCTTTGAACACTTAATAAATCAGCAATTTTAAAATTCAAAAGAAGGATCGGGGACAAGAGGATGTAAAACATGACAAGGGATCACTCATATTTTGCTTTGATTTTAATGTGTTTTTTCATTTATTAAAATGTAAAAAATACAAGAATATTTTTGTTTTTTGTAACATAAAAGCTAGACAACCTAATGTTTTCAAATATTATAAAATAATAATAAAAGTGTCCTTTTGAATGCTTGACCCTTTATGGCAAGTTTCCAAAGTTCATTTTTATAGTTGAGTTATAAACCCATAAATAAATAGAGACTTATAATTTACAGAGATACAAGTACATTCTATATACATCATTATAATCAATATAGTTATCATCAGAGAAAAAATACAGCTGATTAAGATACTTATACAGACATGTTAACGTTTAACCCCTACCAGATAACAAGGGATGAAGAGGCCGAGTTAAACAACACTTCACAGCAGTATTAAAATTAAGCAATTGTAAGAGGTAATATACGTTCATGTAGATGAAACAACAACCTTTAACCCACCTAATAACAGCTCAAAAAATAGAATGACATCACATGTACCAGGAACATATTATATCTGTTAGTGCTGTGAAGCTTTGTAGGACTTGTGGGTTGATTTTGGCAACCTTAAATCCATAAGAAATACTAGTTTTATTATACCTTTTACAAACATTAGACTTCAGCTATCAGAGCTTTGAAAGCTTATTTATAACTGTCCCACCTACATCCACTAACTCTCATTCCTTACTTTGGACATAATTAAACTTCACCAGATCCCCATTAACCTGTTCCTTTGATCTCTGCTGTGATGATATGCAAAGCTATCCTGTAAGGCCTCATCTCTGGCTATTGGTTAGGATTTCTAATAACTATACACAGAGTTCTGAGGAAGCAAAACCTATTGAAGATTTTCTCAAGCTATGGACAAATCCAGCTCAAAAGACCAATTTAAAAAAATCCACGTATCAAGCGAAGTGTCTTCATTAGGGTCTAAGGCCTCAAAGAAAATACCAGTCCAGGGAAATTCTGAAGGTCTGTCGCTGACCTTTCTTTGGTTTTAATCACTGAAACTCCCGACAGCTTAATAAGTTGAAGGTGCTGGATCACAGTCTAACTTAATAAGGCCCACAGCAGAGCCTTGGCCACCTCTGATTGCTCCCATAAGTCTTAGCACATCTGGTACTCTGTCCTTGGGTGAGAAATGTTTTCCATAACTTTCCTCATACTCACTACCCTGCATATAAATTGTTTTTATTAAACCACAAATGATACAGCACTGTATATTTGTGTGAGCTTTTTGCAGTTTTCAGACTTCATCCTACTGAGAGAGATGGTTGTTTTCTCCAAAATAAAATTAAACACGGTTTATCACAAGAATTTTCCTTGCTTCCCCCCGCCCCTCTTTGTTTTGCTGTGAATCACATGGGTCAGCCTAACCTTCAGCTATGACACAAGATTGAAGAACTGAAGAATGCAACAAGTCTGCTAGGGATGATCTGCAATATATTGTACTTGTTCTTTTAATATATATATAAAGGGACTAAGTAAGGAATTGGGCAGGAAGAGTATAGCATTAAATATAACAACCAAAAACCTAAATATGACTTCAATAGAAATGGTATTTTTTTGTATGTGGCTGCTGCTCATACCATATGTACAGAAGATGTGAACATATACACAGAAACTCCACATTGAAATTCCACATTTAAGAATGTTTACCCCACACTGTTTTTTTCAAGACAGGTTTTTTTTTTTTTTTTTTTTTTTTTTTTGGTTCTTATTTTGAGGATAAGAGAAACTGCAGTTCCTCCAAAACTATTGTTTGGTAAGCAGTGACATTTTAATGGCAGCCACTGTATCAGTTTGTGTGTGTGCATGGGCATGCATATACATGTTTGTCTGTGTGCACATACATCTATGTCTCTGTGTACACTGCATATGTTCGATATATACGCATACATAAATGTGGTAACTGTGTATATGTATAGATAGATAATTTGCAACAACCATATTATAAACGTCTTTTGAGAAAAATAAAAGTTCCAGCCTGGTTCAATGGTTCTGAAATATCTAATTGGATACAATCTCCCAGGGTTTCTTTTTGTATTTTTCTATTTTATTCTAATCTGTATTGGTTCTTATGCTGCACTTATTGATGAGGTATGTAACAGCCTTCAATTAATGCATTAAGCAAGATGACTAGCATCTCGTTATGAGTTCTGTTTAGGGAGTAACTGTGTGTTTTCGGCAGTGCTTTGTTTTGTTAGGCTTTAAGTTTCAGCAGGGGGTGTTTTTTAAATCTATGTGCCGCTCTCTGTTTATGTCAAAAAAGGCAAGTTCAAAGAGGTGTGCCTTGCACTTGGAGCAGAAGGTGTTGAGGTATGTGATGATTCCTATTGATCTGTACCTGAGAAGACTTTGTTTCCTTCACAGGCGAACTTTACCAATTGTCTTTGTGGGTTTCCATACAGGTAAGAAAAAAGTCTGCTTGGAGGAATGGGTCATTTAATAACATTTTCTAACACTGCATCTAAGTTCTTTAGTCCAGTCGTGTGATACAACAGTAGCCTTCCCAAACTGGATGTGAAATAGTCCAGTTGTGTGGTTCCAATCAGATGCATTATAAGGAAGTCTGGGGCAATTTGAGTAGATTTTTTAAAGACTGTCCGAAATCCTACAATTTTACTTTGCAGTTTGTATTGCTTCCTGGAGTAGAACTGATTAACTAATGGCAAAAGCCATTGACAAATTATTATTTGAGACTGGTCAAAAGGGAAGTTTGATTAATTAGATGTAGAGATAATGAAATCCTGTATCTGTGAACAATTTAGTTGTAAAGAACGGCATAAATTATTCACAGTAAGCAATTCAACCAGGTGATTTTAAGTGTTATTTGTCATTTGTATTGTAATAGCATGTACAGTCTTCAATAACAGTCAGCTCCTCATGGTGCCAAGTCATAGTCAAACACTGAATAAAAGGACACTCTCTATCCCAAAGACTTGAAGAGTCTTTGTGTAAACAGAGGTTGGTACCTGAGATCTGTGCTAACTGAAGTCCAATGCTGCAAAGTCTTAGGCAGATGCTGAATTTTAAATATGGAAAGTAGCCCATTGACTTAACTGGGTTTACTCACAGGGTAAAATCCTGGCTCCATTAAAGTCAATAGCAAAACTCCACTGATATCAGTGGGGTCAGGATTCCACCCATATTACATAATGTTAAATGCATGCATAAGTCTTGACAGGATCAGAGCTTAATTTTGTAAACTTGGATTATGAAATTCTATGCTGTGGCTTTTGGAGGAACAAAAAAGAATTCATAGTTCATGGGAAGAGGGTATTTCAATATAACTTAAACAGTCCTGGAGTCAAGTTATGGCAGCTTCCCAGGGCTTCCATATGGGCTTCAGGGCTTCAGCCCTTTCCCAAGCCCATCCTTCTCTTCCCCGCCACAGCCCAGCATGTCCCGTTTGCTAGGGTTCACAAAGGGCTCCTCTGTGGGCACGCTTACACCTATCATCTTTAGTTCTTGTGTTGAGGGAATCCTCTCATGGTCACATCCAGGGACTTTCAGGGATCCTTTATGCCAGTTACCAGAGAAGGAATAAGGGTGTCACTGGGAAATTTTGTTCTTCTGAGGACATGTTTTTCCATTCCATCCTGGTTTGCTGTTCATTGACCTATTAAAAAAAAACTGGTAAGCTAGCCAATTGATGCTCAGCCACCACTCCCCCCCCCACACACACACACAATTGTTTTAACAAAGGATCCTCTTTCCTTCATCTACATTGCAATCTTTTCTTTTTATAAGACACTACATTTAGCGGGAAAGGGTGGGTAACAGACAGCTATTATCAGACTGAGAAAAGTGTTACATTCATTTCAAGGTCTCAAAGATCTTTTTGATGGGTCCAGGCATAAGAGAATTACAGGTTCATCCTGCTATGGCTGACACAGCAGTTCTTACAAGGAAAAATAATCCCAGCCTTTTGTGATATAGGACATTATTCTACCTGATATAAACCTTCTATGAGATTTTCTTCTTGCCAGTTCAGTGTTACTAGTAACCTCAACATTATCATTTTCCATATAGGTTTTTTTTCTTTCCTCTAAAATATGAGCACACTTAAATCCCAATAAATAAAATTTCCTAATTAAAAGCTAAACAATGAAGTTATCTTCCAAAAAGGTTATTCTCAAAGCTGCTTTTCGCTTTTATTGATGCCTGTCACCAGAAGAAAATTTAAATCTCCTCCAGAGAAAAGTATTTGAATTTTCTATTAACAGTAAAGGCATTCAATAGCAACAGAAACAAATGACTCAGTTTGGTTTGACTAAATAGTTCCCTGTGCCAGTATCACAGAAGCAGTATAACAGCCATGTCCTTGTCTATTATCCAGCAACTTATTCATAGGAATTCAAAAGGAAGGATTGATTTATTAATTTTGCAATTAAGGTGCCAGGTTAGGACTTAGAGGTCATGGGCCAATTCTTGGTTTTTCCTCACACTTCTTGTGTGACTTTGGAGAACTCACACAATCTCCTTGGCCTAGATCTTAAATGGGAGTTTAGTGCCTTTGGAGTTTCAGGTTCTAGTCATTTGTTCTTTAGTATCTGTTCTGTAAATGGGGATAATAGTTCTTTTCTGCTAATTTTTTTCTGTCTTATTTACTTAGGGCTTGTCTACATAGTGGGTTAATACAGTATGGGGTGAGATTTCTAAAGTGCACTGACATGCTGCTCATTAATTCTTCTGTGTAGACCCTGCTAGTATGTACTGAAAGTTCCCACAAACAGTGTTGTGTCTGTTTAATGCACATTAGAAGGGTTTATATTGTTCAATTAATGTGCAGCATGTTAGTGCACTTTGGAAGTCTCACCCCTGTAGTGTGCATTATTGCACTATGTACACAAGACCACTGATATCTATTCCTTGGAGCAGGGACTGGTTTTTCCTCTGTGTATGTTCAGCTCCTAGTACACTGAGGCCTTTAAAAGTATGTCTACACAGCAACTAGACACCTATGGCTGGCCTGTGCCAGCTGAATTGGGATTGCAGGGCTTGTTTCACTGCTGTGTAGACTTTGGGGCTCATCCTTGAATCCACATTCTAGAATCCTGTGAGGTGGAAGTGCCCCAGAACTTGGGCTCCACAAGCTAACCCCAAGTTAGGTGGCATGGGCCAGTCATGACTAGACAGTCATATCTAGCTGTTGTGCAGACTTTGTCTAGCTGCTAAGCACTACTCTACTACAAATAGGAGTAGTAACAATGGGTGTGTCTAGACTACATGGCTCCGTCGACGGAGCCATGTAAATTAGTTTATTCGACATAGTCAAAGAAGCGGGGATTTAAATAATCCCCGCTTCATTAAAATAAACATGGCCGCTGCACTGTGCCGACGATCAGCTGATCCGACACAGCGCGGCAGTCTAGACGCGGATCTGTCAGCTGGGGAAGCCTTTGCCGACCAATCCTGTAAACCTCGTTTCACAAGGCATAAGGGATCGGTCGGCAAAGGCTTCCCCAGCCGACAGATCCGCATCTAGACCGCCGCACTGTGTCAGATCAGTTGATCGTCGGCACAGCGCGGCGGCCATGTTTATTTTAATGAAGCGGGGATTATTTAAATCCCCGCTTCTTTGACTACGCCAAATAAACTAATTTACATGGCTCCGTCGACGGAGCCATGTAGTCTAGACATACCCAATAAGTGGTTCTGCTAAATTGAAAACCAATCTGAACATCAAATTAAATCATTAATATGATTTGAAAATATTGTAATAATTGTTTAATTAATTTCCTTTTCACTTGCTGCTTATTGATTTTGCTCAGCATGGGAAACAAAATTGCCACAATATCACAGGAAAGGCCATCCTCATGATATTTTGAACCCATCCAGAAGTACCAGAAATCTCACAAATCTTTGTGCTCACATGCTTTCCAGCTCAATGGTGCAGACATATGGGTGTGAAATTAAGCATTCAAGCTTATGGGTGCTTACCCAGTCCCAACCTCCTGAAGGTCATCCATCAAGATAAATTAACCAGATCACTAATGCCTTATTTAAAAAAAAAGATTTTATTCTGATGATGAACATTGTTTATTTTACTAAACCATAGAGAAGACTTGGAAGCAGCAGAGAGCTCATGCTAATCACTTCTCTGGATCCTGCCTACTGCACTGTTTAATTCAACAAAACCTTCAACTCTTATCCTCCCCGCACTTCTTTCCCGTATTAGCAGCTGCAGGCTGAATATGTTTTAGTCAAGGGAGTTAGGTTGGAGGATCTCCTCTGTGCAGCTGCAGATATAAGATGGGGTTTAGTGACTGGACTACAAAGCCAGGGGTGAGGAAAGCTGTTTTAAAAAATATCACCTGGCTTCTTGCCAGGTGAGAACTTTCCTCCTTTTGTTGGAAGGGTCAAGGCTCTTTTTTCTTTTTGTGCTGTTGGGTTTAATAAAACCTTTTGTACCCTTTACACTCCTTCTCCCCTGGGTGGCCTACATGGCTGCTGATTGAGATCAGTTGCAAAAGACATAATGTCTTGAGTTCAGTATAACAACATTGATTCTGGTGTTAAAAGTTACAGCACTCAGGAGGCTCAAGACATTATTGTTTCTTGTGATGGACTGACCTCAGCTGGGAGAGCCCACCTAGTGAAGGCATTAGAGAAATGCTTTGCCTGTGCTTTGTGAGCAGAAACAGCTTTGCTTTTAGGAAGGAAGATCCATTTTGGTAGCCAGGGTGTTACTTTTAAACATGGGAAACCTAATTGACTTTCGCTTCTTATTAGGGCTTTAAAAATGTTGGCTCCATAGTCATGTGGAGACTTGGAGGTCAATGGGGTTGGTTATGGCCAAGCCTGGGATCTGTAAATAGGTGAAGTGGTCCCAAAGGGATAGAGAAACTCTTAAACAGTAGGTTTTTCCCCCCCAAAGCAATCACTTTGACTTTGAATACAGTAATTGATTCCTAGCCTATTGTGAATACTGCTCTCTCATTTCCCTTGATTCTTGCTCTCAAAATGGGGACATGTTGCAAATCTAATTCACTATTCACAAATCATCTTTGTGCTGCTATTGACTGCAGGCCAGATCGGGGAACAAAAATTCTATCCATCCTTGTGTGGCTTCACTGAACATGATCCCACATGCACAGCAATAAGTGGGACCAACTTACACCCCTGTTCATCTCCTTTCCATACACTGTGGCAACCCTCTGAAGCAGCTAGGCTAGAGAGGACTTGGTAGATGCAAAGATGGAAGAGAACACCACCACAGCCAAGGCAGAAGACTTAGGGCAGTAATATTTGATCTTACACAGCTTGACATCATCAAACCGAGTTGAGAAGAGCCACTACCTCAGGTAGTGATGTTGACATTGTGTTGTGATGTTTTCTGCATGTCATTGTCTTGCTGGTGATTGGATTGGTGTCTGTTGGTGAGTGAGACAAGCTTTTGATTTGTCAATACATATCTTCCTACACTTGAAAGCTTGACTCTCTCATTATCACAGTGTAGTTGGTCTCCATATCTAGACTGAAGCCCGTGCCCCAGGGCTGTTCTTACAAATCATGGGGCCCTACATAATTGAGGGCCCCCTGCATAGCTTCTGCTGCAGTCCAGATTCTTCTCTTCACACCCCCATGTGGCTTCTGCCAGGAGTCTGGTGCTTCCTTCTTTCCCACATGTAGTTTCTACTCGGGGCCTGGGGCTCAGGGCTTCTCCCCTGCTCTCCCTGCACACCTTCAACCAGGACTCAGGGGCTTCTTTGGGGCTGGAGCAAAGCTGCAGGGGTTTGGGGCTCCTCTGCTGCCCCCAGTCTGGTAGCAGGGTGCCCTCACTAGCTGGCTGGTGCTGGCCAAGAGAAACACATGGTGAGGGGAACAGGGAGAAGCCCTGCAGCAGACAGGAGAGAGCACCCCCGAGAAGAGGCCAGAGTGGTACCAGCAGGACTGTCCTCAGGCATACAAGCACGTATGGCTGTACAGGGGCAGACAAAAATTTGGTGCCCCGAATTTAGTGGTGCTCTATGCAGCAATGTATTTCACATATGCCTAGGGATGTCCCTGTGGTGACCTTGAACTGGAGGTGAGTTTAAAGAGGGCAATGTGAGAAAGGCTGAGCTCTTGGGAGCATTGCTACACAGGAGAGAAGCTAACTTCTGTGACACGAACCTGTGGCCCTGAGCCAGGAGGCCAGAGGCTAAAGAAGCAAGAGGGGAGCAGAGCTGATGGAGGCCTGGGGACCAGGTATTGAGTTAAGACTGTGTTGTCTTTGTTTCTTAAACTTTGTTACAAAGGAATAAATGTCCTAGGCAAAGCTTGGGTGTGACAGTGCATTCTTGGAGCTAGAGAGCAACAGCGGCGTCTATTAATGCTTACCACAGAAGTTGATCTAATGAAAGATATTACCTCATCCACCCTGTGTTTCTCATAGCCTGGGACCAACACAGCTCCAATGACAATGCGTACACTTATGTCGCTGAAACATATCATCACGTTATTTAGTCAATGCTGCAGCACAGACATTGCAACACAAGATCACAACTTTAAGCCATAATTATTTTGTGTCTCTTTGTGTTTAATACCTTTTTCATCTCAGTATTTTCTCACATATGTGAGGTGCAGGCTCCCCTCCCCTCTCCCCCTTCACTCCCTCCTGGCTATTAAAAGGGAAAGTAGTGTTTTTACCTCTTTCCACCCTTCAGCCCTCTGCAATTGCAAGATGAGAGAGGAATTATCTATTTGCCTTCCCTCCATCTTTCTGGGAGTGCTAAAGCAGAGAGAGGGGTTCCCATTTCTCAATACATGGTCATTGTTCCTTCTGCAGCCTCTCACGTTTTGAGCAGCATGAGATGCTCTTGTGATTTGTGCAATGCCTAGTGCCAGTTGAAAAGGAGAGGCACTCCCATCAAATTAGCAGCCTCTGAGACCTGCATGAGGTACCCCAAATTGTTGTGTGTGTCAGTACCACAAATTTAGCATATTGTACGGCAACCAACAAATCATCCCGATTCTTTTCTGTTTAACAGGGTGTAATATGAGAGACAGAACTAGTAATGCCAGAGTTGTTAACTCATGCATCTCACAGGACCCTTGCATGGATTTTATGTTGCTTGTTGCTAATGATTACTCTCTCAGATCTTTCTTGTATGCAGCAGCTGCTTCCTTTTGTCCCAGTAAGTGTAGGAAGATGCGTGTGTGTTGCCAAATCAAACGTATCTATGTTACTGGAAAGCATCTTCCAGTTTATGTGTAATTAGAGGACTAGCCTAGTCCCCTCGTTAACATTATTCATTGTTAGGTAGTAAAGTTATGAAATGTTTTCCAAGCAGGAACTGCAGATTTAAATGTTTTATAAAGCCTGTGATTTAATTGAAGTATTAACCTTGGTGTGGGATTGGTTCAGTGCTTTTCCCTCATGACTTTAACATGCCAGGAAATCCAACACATGATAAATATACACTCCTCTGAGGTCATTGTTGCTAAGATTCTGATCTGGCTGCTGCTTGGCTGATGACTCCAGATATATCAAATCCTGATATTTAAAAAGCAATGCTGCTGATTTAAAAGACCCTTTTGACATAGTTTCTAGGATTTATGGTCTTTGGAAAATCAGGCTTTTAAATAGTATATCCTAGATCACCAGTTTTCAAACTTGGGTCATGGGCCCATCTGGTAAGCCGTGGGCCCACAATGCTTTGTTCATTCAAGTGTCAGTTGCTACAGAGCCTCACAGCCCCCCACAGCTCCCCTTGCCTGGAAATGGTGAACCACAGCCAATGGGAGCTGTGAGGCTCCACGGCTATGGACACTTGAATAAACAAAGTGTTGCAGGCCCACCAGCAGCTTACCCTGATGGACCTGTGTCCCAGATCACTTTAGTTTCGTAGTTTATACTGTATACTTCAAGGAACCAAGAACTGCATTTAGGATTCTTGCATCTTTGGGATAAAGGGGCTGAAGGATTTTGCTTGTGATGCCATGGGATGCGGGAAGGAACCCAGATTGAAGCAACTGGTGAAAATGCCATAATACAGGCTGAACTTGGGACCTGACTGGTGCCAAACCAGAGAATTAGTCAGACCGTGAGAGGTCAATATTGTCTGCTAGCATTACCAAAACTTCCACTGGTTATTGGGCTCTCAGAAGACATTTAGGGGTAAATTAGAGCTAAATAACAGCACAGAACACTGAGAGCCAGGACTGGTAGCTGTAAACAAACTTAACGGGACTACAGGAAACTTGATAAGTGGACATCCAGCTAATTAAAATCATGCCAGACCACGGATGTTGCCAGACCAGAGAATTCCAGATTAAAGAGGTTCAACCTTCTGGGCTCATCTAGACTACACGCTAAAGTGTCGAAAGAGGATATGCAAATTCCATGGAATTTGCATATCTTCTTCCGATCTCACTTTAAGTGAAAGTAGTTTGGATGCGGCTTCTTCGGAGAACCCCCCATTTTTCGAAATCCAATCTTCCTCAAAAAATGAGGTTTATGCGGCTTTTCGAAAAAGGGGAGGGTGTTCACTGAAAAAGCTGCGTCAAAACTACTTTCACTTTCGAAAGCTCTGCTTTTGAAAGTGAAATCGGAAGAAGATATGCAAATTCCCCACAGAATTTGCATATTCTCTTTCGACACTTTAGCATAGTCTAGATGAGCCCTGTGTTATTTTCTTATTATTGCTATATATTATCCCTCCTCTAGTGTCTCTCCAGGATTCAGCAAGCCTGTTAACATATCCCTTGGCTAGATCAACAAACTGAAATAAAAATCAGTTATAAAAATCAGTTATAAAAGCACAGGCTGTTTGTTATGCACAGAGTTCTCATGCTATCTGTTATGGGATAGAGATGAAGTATAAGCACAGGCTAAGAGCCAGGAATTTCTGAATTCACATCTAATTCTAAATCCCTCTTCACCTTAGGGCAAGTCACCTAGCCTAACTGCCTCAGTTTCACCTTATTTAAATTAGGGTTCATGATAGCTACTTTACACATAGTTGGCTAATACAGTAAAAGGCTCTGAATTCCATGGGATTATATCTCTTTCCAGGTAAATAGGTGTGTGTCAATATTCAGTCACTCAGTCAACCTAAATGTCTGACCTGTCCCAACTGCTTTATATTATCAGAAATGTAAATATAAATCCTAATGGTGCACCATTAAATTTAAATATATATCGAAAGGGCACTCAGTCAGCTATATACTAGTTATGTGCAATGTTTTGGTACAAAACTGGCACTTTTTCATTAAAAATCATTAAAAGGGATATTGGCACCAATTTGAATTTGGTCCTGACTATGTGTGGAATAACATGAATGACCAGAAATTCCTTGAGATTTTCACTTGGGACTTTCAAAGGAACAGAGGGCACTTAACTCTGATAGGCTCCTTTGAAAATTCCAGTCTTCATCCTCATGATGATTTGAGTGCAAAGAGGTAGCATTTTTTAATCTGACAACTTACTTGTGTATGTCTTGTATGAAAAGATAAACTTACTGGACTTTTCTGCTGCTCCTGTTGAGAGCCTTCTAAAAAGAACATTAGACTTCCAAAAGGATTTTGTTCTGAGCATCCTTTCTGCAGAGGTTCACTTTCCAGGAAAGAAATTGGCTACAGTTGCCTTCCACACAGACTGCCACAAGACCTGAGTAATTCAATATTATTTTATAAATGTGTATATTTGTAATTGCTTTGGGGGAATACTATTCTCCCTGGAACACTTTGCCACTCAATAGTCTTATACTCACTTCTCATTAAATGTTGTCATATACTTTTAGTATTTACAAAAAGAACTGACATAATCATTCAAAGCCATTTTGTGCAGGAGCTACAGATAAGAGGGATGTGGGGCTGTGAACAGAGCGGGAGAAGATAATTAAACTAAGGGTATGTCTACACTAGCCACCCTAGTTCAAACTAGGGTGGCTAATGTAGTCATTCGAACTTGCAAATGAAGCCCGGGATTAAAATATCGGGCTTTATTTACATGTTCCCAGCGCCGCCATTTTTAAATGCCGGTAGTTCGAACTCCTGCCACTGCAGCGGCTTGCGGGCTAGGTAGTTCGAATTAAAGCTCCTACTTCGAACTACCATTACTCCTCCTGCAATGAGGAGTAATGGTAGTTCGAATTAGAAACTTTAATTCGAACTACCTAGCCGTGCCCGGCGTCAGCAGGAGTTCAACTACCGGCATTTAAAAATGGCGGCGCCAACATGCAAATAAAGCCGGATATTTTAATCGAGCTTCATTTACAAGTTCGAATGACTACATTAGCCACCCTAGTTCGAACTAGGGTGGCAGTGTAGACATACCCTAAGGAAGGGAATATACTTACTGATGATAACTCATATTTCCGTAAAGTTCCCATTGGGCTTGCATTCTAATTCAAACCAATGGAGTTCTCATCTCTCACCCACTAGTGTCATTTAATTGTTCTCCTTTCCCTCTCATCCACCATAGGATTGTTGTCCTCCACAGCTAGTCTTGGGCAACCATTCTCTCCTTCCCTTTTGACCCCATACTCAAAGGGTGCTTAATCTACTGACATTCCTTTCACAAAGACTATTCCTGGTTAGCACCACTAATCAGACCCCTAGATCCTACCACTACCTTTTCCCCCCCTTTTGCCATTGATAGCATTTTCCTTCTGTATTTTAGGATGGGGCTCAGTGGGTCTGAATACTTCTATATTGTACCCCCCATATGTGGACTAATAATTTACTGGAACTCCAACACATGTATCACTGATTGCTGAGCCTGCCTGCTAAGAAGCTCCAGAGCACCCATTTCTCATGCTGTGGCTCATTGACTGAGGTAAACACTGCACTCTGTGGCTTCACATACCAATTTTGCACTGAATTCTCCAAGGAAACCAAGGAAAAAGGCTGTCAGACCCATAATTGGATAGTCATAGTAGCACAAAAAATCAGTTCATATTTATACTGTCACTTGTGTACCATGTTTCCTGACTTTGACATCTATTCCTGACTTTGACATCTAGCTTATGAATTACAAGATTTTTCAGGTGAGGAGGTCTGTAGGGGTGCGTCTACACAGCAGGGCTTAACTCGAAATAAGCTACAGAAATTGAGCTACGTCAATTGTAGCTCAATTGTTGCTTATTTCAAAATATCTTATTTCAAAATTGGGAGCATCTTATTCTGAAATAGAGCATCTTCCTCCAACTGCCCTAACTCCTCCTACAATGAGGGTTACAGGAGTCAGAGTAGGAAGTCCTTCAGCTTGACAGTATTTCAACACCATTTCAAAATAACTGCCTGCTGTGTAGACAGGGTATGGCTACACTACAGCATTATTTCGAAATATCTTATTTTGAAATAGTTAATGCGAAATAAGTTATTTCAAACTAACGCGTCTACACACAAAATGCATTTCGAAATAGCGTTTTGCTATTTTGAAATCGTGTGTCCACACTGAGTGGACGCTGAATCGCATTTAAGGCCAGCCAGAACCAGGTCCGGCAGGGCATCAGCTCAGGAGTTACTTTGTGTGGCTGCTGCCTGAGGCTATCTGAGGCCTGTGCTTAAAGGGACGTCCCCTGGACAGCTGGTTCTCAACTTTCCTTACTTGCTTGCCTACCTTGATGAGGGACAGCAAAGCATTTTGTCTCTGTGTGCTCTGGTTGCCCTCACTCGGGACACCACAGCACTATGCAACATGAAGCCAGAGCTTCCCCTGGGCACTCTGGTGCTTCTCGTGGATGCGTTGCTGCGAGCCTGGCTGCACTTTCTGCAGGCTGCCATCCGGGAGGTCCATAGGGGGGCTGTCAGTATCCAGGAGGCTCTGTGGGAGAGCTTCCACCCTGAGGAGCACTAAGAGCCTCCCTGGTCTGCCCCACTGGGGGCTTGTGCCTCATTCCTCCCTCATGTCCTTCCACTTACACCTCCCTAACCCCCCTTCCTGATGTCAAATAAAATACATGTATTTTCATGAACACAAACTCTCTTTATTTAACAAAACTGGGGGAGAGGGGAATGAAACTCCGGTGAGACTGGGGAAAGGTGGCAGGAGAGGGGAGAAGGGAGGGTGGGAGAGGGAAGGGGAAAACCTGGGAGGAGGGAGCTGGAAGGGGTAAGATGGGGGAGGGGAAGCTCAGGGCTCAGGGTTGGGGGTCTTGCCGGACCAACTTGATTTTCATGCAAACCTGCTCCTGGGTTTGCATGTGGCCTTTGGTGGCCAGGCTGGCGGCTATCCTGCCATAGATGGCTGCGTTCCTCCGTCTAGTGCAGAGATCATGGATGTTGGGGGCATCCCCCCCAAACCTGAATAAGGTCCATGATCTCCACCCTGGACCAGGAAGACGCCCACCTTCTCCGGGCCCTGGCAGGCTCCTGGGAGCTGGCAGACTGCTCCTGGGGAGCGGTGGAGGGCTGGCTGCCAATGGCTTGCTGGCTCATATTTTGGAGCCACTGGGTCAGGGGCAGTGACTGCTGGCTCTGGGCTGGTAGGCTTGGAGCTGGCACAGGCACTGTGGCCAGAGTCAACTCCTTTAAGGGCTCTGGGGAGGGGTGAGGGAGAGGAGTGTTCTTGGTTGAGGCTGGAGTGGCCACCAGGACACCCTAGGAAGGCTGGAGGCCCCCTATTTTGATATAAGTGTCTACATAGCACTTATTTCGAAATAGCTATTTCGAATTTGGCATTATTCCTCATGGAATGAGGTTTACCAAATTCGAAATAAGTGCTCCGCTATTTCAAATTAATTTCGAAATAGCGGTTTGGCTGTGTAGATGCTAGGATAGTTATTTTGAAATAACGGCTGTTATTTCGAAATAACTTTGCTGTGTAGACATACCCACACAGACTAAGTTATTTTGAAATAATGCAAGTCATTTCAAAATGATGTTACTGTGTTGACATACCCCAGCAGAGAGATTTGCTTGGTCAGTAGGCCTAGCAGTTTGGATATCTGACCTCAGTCTCTATTTCACTTCATTAGTTCCTTTATGAGGTCCCTGCTGGACTGATTTCTTTGCTCATAATCCCAGCCCTGGGTCCTGGGATGGCCTAGATTCAGCCCCTGCTCTCATTCCTGTGGGCTGGCCTAGATTCATCCCCTGCTCTCATTCCTGTGGGCCATTTCCTGCCACACCCTATGTCTCATTTTGAGGCAGTCCTTACAGTCCTTGCTTCAAACCCCAGAGTCTAGGGCAAATATCTTCAGAATTGTGTGTCCTTGTTCCTGGATCTACTTCTTAGAGTAGTGTCACAGCAAGAAGGACTCACAGCCTGATCCCTCATTAATGGTTTCTTTGCCTGCTACAACATAGCGGTCGTCCTCCAGAAAATGGCTTCTCTCTGTTCCCTCTCCACCACCCTCAGGCTTATACTGGTCCATTTCCCAGGAGCACGATGAGCAGTGCCTGAGGGACAGGACCTTCTGAACCTTGACCTTTTCCACACCTTATTTAGCCTTCACCTTAGGGTGAGCTCTTTAGATCACATTGCAGGGCCTTCTCTTGGTTACACAAATATAATTACATTGACTCCCTGATTTACACAGGTTTGAAAGAGAGGAGAATCAAGCTGCTTCTGTTTAACTTGAGGAGTCATTTTTAATAGGGTTCAGTTTCTCAAACTTCACTATATTGTGACCCCCTTCTGACAACAAAAATTACTACAAGACCCCAGGAGAGTGGACTGAAGCCTGAGCTCACTCAAACCCCACTGCTTCAGGTGGGAAGGCCAAAGCCAAAGCCTAAGCCCTACTGCCCCAGGTAAGGAGACTATAGTCAAAGCCCAAGGGCAGTAGGCATGGGGCTGAGAATAGCACACCCACCCAGGGCTGAAGCCTGAAGGCATCAACTTCTGCCCTCGTGGTGGGAATCAGGCTTAAGTTTTGGCCCTGGCAAGTCTAAGCAAGGTCTGATGACCTCATTAAAACAAGGTTGTTACCCACAGCTGACATCCACTGAAAACAGGACATTCTAGGAGCATGATGAAGAAGGAGACATGAAATTGGAAAGAGGAAAGACGAATGGAGAGAGAGGAGAGGGCAAAGGAGTGGAGGAAATTGTAAACAAAAATATCCTGCAATGGACAATGGAAAAAGTAGACAACTCTTAAGGGTATTAATTAAAATTAAGGATATTAAGGCATCTTGGATTTGCGGTGAAACCACAGTACACTTGTACCTTGTTCATGTGATTTCTGATGTCACCATTAAACCCCTGGATGGCATTATATTCAGGTAATTCACAGTTGTTTGGCATTCTTTTCTGTATACTGTACAATAACTCATTGTGTACAGAGAGACACGCACACACAAATGTGTATATAAATGTGTGTGCCAAGTCTATAGTCTGCAAAGAAACCAAGCATTTTAAATGTGTTCAACTGTGTGAGTAAAAAGATAAAAACCCAGGGTTTGAAGAGACAGGAGCTGAGAATCAAACTTACGTGCACTATCATTAAGTACCGCCTTTGTCCAGAAACATTATCTAGCAGCAAGATGCATGATACTGAAAACATACTCTCTAACTATTTTAATGGATTTATTATATTAGTATTGAAGGACAAAATACTTGTAGGGTCAGCCAACAGACACTGTTGATGGGAAATATGTGAGATCACACAGAGATTATGGAGGAAATATATTCAGTTCATCGAAACAGTACAATAATAGGATTAGAAAATAATAGGATTATAAACACTAAACCTTTGGGGATAAATTCTACTATTGAGGAGATCTGTGGCTGGATCTCTTGATTGTCTGCCGATCTCTGCATGCAAGAAGGAGAGTGGGAATCATTCGGAATCCTTTAGTATCAGTGTGTCAGCATCCATTTAGGAGGGGGTTTTGGTGAGTTGGACAACTCAAACACATAGTTGGTGTTTAACCAAAATGTCACTACCACATCTGAGTGTGAATTGTTGGTTCAACAAGTGTTTTGTTGTTGCTACCATGCTCGGATCAAATTAATTAGAGAATAATTTGTAATTAAAGAGAATAGGTAAAAGTTATTACTAACATCTCTTTGCACAAGACCACGGACATAACCAATAAGAATATAAGAACAGCCATAAGGGGACAAACCAAAGCTCCATCTAGGTCAGTATCTTCTCTTCTAAGAGTCACCGATGCCACAAGCTCCAGGGGGAATGAACAGAACAGGTAATCATGAAGTGATCCACTCCCTGTTGCCCATTCCCAGCTTCTGGCAAACAGGGGTAGGGACACCATTCCTTCCCATTTTTGATAATAGCCAAGGATGGGCTTGTTCTCCATGAATTTATCTAATTCTTGTTATAGACTTGGCCTTCACAACAACCTCTGGCAAAGAGTTCCACAGGTTGACTGATAAACTTCCTTTTGTTTTAAACCTGCTGCTTATTAATTTCATGTGGTGCCCTCTTGTTCTTGTGTTATGAAATGTAAATAACACTTCCTTATTTACTTTCCCCACACCAGTAATGATTTTACAGACCTCAGTCATATCCCTCTTAGTAGTATATTTTCCATGCTGACAATACAAATAATAGTTTCACAGTAATTATCTGACAATGGGTGTGATTCTCTGCTACCTTGTACCTTATATATGTGTGAAGATGTCTATCTATATCTCTAGCAGTGAGCAGCCAAAGAGTTTGCTTTGCATCAGTCATCCCTGCTAAGATAAAGAAAAAGTACATGTGAACTGGCACTTCTTAAAGTTAGTATTCAGGACAGAAAATTTGACCTGTACTCGTATATGTTTCATATTTAAAAATATCCTCTTGAGAAATCAGTAGACCATAAGACAGAAAAGTGCAAATATACTATTTGGATTGTGGGAGAATTTTTTGGCTTTCAGTATATTTATGCCCTAAAATACTTCAGCTAAGCTTCTTATCTGAAACCTTTTTCTTGAACTGTATGGTTCAATTTGGTCTTTAATTAAGACCCTACAGTCCTCTTATGCAAAACTCACAGTGAATTCAGTGGGACTTAAGTTGAGTTTGGACTACAGGATTTAATTGAGAGATGATGGGTCTCTCTAATAAATAGACTGAAATTTTTCTCAATTGCAGGGGTTCCAGTGGTTGAAAAGCAGTTCCTAGGTTGGTAAATGTATTGATTGTGATTTATTTGTTTTTAGTGATGTAGCTGCTGCAATGCATCTTTGCAGACAGGCTTTACTTAAAATTGTTTTCTGAAGCATTTTTTCTCTTTCTTTATTAGCTAATGCCTCATGGTGACCACTAAAAGATCTATAGTCTCTTCCAATGAAGACCTTGAAGAATAATAATTTGGAATTCTGCACTGAGAGATTTTCACCCAGCAAGCAGGAAGAGCAAAGGTATTAGGCACCATAATACTCACATTTTTCGAAAAGGGATGCTAATGAGACACAGCGCCGGGATTTAAATATCCCAGCGGTATTTGCATTACATAACTGCGCTTTTTCCGGCTCGGGCTTTGCCGGCAAAAGCGCCAGTCTAGACGGGATCTTGCGGAAAATAAACCTTTTCCGCAAGATCTCTTATGCCTACTTGAAAGTAGGAATAAGAGATCTTGCAGAAAGGGTTTATTTTCCCAAGATCCCCGTCAGACTGGCGCTTTGCCGGCAAAGCCCCGAGCCGGAAAAAAGCGGCAGCCATGTAAATGCAAATACCGCGGGGGATATTTAAATCCCCCGCGGATTTGCAATTGCGCTGTGTCTCATTAGCATCCCTTTTCCGAAAAAGGGTGCCAATGTAGACACAGCCCAACAGTCCCTCACCTCCATTTTCATTTCTGTCTCTGTATGATGTTAGTGTAGGTGACAATGATGTTCTCTATAAAATATTTGGGGCCAGGCACAAATGCAGTTTAGCAAAGTGGAACATTAAGACACAGTGCCACTGAATTTATGAAATTATATATTATAGTTAGATCAATGGAAACTCTGAAAATTTTGAATTCTTGTCTAAAAATATTACATAGTTAGATCCAAAGCTTCATTGTGAGTCACATCTTGGCTGGGCAGAAACTGGTCCTGTATGGGATAAAATGGTCCTGTCTGCAGACAAACATGGATTAAGGCTGGGCCCTGCCCTATACAGGTGTGGCAAGGCAGAGAAGGTGCACAGTGCCTTTATACCACCATGTGTATCTATTCAGGGCAGAGGAAAAACAAGGGATGCCAGGACTGTGCAAGTTTGGTAACTGCAGCACAAATAGCATTTCCAAAGAAGACCAGCATATAGAAAGGCTGGCCAGTGCAGGGAGCAGCACACAATGTGTTGTACTAGAAGAATATATCAGAGAGGCTATGCTTCAGGAAGCAAGTGTGCCTATCTCACATGTAGTGCTCTAGGAGTAGCTCATGATAGGAGAGAGTTTCCTTAGCATTGCATGCCCTGTAGGAACTGAAGCATCTCAGTAACTGCGACTGTAGTCCCAGTGGCTTAAGAAAACCATACATTATTGCCCTGTTTAACAGCAGGTTGTCTACAGGTTGACATGGTTTTAAGTCGTTTGATATGTTATAGGAAGGTGCTTGTAAAAAGAAAAAATATTGAAACTATAAAACTAGAGAGTTATCCATTCTGGTAATAGCTATACTTTTGTATCTTATACCCGTAGTTTGATTGTATATCAGTTTTGAGGAGTCTGTTTCTTAAAAAGAAGGATACTGATCTTGATGAATCGCTAAGAGGTAAGATCATTCTTAAAGTTGTGCGTGATTAATAATGAGCATGCCTAGTTGTTGGTTTTTTTCTCTACGAGTGGAAATAAAATATATCATTCACATTACAGGCAGGAGTTTGGCAGAATGATTCATAGTACATTGGAAAGCATAAGAACCCAGAGTTAGGGACTTCCCAAAGGTGCTGAGTTAAGTTATTTATAATTTGTATGTATAAATATTTTAAAAGCATATGCATGTATGGATATTCCTTCTAAGGGATTGGTAGAAATTATTTATTTGTCCAGAATTAGAGAAAGCAAGTTCTGCTTTGCTTGGCAGCCCATGTCACAGAGGATGAATGCGTAAAGATTAAATAAATCACTGCTCTGCTGTGTCACTGGTCCTTACAGTTCTCTCCAACAGCGATTTGTTGTATTGTCTGTAAATTGGAGGATCCCTAGGGGTTGAAAAGCCTTTCAGGTAAGGACTAATAGAACACAAAGTTTTGATATGATCAACACTCATTATACAATACAGTAGAATCTTATTAAATGATTAACTGTTTAATGCACAAAAGTTAAAATATGCATCTATAACAATGCTGAAAATGCTTTACAGATGTCAATTTACAATGCTAAAAATATAGGCTCTACATGGAAAAAAAAGTTTGTATGTCAAGCAGTGTTCCCTCTAAACTGCGCAGCAGCACAGCTTCACAGGTGATTAATCAGCCCCACCCAGTCAAAGGCTCAGGGCTCCTGCCATGGAGATGACTGACTGGGCAGGGCAGGGCTGCAGTGCAGTTTAGAGGGGACAATGATGTCAAGTCGTGTTCCTTTTTTGTTCTCTTGACCAGCTATCCATTATTTGGCTGCAGATTGTTTTCTTTATCCACAAGAGATATTGAAAATTAGTATTCTCCCATTTGTGTGGTGCTGTACATCACATCATGATCTCCAGATACCCTCTGCTGCCTAAGACAATAGAAATCAGGAATAGCTCCTGAGCAAAGGATTTGCTCTCTGCAAATGACATGGCAACTGTATTTTTTTTCAGTACCCCTACTGGCACATAGCTAATGTACCATTAATAATGGCAAAACATGACTCTCTGTACTTCCCCTTAGGTCAAGTGGCTAAAAGTAGTGGTAAGGAATGGAGACAGTAGTGAAGGCCATGCTTGAGTGTCTTAAGGTGGGTGTCTCAAGAAAAAATTATCAGAAGATGTGCCATCCTATTTTTTAGCTATGGGTGCATTTAGATAGGTACTGTCTCTCCCCACGCTTATGAAAATTGGCTTCTGAATATGAATAGCTATAACTCAAAGATGCTTTAGGCAAAATATGTAACATATAGCTTTTAAAAGTATGTTCTGCTGAATGTGTATTTTCTATTTTTGTACATATATCATTCTTGTATGGAAGTGTGGATCTGTTTATAATTCTAAATGGGTTAAGAAGAGCCTTTACTGATACTCCAGAAACACAATAGTTTTGTTTTTCCTGTAAGCCTGGACCGTGGTTTATCATGCTGGGACATGGGGCTAGGCCATCTGATGATGGAATCCATTTTGGATCTGGTACTTTTCCCACTCAAAGTGAGAAAAAATTGAACTGAACCCAAATAATTACCACCTTGGGCAAAAGGGAAACCAAACAATAGAAGTAGTTGCCAGATGCCTGCTGGAAACATCTAAGACTCAACAGGGGGAAGGATAGGACCTAAGCTTGGAGGCTGCGTAGTATGTGAAAGAGATAATTAGAGCAATTGATAGGGTAAGAATTTCCATGAAACCAGTTTCTTAATTATTAGGATTAAGGTGATATGTTTTATTTTGTCTTAGTAACTTACTTTGATCTGTCTGTTTTCACTTGCAATCATTCAAATCCTACTTTTTATACTAAATAAAAACACTTTTGTTTATTTTAAAGCCCAATATAAATAATTATTACCTGAGGGGGAGCAATCACTGTTCATATCTATCTTTCATTGATAAAGGGGGTTAAACTCATGTGCTTTTTCTGTGTAAAACTTTTATAGATTGTAAGACGGATTTATCTGGGGTTTTTGTCCTCTTTGGGGTGGTGTTTCTGGGTGCTCTCAATAGCCTTATAGCTGAGCTCTCCAAGAGCTGAGCTGATTCAGCATCTGTATGGCTCTGCTGGGGGTAAGGGGAAGGGACAGTTAAGCCAACTTTGTGCCGTGACTGAGGGAAATCAGAGCTTCTGGCCCTTCAGGCCAGAGTAGAGAGCAGATAGGTGGATTTAGTGGCATAACCAACACACTGTGTGGCAGTCTCAGCTGAACCCCATGGTCAAATCCATCTAAAGAAGAAAAGAGAAGGGCACTGGGCATGCATGTAAAGGCCAAAGGATAGATAATTCTAGATTTAAGCAGGATGTGAAGGGGAATGCTTGCCTAAAAGCTAGCTGGAAAGGAGGAGAGACTTGGGTGTGTCTATGCAAATACAATTTCTCTTGCTTAGCTTAGATTTGCTAAATATTCAGCAGATGGAGTAGGTATTTTGCACATCGTAATCAACTTTATTTGTGACCCAGCACCAACTATGTTTGTATTAAATTCAGGGATAGATGAAATATGGCTGTAATTTTTGTGTGAATAGGGAAAAGCACACTATGCTAAACCTGTTCTGGAGGAGAGGGCTTACAGTTAGCAGAAAGAACCTTGGTAAGCAGGGGCTCGACTTTCATAGCTCTGTGAGAATAAGAAGGGTGAGGGAAAGTTATTGTGGTCAGTAGGCATGTATCCTCCCCAGAGCTACTCCCTGGACTGGTTTGACCTGCCACACACACACACACACACACACATACACACACACACACACACACACACACACATTCAAGGAATAGAGCTAAAAAGTGTCAGTAGGAGCCACTTTCTTATGTTAATTGTGGTAGAACTGTGTTTCTTCTAACCTGCCTTCTAAGGCTATGTCTAGACAGCAGGCCTATTTCAGGATACCAGAAGTATCCTAAAATAGCAATTCCATGCCTTTAAATGCCCCATTTCTAAATATATTTCAAAATAACGAGTGCACTATTCCAGCGTTCCTGTAACCCTCATTCCACGAGGGTAAAGGGACTTGTTGGAATAGCGCTTTATTTCAAAATAAGCTACGCAATTTGTGTAGTGCAAAGGGTGCTGTGGAGATGCACCCTAAGGGTGCATCTAGACTGCAGGGGTTTTTCAGAAAAATGGCCATTTTTCCGAAAAACTTCACTGACGTCCACACTGCTATTGTGTTCTTTTGAAAGAAAATTGAAAGAATGCAGGGGTTTTCTGACATTGGTAAACCTCATTCTACGAGGAAGAGCACTTTTTCCGAAAGAGCTCTTTCAAAAAAAGGCATGTGTGGATGTGGAAGAGGGAGTTTTTCCGAAAGAAGAGGCCTCCAGGAAAAAGCACAGGTGCCCTGGTGGCCACTACGTCCATAGTAATCACAGCTTAAATGCAAGATAGCATCCACGCTGAATGGATGCTATCTTTCGAAAAAGCAAATCGCTTTTTCGATGTGCTTTGGTACTGTGGATGCTCTCTTTTGGAAGAAGTTTTTTTGGAAGATCTCTTTCGAAAGATTTCTTTCGAAAGAAGCCTGCAGTCTAGACATACCCTAAGAGTTCAAGTTAATGGGAGTTGAAATCACTTGAGACCATTGGGCAGCAGTGACAGCCAAGAGGTGGATAGCAGCAGAGAGTGACTGACAGGGTGGCAGTAAAGAGATGTGACAAGTGGCCAGCAGGACAGTGCCTGAGAGCAGTGAGCAGGTAGATGGTGAGCGACCAGTGGAGTGAGTAGGATACTAGGGTGAGAGGTGAATGCTATGGATGTACCTCTGAACTCTGGGTCTATACTGACTAATGGCAGCAACTGTGAGTGGGGTGCAAAGAAAGGTTGGGCATGTGAATGGGAAATTTAGATTGCTGGACTTAAGAATCTGAGAGGAAAGGACACATCCCAAACTACCTGAGGTGGGACTTTTACTCATGGTTCATGTTTATGAACCCTGTTTGTGGTGTTTTCCCAAATTAATGCCAAGTTACTTCCCTCCCTTTTATTAAAATTGTCTTTTCTGCACTCGACTCCGTGCTTGTGAATGAGGAAGTATTGCTTTTCAGAGCCACCAGTGTGTGAATTTCCATGTTACTAGGTGGGGGGGCTCAAGTCAGTTCTGTGTTGGATCTATGGAAAGGAACCCCTAGATGTTGAACCCGGCCTTGGCTGCTACTGGTTCCACTTGGCAGAGGATTAAATAATAAATTATACTTTGGGGGATATTTTATGATAAATTAAATATTCAGCATTTTGTTAACTTTATTAACATAGTAAACATTATGACAAAACTGGTTGCAGCTCCATATTTAAAGCTGAGTTGAATATTTGGTCTATAAACACATTGAAGGCCAGATTGTGGCTTTTAACCAGTAGCCCAATGCAGAGACACAAAGGCCCATGAGGCTCATGGAAGTCCTGGGTAAAAATAAAACTAGCTCTCCACTGATAAGGACCATGGGGAAAGGCAGTAATGATAGCAATGCCAGCTTTCACTCAATGTGAATTCCCTCTGGGCTGTAGCTATCTTGAACAAATTTGGCCCCTTGTATATCCTAGTCTCTTAATCTATGATTATTCAACTCACCAATCCATCTGCCAAGTGTTTACCAACTAGAATGGCATCATTATTTGTCATTTCAAAAGAAAGCATAGTAGGGAGGAGCATGGGCTGTGTGTGATTGGAAGTTATATATAGGTGACCCACTATTTCTTACTCATGCCAAGAAGTTTTAAAAGAGTTGGAGATGATTGTTGCTCTATGCTTCAACTGGGTACAAGCAATTCCAATAGTCCAAGCATCCAATACAAAGGTAAAAGATAGAAAAAAAGATGGGTAAATAGGTGCAGAATAAAAAAGCATCCTTACCTGATTTTGTTAATTTCCAGAACTATACTTTACCTTTTTTTTAAAAAAGTTCTGAACTGTTTACTTAATCATCTATAGTCCATAAGATTATATATATTTTCAAGGTACTTCAGTAATCTAGTCACAGCCAGAAAATACAGGAACAAAAATACTTTAAGAGAAGGGTGTTCATTTGGTGTTTCATGCCTAATGCGGAGAAGTTTTGCAAAAGGATCTTATTCTATCAGGAGTAATCACATTTCCCCACATACTTAAAGGCTTCAAATAAGGCTCCCAATTCTAGATTTTCTAATGCATTGTGTCATCAAAGTATATGTCTTTCTAATTTTCATTTGGTCTTTGCTTCTTTATACTATACATCAATGAGCACCATTGTTAAAATTAAAAAAATATTTATTATATTTAGGAATCAAATCTAGACACTAGACCTTCTGAAATTTACTCATCACTGTATTTCATACTCATTTCCTTTTTCTCATTGTTACCAGTTAGATTGAAAGGAAAGCAAAGTTAAAACTCTGATTATGCAAGTATTGTTATATTCTCCCATTGTGCAAGTTGAAACTAATGTGTATATTTTAGAAACATCCATTTTTAATAACGTGGAATTTATCCCCCCTGGAGCTAGGAACAATTCGTTTTTGATTCACTTCATTCCCTTCTGACAGAGATACACACAAATCTTTTTTTCCTCTTCACTCTCCGGCAAGGTAACAAGAGTGAGGAAACCATACTAAGCAAACAGGGGTTTAGAAAACAGGCATTTTGTGGAAATTAGATTCACAATGTAATTCAAAGATTTTAAGTTCAATGGCATAGGAAACATTTATGAAATGGACCATAATTTTTTCCAGAAAAAATGGCAGCACTGATTGACAATAACCACAAAATAGTTTCAAGGCAAAAGAGAGAATACAATGTGCTAAAGGACCATATTTATTACACTTTAAACAGGTATAAAATAAAGGTGTATAATGTAGACTTTACTAAACATCTTTCTTTTCCAGAAGTTATTAAGGGAATCATGTCTGCAAAGCATGAAGATGACAAGCAGCAGAAGAAAATTAAGAAATACTAGGTGGACTCAATATAAACAGTCAGTTGGATTCTTTTAAAATGTACAGAGGGTTCAAATAAATAGATACAATGTTTAAAATTTGGCTTCATTTAATGAAAGTGCTTTGTTATGTGTACTGGACACCTAAAGACAACACACAGCTCTTCAAACAAGTATTGAAGTCTGAATAGTAGCTATGTATTTAGAAGTTAGAATTGTAAACCAGTATAGTATCAGAGCAATATTTGATATGACTTACTTAGCATCTCTCTCAGGGAAGCTTTTGTGATTGTGAGCTGATGTTAAATTGAAAAGAAAGAAATTTGGAGGTAAATATCCATTTGACTTTTTTAACTTCTAACATAGTTATAATTTCTTCATTCAAGCAAGCTTGAAGTACCATAACTCATCTGAAAGCAAACCCACTGTGAAGTAGTATATCATGATGGCTATTTACACAGAAGCATCATTTCACAAGTGCCCTATCTAGCTTTCTTTGACCTTGGACACAGAATTTAAAATGTAGAAAAAAGGCCTTTTAAAAATGATAAATCCTTAATGGAATATTGGGGCATTACATGAGAAAAACTTAATGTGATTTGGCAAAAGTCAGCACCATTCATTTCTGCTTAATAGTAGGTAGGGAGAACAGTCCAAACATATCACTATCATGTCACAGACACACTAAAAGAGAATGGGCTTTTTCTCGGGGGTTCAAGTTTTACACAATCTCCTACTTGAACACAAGATTTCACCTATAATATTGCAAGGCAAAAAATAATCTATCTACCCCTCCCTCTTTGAGCTCTGTAATGTTGTCCCTAAAAATAAGACAATCCTCCATATGCTGCTCATCATCAGACAGGTCCTTGAAAGACAATTACTTTATATGCTCTTGCAAGTTCTTTATTCTACAAAGGACACCACAGGTTTCAGAGTAGATGACAGCCAAGATACATAAACTTTATTGTTATTGTTGCCCAATTGATGAGCCAGTGTCCCAAATGGCTGTCTATTGGCCATTCAAATGGAAAACAGAAGCCTGTTTATCATCTGGCTAATTATTCTGAAATATGAAATAAGACTCCCAGGAGGCAAACTTCCTCCCATTTCTGTTTCTCACCCAAAACATAAACTACTTATGAACTGAGTACTTTCCAAGGCTCAATTGTTTATCACAGAGAACCATATCTGACTGTCGACCTTTTCGTCTCTGAATGGCTCTCTAGCTGTCAGATGCATAATCATAGAAGAGGAAAGAAGTTTCCTGATAGTTTCAAACTTCCTTTTATCTTTATTCCTCATCTCAGGATTGAGATAGTAACCAAAAGCAAGTGCTGTAGAAATATTTCTGAAAAGAAATCTGATGGAACCAGAATTGCAGGACTTGATTGTCCAGGGGACTGATAATAAGACATAGTTCCTTTCACCTTTAGGCTACTGTTTGAGTTCCAGTATAGATCATTCTGACTGAAAGCTGCTACCAGAGCTGTCCCATCCATAGGATGATTTGGAGTGGCCACCCCAAGTCTTGTGCTTTGGGGAGGCCTTGTGGTGGCTGCCTCAGCCATCCTTTGGACAAGACAGCCCTTCCTATTAGCCACAGGGCCCAGGGAATTATCTGGGAGGAGAACTGGCATAGGGTGGCAGCAGGGGTTGCCCTCCCCACTGTGGTGGCAGAACTTGAAGCTACTTGGCAGCCTGCTCCACTCTGCCCTGCTGAGTTCTCAGCCCACTGCTTCATCATGATGATGGGAAGTGGAGCACTCCAGCCCCAGCTCCCCTTCCTCCAAGCAATGCAAGACTGCAGAAAGTGGGTTGGGGCTGGGACCGCGGCCAGGGCGTTCACTTCCTGACATCATGGTGAAACAGAGGGCAGTGGGCTGGAAGGATGGCAGCACGGAGCAGGCTGCCAGGTAGCTCCAGCTCTCGCTGCCATGGTGAGTAGGCTGACCCCTGATGCTACCTCAAGCCAGGCCTCCCAGTAATCCCCAGGGCTCACATTGCACAGGAACTTGGGGTAAAGGAGTGCAATGGGGGCAGAAGGGGGAAGAGCAGGGGTGGGGCTAAGGCAAGTGGTAGGGCAATACAGGGGTGGGGGCTGAGGCTAGGAGTTTGCTGCACACCCCACGGCCTCTAGGAATGGCCCTGGGTGCCACCATCTCATTGCTGTTGAGTAGCTGTTATGAGATGTGTTTGATAGTCTTAGTCCACTCCTAGAGAACAAATATTGATATAAAACCTCCACTACCAACACAATTGTTAGTTGTTTCAGCCCTGAGTTCAAGGGTGCTGTGCTGTGAATTAAAAATAAGTCTTAGATTTCCAGGGATGTCTGGCTTGCAATTGTTACCATCACTAAACGTATGCTAAATTTGAAAATACTAATAACAAAAATACTAATAAATAATATGGTCAAAATATTCATTTTCAGTTTGTGCTATTATATGAATTTTCCAGATTTAGCACTGGTTAGACTTTTTACCAAAGATCAGGGCTGTTAAGATTTGGCTTTAAGATTTGGGAGTGTTTAATCCCTATGTCGTGGCCACCCACTGACCCAGAGAGGGAGGAGCCCTCCCTGAGCCCTACTGGGCTACAACCATCTATGAATTGTTCCCACACAACTCAACTTTATTTTTTTGCATATTCATTTTAAGATGAAGGAGCAATAGAAAAAGACCGCTGTGTTCCAAACTCCTTTAGTTTGGCTCACATTTGGAGAAGAAATGCTTATGAGCTACTGCTGTATTGCCAATGTGTTTTTGTTTCTGTTCTTTATCATTTTTTCCATCAGTGTCTTCTCTTTGCCCGTATGGAAGAGCCATTGATTCACTTCTATAAGCTTTTATTCCATTTTGTCTATTTATGGACAACAGAAAATGGAGGATTGCTAAATTACAGTCACCAAAAGAACTAGAGGTATTGTCATCTCTGTGAATATTGCCATACCTGATGTAGTTCTCATTAAACACCGTATTTCAAGTTTCAGCTTGCTTTCTCTACCATTACCAGAAATGAAAAAGAATTTTTTATATTTAGTGTTAAATATATGACAAAAATTTACAACAGACCCCTCTTAGCAGGAAAACTTGTATATTAATAGAGCACCTCAAAACATCCCCATTGTAAAAAGAACATCTCCTCTGTTTCAATATGTGTTAAGAAAAATAAAATATGTTTTAAGAAAATAGAGGGAACCATTTCAGAATGGATGAGGAATTTGAATATGAGAATCTGGAAGCTATGTCAGAACTGGAAACACATCTTGACTGCCAATCATATTCCCAGGACACAGGCAAAGGAAAAAAGCCTGTTTGTATGCAGAGATTTTCCTTAAACTTTTTACCAGAAGGACTCTCATGAAGTACATGTACATGCCAGCTTTCAGTATCACCAAATTTTCATATTTCTCATGTGAACCTCAGGCTGGATTGCAGTGCAAAGGTTGTATTCTCCATCTTGAGATGAAGTCCCTTATCCCTGTACCTGATAATACTCTTCCCCATACTCAGGAAGCAGTTATAAAGGACAAGCTAGAGAAATACCCGATGATGTATCTCCATTTGTCTACGCTACGGGGGTTTTCCGGGATACAGAAAGGGCTCTTCTGAAAGAGGAGGTTTTTCCAAAATTTGGCCCAATGTAGATGGGCCAAATTTCAGAAAAGCCTCTTCTGAAAAAACACTCAGAAAAAGGTATGCAAATTGCAGAGCACATTTTGCGTACCTTTTTTCAATAGATCATTATAGTCTAGACATAGCCTCTCTCAACCATTCATCTTTACATAGATTTCCCAGGAGTCCTGGAGAAGTTGAACACATACAGTGAGTGTGGGATACTTGTCAGGGATTTTCCAATAAGTGCATGTTTACTGGTAACCTAAATATGAACACAAACTGTAGAATTTCAGAAACACTCTGTTATACTTCTTCTTTCAGGCTGGAAAAAAAGAGACAATATAACAAATCATATGGCAATGTCTGTAAGGATTTTGCTCTCTTGGGAAGAATCGGGACCTGTAAGCCACTTTTTAAGGGTTAGGTCCTTAATGATTATCTTGCTCAAACTGTAGCAGTAGTAAATCCATTGCCATCATTACGACATATGCTTCACTTCTGATCTGTTTTTTTCCCAGGGATAATGTAAGTTCAGAAATTTGGCAAGGCTATCAGGGCTCTCTCTCTACAAAAATCTGCTGAGCCATTATATGACTCATTTTTGGCATAGAGACTATAGCACAATCTTCTCCCTACTCCCATTTTCCCTTCCCCACAAGCTAGGCTTGCTTTGTTAGTCAGTGTGGAAAGTTTATGACCATGGCCTCATCTCCTCACTGCTCTACTTTGGAAAAGTTTTGAGTCATTGGAGGTGCAGCAAGGGAACAGTCTGAGTTCAAAGAATACAGTTGTGCCTGGTCTTTACACAGTTTGTGCAAGATGAGTGGAAGTCTTTTAGTGTGCACGTGCACACACCTACAATCATGTAATGCACAAACTGTTCCAGAGAAATTAACATCTTTGTATAGTCTCAAAAGAGTAGCCATGTTAGTCTGTACCTGTAAAAATAACAAGGAGTCCTGTGTCACCTTAAATACTAATAGATTTATTTAGGTATACACTTTGTGGGTAAAAACGACTTTGTCAGATGCATGGAGTGGAAATCACAGCTGTTGGGATTACACACACACACACACACACATAAAAATGTAGGACCAGTGTTAATGAGGCCAATTTAGTTAACATGGTTCTACATTTGACAAGTAACTCCCTTCTTTTCATATGCTATTACATATATATATATATATATATATATACTCCAATTTCTGTGATTTCCACTCCATGCATCTGACAAAGTGGTTTTTACCCAGGAAAGCCTGTAAGTGACTATGTGAGGAAGCCAGTGCCCTCCCACTTTTGAATGTGAACAGGACTGGCACATCCACTTTTCACCATGGTGGACCATGCCCCTGCCCTTTCCCCTCCTTTCCTCCTGAGGTCCACTCCCCTGGCCAGGCCAACAGCTGGGCAGCACAGGCAGGTCTGAGAGCTGCATAGACTTCCACCTGCCCATGATGTGGGGTGCCCAAGACTAGGCCCTGGCCCATGTCCTTTGACCCAAGGCAAGTGGAGGTCCATGACTCCACACCAGCTGTTTAGTCTATGTGGCTTTAGTCTGTCCCCAACCCAGCTCTTTCTGAAGGCTGGGGGTCTTGGAGCCACAGCACAGCCATGGTTAAAGTCAGGAGAGCAGCTGTGGGGAGTTATGGAGTTGTGGACCCTCCACCTGTCAGGGGATGCTCTCCTTGGGCCCCCTGCACCGGGGCAGGTGGAAGATCTACCATGGCTCCCCACAGCTGCCCATACAGCTCTTACCATGGCCAGGCTGCAGTTTCAAGGCACCTCTCCCTGGCAGAGTTAGACTGGGGAGAGATACATGTGCAGCTGTGGGGAGCTTGGATCCTTGCATTCAACCCCTGCCCCTGGGGAAGATAGACTCCCCAGCTCTACTCTGGCTTCTAGCTGGGCCACAAGTAGGGCTCCAGAAGAAGAGGCAGGGTGGGTGTGGGACCTCACGAGGAAGGAGCCCCCAGACTCCCCACTTTTGGGGAGGCTTTGAAGCCCTTATTTGCTTCTGTAATTTTTTGCATGACTGCAGTTTTGAAGTGATCACTGAAAAGCTCTTCACAAATTACTACTGTAATATGTAATGTAGTATTAATACACATTAATAAATATCTTCAATAGTTTTTAAATATGGACCTTTTATTACATATACTATATTAGTAAATACCTGTGTAATCTTAAAAGATGCAACTATACTACTTTATTCAAATTCAGATTCATACTTCCCCCAAATCAGGGGCCCGTTCTGACTGAAGATTTTTTATTTTGTCCATTATTTACCTCCTATTCTGAAAATGCTGCCCCTTTGCAAAGATGATGACAGATTACCCAAAAATGAAAAATGTCTAAAACTCTATCTGTACACAATCCTCGTTTTTAGGTTTTTAAAGGTTTAGTGCAAACTCTGGAAATTATAAATATCATCTGTCAGCTGCAGAAACATCTTCTCCTTGTAGCTGGAAAAAATGAAGACCACAAATTAACTTCCTCCTATTTTTCTTGTTGCATTCCACTTAGATTCCCTCCCTGATTTCTTTATTCCTCTCTAAAGATTCATAATGTGCAGTAACACCTGCTGGGGCAGTTACAGAAGTCTGAGCTTTCCCATAATGGCACCCTGCTTATTTAAAGTGATATAGATCAGTGTCTTAGTGCCTCTGACCACTCACCCTTAAGTTATATCCTTGCTCAAAGAAATAACCACACTCCAGAGCAGCCTTCATGCCTAGTGTGTCAAGACCTAGAAACTTGGTGCTATTTGCAGTTATGAATCTTAACAAACTGACAGGCCTGAGAATAGGATCATTGTCTCTCTAGTACAGATGGTCAACAGGCTTAAGTGAGATAGTGCTTTGAACATGGGCCAGATCTACTTTAATTACTAAATAACCTAGCATTCCAGGTTTGCAGACTCTCTGCTCAGAGACTTACTGTTAGTATATGAAATGTAGTTAAATATCTGCCAAATTAAAATGAATATTTAAATAACCCTATTAGCATTTGGAACCTTGCTCAGGAAAACCTGGGCAATGTTTATATGGATTTATGGAGACATAGAAGCCTAAAGTAATGTTTCAGCGCTAACAAATTTAGGTAGATGTGATTTCAAAATAAGCTGATCATGCATTAGAGCAACAAAGAGCCAAAGGATTAAGGCAGTTAATGAAGAGGAGAGTGTGGGCAAATCTGCAGGGGAAAAAAATATTTGAGATTTTAAACACAGAGAAATGTTAAAAGACTTACTCAAGTGATTTTTCTGAACCAACAGGTAGCTTACAATATCAAGACTGTGTAAGTGTTCTCAGCTTTAAATACGTCTGATCTCTTCACGTAGGATAAAGAAAATAAAGAGAAACTAGTTTTCTGAACTTTGTGGCTTTGCCAACGTCATTTAGCACTGTTATCCCTAGAAAAGCTTTTGATTAGTTGAACTGGGAACATTTCTCCAAATAAAATTATATTACATTCTGATGAAAACCCACATGGACTTGCTTAGTTATCTTTACTGCAATTAACTGGTTGGTGTTTAAGTGTTCATAAAGAACTTGTGAGATATTTCCTTGTTATGTACGCACATTTTTTTTCTAAGTCCAGCAATGGCAAGAAGTGATAACTCAGAGTCTGGGAATTGTGCTGACAGTCAGCTGTCATTTATTGTCCTTTATTCTGACAACCTCACTCATTCAGCCATGGATTCATGAGTTTTTCCCTTTCTCTTTATTTTTAAAGGGAGTGGGGGATGGGAGAGTATATCAGAGGATTCAAACCTGAATAGACTTTTGTTTTGCTCTTTCTTTTGCCTCCTGACTGTGTCAAATGCAGTGTCTCTCATATAGTTGCACTCTTTAGAGAGCCTTGACTGGTCTTGCTAGTTAGTATTCAGAAACGAGCCAAAGAGGATAAAATTCTTCTCTCTGGCTTGCTGAGACTGCAAATAAGCAATTAGACTAAAAGCTGTGTATTGGCAAAAAAAGACTTTTGCAACTTTTGTGGTTGACTGGAACATGCCAATATATTTTAAAACTTTCAGAATTGCATAAGAGAGAGAAATATCCAGACATTACAAAGGACATACGATGGTTACTATACTTGAGTAATACTTGCTGGGAGACAACTCAACTCTGTGAACTGCAGGATTTGCCATTTAGTCCTGTTTACTTATTGTAATGAGAAAGAAATAAGGGGAAGTTAGCAATGGAAATGGAAAATTCATCTTTTTTGTGAAATGTAATTGAGATGTTTCACAGGGAGGCATATGTGTTAATATTGCCTGCTTCCATGCTTATCCTTTTACATAGAACATATCAGCAAAGCTGCTACAGTTTTTGTTCTTGTGGTGTTTTTTGTGCAAGCATTTGCTAACTTGGTGGGGCCAGACGTCATGAGTACATAGTCCACACTATGGACATGGCCTTTATCACCAGCCCACCACAGCTCGTTAGGACTCATAAAACTTCAATTCTCCCACTTCTTTGTGTTATTGCTTTTAGTGGGAGACTTCCCTCTACCCTCTTGCTCCCTTTGTTCTGTTGGTCCTCTGTTGCTGATATACTTTATTTCACCTGACACTCCTACAGAAGGTCAGCTGATGGCTGAGGCTCTTTCTAAGGCTGTGTCTACACTACAAAGATCAATTGGAAAAAGAAACACAACTTGCAAAACGCAAATTGCGTATATTTTTCCTATTTACTTCTGAAAGAGGCTTTTCCGAAATTTGGCCCATCTACATGGGGCCAAATTTTGGGAAAAAAAATCCTCTTTCAGAACATTCCTTCTTCCTTGTAAAACGAGGTTTCCAGGGATGCTGACAAAACGCATCCGCTTTTCCAACATTTTTTTCAGTTTCCTTGGACCTCCGGTATCCCAGAAAATCTCTGCAGTCTATACGTACCCTAAGTCTTCCTGGTCCTGGACTTGGCCCCATCTGTCAAGATGTAACAGCTCTTTGCTTCTACTGTTATCTTTTGTCTCCACCACTGTCAGGAGTCTGTAGCTACTTGTGACATATGTTGCACTGTAGCTTGGACTTTTGCCTTTTTTCCATTGCTTTGTATGATCACTGGATGGTTGAACTCAGACCTTCTCACCTGTGCGTAGCAAACTCAGTCAAGTCCTCTATTGTAGTGGGGTGTCTACTTAGCTTGGTGTTGTATTAACTGCTTCTGTGTACTACACATCATTTCTCTGTTGGACTGAAGCAGACTACTCCTCCTGGTTCTCAGGCCCATGAGTCTCTGTGCACGATGTGATGCTCTAAAGAGGTTACCAGCGGTGACACAGACACACCAGCTCAGGTGGGAGCAACAGACTATTGACTTGTGCTGATAGATTTCAAGAGAGAGGATGATTTCAATGTTTTCATCTTTCTGTATCCTGTACTCATTATACACTGACACAAATTCAGTCTAAGGCTAAATTACTTGATGTGTAAAACTGTATGGAGAGTAATGAAGAACTGTTTTTGGCCATTGCATTGTGTTTACATTATGTTTCCCCATTGGAAATTGGAGCCTTGGAAATGTAAATGAAGGAACATGTTGACTTCAAAGTGTGTTGGACATGCAATGTCTCAATGGGGAATCTATGAACCCATGCTGTACTGAAAACACTTGTCAGACCATTTTCAGCTATAAGAAGGAAACTTGGGAGTGATTCTACATTTCTGATTTGCTTGAATGCTGTCAGGGGAAGGAGGTTTCCAGGTACAAGATGGAGGTCCCATAAGCCATTTTGAGCAACCCTGAGAGGCCTAAGGAAAATTAGCAAATACAATTTCACTACTATCATTTGAACTTACAAACTCTGACTCACCTGTTATGTATTTTACCTACTTTAATCTCTCAGTAACTCTCTTTTCTTTTTCTTAGCTAATATATATTTAAAGGATTGTCTAACAGTACTGTTATTGGTGTGAGATCCAGAGAATCCACTGACCTGGCATGAGTGACCAAACTTTTATGGATGGAAGATCCTAATGTGAAGTGGTTTTTGGTTTTAGTAACTTTTTATCACAAAGTCCAATTGTCTCAGTGGCAAGATATACAAGAGAGATTAAGAGGAGCATATGTCTCTCTATGGTAAAGCTAATATAGCATTGCAGGAATGGACACTTGTTACTGCTTTGGTAGGATCTAATTATAGATTACACTACCAGTTGGAGGTGTCTACCCTCTTTTCTGGCAGTTGGACCTAAGATTGACACTCTCAGACCTGGTCTACACTAGGGAGTTATTTTGAAATAACTCCCCCTATTTCAAAATAACAAGTGGAGCATCCTCACTAACAAACCTGTATTTCAAAATAACAGGCTGGTTATTTAGAAATATTTTCTCCTGCTTTCCACAAGGAATAACGCTTATGTTGAAATTGTTATTTCAAAGTAGCATGAGTGTGAACACTCAGCTACCTCTATTTTAAAATATTTGGCCTCCAGAGGCCCCTCACAGCTGCACTTGTGGCCACTCTGACATCTCCAATGCTCTCCTTCTCTTGCAGAGCTCAAAGCAGCAAGCCAAAAGAAAAGGAAGATTGTGTGAATTTGGGTTTGATTTTCAAAGAGCCTGTTATATTAGACAACAGGGAGAAGGATATTGAACTGAGGTTGTGGCCCTAAGAACTAAATAAGTTGCTGGGGTAGTATCTTAGCCCCCTTGCTGGGTCACTGTGAAGTACCAGTGGAGTTCTTAAAGGGCCCTGAAGAGTGTGGAGTGGAGGAAATAAAGCATGGTTTCACTGTGCTACAGTCCTCTTTAAACAGAATCCCATTTTGCCCACAGCTCATCCTTTCCCTAATAGGAGAGGGTAACATCCAGTGCCACTTGCTCCTTGCCATCTGGCCTACCCTGGAATGTGAATTGTTTTACTGCTTGAAGCACACTATCCAGCTCGGTGTTTTGTTGGATTCCCTGGAGCCTTCTATCACAAATGTAAAAGCACTGTAGCACGTTGATGAACTCTGTTTCCTGTTCCACAGCCATCTGTGCTGTACTGTGGAAGGTAGCCTGCTCAGTATCTCTGCACCAGTAGTGACATTCTGGGACATTCTCCTCACTTCATAGTGCTGGAGTTCAATAACATGCATTGTGTTCTTCAGTGGCTCCTTCATGCTGGTTTTTGATGGCTTCAGATCAGGATGCATGTCTACTTGTGCCCAAAGATGAATAGATCAAATTGTTCTATTCCAAGGAACTCCTAGCTCCTTGTTTATCTGAACATATCTCCTTTCTGTATCTGTCAGAGCTCTATTAGAAAATGCTGTGGAGTGCTGACTTTGCATCAGTGTTGCTCCTAGGCCTCATTCTGAGGCATCACTGTAACTCTAGCTGATCCACAAGGTTTTGCAGTACCTTAGAACTGATGCCTCATTTCTGATTTTCTTTACTCATTCAAATGCCATTTTTTTGGTCTCTGACCATTCCTGTGCTGCTCCGTTGTGGGTTAATTGTCCCAAAGATTCACTGGCTTAGATATATGTGCGCAGAATCTGGAAAGATAGCTAGTGTTTCCTCTGTTTCTCAGTATCTGTCTGGAGTCCCTTGAACGTCAGCTAATGCCTGAGGTAGGGGACATCAGTGCTCCTCATTTTCAGTGTGTTTGCATTCAGTCTACTATTCTGTTCCCAGGACCTGTTTAGGAAGAAGAGTCATAGTTTGGTATCACAGTCCTAGACTGATCTCTTCTCCTGCCAAAAGAATGCCTTCAGCTACAATTTTCATGTCCCGGAGTCTTTCAAGTGCCTGGTTCAGTTGAAACCTGTGGGACTGGATTGATGTCCATAAATATCCATATCCAGTAGTAGCTGCCAAAATGTGTGACAAATGTGGTGGAGTGTTGAATGGCTCATTTAGTTCAGCATGCCAGAATCAGGCCCACCATCAGAAGATGTGAGGGGCACAACTTCCCTGGGGCCTGGCGATTCAAAAGGGCTCAGGGCTACTGGCTGCCACCACTGCTATTGTGGCAGCGGTGGCAGCCAGAGCCCCAGGCTCTTTAAATCACTGCCAAAGCAGAGGAGATGTGCTCTGGGTGGCTCTGAGGGAGGGACCATGGTGCAGTGTGCTGTGGACAACGCTGAGGGCTGGCTACCCCAGCTCTGCCCCTGCAGCCTGAGGCCCCAACCTTTCCTAGATTGCTGAGCATCTCCCCGGCCCCTTATCTGGCTTGGGCCCAGCAAGTCTGTCAGCCTTCTTGGCCAGAATCTATTCTTGATATCATAAACAGTAAGCACATTTGCCCGACATTGTTCCAATCTTATGTCCTCCGTCATTGGTAATGGGCAATGATCTCTTTTTAATGCTGTTTTAAATGGCTTGAGATCAGTGGAGATCCTGAGTTTACCTGGTGGTTTTCTCACCACTACTAGGTTGCTGATCTATGCTATGCTAGTTTCAACAGGTGCAATAACACCTCTTCTTTGCAGGCTTGTCAGTTCCTTCTCTTGTGGCTTCACCAGATCTGATGGAACTCAGTGTTTCTGTTGTCTCCTGGGCTGTGTATATGGGCGTGGGGAGATCTTCTTAGTTCAGTTTGCTCTCTGAATGTACATCTCCTTGAAATATGTCCCTATCTTCTATTAAAGTGCTCTACAGGGCCCACAGAAATTGTTTTCCCTCCTCTCTCAGGTTGAGAATAGTCTGGTTTTATAATGCAACCAGATCCACTGTTCTGCTGAATAGTAAAGTGTGGAACTCCTTTGTGTCAACACTCCTGTATGTCAAGGGATATATCTTTGGGTCTGTGTGTTTCTTGTCAACAATCTGTATTTGTACACTGGCCTCAGAATGGTTTTATTATACATCACCAGCACTTGGTCACCTTTTCCCGCTCCAATATTGTAGCTTTTCAGTGTTGCTGGGATTACACTACAGGTGACTCCACAATCCAGCTTCTACTGAATTTGTCACTGAACTAAGAACATGATAGCAGATATGGCAGTTGAATCAGCAACCACCTTATTCTGCATGACATGTATATTAAAAGTCTAAAGTCAGAGTTTAGATATCCTCCTCTTTATTGGAAGTCTCTTCGTCTTCAGTCACTGAATATACTGCTGCTTTTTATTTCCTGAGATAATTGCAGCACTGGGATATAAAGTGATACTGTTTCCCATCTCCATTGCACCATTGCCCATAGGCTGAGCACTCTTTCTTCCTGCTTACTGTGTTGCTTTCCTCAATATGTATCATGGGCCATGATGCCTTCATCCTCAGTTTGGTCTCTCTATGTCTTTCTTTCTGCATTCCTTTAGCTTGAGTCTATGTACTTGTTCTGCACCTGAGGCTAACACTGTTTTGAGCCTTTCCATGGACATTTCAGTTGCTATGTGGAAGCATTTCTGTAGGGTTTGATTATTATTAATAATTTGTTTTTGTTCCTTTCAATTATTTCTCCCATAAGTGAAAACTGTATGTCTCACAACCTGCTGTATGTCTCCAAAGTTGTATGTGGATGCCGGACTTCTCAGCTCTGCAACATAAGTATTATTCCCTCTGCTGCTGCTTTGTTTGGGGGCAGAAAAGCACTATTTCTCTATTTTCTTATTGTCTGGTGTCACAGTATTCACTGAACACTTGTATCACCTCATTACAATGCTTAAGGCATTATTCTTGTAATAGAGCCTCACACTGTATTCTTTTTTCCCAGTGACACAGTAAAAAAATGTTTACTCTCATTTTCCCATCTTTATTGACATGGTCAGCTCTATATATATACAGATTCAGGTCTTGCTTCCATGCTAATGCAAGATTTTTTTGGTGGTCTGAGCCCCTCCACATTGACTATTTGCTCTGATTCTAGGTCCTGCTATGTTTACCTATTAATCGCTCTCTTCCTTGTTGTAGTTCTCACTAACATCTGATGTCACTATATTTCATGTATCATATTCTGGGTAATGACAAGTGAGGACTCCGTACTTGTAAAATTAAACTGCCTATTTGTTATTAGAACTACTTCCAGAGTTGCTGCCACAACTACAAGTAACATTCTAGTCATGCATACAAAGACTGGCTTCCTGATGTTTCCACCAACTCTTCCTTCCAGCAACATGTGCTCCTCCCTCCAAGTTCCATTCAAGTACTGAAGGCTGTATTCAGTTCTATATTGTCTCATACATCATTGTTGAATTGTTTAATGATGCTATATAATTCAGTGGTCCTCCTAAACGGAGGCATGTGTCAGCTTTAGTGCTTAGGTCTTCTGTGACTGGTATATCGTGACTTCTACTGAGGTCAGTGGCAGTTTGAGTAGGCCTTAAATTATGAGCATCTGTGCTGAACTCTGGTTTATTGTCAATATCCACCTATCCTGCAGTGGACCCAAACTTCTGATTTGTGTTTACCGAAGTTGCATTCCTGCTTAAAATGTGCACCACTGGATCAAAGTTCTTAGACTAGTAAATTAGTACAATTGGAGGTATGGGGAAATAAAAGCAATTGACTTATCATCTACTACATTTGCACTTACATGCTCATAGTAACAATAGAAATGGGATCTCTTTTACTACTGAAATTCTATTGGATTAATAGACTAAGTAAGCCTAACAGAAAAATGGTAATCATTACAATTTTAGTGCTGCAAGCAAATTGCCTTCAACTAGTGAGCTGATGAACACCAACAAAAGAGATGCGAAAATGAGCAATTCTTGTGCTGTGATACATTTGATACCACATATTTTACATTTTTGTGTATGAAGTATTACCTTTTACTAGGAAGAATCATTGTAAACATAGTGGCACCTGAGGCACACTGAACTGTCTCTTAGGAGGAAGCAAACAGTGTAGTATAACTTTTTTTCTTCTTTTTTTAAATTGAACATCAGAATTTCAGATTGTCAGATTGGTTGATCTGAGAAGCCATCTTTCGTGACAATTTTCAGGCAGAGAATACCTCTTTTAAAAAAACTTTAAAATTAAAACATAAAAGCTTATTCATCTAGAAACTTTGAAATTTTTCCCTTTCTACTTGTAATATAACAAATGTTTATGATTAAAATTTTTTTGATATGTTTGATTTTTTGATCTATGGATTACCATGTATACATCTATTTATGTGTATTTGTACAGAACTTTGTAGATATGGATTTAAAAATACATACAAATCCTTAATACATACATAAAATATTATTAGTACAAATGTTTATCTTACTATTTTATACAGAATGGTTCCAATACATGGTATAATTTTAAGCTGTGATTTGCACAAGCACAGGACTCCACCTGCATGAAACCCCACTTATTTCACTGAAATGCTGCAGAGGCATAGAGGCAAGCCCATTCACACAGGCCAATTCAAGATTGGGGTCTAAATTACAAATAAGCTACAATATGTCTTTGTTTTTATACATACATAAACTTAGGCCTACATGAATATCTACAGCAAAAGAATAGTTAGTGGATATTTTGAAGTAGCTTCTTTGAAAAAATAGAATATTATGTAGGCAGAGGAGTATACTATAAATACAAACAGGTGAGTTGGTCTAAATACTGTAGATTCTGTAAATATTGATCTCTCACACGTAATGTCTCACTCTCAGAAAAAAAGATACTAAATCCAATCTCATAAATCAGATGGGGGGAAAAAAGATGTGATTTACTTGTCAGACTGAAATCTGAAACATGGAAGGCATCCCAGATTATATAAGTAGAAGGGAAAACTGGGTGCATAGATTTTGTGTTTATATTGGGTTTTTCTAATGGAATATGATACAAGTGGACATAATTTATATAAGTACATACCTTCACAATTAGCAGTTACGAAGAACATAATTATATCCTTATCTATAGATAACTTTCCAAAGCAATGTTATTAATTTTTTTATCAGAGGTTTTGCAAAATCTTTCTGCTGCCCTAAAAGCTTTGTATATGCATTGGGATTCTCCTTATATCTGATTAGATATTTTTCATACACCTCTTATATAAATGTTGTATAAGACTGGTTGATTTTTCTTTAAAAACAATTTCTTATATTTTTCTCAGTCCTCCTATATGGTCCATATAGTCAAACAGTGAAAGTAAATGCCTTTTTCTTCTCTTTATGAGGGGATACAACAGTAGGCGATGAAGTATTTAATCCATTTCAAAGTCATGTAAACTATTCCAAATATGCACTGGGAAGAAGAAGAAGAGACTGTCATTCATTATTTTCTGCAATGAAATGGTATGCAAGAGAATATTTTAAAGAATCCAGTGACTTCATTTTCATTGTGCATTGAATATCAGTAGTTCCATACCATGAATGTTTTGTCCATTTAATATATAATGAATCCTTTGGTAAACAATGAATTCTGTTTCAGTCAAAAGGCAAACAGTTTTATGGGAATCTGTCTTTGGGCTGTCTTTTCAGATAATAAACTGTAGTGGTTTACCAGCATTTTTGGTGGGTTTTTTAATCTGAATAGCTCAACTCCCATTGGAAATTAGAATTGTTGTTATAATTCCTGATAAAAGAACAGTTAAAGTCATTTGTCAGGAAAAAAAATTTTTACTATGGAATTGTGTCACCCTTATTCAGATGGAGTAAGATTGAGGCCCAGTGCAGAAAGAACATGAGTATTCCCGTTGATTTCAGTGGGATTATACAGGTGTTCAAAATTATGTTTAAGTACCTTGATGATTTGGGGTCTGAATGCCATTTATAGGACAGAGGTACAAACAGGCCTATAATCACTGAGAATGAATTATACCATTTCCAAGACCAGTGCAAACTTCATTTAAAGTGAGACCTATCCAAAATAGTGGCGCTATAAAAGAATTAGAAACTAATATAATAGACTGGAAGCAATGCCATTTATGCAGTTGTCTGCCACTGTATATTGTAGTTCAAGACCATGGCAAATGTAATATCTTGCTGTTGCCAGATAATCTATCAACTTGGAATATTTTTTTCGTTTTAAAGCAGTGTTGCTTATCATAGTACAGTACAAGATTCTTTCTTTTTTTGAGTTGTCTATCCATGATGTTTTGCTATTCAGTAGTAATGCTGACACACACAGGAAATGACAGATAGCATTAGTGTAATAAAAGAGTTAAATCAAGACCAAAGCACAGATGTATTTCTAGTTGTTTTGAAAGCACTGATCTCAGCACCTCCTTAGGATTTTATGAAAGTTTAAAAATATTCTGAGGTGCTCCCTTATATAAAAAAGCTGACATGCCATCAGATAGGTTTGAAATGCCTTTATCAAGACCTAGCTTCATGCATGTTGGTGAAAGAGGAAATTTGTAGGTCCTCATCCATGTGAAATGAGAGATTATGGGGTGTTATAAGTGAAGGCTCAGAACAAGCCTGAGTTACAAACGTGGCAAAAACAATAAATGAATGCCAAAAAGCAAAAAACAGATTTTCAGTAAAGGACAATCTTTTAAACAGCTCATCTGTCCTCAATCTCAAGGTCAGCATGTATATAAATCTACTGTACTCTTATGGGAAATGGTCACTACCAGCAAACACTTCAATATTAAGGTAAATTTATAGAGAGGAGTTCAAAGAATTATACTCATTCTAACACAAGCATCCTCTGCTAATGATTAAATGGCCTTTGTTTACTTAATCTAGGTATATGGTATAAAATGCATACTAGATACCCTATGAACAGGTAAAAAGCTCCAGGCCCTATGCACAATCTAAAGCCTTCACCCTATATTCAGCTCTCTGTGGTAGGCCCTTACATTCATGTAGAGGCCTGTTGCTGGATCAGGGCCTAAATGCAGTGTTTGAATGTAACTGGGCATACATCATCAAACAAAGCATAAATCAAAAGACAGCATCTTTTTTTTTTCTCAGAGTGAATTATAATTCACTACGATTTGTTAATGTGTAAAAGGGACTGATATTTTCTTACTATTAGTTACATAGTGGTCCTTTCCCTGTGGGATCATGGTCAGCCCCCAAAGAATCAGATAACTGGAACTACAGTGTCAGTTCTATTGCATGATTTACATTCTGTACAGCTGCTTACTTCAGTGCAGCAGAGTGAAGTAGATACCCTGGTGTTTTTCACATTAAGCACTAAAAATAGATAACTAAATAGCCAGACAACATGCTACACTAGGACCATTTTCAATCCAAAAGCAACTATGCAAAGAACTGTTCAATTAGGCTCTGTAGTTACTTTTAATGAGGGCTGTTATGGAATAATTGGAAACATATGTTTCCCATACACCCTCAAAGTGTCTAGAGAAGTAGTGTTCTTTTTCCATTGATTAAGACTGATCCTCCCAGAATACTATTTATATGAGACTGAGTGCAACCTTGATTTCTATCCCAAATTGGTTGTTCTTAAGGGACTATATCCTGTAATACGTGTTTGACCCAATACCTTTTTCCTTTGCTATGTAATTTCAGTGTGTTTATGTCTGATTAGTAGTTGCCTGCTTTCACCAGCGATAGCCTGGATTCATTGGTAACTTCTTAAAAGTTTGCCCCCTTTCCCCTTCCCCAGTGTCAGGAATATTAATGCGCCAAGACTGTCATATCTATTTCAGTTCATACATATGCAATGTCTTTGTTTTCAAAGATTTATGTGAGACTTTGCTGAAGTGAGGTATTCTACCATTTTAGATAATAGCATGCCAAAGTGATGTTATCAGGCACATTCAGCACTCACTCAAGCAAACAGGAAGGAGCATCCATTCCTTCATATCTTAAACACATAGAAACCGTTATTTATCCTTATTTGATGAAGAAATCTTTCAGGGGAAAATGGTGTATTTTTAGAGGAAGATTATGGTCATCCTGCGGATTATCTTTTAATTAAGAATGGATGATTTGTGCCCACTCTGCTGTAGCAAACGTCTTGCTGCTAATGAAGTTTAAACAGACTTACTTTATTTAATTACAGCTAATCACTAGGGTAAAATGTGGAATTGTCTTTGATCCGCATGTAGAGTGGTAATCCTTATGGCAGATAGCATCTCTTATTCCCTCAAACTCTTTTTGGTTTCTCTACGAGGTCCCCGCTTAACTAAGGGTTAATTGAGATAGCTGGACTGGTGTGATTGATGTATTTTTTTCAGAGAAGTCATCCTTCTTTTCCATGGACTACTCTTTCTCTTTCCCTCTCTCTGTGCAGTCACCTTCAGGCCATGTAGTGTAGTAGATGCCTGCTTGTTTGACGTAAGGGACCTGAGGGGGCCAAGGTCCTGCTGGATCAGTGAGAGTAAGAACAGAAACTACTAGAGGGAGAATAGAGGTTAGGAGAGGGCAGCAGAGACCAATGTACAGCAGAAGAGGGCACTAGTAAACTGACCTATTTCAACTGCAAGTGTTAAACTCTGAGCTGGTTATCAACTGAGACTGCAGAAAAAAGTTGACTTTATATTTGGAGCAATAATGCACTTTTCCCGTTTATGACAAATGAATGACACCAATTATTTTTAATTAAAAAATTTAGTCTCACAGCCAATCACATCACAGAACCTTTGCTTCTGGTTCTTCACAATCCAATAAATGAATCAAATGAGGTAAAAAGCTGGCAAAAGAAGTGGACATCAAATGCAAAGCTAAGTGAATACAAAAAATATTTTACCTCAAGAATGCATGCACCAACATGCCCTACTTTAGTAACATGCCTTGTCACTTTGTCTAGGATGAGCTATTGTACCTGTTAGCTGTTTCCTTCAGAGATCTAATTTTTTTTCCAGCTTGCTAAAACCAATATAACCCCACCCCCCACCTCAACACAAATACTTACACTCAAGTAACTTAAATGGGATTGCTTCCATGCAACTTTACTTGTGTCTAAAGTTACCAGAGTGGGTAAGTATTTGCAGGATTGCAACCCAAGTATCTTTCTGTATTGCACATTTCACAACAATTCTGGTTTTATGGGCATTATACTTATTTTTAAAAATGTTTTTGTGTTTATCCTTCAGCCCTAGATTGTATGCTAATATAACCATTGTCTGAAAGTACTCAATGCTAATTTAAACACTGTGTTAAAAGAACATAGTTTACTCTGTTCTCTCAGTATGGGATATCTTTTTTATTTGTTTTTGGTTGAGTTTTCTTAAGATCAAATTAAAATGGAAGCATTAATATATCAGTCAGTTCAGAACTATTAATAATTTTAATTAACTCAGTGAAAAACTGTTTGCTTTTATTGACAGGAACTATTAACTCACATGTGCACAAGAGGCACAAGAAATAAAATATCTTTTTGCATACGATTTAAATAATTAAAATAGAATAGTTTGTGGTTAGGTTCCACAATGTGTTCAACATCTGCAGTTTTGTGTCTCTGTCGGGATGCATAGCTGTGCTGAAGTCACATCCTGATAACATCTGCACATTAGTGATAGCATTTGCTTTATTCTTTATGGTCTGCTGAAGAGAGATACTTCAACCTTCTCTCAATAACCCCTAATTTAAAATTTTGCTTGAGACAGCCAAACATCATAAAATATGAAAATACTTTGGTTGAATGTTTTAATCCTGGTGCTCTTTTGCTTGTTTTTTCTTTCATGTGACATTTGTTATAGCATTTGCCAACGCATGTGAATCTTAAAATAGATGTTTCATAAAACATATTTGTTTCAAATTGTTTCAGCTCATGGCTGAGATAAAAGCCCTTCTTTTTAAAAGTTTTCACTGCGGAATAGCACCTATGTTCCTGCTTGCATGGCAACAACAGCTGCATTCACATGAAAAGGCTAGCTTGTTAAACATCATGTAACACCAAATGTAGTGAATATTTTAAAGGTCAGGTATTGACAGACTCTGAATTGCTTATGTTTCCCTAATGACCCCAATTACATCCAAGCTGAGTAAGTAGTAAATAAACAATGACATTAACATATGTAGAAAAAGTGTTTATTTTACATTTCCAAGACAATTGGCAATCTCCTAGTTGTCATAGAAATGCAGAAGCTGGATCATAGGGCCCTTTGATGAATGAGAAGAACAAGATAATGGTTGTGGGTCTTAGAGACCTCAGGCCTGTCTGAGAAACTTCAGGTTGGCTATCTCACACTCACACCCACAAAGCGGATTTATCACTGTGATTATGCTTAGTTTAAGAATCTAAGGGAACAGGATACATGTAAAAGATTAGTTATACTGACCCATCTACAATGCTCTGTACATTCAGTTGTATATTTAGCAGGAATATTTAAAGACCATTATGGAACCGATCAAGCCTTAAATTTAAAAGAAACTATCATTGATTTGTATGTTTTACAAATTCTCAGTAATCTATGGTAAATAAATTGGCCTTCTTTTAACATGTTCTCTTACTGTATGAATAAACTTTCTAACCCTGTTTGGAATAGCATAGTGACTTTGCAATCCATTATTTGAAGCATGCATAGAACTGTCAAATAATAAATTAGGCACTCAGGGGCCCTATGCTGTACAATATGGAGACAGGGGGGAAAAAAAGATTGATCAAAAGAAATTGTAAAATATTAACAAATGGGACAAAAGGTTTCAGATTCATTCAATTTCCTTTCCAGGCTGCAGGCCACAGCTTTAGTGTAGGTGCATTAGCCTGCCAGCTGCCTCACATTGCAACAATTATCACTGGCTGTTGAAGGAGCAGCTTGACTCCTCTCCCAGCTAGTAAGTAGAAATGGTAGGATAGCAGCCAGCCAGGGAGGTGAATGTAAACCAGATACAGATACAAATCAGAACAATCTGGCAAATTGATCAAAAAATGAAGCCCTTGTGAAGATTATTTTATGGTGTTTTGTTACCAGGGGGTTGAGGAGGGGACAGTTAATTTATTAGTATTACTAGGTATGACAGCAGAATCTGCAGGGCCCAATTCAGATCAGAGTGCAAGCATGTTAAGTTTTCTATAACACATAATAGGAAGTCTCTGCTCTAAAAAGTTTACAATATAAATAAAATATGGGAGAAAGGGAGCATTATTATCCCCATTTTACAGCTGGATAACTGAGATTAAGAGAGATTAAGGCCCCAATCCAGATGTTTAAATCCTTTGGTGGGTAAGGCCTTAAGTCTCAGACTAACCACAGGACCATCCTTCCTCCTTTTAGTTCTTAATCTGATGATGTTTCAGAGGCCAGGCAATCTGTTTTCAACTAGAACGCCTGGTTGAAAAGTGATCCTGGTGGCTCTGGTCAACTCTTAAAAACTGGTTGGCAACTCAGTGGAGCTAAGGCAGGCTCCCTAACTTCCCTTGCTCTGTGTGGCTCCCAGAAAATGACCAGCAGGTCCCTGTGGCTCCTAGGTGTACTCTGGCAGCCAGGCAGGGGGAAGGGTTGGGAGATTCTGCATGCTGTCCCTGTCTGAGCACCAGTTCTGCAGCTCCCATTGTCCCAGAACTTCAGGCAATGGGAGTTCCAGGGGTGGTGCTTGCTGGCATGGTCAACCTATGAAGCCTCCTGCCTACAAGCTTCAGGGACTTGGCAGCCATTTCCCAGGAGCCACCTTCTGTAAACATTGCCCCACGTCTTCTCACACGCCCCAACTCTCTGTCTGAGTCTCTTCCCGCACTCCAAACCTCAGAGCCCCTCCTGCACCCTGAACCCCTCATCCCTAGTCCACTGGTCCTCTGAAACCCTGAACTCCTTATTTCTTGCTCCACTCCAAAACCTACATCTTCCTGCCAACATGTTAGCCCTCTGCCTCAGCCCTGAGTCCAACCCCCCCCATACCCAAACTCCCTCACAGAACCTGCACCTACTTCTACACTCCAAACCCTTCATCCCCAGACCAGAGCCCCCTCCTTCATCCCAAACTGGTCATCCCTAGTCTCGCTCCAGAGCCTACACGCCCAGCACAGCCCTCAGCACTCCAAACCTCTGCCCCATCCTGTATGTAAGGGGACTGTTAGCCCCTTACTAAAACTCAGTGGGAGTTTTTGGTTGGCCAGCTCCCAGTCCAAAAGGGGAAGGGTCCATGAGAAATCAGGGCCCTGAGACTGACAGACCCCAGGGACAATGGGAAGTAGCCAACACTCCAGCTCAGCCTGATTGACAGGTTGGACAGGCCAATGGGGGAATTAGGAGGCCAAGTCTTGTCCTTCGTGTGTGCTGGGATTTTCTGGGTCTGAGTCAAAGGGGCAGAGAGCTAAGAAGAGTACCAAGGGGTCCAGGCTGTACTGAGGAGCAGCCCTGCAGTGACAGAGCCAGAGGCCCATTCAGCCCACAGAGCGCAGACCCTGTGCTAAGAAGCAGACTTGCAGTGACAGAGTCAAACACACACAACCCAAGGAGTGCAAGCTGTGCTAAGAGGCAGACCTGCAGCGACAGAGCCAGACACATACAGCCCAAGGAGTGCAAGCTGCCCTGAGAGGCAGACCTACAGTGACCAGCGCCAAAGGGGTCAGAGGAGCAATGCAAGGAGCTGGAGGCTGGCAAAGCAACATAGTCTGCAGCTGGGTGTGGTGAGCTGCTGGGACCAGCAAAGGAGGGAAAAGAGGCTCTGGGCAGGGAGACACCACCAGCCAAGAGGCCCTGCAGGCCAGACTTGGAGAGGGATTGTAACTCCAACTAGGAGAGGGGTCCTGCCACCTAGAGCCTGAAGTCATGTGGTCACTGCCAGAGCAAGCGTATCCAACCTGCAGTCCCTCCGGAAGCACAGCCAGGGCCTGAGAGAGAGCCCTGGGACCTATAAGGAACAGACTGTGGACTGTCCTTACACTCTGCAAACTACTGTTTGTGATGTCCCCGTGCTACAGAGCAGGGCTATGTGTTCTCTTTTAACCTTTTTCATTTTTTCCTTATTCTTTTTAATCAGTTGCTGTTTAATAAATTGTATTTGCTTTGAACTGTATGTAATGATCACTGGATCAAGAAAGCATCCAGTGTGAAGAGAGCACCCCAGAGTGGGGACACCCTAGCCCCTGCCCTAAGTAACTACAAGGTCAGGGATTAAGCCCCAGAAAACCTGGGTCCAGTCTTGTTGGGATTTCGAGGACTCTGCTATGCAGGAGAGTGGAAGGGGAGCCCTCAGGATCAGGGAGACCTTTGGGTAAAAGAAGTGGGAGCAGGGACTCAGATCCTTTCACTCGTCCATTTCACCGGGGTAGTATAGAAGCCAGGAAAGTTCCCCACAATAGTGGGACCATTCCCCCGCTTACATGTATCCCAAGCCCCTGATCTTTGGCCGCACACCAGAACATGCAGCTCCAGCTGGAGCCCTCACCCCCCTTCTGAGCCCCAATCCTGTGCTCCAGCCTGGTGAAAGTGAGGGAAAGAGAGGAGGGATGGAGTAAGGGGAGGGGGATTTCAGGGAAAGGCAGGGGTGAAACCTCAGAAAGGGCCGGGGCAGGGAACGAGACAAAGGTATTCAGTTTTGTGTCATTACAAAGATGGCAATCCAAATGATGATCATTAAAGCTATGTTATCTTCAAAGGCCTAGTGGCCTTTTGGTTCAAATATGCCCCCCCAGAATTCATTGGTAGATGTGAAACTTATCTGAATGTATCATACCTAAGTATTTTTCAGAGGTGGGGGACAATTAATATTTTACACTGAAAACCCACCTGCACTCTGCAAAAGAAGAGAGAAAGAGAGACTACATATTAATTCTACAATTTACAGTGTCTGAGGGGGCCTGCTGAGGATTGAGTATTTTCTCATTTTGTTCATTTTTTTTCCAACTGGTGGAGAAGTGGGATGACCTGATTTAATGATGCTGTGTCAACACAGATTCATTTGAAGATAATTATGAAGTATTTCAATATATGAAAAGTGTTTCAGAATAGTTCATTAGGCAGAAAAAAGACCAATGCCACTCCCAATACAATTAAATGTCATGTACTATTTAGTAATTGCTGCTTTCTGGTCAAGAATACCTTCGATTGTCTCTTGTTAGAATTCCATAAGCTGTTCAAATAGAATATTTTCATACTTAGCAGAATCTGATCAAGAAGCTCTGGGATTGGTGCTGCTTCTGGGGTTGGTCTCTTCTAATTCTAATCTTCTATGAGTCAATCTTTGTAGAGTGATTAAAGAGAGTGCCAAAAGGCCTGCTTGTCTATGCATACAACATAAGCTGGGAGGCTTCTGTTCCACAATGAAGAACCCAAATGTGGTTAGCATTGGCTTTCTGATTGGTTTGGTATTTGTAAGGTTAAAAGCGTGGTTTGTATTTGAGACTTGTAGAGTGAGGGAAAATGCTATGGATGCTATATTGAGAAGAGAAGAAGCTGTATCTCCCTTCTCAGTGGGCTAGTCAGCAGGATATTAATATGCAGCAAGCCAGGGTATTAATCTACAGTTCACCAGCTTGCAGCTCAGTAAGGTCCTATGTGGACAGGGCACCAGTGCAGCAAAAGTTCTGTAAAGCACTTTGATATGCATCCGTTTCAAACAGCAGTATATCAACGCATCCTGTGGAATTTTGTATCCTGTAACAGGGTCCACAAGGCAAACTACCTGTCTTGCCACCCACACTAACTCAGTGTGTAGATAAGCCCAACATCAGGCATGTATGGTCTTAGTATGCTGAAGAGACGGAGTGAGATGAATGCACTAGAGTGAAGGGTGAGACTGTAGTTGTAATTCTTCTTTACTGAAAATCATGTGCAGTCATAGAATTTAAGGCTAGAAGGGACCATCCAGTCATCTAGACTGACCTCCTACATATCACAACTCCCACCCACTAGATCCATAGCTCCCACTGGCCAGGAACTGCAACTAATGCCTGCAGACACGGGCAATATACGGAGCCTCTCTGTCCACCAAAAGCATCCAGAATCTGCACACTAAACACCACAACTAAAATTATACTAAGGTATTACCACCCTCAGGAGCATAGACTATTATGTGCTGCAGACAGAGCATAGGAGGGACCAGACCTCTTGTTTCCAAGCTTCTGCAATGGTGAGAAATTGATTAAGTGAAATGTGCCAAGATGATCCTTGCAAGTGAATTGCAGTCCATGCTACAAGAGGATGGCAAGTGACCTCCCAGTGACCAGTAACTGCTAATGTGACCTGGAGAAAAAAATCCTTCTCAACTCCAAGCAGGGCAATCAGTTAGACTCAGAACACATAAGCAAGAATCATCCAACCAAGCATGTGAGAAGACAGACTGCTCAGGGCTACCTCATTTCCCCATTTCCAGTTGTAGCCATTGCTGATCTTCCAGAGGAAGAAGGTAAATCAGAGAGAGAGAGAGAGAGAGAGAGAGAGAAAACTTTTTTGGGGGGAAAAGAAGAGAAGTTCTTTCTGACTTCTACAGCTAAGTGACAGACCTTAAGCATGAGATTTTAGAAACATCTGACATGAGCCAGAAAGGACCCTCAAAGCAACTAAGCCCTGCCTCCCACAGTTGAAAGTAACCTCATCATATGATCCCACTAAAAATGTGTGCAGCTCTCTCTCAAAACTAATTAAGTTGCTTTTCTCCACAGATCCTCTTGGAAGGCTGTTCCAGAACTTCAATCTTCCAATAGTTAGAAGGCACCTAATTTCAAGGCTGAATGTATTCATGTCTAGTAAAAAACTCCAGTCATCTGAAGAAGCGGGCTGTGCCCACGAAAGCTCATGATACCATCTACATGTTTTGTTAGTCTATGAAGTGCTACCAGACTGTTGTTTTTTAAGTTTATCCTGTACAGACTAACTCAGCTACCCCCTGAAGCTTCTAGTTTATATCCATTTGTTCTAGTGTCTTTAGCTTTAAGAACCCACCACCCTCCCTGGTATTTATCCCTGATGTATTTATAAATAGCAATCCCCTCTCAGCCTTCATATTGCTAGTATGACAAGTCAGGCTCTCTTAGTCTCCTCTCACAAGATAGACCCTCCAGATCATTCCAGTAGTTCTTCTTGACACCTGAACCAGTTTGAATTCGCTTTTCCTGAATATCAGTAACCAGAATAGTACAGAGTATTCCTAATGAGTTCTTACCAGTGCCTAGTACAATGACATTAATACTTTTTCTATCTCTCCTGGAAATGTCTGCTACATCCTAGAAGACATTTGCCTTTGTCACAGCCACAGCTGATTGATAGCGCATAGTCATCCTCTGACTGCACATCCAGGTCTCTCTCTTCGGGTGTGTCTAGACGACATCCCTCTTTCGACAGAGGGATGTAAATTACACTTTTCGAAATTGCAAATGAAGCCGGGATTTGAATTTCCCACGCTTCATTTGCATAATCGCGTCATGGCACTCTTTCAAAAAAGCGCTATTTCGAAAGTGAAACCACAGTCTAGACGTAGCTCTTTCAAAAAGAGAAGCCTTTTTCGAAAGATCCTGTAAACCTCTTTTTTTTTTTTTTTTTTTTAGGTTTACAGGATCTTTTGAAAAAGCCTTCCCTTTTCGAAAGAACCGCGTCTAGACTGCAGGAAATTCAAATCCCAGCTTCATTTGCAATTTTGAAGTGTCTAATTTACATCCCTCTGTTGAAAGAGGGATGTAGTCTAGACACACCCTTCTTCTGTTGTGTCCAATTTATAAGCTCCCAGTTTATAGTATAAATTCTTATTAGACCCTCCATGCATGATCTTGCACTTTGTACTAATGAATTTCATCCCATTTTTTGCTAATTCATTCTTTAAAGTTAAATTCTTCCTGTATAAACTCCTGGTCCACCCAGTGCGCTCCACTTCCCCCATGCGCCTACTGCCATGGGGCACGTGGGGCAGCACGAGGCCCACCTGGTGATCCCCAAACCGCATGCCCAGGAGATGGGGTGCCATGGGGGGGAGAGGGCAGGTGATTGTGGGAAGGGAGAGGACTTGGGAATCGATAATGGACAGGGCCTCCCGTTGCCTACCGGGAGTCCTAGGCCAGATTGCACAATCGCTCTGGCCAGAACTGACTCACAGACTAGGAATTTGAGACCCCTGCTGTATAAGTTACGGATCCTTCTCTATATGGATGATGCCTCCCAATTTTGTACCATCAACAAAGTTCATCAGCACATTCCTAGTTTTGGTGCCTAGGTCATTAACACAAATATCAAATAACTGCCAATATAACTGATTCTGGGAGAACTCCATTAGTAACCTCCCTCCTGTATGATATCCCTGCATGGGACTTGAACCCAAAAATATAGATTATTATCTTTGTTCTGTTATGAAGGTTTATCTATTGTCCTATCTCTCCATTTTCTCAGTCCTGTCAAAACTGTAGCTATCTATTCTATGCTCATAAGAATGCCTCCTGTATATCTCCTGAGTGCTTCATATGGTTGGAGAATTCATGGCAGCCACAGCTGCTTCAGTGAGTGCCTTTACTCCAAAACTTGGCTTTCCCCTCCTTTCTTCCTCCACTTTCTTCTGGCCACAAAGGGAGACAACAGACACGATGTTGAGGAAGGACTGTCAGAAAAGGTAGAGCATACGGAATTCCCATTCGTTGGTCAATTTTTCTCAGTGTTTGATTCTATAATTCATAGTTGTTAATTATTTGTTTTAAGGATTGCTGCAACAAAGAATAACAAAGTGAGTCATTTTCAAAATCGCTTCTACCTACCAATATGGCTGCTGTCTTTCCTTTAAATTCAGTGAACCTCCCTCATTTTGCTGATAGTGCTTTGTATTTCTGTTATTATTATTATTGTTATTGTTGTTTTGCAGTATTCTGGAGTACATAGCACTTTTTGGCAACCCTATCTGTATTATCATATATCTGAGCCATTGTATTACAAGCCTCTGTAACAGTAAATCACTAGTCAGGAGAGGAACATTAACTAGTACATGGGTGGGTAAGATGCGACCCATGAGCCAGATATGGATCTGACCTGTGGGCTGACCCACTAGACCCTCAGGCAGGGAACAACCCCATTCCACTTTAAGCAGTGGACTGCTCCCAATAGTGCTCTGTGCTCCGGGAGCCTGGAGTGGGGGAAGCTTTGCATGCTGCCTCATCCCCAGCACATCTTCTCAGCTCAATAGGAGTTGAGAAATTATACTGGGGGTGAGAACAGCATGCGAAGTCTCCCCCTCCCCGTGGTGCCCAAAGCAGAGACTCAGAATAATTTCTCAGCTCCCATTGGCTGGTTTCACCACCCCCACCCACCCGCTGATCCATGAAAATGAGTCATATAAGTGAATTCCTCCCTCAGCTAAGTTTGTTACTCAGAATGGCAAAGGGGAAGGGAATAACAAGAAGGACGTATACCTCTATGCTGCTTGCAAGCAGAAGAGCAATGTTTTCTAGACATGAACAAGAGAACCCTGGGGGCTAGCCTGGATTAGCTCTAACAGACCATATATAGCTTGCTTATTATAAAAACTTCTATATCCTTTGAAAATTTAAGATTCCAATTCATATATGTGTGTATGTTCACCTGTTTTAACCTTTTCCTATTTAATAAATCTTCCAATATTTTATTACAGGATTGGCTACAAACATTGTCTTTGTGTGAGATCTAAAGTGCAATTGACCTGGGGTGAGTGACTGGTCCTTTGGGAACCTGAATATTGCCGTGATTCATGGCGTAAGGGACCATTTATCACAAGGGTAGGCTTTCCTAGGTGGCAAGACAGATTGAAGTACCCACGGGGACCGTGCTAAAGCTGCTCCAGTGGCTTGACAATTGGTTGGTGAAATCTAAGTATCTAACTCACAACCAATTTAGGGTCCATGCCCTCCTTCTTTACAGTCTGCCCTGAGGTTGGTACTTTTGAGCCACTCTGGCATAGCTTGACAAGCAGCACTGTTTCCTTCAGAGATCCTCTTTTAAAGTTTTTCCCTGTTTCCCAGCTTGCTGCTCAGTTCACTACCACTGCCTGTCAAGACACTATTTCATTATGCTGTCCCCTCACCTAGCTTCTCTTCTAGCTCACAGTTATAATTGGAAGGGTATGACCAGCTGTCAGAGGGTTAACAACCTGTCACTCAAACTTTCTTTAAAGGAACAGTGCTTCTACCAGTCTTCAAACCTCAATGCATCCATTTCCATGAAAAGAATTTTAAACCTCTAGTGTTCTAAGGGTTTAATTTTTTCCAGAAGTCACTCCTGTGTGTAGTTGGAATACTTGTTTGAATTTTTACTGTCACTTAGAGGTTCTCTAATGTTTTCAGTTTTCTGTGGAATTATTTTCAATTTAATCCCTATTAGAATCTATTTGGAACGGCATTCTATGGAGCTCAGAGTAATGGTTCCATTTCACATCTGTGAACATGACTATGGAGGTACTTGTGTGCAGCTGCAATTTGTGAAAGTATAGTAGGGGGTAGCAGATTTAGCCATCACATTGCCCATATGGCTGCCACAGGAGCACCAGGGTATGAAGGTCATGAACAAAGTCACGCTCTGCCGTGCCTTTGTTTATAAAACTCCTTTGACTTAGTATACATGACCATGCAACTGCTGAGGTACCGCAGCCCAGGTTGTCAGTGAAATACCAGTTTCATTAAGGCTTTTGAACCCTATCAGGTTACACTTCAGAAGTAGTGACCAGCTTATTTAAAACAAAGAAGCTTTGACCTTTTTCCCCTTTTAAAACCAAAAACAGATGAAACTAAAGTGACTCATTTCCGGCTTTAAACAAGCTCTAAGAAACATTTTTCCAAGTACAGTCTGTGAGCTTTTCTTCTTTCTTTTTTTTTTCTTTCTGTTCTTCTTTTGCATAAATATCTTATTCCCTTTTTGTCAAGGTCAACATATTTATTACTTATAATTCATGGTGTGATTCTTTTTTTCCTCCTAGCTTTCTTTCTTTCACTCTTTCTTTTCTTTTTTATCTGTGTTGTTTATAACCATGACCCTTGATCCTCCAAGTCTTAAAAACAGCTTTGCTTTCAGCAGCTAAATCTGACAAGGTCAGCATTTTTCTGTTTATTCTGAGAATACTATTTACCCTCTGGGGTTTTTGAAAGCAATTCTGTAAAATATCACTTGGAAAAAGTTTGCAGTATTCACAGAGACTTCCATAAGCTTAGTACCCAACAAATACCAACTTTTAACTCTGCGGAACTCAGGACAATGAAAGTCAACTTTTTTTTTTTCAGAGAAAAAGGTATCTGAATAATGCAATGACCTTTCCAAAAAAAAGCTAATGTATTTCATCTCAAACAGTTTGTCAGTCTAATAATAGTTAGTATAAGCTATTTCAGCTGTGTGAAATTCACATGTAATGATATGGGACATTCTATAGGATCAGTTGATTCCTAGAATATCTTTACTGTTGTGTATACAGCTGTGGTGTTATTTTTCCTTGAAAAATGATTTTCAGTCAAAATGGAAAACAATTCTGTGGTCCACAGAGTGTTCAAATGCTTTCTTCCCAGATAGAACCAGTGACACACAAGCAGAGTGTCACACACATTTTCTAAAAATGACATTAAAGTTCCATAATCCATTTAAACAAGTTGGATTATCTCATAGGATCTGCTGAAGAAGGTGATCTTGGAAGTGCAGCTCTCCCCTGGGTATATAAAACTGTCACTTCTGTAACCACACATTTTTCCTCCCTTGCCTCCTCTTAGTCTTGCTCAGATACCCTTCCCCTAGAACTTCAAGGAGATGGAGCCCTACTAAATTCAGGGGACATGAGTGAGGATAGAATGACATGGAGCTGGGGAGATGAACTTTTTGAAGCACTGTCCCCTATAGAGAATTTCCATAGAGCAATCAAGGCAGGAGATAGACAACACAGTTTTGCAGCTGAGATATTTCTCTGGGTCTTCTTCTTGGCATTACTAAACCATGGTAATGGGACTCAGCCAAAACTAGCCCAGTTACTGTGCAGAACCAGCTGTCTCTTCAAAATGGTTCCTATATCCATTCCAAAAGTGGCTCCCCAAAGCCATGGGTAGTAAGATGTGGCCCCCAATATCCATGACCACCAGGGAGAATGGTTTCAGGAAAATTCTTCCAGATGAACCTTGTGCAGCATATGGAGTTTTACTCCACCCCTTCACCAGCTTCGGGTGTCTGTCCCCATGAGAGATGATCTGACCCATTGTTAGAGAACCTGCTTTGCTACATTTGAAAAAAGGATTAGCTGAGGGGTTAAAAATGAAGCTGTAAAAAAGTTAAAACTGTACAAGTATTTTAATCTTTAAGAGCCACAGGACTCCTTGTACTTTTTACTGAACCAGACTAAAATGTGTGCACCCCTGAAACAATGATTATTGCGACTGTACCCCTTTCCTGACTTAGTCTTAGCACAGAGTCTATATGTAACTGTATGTAACATGATGCAGAGAAATTAGAACAGGTTTGTGTGTCAGGAACTCCTGACTGTCAGTGACTTGCTGTGATAGCTCAGCAAATCACTTCCCCTCTCTGCCTCAGCTTACACATCTGTGAGATGGGTATTATAATACTTAACCTGCTTTACAGTATAAAAGTGCATGTTGTTGCTATTGCTATCATTAGTAATAGTGTCTAAGGGCCTACACTGCAATCTTGCATTTGAGCAGCTGCACTAATGCAGTAACATCACTGCAGCACTTCTGCTTAAAACAAGTCTAAGCTGATGGGAGACAGCTCTCCTGCCAGCCTAATAACCTCTGTGAGTGGCAGTAGTTATGTCAGGAAGAAGCTTCCCCAAGGACATAGAGCTGTCTGTATGAGAGTGGTGGGAGGGCTAAGGTAGGTGTAAAAGTGTTGTTCAGCGGTGAGGATTTTTCACACCTCTGAATTGCATAATTAGACCAAAGTAAGTGTGTAGCATAGACCTAGCCTAAATATCTACCCACACAGCTGGCTGCCAACTCTGATCATGAAGACAAAGAAATGAAGAAGGGGGGAATTTACTTCTGCAATCCCATTAAGATTCTACTGAACTACTGTTTATAGGACATATGTGGTACCTTTTGAAAAGGCATGCATTTTATTCTTAGTGGGCCAAAGTTTGAGAGATGCCCACACACTTAACTGACTAGGTGTGAGTATAAATAACCAAATGACACATGCCAATAGGGTTTGAGTATACAAATTAAGTTTGCAATATGGTACGTGAGTGGAATCTAATGCAATATGTTCACTTGTGCAATCATTTGTTTCATATACCTGAAGGACTTGAATTGAATTAAGGCATTAGCTGTGCTGCATTTATTTCAATGTGAAATTACACTCTAGTTTAAAGAAGGTTGAAAGAAACGATAACAAAAATATTGTTAGTGCAATGTTATGGTTTAGATTTAACAAAAACAAAAGTCAAAAAATTAAAAGTTAACATTTCTCACAGCACCCATAATTTGGCTTCATTGAGCATACTTATTTAGTCAGAAAAGTTATCACAACACATAGCAACAGAAAATATATATACAAAGGAGAACTGAGTCACATTTGCTGTGGGAACCATAACTTAGACTTTGCTAACTTCTGTGCATGTAAAATCTCATGTGTAGTATTGCATTAACATGGTTTCACTCACTACTTCCTCATGGCATTTCTTGGAATGAATATATTCCATTGCTTTAACATTTTATATAAAAGTATGGTCTAGACATGTACATGTACCAGTGGAATTAAATCATCAATAATCACTATCTAAAATGAATTACATTGCAGAAGCACAAGCTAATGATTTATCTTTTTTTCGTGGAACTGATCTCTATCAGATTGATTTATGTAGCAGCCAATCATGTTTCAGTAAACTGCAGCATGCACATGCATCTTTAAGTGATGATAAGCTGTACGTATCCATTTATTTGTACACTAACATGGAGGGAAAATACCTCACCACACCAACCAAACTATCCTTCTACTCCAAAATATTTTTAAGAAGAGCTTATGAATATTATACCTTCCATGTTCAATGTATGGACAAATGAAACTAGCAAAATAAAAACACAAGCAAAAATATATACTGGAAGACAATGTTACAATTTTTTCTTCATTTTTATGACAATCTTATTTTTTCTTGCATGTTTACATTATTTGCTTTGATAGTAGATGCTTTTGTTGGTTGTTGGAGTGATTGACAGCTTCCTGCTGTTCTGTTTAATTGCCTTTACTGCTATGCAAGATTCTGTAGTTTCATAAATAAATCCTGGGTATGTGCATGCGCGCGCACGCGTGAATTGTAGAGGTTTAGTTTCTTTAAGTTGATTCACTAATCATTCAGTTACAGCTGTCACCATACTTATGTGCATTTTATTCTGTTGAATGTTCTATTCAATTCTGTATATTTTCTCAGCCTCTCTCTCTCTCACTGTATTAAGGCGCAACATGGTACATGTTTGGATTAAGATACTCTGTATCACATCTTTCATTTCAAAGGCAGCAGTGGAGATAATGGGGGTTTTTTTACAGAAAAGAATATGTTCAGAGTTCATCATTTTTTAAATTAAAAAATAAGCAAAACATGCACTGAGAAGAGAAAATGATTTCTCAGTTACAGTCACTTGTAGTCTTTGTTTTATGTGCTTTACCCTTTGGACTTGTTCTTAAATAATGATTTGAAAAAATTCTTCTCAGTCATAATGAGATAAATGATTTTGTCTCTTGCATCAAACTAAAGAATCTGGTTTTTTGTTCAGTTTTGTTTTGTTGTTTTACTGGCAAAGGAAAGTGAATCTTTTTTTTATTGATTTACAAGGGATTGGAAACAGCAGAGACAGTGTTTATAGCATTGTTGATTGCAGCATGAGTTTGAAAAGAGTTACTGCAAACAACCTACTTGAGTACCTAATGCTTTGGTGTCATCCCTACATTAAAAATAGTCTGGCATAAAATTGAATTTAGTGTTTATTTGCTTGTCTGGAACTATGACTGTGTTCAGGGGGTAGCTCATTTTAGTAGTAGATTTGTTTTGTTTTGATACGATAAAGTTTCAGGGGTTCCTGGCACAATAGGTTTGTGACACTGATACATGAAGGCTACGTCTAGACTGGCATGATTTTGCGGAAATACTTTTAACGGAAAAACTTTTCCATTAAAAGTATTTCCTCAAAAGAGCGTCTAGATTGGCACGGGTGCTTTTGCGCAAAAAGTGCTTTTGCGCAAAAGCATCCATGCCCAGTATAGACGTGCTTTTGCGCAAGAAAGCTCTGATGCCCATTTTAGCCATTGGGCTTTCTTGCGCAAGAAATTAAGGTGCCTGTCTACACTGGCCCTCTTGCGCAAGTATTCTTGCACAAGAGGGCTTATCCCTGAACGGGAGCGTCAAAGTATTTGCGCAAGAAGCACTGAATTCTTACATTAGAAAGTCAGTGCTCTTGCGCAAATTCAAGCGGCCAGTGTAGACAGGCGGTGAGTTTTTGCGCAAAGGTAGGCGCTTTTGCACAAAATCCTGCCAGTCTAGACGCAGCCAAAATGTTTTGCACTATAAATTGACACCACACAGTCTGTACTAGTTGATGGCAAAATGGAAGCCATAGAGTGATGTTTTCATTAACAATAAACTATAGACGAAAACATTTGTGGTCTGAGAATTATTTAGATGTTTAAGGCTTCCAAAGAATGTTGTTGTTTTTTCACAAGTTAGATTCTTTATAATTACCATTCAGCTGGATAGGTAGAAGCAGACTGTTTCTCTTTAAAAGGTCAATATAATCTGTTGTAATACTTTTAAGCAAACTACTTTTTTCCCTCATGGAGAAGATCATTATAGAAGGATAGGAAACTACCAAGTAAAAATAATCTTCATCCAATCACATTAGCAAGATCTGAAAGAGACTTAAATCTTACGTTGCATTAGGGGAAAAATTACATATGTTGCTGTATGGATGGTGACCACTATTCCCAGTAAGTTATGCTCTTGTGTGGTCACTCAGGAGAGATTCAAATGCTGCCCAGCTGATTAGCAGAGCACCCACAGCTAGGTTTTTTTGTTTCGACTGATGGTGCATATTCGCACATGCCTTAGTGCACATAAAAATATATTCCACACATGGATGGGAAAGTTTAAAAGGAACATTGTTGGTGACAGAGGCATAAAGGATACGACTGCATGATGTTTAATTACTTCATACTGGAGTCTTGCAGGGTACGTCTACACTGCAAGCTTCTTTTGGAATAAGCTTTTCTGGAAGATATATTCTGGAAAAGCTTATTTCAAAATAGAGCGTCCACACTACGGGGAAGCCTCAAAATTAGTCCGAGGCAGGTTCTCCTAATGTGGATGTGCTATCTCGACTTAACGCCCCAGGAGGCACTATGAAGGAATAACTTTAGAATGGCCCTGGGGAGGAGCTATTTCCACATAGCAGCAGTGGAGCATCTACATACACCCTCTTCCAAAGAAGCTTTTTTGGAAAAGGGCTTATTCATCAGAAAAAGCTGTCCGTCATTTTGACTTGCTGTTGAAATAGCGCAGTTGAAATGTGGACGTTAGTATTGTTTTTCTGGAATAATGGCTGTTACTCCAGACAAACTGTACAGTGTAGATGCACCTGCACTGGACTATTTTTTTATCATATTCTCAACTGCTCCTGCATTTTCTTGCATTTTTATCCTGCTCCCACCTGTAAAAGCCTTACATGAGACAAAAAAAATGGTACTAAAAAAAATGTAAAAAAGTAATATTAACCAATCATTACTTTTTACCCATGTAAAATGTAAAAAAGTTATGTTAACAAATCATTACTTTTTACCCATTCCTGCTATTATGGCAGTGAGACCAGAGGGAGACGAGCCCCACTGCACTGCATGTCATATTTCTACTGTACATGTTTTACTTCACTTTGAAAGTGTATTGATAAAATAAAGGGAGAACAGAGAGGAATCTGGAGTAAATAGGCAAAATAACCTGAAAAGTGAAAAAAATACATCATGGTAGGCCCTGAGGCCTTTTCTCCAACTTTTTAGTGTTTTCCTTTGATATGCATGCCAAATATCAGATCATATTTATAGCATATTTTGTGATATGCACAAATTGCAAATGATCTATTTCTTTTATATATTAATTTCAAAATACATTAATATATTCCAAGATAGATGTGTATCTTGAAAAGCAACACATACCAATTAATCCTCACTTTGTTATAATAGATCATAATGTATGAAAGATGCTGACAGGCCCCTGCATTGCATTAGAAAAGAGCCAATTCACAGATGCCTATTTGATAGTGAAATTGAAACAAAATATATCCTGTGGAATGAAAGAAAGCGTTGCTTACATTGTAGACAGGAATATCCACACAAACTGTGAATTACCACCACAGACACTTTTTGCCATAAGATCAGTTGGTCTTCTACCTTTCAGTCTGCAAGAATTTTATGGACCATCTGATCGAAAGCCTACTGATGCCAGCTGAAGCATTCTCATTGGTAACAGTAGGCCTTGGATATGAAAAGAGGTTGGAGGAGGAGGGATTGCCCCAGAGGAATAAAAAGGGTTTTCACATGTCATTTCCATTTACCTCAAAGAGAAAAATACTTCACTTTATTAACACCATGTATGTGAGCTTCCATTTCCAATAATTCTGCAGAATGTGCCAAGCCCCTTTCTTATGGAATGTAGAGGGAATGTTCCCATTTGATCCCCTGCATTAAAGATGAATAAAGAAGTGGTGTAATATTACTTTTCATAATAACAATGTGTAGAGGGTTTGGATTTTCAAAGCTCTTCTAATAATTTTCCCTCCCCTGCCATGCTCATGTGGATATTTTGCACATCATATAGTTAAATTAAAAACTAGCCCATCCAAATGGGATAAAAGACTGGCAAAACTCAGGAAACCATAAACTAAACAGAAGTGACAGTTATAGTCCCCTTTTACATAAAAAATTGTAAACTATTTCCTGTTGTGTCCCATTTCTCAGTTGGAATGTATTACAAGGAACACAACCAGATTAGGGAGCTAAAGTACTTTTTCTCTTTTTTTAAATGCTACATAAATATAATGATGAGGATGAAGTTTTACCATTGATGAATTTGGCCTATTAGCATCTCAATTAAATAATTGAACTAAGTTAATTCAAAGTATAATAGGCATACACTCCATGGATAATATCATTGGAAGAGAGAAAATAACTAACCTCAGAAATAATTAATGGCCATACTCCTTTATGTGAATCTGTTTGTATGTAGAATATAAACACGAGAGGCTACTTCACATTATTGATTTTTACTCTGCATATAAAAGTCAGACTCTGATAAGTCTGATTCTGGTGTACTTTGGGAGTAAATTGTTGTCCCATTAATGACATGTGAATATTAGATTCACATCTGGCCCCCTTTAGTATAGTATCGCAATACTTCTCAAACATCAATGTATTTATTCTCACACTACACTTTGTGAAGTAGAAAAATGCTATTCCCTGCATTTTACAGACATGTAACTGAGGTACAGAGAATGAGGACATAACTAAGCTACAGGTACTATAACGTCACAGTTATGATGTTGTAGTAATGCCATTGTAGTGCCATAGAGTATATACTTCCATCATAGTAAGTAATCCACCTCCCTGAGCAGTAGTAGCTAGAGCAATACTTCCATCAACTTAGCTGATTTTGCTCTGAGGTTTAGGTTGGTATAGCTATGGTGCTCATGGGGTGTGAATTTTTTACACCCATGAGCAACATAGCTGCGTCAATCTAAATTTTAAGTGTGGACCAGACTGAAGTGTCAGATTTTTAAAGGTATTTAGGTGGCTAAAGATGCAGATGGGTGAATAATGAGATTTTTACAAGGGCCCACATGGCTAATTCTCAGTCATTTCAAAGTCACACAGGAAGTGTGTGGCGAAGTGGGGAAATCAACTCCAAGTCTCAGGCTAGCTCTGTAATTACTAAAACCATCCTTCCTCCCAGTGTAAAGTGTGGTGAGAAGCCCTGAAAACCTGCAGAAAGGTTGTCTAGTTATAATTAAAATCTCTTATTGTCTATTTCAAACACTCTTGCCTCACTCTTATCTTTATATCTGGCAATACACAAGTGCCATTCCTCTCTCTACAGTGATAAACAACATGAACAATTGGTAATGCCAGTGCTTAATTTGTGCCAGGGCTGAGTGCTGGCATCTCTGGGCTTGCTGATTCACTTCTGAATGTTAAATAAATAAATAAATAAAACTTTAAAAAATTGCTCCGGCATATCTTTCATAGCAAACTGAGCACTGGGTAATGCTGTGCTACAAGCACCATCTTTGTTTGGTTGTGTTTTTTTAAGGAAAAAGTTTTGAAGTTTTGAAAAATAGTTCTCCAAGCAAGATTTTTAAAAGCTTTCCTCTATTTGCAAGAGGTCTAGAATTTTTATTTACTGCACATCAGAAATCCATATTATTGTCACATCTCCTTAGCTTGAGAAGTTAGCGTTGTAAACGAAATAAAGCAGTTAAGCTAAATTCACAAAACAGTTAAATGTGATTATGATTCTCTTTAAAAGAGTAAACATGTCAAGTGTCAAAAAACATTGCAAGTCTGCTGTACTTCAATTTGAGTCAAAATAGACTGTTTAACATTTGTTCCTCTTCAGTGAATATCTGAGAAGAGAAAATGATACACCTGTTAAATTAACACATTTATTGTGCACCCAGGCTGTTCATTTGTACAGTAAATAAGTTAAAACTTGAATCTCATGTAATCCACTATTCAGCCTGATTGACTGTAGAACCTCCCTAATCAAATTCATCTACATGATATTGTGAGCTACATTACAGTACATTATTAGCTTGTAAAATGAAATTGCTGCAACATTATGTATTGTACATTTGAAGCAGTAACAAATTTACCAGTGATACATGCACTAATGGATATGTTGTATTGCAATAAATATAAATTCAGAATAGCAATGGAAAGCTTTAACATTTTTGTATATGAGTTTAGGCATTGATGAGGCTGAGCCAGCCAGCAACAGAAACAGAAGAGGTTCTCTTGCTAGCTGGCACCCTATTCTGGATTGCCATGGGGATAAGAGTGGTGGCCTTTTCTTGCAACAGGAGTTTTATGGGTAACATAAGGGAGCTTTTGACCATTACAGAAAAACTCTGAATATTGCTGTCTTTACATTCTTCAGAAGAAATTGTTCCGAAGGCAACATGCAAAAGGTGCACACTAACATTAACTCATGTCCTTCATTTTCCCCCTCTGAATTGCTACTCCCATTTTTCTCCTGAGTTGCCAGATGTCTTTACTTTTTCTTCTTCTGTCCTCAGAACTGTTGATTTGTAACAAACAAAAATCACATCAGAAAACAAATCAAAAGTGAAGTTAAGGTGGACAAGTGGCAGCTGCTAAAAAAAATGTGTTGTGTGCACATTTTTTGGTCTTTGGGCATCTCAGCTGGGCATCTCTGAGAGAACAGAACCCCTGCTGTCATTTGCTTTGCACCTCATGCAGCTGGTACACCTGCACAGATTTTTAGAACACCACAGGCAACACCTTGTGCCAAGAAAAACAGCCAGGGCAACAGCACCTGGACTAAAGTGCAGGACAACAGCAGTCCAGAGAGCCATAGGTTGGATATTTAAAATGGGCAATTGCAGTGTGGTAAAAAAAATAATGTGTTGAAAGTGCCAGGCAAAGAGAAGGCCTGAAGGCATGACTTTTGGCTAAGGATGATTGGCTGATTGGAGAGAATGTTGTAAATTGTTGGTTTGTGATGTGAAGATATTATGAAATACATTGAGAACCACGGACATAGCTCTCTTGCCTGTGCTGATTTTACGTGCTAATTTTTTGTGTGGAGGCAACAGATGCATGTGTTCTATTTTTCAGTAATATTCACCGCCACATTTACCGCCAAAGTTTTCTCCACTTGGTACTCTTTTATTTTCAGCATAGCAAATTGTTGAGTAGATTTTAGAATCAGATGCCACAATGCATCTATGATATCAATAGAAGGATGTCAGAATGAAGACACAATTATATAGTTACTGGAACTGGCAGAAATACAATAAAGTGTTTGGGTATTGTAATTCAGCTGAATGTGAAGTGCTGTTAGTTTACTTGTCATTGAATAGTCTTTTAATTAATGAATCTTGATGCCAGAACATGCTGCATTTGGGTAAAGACCAAAGACACATGCCACCATTATTCTACCCATGTGATAGTGATTAAAATAGACATTCCTCTACCTTAGTAAAAAAAGTAGCGTGGCAATTTGAGGGCTAATCAATATCTGCAATCTCTGTAGCTGAAAAGTGTTGCAACATACTATTTCTTTTCCCATCCATATGTCCACATGCTGTCCATTCTTCAACAGTGTTCCATAAGATGAAAGTTAGCTCAAAATTTGGCACATTTTATTTATTCCATCAAATGAATCATCGGACTTTAATAAATTACCTAGACAATGATTTGTAGCCTCTTTTGAAATAAAACCACCACTACCAAATAAAATCCTGGCTTCAGATTCATAAACAGACAAATATTTTTCAAATCTATACTGACAAATTATTCTTGTACATGGGAGTGGAGAATAATATAGAAAAAAACAAATAAAAATAAACACCTTTGATGAGCAACTTATGACCATGCCTTTTACCTACCTTTAATTCTCCATCATGCTAGTTACTAGTGTATGAGAGCCTTGCAAACATTAATTTGTTTCTCCTCACAACTCCTAAATGAGATGGGGTGATTATCCTCATTTTTCAAATTGGGCAACTAAGGCACAGAAAGAACAAGTGACTTTCCTAAGGTCATGCAGAAAGTCTGTGGCAAATCTTGAGGCTGACTGGATACGTGTCAAGTCTTTCTGAATGAAATCCTGCCCTGGGTGTTTCTGGGTATTATGCAGGAGGCCCGATTAAATTATCATAGTGTCTTTTTCAGTCTTAAAATCTATGACTCACCTGAGCTATCCAGCGCCAACCCTGCCAAAGATTTCCTTTTAATGGGTGCAGAACTGAATATTGTCTAACATGGGCCTTGCACCTTATGATGTAGAGAGACTTCTGCTTCAGTGACTCCTTCCAACGCTTCCTGAATTTTCCTGTCAAAGGGAAGAAGATCCTTTCCTTCTCTTCTTTGTGAAAGCTAACTCCTTTTCTGTCAGTAATGAGCATTGCTAAAGAATCTGAGCTTCTCTCTTTGTTCCTAATATTATGACTCTTTTTTGGCACATCATTAGGTCTCATTGGCAAACTCACACATGTGATACCTCCTTAGTCATCTCCTGATACATGGCTTTCCTGGAAAGAGCCGTGATTCAGTATGAATGATGTCCTTTAATTTGTCTGTTCCAGTTCCATCCCATATTGTTTTTAAAAAATGTGACTTAGAGATACCATGGGAAGTTATAAGAATACTTATGCAGAAGGTTACCTGAAATGGTATTCAGTGATTTACAGTTATTGTGTGACTATACTGCTTTTTAGAAAATATCAACTACAAAGTGGTTTACAGAATAAAATCAATGTTTACTACCTGCAGGCCCAACCCAGACTTCTATATTGGATCCTATTTTAAAGTGATTGTTGAAAACTAAAAATCACATTTGTTTGATTTTAGTGATACAGTGACAACAATGACTGAAGCAATGACATGGTACAATTTCCTCACCATGTTCTGCCAGTTTTTTCTCAAGATTCCTTACTGCCTATCAGGGTGGACTGTTTATTTGGTGCTGCCTCAGCACAGAAGGCTGGACTAGATGACATCTTGAAATCTCTTCCAGCCCTACATTTCTGTGATTCTATGATGATTTGACCTAGTTTGCCTATCACTGATCAGTCAGTTTCAATGTTAATGCTATAGGTCTCCGCTAGCTGTGAAGAATTCTGCCAAACTAGGTGGGAGAGAGATATTCTCCAAATTTAGACCACAAAACTCATGTTCACTTATGGATTTGAACTCACAGACTTCATTTGTCAATAAGATATTTTTGACATTTCAATCTTTTAAACACTTTTCACATACCTGTGCATTAAAATTTTAAAGAAAATCGATAATGGATTGTTTTAGTGAGGACTATTGAATTCTTTAGTAAGAGAAAGGAAGGACTTCCTAAATGTTGAATTGTGCTATTGTTTACATTTATAATGGCTGATCTTCAATAAAGAAAATAGATTGTTATTAGAATTATTCCTCATTCGTGTTTGCATTTTAAAGGGTAGAAATACTAGTGATTCATTACAAATCTCAAAAGTGAAAGACATAGATTCATAACTAATCTATGTCAGTTAGTCCTTATGATCAATTCATCTATATCTTTCTAGTAGCAAAATTCAAATATATACCACCCTTCAATTGAGAATAAATTATTTTAAGTGATCAACTTTGAAGATGATCAGAAAATGTAAGCAGAAATATGGTATTTCAGTCCTATGGAGCTTCTAATATTTATATGTCCCAAATGCCAATTAAGACCATAGAATCTCACATTTATCTCTTAAATTGTACACTGAGATATAAGCCCTGTGGGGCAAGGACCATCTTTTTATCTGTTTTTATAATGCCTGCAACAATGGAGCAATGATCCATGACCAGGGTCCTTAGTTGCTACCATAATACAAATTATTATTATTATTACTATTATTAATATTTTATTTTATTTATTATTGTTTATTTTATTTTATTGTGTCTATTACTGTTATTAATTATTTTGTTTATTTATTAATAAATATATCTATACAAGGAGGATCAATTTAATATCCCTAGTTAATTTCCAGTTGTACAGAGAAAAGGGATTTAAACATCCTACTCTATGAAACCTAACTTATGCAGATCACTCATCAAAAATAGCAGAGAGCTCAGCCATCAGTTGTACTTCCAATTTTCTAAGCATCTTATATTTACCCCTGAAATAGATTCTGACTTGTCTTGCTTAGTGAAGTTTACAGTATTGTCTCTTTGATCAATGTCATCCCTCCCCTTACCCTCGCTAAAGGGCAACTAAGTAGGAGATATGAGCAGTATTAACCAACAGGATACTATGCCAAGGGTAATTAAACATGGAATCCTTATCCAGATTTTACTCAGTCCCTATTTGGACTGAACTTCCGTTAACATCTAGAATAGTTGTGCATGTGTAAAGATAGAGCAAAGACAGAGCAAGGACTTCAGGATTTGGCCATGCATGTTTATGCATTTAACATTTTGGCTAGTTTTTATTCTAATATGTTATATAAAAGACTATTATTGATAAGATCTGCAATTTACTGGATGTTTAGTCGGATTACTATTATTAGAGGAGGAACACAATCAATAAATGGTGGTGCAAGTAGGTGTCTATTATTGAGCAGGATTTAACATGTATAGCTATCACTAATGCTAATGGGAATTACTCTCCCAAAGTACCTTCAAGCATTAATAGGAGAATAAACCTATGCTTTGTTTTTCAGATAAAATGCTTTTCAAAAGCAAAGTATATTGCCAGTATTTAACATTCAGAGATACATGACTTTGTAAATAAGATTATATAAAAACTACATGAACCTTGTGATGGGGAAAAAAGTGAAATTGGAACACATACATACACTAGGAGGAATCTGATGGATCAGTTGACTGAGTTAACTACATAGATTAGATAAGAAAAAGAAATTAGTGATTTGGGCAGTACTTTGTGCTAGTTCTAACAAGCAGAGAACAAATAAAATAATGGAAAACAGGAAGGGAACTGAACTAATATAAACATTTACAAAGGGTATTGTGGCAGGATTTCAAACTCAGAATTATAGGAAGACAGAAACATTTAATTGTTGAGCAATAGTTTGGGGCGAGTTTAAGATGTTTTGCAGCAAGAAAATGATATTGATGAAGTATTCAAAAATCATGGAGCTCTTAAAAGTCCTCAGCCTATAGAAGTAAATAAGACTTTCTCTAGGAGTTCTTGCCCTGTGTTCCAGCAGAGAAGGCAGTGTTTGTCTCTTTCCAAGGACTAAACCAGAAGTACAAACTCAAACCTACCTGATCTCCAGGGATCCATGGTAGGTCTTGTGCCACTTCCATCACCTTAGGCTAATAGTGTCTCCACTTCCATATCCCCACTTCAGTCCAAGTGATTCCTGGTATTACACCATGATTGGAGCCTTTTACCAGTTTTTTCCTCATCCACTGGTCATAGCTGCTCCTGGATCCCCTTGGGCAGAGGGTGAGTATCAGACTCCATGAATAAGTTACCACAGCCCTAGACTGAATGATTATTTTTGAGGAATTGCCAGGGGTTGGATGAGGATATGTGTTCCACCCAACCTCAAACCAAGCTTCTTATTCCTTCCCCAGGCTTCCAAATGTCTGCCATCTCTTTCAGTGTGGACTCATGGGGCATCATCCAAAGGGTATGGAAGAAGAAGAATGCTACTGCAAAGGTGACCCCTACTTCCAAACAAGAAGAAAGAGCAACACATACAGACTGTCTCTGTGCATGGGTCGTGGGTGAAGGAAGATTCAGTCCATAGCAAAGCAGATCTCCATCTTGTATCTAAAAGCCTAGTTGAGAAGAAAATCTAGTAAGGATAATAAAAGTACAAAGATGGTGAGGGAGATATTAAAATTAGCTAGTGAAAAATTAGATGAAAGAGGGTAAACAAGCATACCTAGCAAGTTAGAAAGGGTTAAAAACCCCACTTCACAACACAGCTTGATCAGAAATTAACGTGCATAGTAGGAAAGTCTATGGCCTAGATTATCAAGGTATTTAGGCTCCTAACAGCCATTGATTTCATTGATCTGGGCCTATAAATCTCCTGTTTCAGTAGCAAGAAGTCTGACAAAAACTATTATACATGCATCACATGGAATTCTGAATAGCCAAATACTGTTTAGTGTCTTCATATAATTGAGACAATAATGCTGAATGTTTATTGTAAGTTTGCTTGAATTAATTTGAAACAAGACATACAACATTCACATCTGGGTCTCTGATAAAGCATATTTGTGTTTGTGACTGTAAACATGTAAAGCCGACAGACCTGGGTCATCAGCAGGAGGGACTGAAACTGCAATCTTAGGGGCTAAAATCATGTGTCTCTAGTGCGTGAGCTAAAAGCCAATTGCCTCTCTTCACTCTCCCGTGACAGTGGTCTCAGCGCCTCTGGGTTACAAACATGTAAGATTTACTGTACTGGCCCATTAATGTTCTCCCACAGTAGTCAGTACCACGTTCTTCAGACACAGGTTTGAAGACCTTCACATAATGAACAATTATGCAATGACATGCCATTGCCATAAGTCTCTTCATACACCCAAGCAAGTGGTGGTTGGTTTGTATCCTGAAGAATTATGAGAAATATCCATTCTACATTTTAATTTTAGTGTGTGGCCAAATTTTTCAAAAGTCATTAGTGATTTTGGGTGCCCAATTTGAGATACCTCCAACAACTTGCTTTTCAGAGGTCAGGTATTTTCTATGCATCAGGCTCAAGCTGTGTCCCAAAACAAGAGGAAACGTGGAGGCATGTGAATGACTTCCTTCCTCCCCCATATTTGCTGCTTGGCTTGTACTGAACAAGTTCAATACCATTGCTGAAGCCATCTACCCTCATTCTGCCCCTTCCCTATTGGCAGGCATCAGTCATCACTGACAAAAAACACTTCACCTTTGAAAATATAAGGCAATATCATTAACAATATACGGGTATGTCTAGACTGCATCCCTCTGTCAGCAGAGGGATGCAGATTAGGCAGGTCAACATTGCAAATGAAGCAGGAATTTAAATGTCCCGCACTTAATTTGTATAAAAATGACCTCTGTTTTTGCAGACTCAGCACTTTGTCGGCAAAAAGCAGCAGTCTAGAGGGAGTTCTGTCGAGAAAGAAAGCCTTTTTCGACAGATCCCTTATGCCTCCTGCAAGGAGGTTTACAGGATCTGTCGAAAAAGGCTTTCTTTCTCAACAGATCCCCCTCTAGGCTGCTGCTTTTTGCCGACAAAGTGCTGAGTCAGCAAAAACGGCAGCCATTTTTATGCAAATTAAGCACGGGATATTTAAATCCCCGCTTCATTTGCAATGTTGACCTGCCTAATCTGCATCCCTCTGCCAACAGAGGGATGCAGTCTAGACATACCCTACATGTCTACTCCATACATAACCTTCTGAATGTGGGGATGGCTTCTATTATAGCCGCTTCTTCTTTCCCTCCTTTTTTCATTCTTATAATTTCCTCAACTAAAGTAAGATCAAAGGTTGTTAGGCACCATGGCACTTTTGAAAATTCCTCAGGGTGCCTTGCTGCATCTTCAGGCATCTAAATACCTTTTAAGTTCTGGCCCAGAATCCTATTCCAATGAGCTCACAATCAAAGAAAAGTGATAAATGAAAGGTGAGTAAGATAAAGCTGCATTTTTTAACATTCCAGTCACAGAGTTTGAACATGTGCAAGTCAAAACGTTGAAAAGCTTTTACTTAGAAATGTTCTTGTAGATCAGAAGAAATCTAAAGGACAAGTCAAGTTTGAAAGAAATTGGTGAGGTAGTTCTTAAACTATGATCATGACAGATGAAATTTTCACACCGGGATCTTGCCTTAATGGTAAACTAGGGAATTCATTGATCTGATTGGCAGTTCTAGGTGTTACTGTAATATAAATAATAATAATTAATAATAAAGTTTGGGACAGTCCATGTGGAAGAATTTACTGTTCATTGTGTTTGTTCTTTTTAGAGAATGATGAAGATGTGATGAAACACTTTAGCACTCACTTCAATTTCCAAGGACTATAAACATCAAGAAACTGAACACATGGAAGTCTGAGACAGTTGATAATCTGAAGAGGACAAGATTCCACTTTCTTAGGAATTCCATATCATGAAGGTCTGAGCACTCAAATGAGGACCCAGATCAATGGAATTCTAATCCTATTGCCAGCCCATAATGATCATTCACACTCATCTAGCATTTTACAAACTTTAAAAAAAAAATCTCAGCATTCTACTAAGGTTTGATTACCTTAAATCACTTATATGTATCACGAATTCACTTCTTCTTTAACACTGCTTTCTGGAATAAGAATACTTTCTTTAGAAAAGAGAAGACTGCGCGGGGACATGATAGTGGTTTTCAAGTACTTAAAAGGGTGTTACAAGGAGGAGGGAGAAAAATTGTTCTCCTTGGTCTCAGAGGATAGGACAAGAAGTAATGGACTTAAACTGCAGCAAGAGAGGTTTAGGTTGGACATTAGGAAAAACTTCCTAACTGTCAGGGTGGTTAAACATTGGAATAAATTGCTTAGGGAGGTTGTGGAATCTCCATCTCTGGAGATATTTAAGAGCAGGTTAGTAACAAAAACAAAGAAGAGGTCGCGGCACACCTGCGAGTTGTTCACGGAACACCAGTGTTCCACAGAACATAGTTTAAGAAACACTGGTCTAGATAGTGCCTGGTCCTGCCGTGAGGACAGGGGACTGGACTCAATGACCTCTTAAGGTCCCTTCAACTTCTAGTGTTCTATGATTCTGTGATTCTTTAGAAAAATAGAACATCACTATATTGTAAGGAACTTTCAATCTGACTATATTGCAACGATGATCCTTTATTTTTATGTCAATATTCTACTGTGGAGGTGGTCACTGAGAACTATCTGAATGACTCTGTAAGGTAAGGAAATGTTTTCAGAGACTGCTCCTCCCGTAAGGTTATGAACAAGTGGATCTATTCTGGGCATCCCCTATGCTGCCATAACTTGCTTACTATACTCCAACCATTTCTTCAGAATGCTACAGGTGCTACAGGATCATTCAGAGATCATTCCTTCAGAAAAATGTTTCAGAACTAGACTTCAAATTTTGCTTGGAATAGTAGATTTTTCCTGTGATGGCATTCCACTTTCAGGATCCCCTCTGTGGTGTAGTTGTGACATTTGTTCTCCACTTTGGACCTTGCCTATCCACAGAACGTGAAAGAGAATTTGGCTCTACCTGAAAATTTGACACTGAACATAGCTGAAAAGAGCATTAAGGCTGAAAAATATTCCATGGTGTTTCATGAAAGGTGGAGAGGAAAAATGAATAGTGCATAGTTCAGTTCCTGTCACAAACACAGATTTCTTGTGTGACCCATTCAGTCTATCCAGGCCCTTTGTTCTTCATCTGTAAAAAGAAGATAGTATTTCCCTACTTTACAGGAGAGTTGTGAAGATAAAATCAATGAATAGTTGGGATGTGTTTCAGTATTATGATGATGATGATGTCCATGTAAGAACCTACTGTGAAAAAGAACTGGAAGGTTCATTTGGCATACCTGGTAATGGGATCTGGTACAAATGGAACATTTTTTTTCTGAGAAAAAAAATTCTAAATCTTTGGGAGCTCAGGGTCTTGTTTTAGCCCATAACTAACTCCAGTTGCAGGAAGTATGCAGTGAAAGATCAAAGTAAGAAACATTAAGTAAGCTTGTTGAAATGAAGTGTTACTGGCATATGTTCTTCATCTCACAAGATCATTGACTGCATGCTTTAACAACTGGGATAGAAGACAAATGTTTTAGGCAGAGTCAGCAGAAAAGCCTGTACTTCATTTGATCCACACAGAGCTTGCACCTTATTGAAATACTGTAACAATTCTGAGCATGCACTTTTGCAGGAGCACCAATATAAGTAGTTTACTCCTTATATGACTATTTGAATAGGCCAATTTATATAAATGATACAGGGGTAATGATAAGATGAACAGATCCAGAAGATGCTCCAGGAGCCACCCACCTCAATCCCTTCCCTATTCACTAGCATGAATGGGAACTGTGGCCATGGTAATATGTTTTTCCTGGCCCCTTTGAGGTGCATGGACTCCTCCAGATATAGAATGCAATTGTCCTTAGCTTTGTAGAGAGTGCAGTCACATCAGCCCAACCCCTCACGTCTGCATTATGTCTAGTGACAAGCTCTGTGTTAACATACTTGATGCATCCCAGTGAATGTAGTCACCAGTTCCACTAGTGATTATCTGATCTGAAATAAAAACAAATTAGGCTGATCCATGCTCAAGTTTAAATTGATAATTAGTCTCCTTAATCATGAAAGACAGCATGGTTTAGTGGATTAGGCCTGGGCGTTAGGCAACTTGGGTTTTATTTCTGATTTTTCCACTGACCTCCTATATGACCTCAGGCAAGTAACTTCACCTCTGTTTCCTTGTTCACCTTGTGTCTGTCTTGTCTATTTAGAATGTAAGCACTGCATTGGAAGGGACAGTCCTCCACTAGGGACTTGTCTATGCACAGTTTTTATACCATACCACTTTAACTAAATTTGTTTAAAAAAAAATATTTAGTTTAATTAGGGTTCCTTCCTAAGCTGGCTACAGTAGTCCTAGTATCAAGGTTTGTATATTATTATAGCTTGTTGCAGTAAATGTATCTGGCATTTAAATATGTTTGTACAGTGCCTAGCACTAACCCCCTAGGTACTACTGTAATACAAATAATTGCTAGCAGTACCCATTAATTGCTATCACACCGTGACATTTGGAGTTATAATTATAATATAGATCAACTTTTGTATGTGTATTTTTCTGGACTTTACTATCTTAGAAATACAGTGCAATTGCAGGAAGGATTTTAAAGTGCAAATGCATGTATTTTGTGTGGTTAATTTCTGTACACTGTGAAATCCCCAGTTAAAAGCCATACTACTGATTGGGGCTTTAATATAAACTTACAGGTGAATATAAAAAAGGTTAGATAAGACAGAAATTGTAGAAGCAAATACAGTCCAGGTATTTAGAAGATCAGAGAGTAGCTCATGCTGTGTTATAATATCTTTCTGACTTTTTTGCGTATCCTCCAGACTACTACATGACAGCTTAGTTTCTCACCAAGTAATATTAATCACTTCTTAATCAAGGTATACTGGTTTTCAGCTTAAGACTAAAGAGAACTGCTTAACAATGTAGCATTTTCAGAAACGGTTGAGTAATTCTTTGGAGGAAGCTGTAGGGGTGAATCTTTATTTATCTAAAGAATTAGAATGTTTTCTGCCAGCTAGGAACATTTCCTATCCCTAAATTCCAACCCTTCTAAGCCTTCCTGAAATTAAAGTCTAATCACTGAGACTCCACACACTAAGCACTTTCATTTCAGACTGAATGCATTGTAACATAAATTTGAGGAGAGTTTTATTTAAATGAAGTCTAAATCCTAGTTTAAAAACAATTCTGTTACCATAGCTAATTGCTGCATGTGACTAGCACTGTTAGTTTGTTCTTTATATCTTTTGATTCAGCCTCTCACTGTACAGTATGTGATTTGGCAGTACTGTTCCTGTACTGCTGCCAAGAAATCAATACCATTTACTTCTTGATTTTTAAGTGAATCTGTATTTAGTAAATTTAGAAGAAATCTAATCATTTTCATGTCCCTAAGAGGTACATTGGTAATAGTGGTTATATGAAAACTTATGTATCTCCAAAACTAAGTAACTTTGGCTACATCTACACTGCAACGCTGTTTCAGGACACCGGAGTATTCCAAAATAGCTATCCCACATTTTAACAGCAAGCCTGTTATTTTGGGCTCACTATTCCAACATCCCTGCAAACCTCATTCCACAAGGTGTAGGGGATGTTTTGGAATAGTGGGTTATTTCGAAATGTGGCACTGTGTAGACAGCACCAAATTACAAAATAAGATCAAAATAAGATACACAATTTGCGTAGCTCAAATTGCGTATCTTATTTTGAACTACAGTGTACTGTAGATGTAGCCTTTATAATTTGCAAATAGTAGAAATACTAATGTCTGTCTTCTATATTTGCATATTTTCAAAGTATATGTTTATAAAGCAATATTTGTATCTGATGCTTGCTCACATTTTAGCACCTAACACATAGTTTTTTGTATCCTTCCTTTCCAAATATTTTAAGTAATAGTAGCCCAATGTCTGTGACTCTGTAATGGTGTAATTCTTGGTGTTGCCTCTGGGCAGCGCTGTTGCCTCTGTAACGTCCTTCGACTCCCGCCATGGTGCTCAGCTGACTTCTGCGCCACTCAGCCGGGCCGCCGCGGGGGTGCAAGCGGCCGTTTGGCCCCATGCTCCCCATGCAGCACTCGGGTGCTGCATGGGGACCGTGGGGCCCAAATGGCCGCTTGTGCCCCCACGGCAGCCCGGCTGAGCCAAGGGGGGGGTGGGGAGGTGACGTGCGGTGTGACATTGGCTCGAGGCCCTGCCCCCTGGCCATGAACAGACCCTGGCCAGGGGGAGGGTGGGGGAACGAGTGGGAGGGCGAGGTGGAGGACAACTGGGAGGCTGCAGGATCAGTGCTGGGGTGAAGGGAAATGGTGCAGGGGGGCAGCTGGAGCTCATAGGCAGCCACTCAGCCGGTCTGCTGTGTGGGAGCAAGCAGCACAAACAGCCGTTTGGGCGCCACGCTCCCCGTGCAGGAGGAGGAGGAGAAGAGAAAGAGAGAGTGAGAGGCAGGAGGGGGAGGAGAAGAGAAAGAATGTGAGGCAGGAGGGGGAGAAGAGAAAGAGAGATGGAGAGAGAGGCAGGAGACAGAGGAGAGCTGAGAGAGAGAGGGGGGAGGCAGTAGGAGGAGTGGAGAGAGAGAGAGACGGAGCGAGAGACCGGAGGCTCAGGAGAGAAGACCGAGATAGAAAGGGAATAGGACATGGAGGAGAGACCTGAAAATCCCATTTTATGATGGGCTAATTGGCTAGTATTTTAAGTAATACACAATATTCTGTGTTATCTTTTCTCTCTTGTTCAATTGTTGTTCCTAAAGATTTGTAATAATTGATGGATGGTGCAGAATATGTTTTGATGCTAACGATGTTCCTTTCCTCATTGTGTTTCTGTGCATATCCGTATATTGTGTTAATGGAACGATGCTCGTTTGCTTCAGTTGAGAATCAGGCCAAAACACACACACATACATTGGTTAAATGCTGGAGCCAGAGACAGCTACTCAGTAAAACAAAAATGGAAGGTGGAAGGCGGACTCAGTGCTGGCTGGGGAGAGGGCTCAGAGACACAGCCTGGCCGTGATAAGAGCCCTGCTTACATCTATGGGGAGTCTGGATCTCCATCTGCCCTGAACAGGTGCCCAGGGAGCAGGAACATAGGCCAGAGGTTGCTCTTTCCGGCTCCCCTGCACTGCAGGCAGATGAAGAGTCTGCCATGTTCCCCAGGTCTGTCCACACAATTCTTTCCATGACTGGGCTATGGCTCCAAAGCCCCTGTCCGCTCATGGGAGCTGGGTCAGAGAAAGCCATGCAGGCAGCTGTGAGGAGCCAGTGTGGTACCTCTACCTCTACCTGCCCTGGGCCAGATGAGGCATGGGCAGAGGGCTGATTTCACACATATCCCCTCTCCCACCTCACACAACCTGGATGGCGGGGGTTGGGGGGCAGGATCTTTGTCCCTTCTCCAGTTTCAGGCTTGGTTGACAGCAGGGTCTCAGAGAGTGGTGGGGCCCCCTTCTCCCTCCCACACACTTTTGGGAAGGATCTGTCACATACTGCTTCTCAGTACAGACACATAGAGAGATACCTCAAGCTTTGAGAGGTAGCTATTCTCTTTAAAATTAATGGTACTCAACATTCCCAGCTTATTTCTGAAGGTGTGTTATGCAGAGGCTAATAGTTTTTGCCAAACAGTGATGAGTTGCTTACTGGTGATTTCCTGTTTCTTTTACTTTTATGAAAAATACAGAATAAGTTTAATACTATGTGATATGAACACCATTTTTTCACAGCTCATTTTTAGCAAAGCTGAACTAAAATAAAATATGTTCTTTAAACATGTATACCTTATCTTTTATTATGGTGGAAAGCATAAAGTGACGGCTACAACATTAAATGACTAATGAATTCAGTGAATTCAGCAATCACATTTGTTGATTTTCATCTCAATATCTATGTTAAGCTATTCAATATTTTTAAAAGATCATTTCTACCTCCCATTAAATTCAGAGTGTATTTCAAGCCACCTAGGGCCTAAAACAATGTTTATAGGTGTAGACAACACACTGTTAATTTAATCTCTGTTTACAAACTGCTAGATGAAAGTGTCAAGTGTGTTTATTCTGTTTTCTGTCTCATGACAACTTGATACCAGCTCTTCTTGTTAATGGCTTCTATCAGTGGGAGAGAAAATAATCTGAAAAGTTTTTGACAATGTAGAGCAAAGTACTTTAGACAGACCCACATTGCTTGTCCCAACCTGTAAGAAAATAAAGTTTGCCTAGAAAAAGAGTTCTCCAACCATCCAAGGAAGACAGATGATCCTTGCTGAGGTTTCAGTAATCAGAAGACTTGAATGAACATTTTGCAAGGGAGCCAAGACACAAGATATTACTCTGAGATCAGGAAGGTTTCTGAAGTTCACAGACAAGAATCCATCGGTGATGGATCATATCTGCAGTAAAGACACTACATCACAAGATAATTATGTTGTAGATACGAGATGACTTCAAAGAGACTCAAATGTGTGTTGAAGAAAAGAATATCCAAGGGATCTTCTCAGAGATTCTTCCTGGGGGAAGGGAAGGCAGAAGACTGGAAATAAACTGCTGGCTAGGAAAGAGGGGTAGGGTGGTCGGTTTTGATTTTGTAGAATATTGGTCCACCTTTTAGGCAGTTTGATTGGTCTCCACCTAAGTAGAAGAACAAATCTGTTCAGGGACAGGCTGACAAAAGTATTCAGAAGGGTATTAAAGTAGCAACAGAAAGGAGAGGCTAAAGACATGGGTGACATGAGCACTCATTTAACACAAAATGGAGATGGTAAGAACACAATTAATCTAAAATCTAAAGGACATGGAGCAAAGAAATGATTTAATTGCCAGTGCTAGGAGCCTAGATAACAAATAGGAGGAGCTGAAATTACTCATTCAGTACCACACATTCAATCTAGTTGTTACTGAAAGCTGGTAGGATAACTTTCAAGAATGGAATATTAAATATGTTATAATCCATGATTTTAGGAAGGATTAAGTGGGCACTGTATGTCAAAAATGGCATTACCAGTTTCCAAGTTATTGATAACTCAGAAGAAAATGTCTTTGAATGCTTATGGATGGCTATCCTAACAGGTATAAACTTGGTGTCTGCTTTAGATCATTTAATCACACTGAGGAACAGGATGAGCAACTCCTTATCCATCTATGTGTAATGTGTAACAATACTGTGACCAACTGGATTTTAATTTGAGTGATATATGCTGGTGGTTTCATTCTACCAGCACTAAAACATGCTTGGAATTTCTAAAATGTATAGATGACAATATGGGGGAATTTTCTATTAGACCTCATCTTGACAGATAAAAAGGTAGCTTACGTACAAGCAATTATGACTTGATCACATTTATAATGGACAACAGAATAAAGTCCAGGCCAATAATAAATATACTTGGTACTTTAAAAGGACCAATTGTGCAAAGAAGAAAGCAGTTAAATAATGAGCCAAATCATCTAGGAGGTAGAAATTAATCAGAAAATTGTGAATGGTAATTAAGACTTATTTAAGAACACTATAGTGGGTGCACAAAAAGCTGTAATCCCACAATTGAGCAAAAGGGCGCTAATGAGTATAAAAAAAAACTGGCCTAGTTTAGAGAGGGACAGAAAGCAGCTATAGAAAATAACTCTAATAAATGGAAGACTGGCAATGATAGTTGATAGTAATGAATATACATCAGAAGTTAGGAACTATAGAAATTTGATAAGGGAAGAAAATGACAATAGAAGAAATCTGTGGATAGCAGAGTTAAAGATAATAAAAAGAGATACTTAAAATATTTAAATATATTAAAAAACAAAATAATCTTAACTAGATGAAAATGTTAGAATTATCAATAATAATGCAGAGAAGACAGTGTTCAATAAATATTTGTATTTGGTACTTGGAGGGGGAGGGAAACAATGATGTAGTCCTATGACTGTTCCTTCCAATACCATTAGTATCTCAGAAGAATGTGAAACAGCAGCTACTAAAATTAGATATTTTAAAATCAGCCAGCTCAAATAACTTGTATACGAGGGTTTTAAAGGAGCTGTCTGGACCATTAATGTTGATTTGTAATACAGTAGACTTCCGATAATCCGGAACCTTTGGGACCTAGGTGGTGCCGGATTATCGGATATGACGGACTATCAGGAGGTACTATAAACTGGTTTTATATATACTGTATACAGTATATACTGTATGTGACGGTTTTTGTCTGGGCGCGAGCACGTGCCCCTCCCTTTTTCGGGGTCACGGCCCAGCGAGCCCACCGTCTGTCTCTTCAGACTTTGGAGTTTCAACGGGCGCGAGCTCCCGCCGCCCCCCTCCAAGGGGGCGAGACAGGGCCCTGTGAGCCCTGCGCTCTCAGTCTTCCTCCTGGGTGTCTCAGTCTGACCCCCTCCCGGGCCTTGGGGTGGCGATGACTCCCGCCTCCTTTTCGGTCTTTCCACGCCCGTAGGGATTGTAGCCCGGGGGAACCTGGGGGCTAGGGGGACCCGGGCCCACCCTCTCCGCCGGGTCCCAGCCCGGGGCCCTAAGGGCTTGGGTGCTGATCCCGCACCCGGCTGACAGGGTTCCGACCCGTAGCGCGTCAGCCCACGGGCGCCAAAAGGGCCCTACCCCGGGCTGCTTCCTAGCCGCCCCTGTGGCCGCGGCCCCCCCGTCCAAGCCGCCGATTCTTACCTCCGCGTCCGGTGTAACAGGGTCCCTGTCCCGAAGTCCCTCCGGTGTTCGGCCCTTCTGGCTCCACCGGGGGGGGGAGGGATCGTCTCTTGGGCGTCCCTCCTCTGGTTCTGGCCTGCGGCCCTCTTTTAAACCTCCCTCCGGAGGTCACGTTGGCGCCGCCCCCAACATAGCTGGCGTCCCTACGCCTGGACGCGGGGGGCGGAGTAGCGTCCCAGCATCCCCCGCCGGGGCCACTCACGTTCCGCCCGGCCCGCCGGCCCACCCTACTCTCCGCCGCCGTGGGATGCTGCTCCCCACGGCGTTCGGCGGACGTGCCCCTCCAGCAGTGCGCCAGCGAGGCTTTCCCTCCCGGGCGCTCTGCCGGGGCCGGGGCCGCTGCCCGCCCCGCTCTAGTGCGGGCCGCCACCGGCCCGTCACCACCCTCCCGACGGCGTGCTGGCGTGGCAGCCCCTCCCGGGCGCTCTGCTGGGGTCAGGGCCGCTGCCTGTCCCGCTCTAGTGCGGGCCGCCGCCGGCCCGTCACACTGTATATAAAGTGTTTTTAACCCTTTTTATTGTACATACTGTATACAGTATACTGTAATGTTTTAGTTTTTTTAACCCTTTTTACCCTTTTCGCTCGGTTCAGCTGCTGCCATTGCTGCCTTATGACTTGTTTTTTGCTGAAGCTCACTCACTAGGCTCTTGCCATTTTGATGCCGGACTATCAGGAGTGCCGTACAATTGGATGCCGGACTATTGGAGTTTTACTGTAAGTCATGGAGCACTGTGGAAGTTCCAGAAGACCTGAAGAAAACGAACATTGCACCATTATTTAAAAAGGGTAAGCTGGTTGGCCTGTCAGTCTGATATGGATCCCTGGCATGATAATGGAGTAGCTGATGCAGGACTCAATTAATAATGAATTAAAGGAGTATAATATAATTAATGCCAATCAACATGGGTTTATGGAAACTAGATCCTGTCAAACTAACTTGATGTCTTTTTTTTAATAAGGTTGCAAGTTTGGCTGATAAACGTAATAGTATTGATGTAGCATATTTAGACTTCTGGTAAGGTGTTTGACTTGTTACCACATGCCATTTTGATTGAAACATTAAAATGTTATAAAATTAACGTGGCACACATTAAATGGATTAAAAGCTGGTTAACGGATAGGTCTGAAAATGTAACTGTGAACTGGGAATCATCATCATCATTTGGGGAGGAGGGAAGGTCCTGATGGGAATGGCTCTTGGCCCTGTGTTATTTAACATTTTTATTAATGACTTAGAAGAAAACATAAATTAATTACTAATAATGAATTTGCAGCTGACCCAGAAATTGGAGAGATGTATATAATAAAGAGAACAGGTCACTGATACAGAGTGGACCACATAGTAAACTATTTTAATATGACTAACAGTAAATATATAACTTCAGGGGGAAAAAAAGAATATAGACCATATGGGGAGGAGGGGAGATGCTATCCTGGAAAGCAGTGACTCAAAAACATTTTGGGCTCATGGTGGGTAAGCTGAACATAAGCTCCCAATAGGACGCTGTCCAAAAAGGTAATGTTAGAGAGTATTCAGAGAAGAGTCCTAAGAATGATTAAAGGATTAGAAAAATGGGCTTTATTGTGATGGACCCAAGGAACTGAATCTATTTAGCATAACACAGTGATGGTTCATGGGTGACTTGACTATAATCTGTAAGTACCTACATGGGGAACAAGTACAGGTTGAACCTCCCTTGTCTAGTACCTTTAGGACCTTACCAATCCCGAACAAGGGGATTTGCCAGACCAGAACAGGTCCCTACCCTCGTGTCCCATGCTGTCCCACTGCCCCAGGGTTAGGGCTTTAGCCTGGTCCCACTACTGCCCCTGCCCCAGGGCTCTCTAGCTGCCACTGCTGCCACTGGGGTCAGAGCTCCAAAGCTGCTGCTGGCCTGAAGCTCTGCAGCTGGGACCAGGACCAGAACTCCCCACCATGCTGCCTGTCCCCCCAACACACCCACCCTCCCGCTCCTGCCCCATCACCAGACCTCCCTATTCCTGGGCTCTCTGGTTCAAGAACATCCTAGGTCCATTCTGAACCACTGATGTTACTGGACCAGAGAGTCACAGTTTAGGGAGGTGCCATCTGTATTTGGTAACGAGCTCTTAATATAGAGCAAAAAGTATAACATGATGTGGTGCTGGAAGCTGATGCTAGTCAAAATCAGACTACAAATACAGTGTAAATTTTTAACATGGAGAGTACCTGATTACCAAAGGTCATGGCAAATTCTCCATTACTAACAATTATTTAAATCAAGAACTTTTTCTAAAAGATCAGCTCTAGGAATGATTTGGGGGGAGTTCTGTGGCCTGTATTCTATAGGAGTTAATATTAAATTATCACAATGTGCCTTCTGGCACTGCAATTTATAAATTTATAAGAATCATGTTCTGGGAATTTATTTTCCAGGTTCCTGAATAGGAATAGGAATCTGAAACATCTGAAAAGTCTACCCCCAAAAACCCACTTTTGATTTTACATTGAGCTCAGTGCATGCTTGCACAGCAGTTTGAGGGATTAATCAATGCTATACAGACACTTGTGCAGTGAGATGTGTTCAATAAAGTTGTTAGTCATCTACCTCAGTAACGGTTCTCAGTGCTTTGATTCAAAAAGATCCCAGTAAGCAGACACACAATATGTGACAATGTTACTCATTAATTAGTTTGGTTTATTTGACTTTATGGGGAATGTCTATCGAGTTTTCTGTTCTAAAATACAGGTTCTTGACAAAACTAATAGTAAGTAATCAGTAATCAGTACTCATCCTAAATGATAGTGGCATACATAATTGTGGCAGCTGAACACAACACTTGGAAACTGAAATTGTGATAAAGTGATGGAGTTTGGTACAACATTATCAGTCAGGGGTTAGAATATTTTAAATGCGGATAAGGCCCTGAGACCAGAAAGTTCTCCAGAAGACTAGAGAGGTTCTGGAGGAATCAGCCAATCAGGGGCCAAGGAGTCCTAGAAAAGGATCTGAAAAGCTCAGCAGCAGTCAGTGTAGGGCAGACCTCAAGGAAAGTAAACTGTGAGGCTGGCTGAGGAAGTTACCTTCAGGAGGGGAAGCCCCAGAGGCACCACTCTCTTTGAGTGTGGAAAGAGACTGAGGGGAAACAAACTGAGAGACAGACTTGGAGACACCAGCAGAGGGCACCAGGATGGGTCCCTGTTAGGCATGTACCCCAGAAGAGGTTGTGATTTTACACAGGAGTATGACTCATTCAGCTGTGTCTACACTGCACATTTATTTCAAATAACCAGGGCCTGACAATTAGTGTAATCTACTCGCCCGTGGTGAGTAGATTACAAGCTGGCACAGTCGCGCAGTGCGGTCAGTGCATGCGCAGCGTGCCAAACCACGCGGCTGGCGAGCGGGGCTCGCCGCCGCTTGGCAAGCCCTGCAAATAACCAATTTCGAAAGATATCTTCCAAAATAGCTCATTTTGAAGTAGTGTATATACACACCAAATGCACATCAAAATAGCACTTAGCACACTGATTGGATGCTAAACTCACATATAAGGCCACCTGGAACCACTTCAGGAAGGGCATCAGTCAGCAGTTACTTCGTGTGGCTGCTGCTTGAGGCTATCTGAGGCTCTTGCTTAAAGGGACCCCCCTGTACAGCAATGTCTTAGGCTTTTTTTGAGGGACAGCAAAGCCTTTTCATCTGTCTGCTGCAGTTGACCGTGCGGCACCTCAGCTTGCCAGACATGGAACTGGAACTACCTCTGGGTAGTCTACTGCTATTGCAGTTTGTGCTGCAACTCATACAGCAGTTTCTGCAGGCTGAAGCCCAGGCCCTGAAGCAACCCAATTCCCAGCTCCTCTGGGAGACCCTCCCCTTCCCACTGTGCACCGCCGCCTATGATGTCTGTACACCAGTGCAGACTGGTGAGACCGGATTGTCATGGAGCGGTGGGGAGACCATCAGTGGCTCCAGAATTTCAGGATGAGGAAGGACATGTTTCTGGAGCTCTGTGAATGGCTCAGGTGATGGGACACTCACATGAAATCCACCATCCCCCTCCAGAAGCGTGTTGCCATTTTCTTCTGGAAGCTCACCACACTGGATAGCTACCGATCAGTTGGGAACCAGTTTGGCACAGGGAGATTGACCGTCGGGGCCCTAGTTATGCAGGTATGGAATTCTCGGGCTATTATTCCAAGGGGGGGGGTGAACTGCTGGAATGGGGTTTCCTAGGGAAAGGGAGGATGGGAGAATAGTGAAAGCCCCCTCCCCAGGAGGTTTTTTCAGTTCCGCCCTCACAAAGCCCTACCAGGGATGAGGTGAGTGGGGGGGAGGGGTTGTTCCTTGTGTGGGAGGGAGGGGGGAACAGGGAAGTGGGCTGGGGGACCTCCCATGGGCCCTAGAACCCCCTGGGAATCTCTGTTTGTTTGTCTCCTTCTGCAGGTAGTGCAGGCCATCAACACCATCCTGCTGTGCAGGGTCATCCACCTTGGCAATGTGGACACCATGATTGCTGGCTTTGCCAACATGGGCTTCCCCAACTGTGGGAGGGCTATTGATGGCGCCCACATCCCCATCAGGGCCCTCGACCACCAGGAATCTCCCTTCATCAACCGGAAGGGATATTTTTCAATGGTCCTGCAGGCCGTCATGGACCACCGGGGCCAGTTCACCGATATGTATGTCGGGTGGTTGGGGAAGGCGCACGACACACGTGTCTTTTGAAACTCTAGCATTCCAGAGCTGCATGCTGGAACCTTTTTTCCCCAACTGCACCATCAGGGTTGGGGACATGGACATGTCTGTCTGCATAGTGGGGAACATAGCCTGCCCTCTCTTGTCTTGGCTTATGAAAGCATACACCGGCCACCTCAACCCCTCTTGGGAACACTACAATTCCAGGTTCAACAGGGCCCACATAGTGGTGGAGGCCACCTTTGGCTGTTTGAAGGTGCGGTTCAGATGCCTCCTCTTCCAGCTGGACCTCTGGGAGCACAACATCCCACATGTGGTGGTTGTGTGTGGCAGGCTCCACAATATTTGTGAAAGGAAAGGGTAGGCATTCCTGCCAGACTGGGGGGTGGAGGCTGACCACATCGGCAGGGCCTTTGAACAGCCATACACAACTGCTATCCGGCAGGCACATCAGGGGGCATCCGGGAGGCCCTGAGGGAGAGTTTCTATCAGGGGGCCCAGTAATACTATTCCATGGACCTCCCCACTAGGGGTCTTTGGATCGCCCCTCACTGGCTTTCCTGCCACACCCCTCCCTTTCCCCCCTTCCTTCCTTCCCTGCTGAGACAATAAAAAACATTTGTTTTGGAAAAAATAAAATCTGTTTCTTTTTATTTGGGGTCAAAGTAACTGGAGAGGGACTGGGGAAAGAACCTAGGAGAGTGGAGCAGAGAGGGGGATGGAGGGAGGATGAGAACCTTAGAGGGGGGAGGAGTGGGGAGGGAACTGGAAGGGGGAAGAGGGGTGAGGAGAGTCTCAGGGCTGGGAGTGGTGCCTTACTCTGGTGATCCCTCTGCCACAGGTGCAGGGGCCAGGGTGGCCACGAGGGGGAGGTGTGTTGGGGGAGAAGTGGGAGGAGTGGAAGCAGGAAAAGGAGTGGGAGGAGGAGCTACAGTAAGAGCAGGAGTGGGAGCAGAAGCAGGAGCAGGAGCAGGCATCATGCTGGCAATGAGGACCATGCACATGGTTGTGGTCCTGCTCCAGCAGCTCCTGCCAGGTGTCTCGCCACAGCTGGATGTCTTCCTGGAGGCTGTGGTTGATGGTTTGCTCCAGGGATTGGAGTGCCATGAGGTGCTCCCTCGGGAACTCATCCATGGGTCTCCAGTGCCTGCGGGTCCCTCGGGTTTGGGAGGTTGTCCTGGGTGGTGTTGACAGCCCCCCTCTCACAGCTGGTCCAGCAGTGGAGAATAAAGAGAGATGGTCAGTCATCCCAGAGGAGTGGATGCTGCCTCGAGAGTGTGGGCATGGCCATGTACCATGTGCAGAACTGCTGAGTGAGTGTGTGTATGTCTCCAGCCTCCTCCTACAGGTGACTTGTGGAGGAGGGTGTCCTACTATGGTGTCATGAGTATGGCAGCCTTCTCTAGACACCCTGTGGCCAATAGCACAAGGGTCTTCTGTGGCAGCCTCCTGTGTGGCCAGGAGCAGCACAGCACATGCTCCCACTTGCACAGGCTGCTGCAGGATCCCCAGACTGCAAGGGCCAAGCAAGTAGCACGCAGTTATCCTTTGCCACCCACCATCTCCACCACTTGTGTGAAGGGAATGTGATGGCATTCACATGATGTTCTTTCCCCAGCCTCGGACGGTGCCTAGGACACGTCCAGAGCATGGGGTACTGGCTCGAGGGTCAGGAGGGTGATGGTGCTGGCCTTGTCTGGCTCCTCCTCCTCCTCTCTGTCCCCCGCGAGGATGATGACGGGCATCTCAAGCCCCGAGTCCACATGATGTGATCCAGGTCTTCATAGTGGGGCAGATGTGGGGTTCTGCCCCGGAGCAGGAGCTGCCCTCCCTGACCCTGGCATCTGCCTGCCAAAGCTCTTTCACCTTCATCTGCACTTGCTCCTAGGTGTGGACAGGTTCTTGGCCATGTGGCCATAGACATCTGCATTCCTGTATCTGGTGCGGGGATTCTGGAGGTTTGTCTCCTTTCCCCAGACCTCAGTGAGGGTGTATGCCTCTTTCAGTCCCTGGCAAGCTCTTGGGAGCTATATGACTGCTCCCTGAGAGCAGTGGAGGGCTGGGTGGGAAAAACTCATTTGCCAAGTTCTGAGGCAGCTGCTGGGTGGCTCAAGGCTGTTAGGACCTTCTGCTTCCTACAAGCTCTTTCTGCTGCAGCTTTAAGAGCTCCAGGGGAAGAGGGGACTATAGAGTTTGGCTGAGTGTGGACAGAGTGGCCAGCAGAGCCACACCTTGGGATGGGCTGGAGGCCCCTTATTTTGAAATAACTGCAGCTGCCCTGTTTACACAGCCTCTATTTTGAAATAACTATTTCGGAAGACACATTATACCTCGCTGAATGAGGTTTACAGATTTCAGAATAAACCACCGTTATTTCGATATTATTTCAAAATAATGCAATTGCTGTGTAGACACTTGCATAGTTATTTTGGAATAACTGCTGTTATTCCAAAATACCTTTGCTGTGTAGACATATCCTCAAAGGGCTAAGTAGCCAAAAAGGCTTTTAAAATGATAGTGCAGGCCAACACACTCAGCCAAACAGGGTACTCACAGGAGGTGAGTGTGCCCCCTTACATGCACATAGACATTACGAGTAGCTTTCAAAAATATTCCTGAATTTCCCAACATATCAAGAATAAACAGGGCTACTATTTCTCAAGAAAATCATTTTGTGGCAATAGTACAGCTGAAACAATAGTGTTCATGGACTCCTTGAGAATAAGTTCAGAAAATGGTTAGAGAGATACTTTAAGCCTCAAAAAAACCCCAGATTAATGATTTTTTATATCCCTGCTTTTCATTAAGGAGCAAATCCTGTCCCCAGGCCAATGGGCATGGGAGAGTATGGATTCAGTTAAACCATGTTCAAGAGATGTCAGGGAGTGTGCAACTCCTGCATGGAAATGTGAACACAACGGTCCTTATTGGGCACCGGTTTGCTGTGAAAGACAGGAGGTTTGGCGCCATTGAATCCATGATTACACTGATCTGCCAGCTATTCCCATGACTAATGAATGGAAGTGCCCTTATTTATAGCTAGCATTTGTTCACTCTGAAACCTAATAACGATGGTTTAAAAGTCAACATTTTTAACTGTTTCATTGCAACTGATTTACCAGAAAATTCAAGTGAAAGCACTTTTTACATTTTTATTAGATTCATTGGAAGATATTGAATAGATATGAGGAATTATATGGAAGGTATTGAATAGATGTGAGGAATTAGATGCTGCTAAGGTTTGCTGCAGAGGGGAATGAGATATTCAATCTCTTTCCCACCTCCAATTTTAAAATAATCTCCAGCTTTTACCCTAAAAGAGGAAAGGAAAAGAATATGAGTCCCTTCTCCTATATAAGAACCTTTACTGTTTCCTGGACACCAAAACAAATGGAGATCCAACATGCCTTCCTGGGTGAGAAAAGCAGCAGCTTTTCCCTATCCAGCTGTAATAACATAAGAATATGGGCACAGCATAAAATAAATTGGATTTAATTACAGAATAAACAAGGTATACTGTACCGAGTCTACTTTGCTGGACAGAATGGAGGAGAACAATAGTTGTAGGTTCTTCCTGCATATTTTCACTTTAATCCACCACATAGGATATTAGACTTTGAATATATTTCAATGTACTACGCATTATTGACTAAATTGTGCTCTGAGCGATTTCCCATGCAGTTTCATTGAAAATAATGAGCATGTCAGAAGTTAGTGCTATACCTCTTCATGTGTTTTTAAACTGTAATTAAGTGAAAATAAAACACAAGACCTGAAAATAGAAGACTTAATTCAAAGACAACTAAATTTAAACTTGGATACTTCTAAAAGGCCCAGATTTTTACACACTAATTGTGGCAGTCTGAGCTGAAGAGGAACTAGTTATTGTTTTTATTTGTATCATAGTACCACATGGGGGTAAAAACCAAGAAAATTAAGGCACAGGAAATGCTGTGATACATTTGGAAAGGAACCCCATTTAAATGGAAGACCATCCTTCCTCTCTGCATAACTATGCATGTTCTGTCTGTGTTGGAAAATGATATCAGTGTACCTGTCTCCTAACTTCTCATGGGAGATCCTATGCAACGCCTGAACACAGAGAAAGGACATGGATCTTAGAAACTCAAGAAACAGTTCCTGGTGACTGAATATTGAAGTTTAACTTTTAAACATTAAGAATAGTTGTTGTACAGTGACTCTGTACTGTGACTGCATTTTTATGGAATTGATATTTATGCATTTGGAAATTAAATTCTCATCCATACATATACGAATATATAAAGCACAAATTGAAATGCATGACAGTTTCATCAAGAATTACATAACTGCATTATGTTACAAGGCTAACTAAATGACAGCTTTCAGAGCGTCAAATAGCCACATCATTTTCAAACCCCTCATTTCAGTCACTCTAAAAAATATATCTTGTTTTTATCAAACTATATGACATACATCCATGTAACTGGATGGGAATAATTAACTCCAAGTATAATTAATGCAATCTGAAGGACTTAAATAGCCATGGAGTTATTATGTAACTATGTTATAATTAAATGATCAAGTGACTTCACAGTAATTTCATACTGATTTGCGCTATATACAATATTTACCATGCACAAAACAAACAATGCTGTCATACAGTTCAGAAAGGAAATGAACAGCCATATGTTAACACTAAAATATATGCAAGATTTTGATGGTGACTTGCTCACATTATCACTGTTTCTCATCTCAATTTGCAGTATGATTTGACTGCTATGTCTCCAGATACAGAGGCAAGACTGCTTTTAATGAAAATGTGCACCTTTGTGAATATCTGCACTTCTGTGGGGGAAGACAAAATTATGGGATATTTAATACTTGAAATCTAAAACAATGTAGCAGAGAGCAACACAAAATCATGCCCACTTTGGGCCCTGACCCAAATCCCACAGAAATCACTTGGAGTCATATTATTCCCTTGAATGGGCTTTGCATTATGCTCTTCATAAATAGAGGCGTAGCTGTGAACCAGTGGAGAGAAGTAGTCCCCAAACTTATCACTGGCATGCCGCTCCTTACCCCATCTGTGCCTCCCCCCAGGGCACTGGAGCTGGGAGCAGAACTATAGGGAAGATTCACACGGGGGTAATGGTGTGAGGTTGGGGCCACATTTAAGGATGTGTCTGGATCCTGGAGCAGGGTGAGGAACAGATCAGTCGCCAGCAGTTGGGGCTGGGACTGTGGCTGGGGTGGGATCAGAGCTGTGTGTGTAGTAAGCTTGGGCTGCACTCCTTTCCTGCCCCCATGAGAGTTAGCCCAGGCTCTGCCGTGCCCCCCTGAATGTTACTCTGTGCCCCTCCTATGGCGTCACATCCCACAGTTTGAGGACCAGTGGCACAGGCTTTACTCAATTTCCAGTTATCAGGGGGTAAAGACCACATTCAGAACTTGCAGAGATGCACAGAAAGGACACAGAGGGGCATGTCTATGCTACAAGAATGACAGTGGCTCACCTGCAGCTCTCCTGCTGTAGTCTATGGAATAGATACTTTCTATAGCAACAGAAGAGGTTTTCCTGTCACTGTAGTAAATCCACCCTCTTCAGAAGCAGTAGCTGGGGTAAGGGAGGACTTCTACCATTGACCTACTGGTGTCTACTCTAGTGCTTAGGCAGCTTAGCAACAGAAATCTTTCAGGAAATTTCTCACACACCTGAGCAGCATAGCTAGTTTGACCTAAATATTAGGTGTAGACCAGCCCACAATGAGACTGGAGACTGAATGTTGCATTCTACACTTAAAGGCAAGCACAAGAATGCTATAAAAACTACCTGGCAGCCAGAGAGAGGAGAAGCTGGTTTTAAAAGGTTGGATTGGTAGTTCCCTGTTGAATTTCTTTCTACTAAGTTCTCTGTTCATGTAAAAATCTGTTTTTGTTAAAGTGCATAGGGTATAAATAAATAAGCAAACAAACACACACAGTCCTGGCTAATACATCCTGCTAGCTAAAAGGCTTGTTTTGTGCTGCTGAAGCAGTTGAAGCACTCCAGCTTGCAGTGACATGTATGTTAACACCTTATGTGCTGTATTGCCTCTAGCGCATTGAATTTTAAGCACCATACCATACGTGAGATTACACCTTTGATAAATAGTCAGACAACATCTTGCCTAGTTCTCTAAATACCTGCAAGCTACACATAAAACATATTGGTGCTAGTACAAGACAATAATACAGGGTTGGGGTGGTTTTGGCCCTATGTAACCTAACACCTGTGAGAACGTTTCTAGCTTTTTTCCCTCTGGCACTGGGCACATGTGTTGCCTTTCCTCGCTCATGCCATCCCACATTTGTCTACAATCCCCATGCAGGCTGTGATGATTTCTCACTTTCATCTAGCCTGGTTTTGCAGCCTCTGATGTCCCACCTGCATGGTCCATGAAATCATAAATGGCACTTAAGTGTAATTTCCAGAGAGGGTATAGATTAGGGTAAGTGGGTAATTTATTATATGCCATGGCTTACTACCATCAGAGATTGGAAATTGGGGATGTCACTTTTTCCACTTAATCAGGTGTTCATGGTGCAGGACACTGGAAAGTGCAAAGAGCAACAGGATCAGAACTTGAAGGAAATATATATGAGCCAGGATGCTAACAGAGATAACTAAGAGGCTTTGGAATACAGAGAGAAAGTGACCTATGAAGCGTGAGTCTTCTCCACTCCACCAAATCAGTTCTGTTAAGGAATCATTTTCAAGAACAATGCTTAACAATTGTTATCTAGTCTCCAGAAATATTGAATCATAGAACACTAGAACTGGCAGGGACCTCAAGAGGTCATCAAATCCAGTCCCCTGCCCTCACGGCAGGACCCAGTACTAGACCAGGGCTACTCAACATGTGGCCTGCGGCCCCTTTGCACGCGGCCTGCAGCACCTTGAGCCGCTTCCCAGGCCGCCTGCCTGCCTCATTGCTGGGGCTCCAGCAGCAGCGTCGAGCTAAGCGCCACGCCAGAGCCACGTGGCTTTGAGCCAGGCTGCATGCACAGGAGCTGCCGCATGCACAGGAGCCTGCCACGTCTGCCACAGCAGCAGCACCTCTCCACGAGCAGAGCAGTGCAACACGGCACTGACACAAGCCGCGTCTGTGCATGTGTGGGAGCTGCCAGCCGGCCGGGGCAGGGTGTGGCAAAAGGCGACGGCAAAGCATGCCTGCCATGTCTGCCACAGTGGCAGTGCCTCCCCAAGCCAGGCCACGTCAGCGCGAGTGCAGGAGTGGCCGGGGGGGCAGCAAAAGGCACGTGGCAAGGCAGTGGCAGAGCTGGGCAGTGAGACAGTGAGGTGGAGGTGGAGCCAGGCAGCAAGGCTGGGGTGAAAAAGGTCTGTGCTGCAGCTAGGATAGGGTTATCATATGTCTGGTTTTTTTTCCCGGACATGTGCTTGATTTTACATGTTAAATCACCATCCAGACAGGTTTTTTTAAAAGGCAAAAAATGTATGAGATTTTTTGCCCTGCAAAGGAGATTGGGGAGAGGGCAGCAGCACGTGCCTTCAATGGAATGTTCAGAGCTGCATGCCTGGGCCATTCACAGCTCCTCTGTGCACAGGCCCCAGCACCTGGAGGGGAAAAGTGTGTGGCTCTGTTGAGACCCAGGGCATTACTCTTTGCCCCACTAGACTTATGTCCCCAGGTCTGTGGGAGGGAAAGGGCATTGAGTTAAAGCATGGAGGCTGGGGGTGCCTGGCTCTGGGGGAGGGGAGGGGCATTGGGTTGGACCAGGGGATTGGGGGGTACCTGGTTCTAGTGCAGGGGATGGGCATTGGCTTGGAATGGGAGGGCTGGAGGGTGCCTGGTTCTGGGGGAGTGGTGGTTGCATTGGGTTAGAGCAGGAGGATCTGGGGGGATACCTGGCTCTGGAGAAGGGGCGGGGCATTGGATTGGAGCGGGAGGACTGGAGGGTGCCTGGTTCTGCGGGAGGGCAGGGGCACTGGGTTAGAGCAGGGAACTGTGTGTTAAAACTTCTGACTTCTTTCCTTTCCTGTAGGTGGGCAGTGAGTCTGTTGGTTAGATTTGGGGGTTCCAGTCTCTGCTCTGTGAGGACTGTAGGAGCTGGTGCTTGGTGGGGTAGGCAGGGAAAAGGAAGGGATTCTGGGAAGCAGGATTCCTGAGTTCCTTTTCTAGCCATGCCACTTCTCCACTCGGTGCCTTTAACTTCACATTGGTTGTACTTATATTTCAGTAAATATTGTATTGGCAGTTTTTGTTTGATTTGTTAAAATTGTGACACCAACACAAAAATGTAGTCAATATAATGCTCTTCTGTTGATATGCGTTTTAGTAGTTAAATTGCTGAACTGTCACTGCTCATTAAAAGTGCTGTCATATGAGTGGAAATCGGGTAAATATTGCATTTTATTAATATCAGCAGATCTGACTTACATGGGGCCTGCGTGTTGTGTAGTCTTGCCTTAATTTTTGTATTCATGCCCATCAATATGAAATAAGCTATTTGCATATATTTGCAACTGCGCTTAAGTTGCGGCCCTCGGCATGTGCTGTGGGTATTCTTGTGTCCCCTGGGGCTTCCAAAGTTGAGTAGCCCTGCCATATAGCAAAGAGGGAAAACTCAAAGCCAAAGAAGACCAAAGCTGAGTGATACAACCAAGGACAGTTGAATCCCAAACTGGCTGTCAGAGAAAAAGGGTCGTGATGCAGAAGGGTCAAGAGTTGTGGTTCATTAAAAGAAATAAGGAATAAATAGGAGGGGGGGAGAGAGAGACAGGAATGATGCCTTTGAAATACTGTGATGTGAATGCTGAATAAAATAAATATAATTTCTACTGTTGGGGGACATCTAAACAGCAGCATTATTTTGAAATAACTAGCATTATTTCAAAATAACAGTCCGCATCTACACAGCAGGCAGTTATTTTGAAATAATGTCAAAATAGTGAAGGACTTCGTACTCTGTCTCCTGTAACCCTCATTGTACGAGGAGTAAGTGAAGTCGGAGGAAGAGTACTCTATTTCGAAATGAGTGCTGTGTAGACATTCCCAGTTTCAAAATAAGCTACGCAATTGATGTAGCTCATTTTGAATTAAGCCCTGATGTGTAGATGAACCCTAAGTAACCACTTACACATTTGGGATATGCAATCATTTAGCACATGTTCCATCTTGAACAGCATCTCCTAGCAGAGACCTATGCAGTCCAGATTTTAAGTTAATAGTGTTCTTTCCAGATAAAGGCCCTGAGGGAAGGTGATAGGGTATATATTACCTGCAATTGCCTATGCGTGGATCCCCTACCTATGCAGGGAGATAGACTTTTCACTATACCATCCACCAGCAGTGGTGAATTGAGCACAGTGACTTACTGGAGAAATGACTGTTCCTTGTAGGCCAATGAGAGGCAAAATGCAAATATGCCATCTGCACCTGCTTTCTCCTTAGCTTCATTCTGTTTGTAAAAAAATGTGGAGACAGGGGACACAAGAGGTGGGGGGAAATTACTCTAGTAGTTGTATCTCAAAGCCTCAAAGAAAAGATCATAAAGATTTACACATCCTGTCCAGTCCCAGGAAAACCTCACTGAGGAACAGTAAGAACTAGGAAGGAAGGCCTATGAGCTGATTCATGCACAGATGTGATTAGGATTCAGATTCGGAAGTATGAATGTCATCCATATTGCAGACCCTTTTGAATGTGAATATGATTCTCATTTTGGACTATTCATCCATTCCCACTAAAGACATTGAGTGATTGTTCTAGAACTGGGATTCTCTTTAGGTAAGAAGTAACTCCAAATACTATATCAGTAATTCCTTAATATTCTACAGCTTAAACACTACCCATTATTCCTTTCATGAATTTGGCCATTTGTTCCACTCTTCCTTTAATCTTTCTCCCCGGTATTCTGTTCCTTACTGGTGCCCCTGGTGATGATACAATGCTTCTCATTCATCCCAATGGCATGTGGAGATTGATGATGCAAAGCATCTCAATTTCCTTCCCTGAGGCAGCCTTTCCAGTGACTGGTTTGTTCTTGTCCTATGGAAGGACTGTGTAGTGGCTCTTGACAACTCTGTTTTATTACTCTATCAACCTTTTAAAAGTTCAGGAACTTAATTATGACAGAAAGCACCATACACTAAATTCAGGTGCACTGAGTATACAGCTAGGAAGTGACTAAAAGGCCCATTCTCTAGGTAGCCTTAGTTATAGTTATAATTTGGCTAGACTTGGTTTTATTGAGTTTATTTGAAGTTTTTCTTACTGAAGACAGAAATGGAACCCCTATGGTTCTTAATATACACGATTAAAATATATTATATAACTCTTATTGGTATTCACATGAGATTCTCATTCCACTGTGACTACATGTTCTCATAGAGATATTAGACTGTTAATTCACATATAAGCAAGCAACCTTAAAATAAAAACATAAAGATATTCAATGGCATTAAACACTGATGAGGATAAATCTTGGTTAAACATGTGAAGTATGAAAGCCTTCTTCAGTACATCAGGTTGAGTGTCAATGTGTAAAACAGAATGCCAATATTAGTTAAAATGCTCTTGAAAAGAGTTAAGCTCTATCAATAACTGTGAGTGTATATGCGCCAATAGCTATGAGTCTATCAATCTCTCTTTGCACACTCTTCAAGCAGTATTAGTCTATTTGACAAATAAATGACAGATAACAAATATCTTTATGTGTTACAATGGTAGCTTACAACACTCAGAAGCAACATCTATCCACTGGTGCAACTTAATATATGAATGATAGGTTTTCTACTAGCCCTCCATAACATAAACTTGTCCTGTCAAAGGCTTTTATTCCCAGCATGCCTTTCTGGAGCTGGTTATTTGAATTTGGCAGAGAAGGCACCTGTAGCCTTTCGGTGGCCATTTTGTAACTGTCAACAGCTTGCTACAGTTTCCTCCTGGTAAATGTCCTTAACTTCTGTTGTGGGTTTTTCTATTGTATCACAAGAGATTTTTGTACCTATATTTAAAAATACATAAATCAACTGGGAGTTCTTGTGCCTTTGTCCTATGATACTCAATGTTGCTAGTTCTTGCATTCAGCAGCATAGTTATAAAGGATTGTATAGCTAGCTATGTTGTTATAATGTGGTGTGTGATATTGTGGTAAAGTGATGTGCAATTAATTGGTATAATGCAGTTAACATACAGCCTGAGGGCAAATTTCTTCTTTTTGATTCGCTTTGTGGTGCACTTATATCAACAAGGCAAACTCTATGGCATATTCTACACAAGTAACTCCCATATACGTCAATGGAGCTTGTACACGCAAAGCAATGATGGAATACGCAGCAGATATGTATCTGTGTTACAGAAAACCGCTCCATGTGGATCAGGGAGGAGAAATTTGTCTTAAGACTGTTTAAATTTATACTGCATCAAAGCTCTTTGTTTCTTGGGGTGGGGGCGAAGGAACAGATGGGAGAAAGCAGCATGATTACATATTTACAGGACAAATTTCACTTCCTTTGCATGTTTTCTGGTAGAAACATTTCTGGTAAAAACTGACTGCAAAAAGACTTTGTCTTTTCATACTCTGTTAATGAGTGTGGGCTGCAGAAAGCTATCTCCTGTCAGTGTTCAAAGCTCAGAAATATTCTGTTATTGTATTAAAAATAAGATCTGAAGAAGAGCCTGGATTCTTTATATTTTTGTGGTCTGTGTAGAATTAATAGATTTTTGTTGTGCACATGTAATATTAGAGGAATTCCAATCCAAACACTATATTTTATGTTAAACTGAACTGGAGAAATGTTTACATAGGAGCTTTAGCTTCAGAGCAACAGAGGAAAGCTAATACTTTTACAGAAAGGTGTCAGGAGACCAAATGAAATTTTTCAACTGTCCAGCAAAATTAGCCTCGTTGTAGTCCCTTGGCTGCTATGGTGGTGATGATCTGATTCTCACTACAAGCAACTAAGTGTTTAAAGTCCACCAGATTAAAGCACTGGTCAAGCCTTAGAGACTAGATATCCCGCATGAAACATAATACAGCGTGAAATGGACAGAAAAAAGATCCTGTGCTTTTAACCAACCACTCTTTGACAACAAGGCTGAGTGTAAGCAGATGTTGTTGCTACATAAACAACTAAGCCCTTTGTCCATAAAGGCCTTAAGAGCTTAGATTCTAATGGACTAGTGGATGTTCTTGATTTAGACAGTTTAGCAATGAGGTTGGAAATACCTTTTTATAAACCTAAAGAGAACTGTTGCCTTACTGCCCTGCAGTTTGTGATCACTTTATGACCTGGAAAAACAGTGAATTTACCTGGCCACAAAACAAATGTGTAAGGGACCCTACTCACTAGGTTTTGCACTTTTGTCAAAGGCAATGTCTTAAGAGTTATGTTCTGACTGTAAAGCGAAAGTTTCAAATCGGAGGTAATTTGTTTGAAGTACTCTGAATACGAGAGGCCCATGAGTGGAACAGCGGGAAACATATCAGGGATCCTTTTTGCCTTCTCCCCCAGCTCCCTACACCCTAACATACTTTTTCTAATGCAGTACATAGGATAGCTTTAATTTGGATATGTTGGTTAGCCATACTTATTTTTAAATAAATGCCTAGTATTGTAATTATTTATTGTGTTGACATTGTGCAGTTCGCAGTTGGTGAAAAATACAGGCTTGGGTAATTAGTGTCATGTAGGACTAAATCTTGGATGGGTGAGCAAAGCACAAGCACAAGGCAATGCAGGAAGTACATGGAGATTGAAGAGAAGAGACTCTTCCCCATGAAACTCTCTGAAGTAGGACCTAGAGTATCTAATGCAGGAGAAAGGGAGGAATAGCAAAAACAGTGTGCTGCTCCTCAAGTTATCGCTAAAGTTCTGCAAATCTGTGTTGTAAACAGACCCATGTACTACACCGAGCAATGTTACTCCCACAATCTGGTGCTGACACACCTATGCAAGGCCCATGGAATCATTAGGTTCCCATAAATGTAATCTCCACTGGTATCCTAGGAAGTGAAAGGGAGACATTTTGGAAGTATTTGTGGTTTGGTGTAGCTGTAAGATGTAGGGATAAAACTAGATTTGTCCCTTTTGCTAGGATTGTACCACCACCCAAAAACCTATGGTTATTATTGATACATACATATCATCACTTATATCATATTTTTTAATATTTCCTTTCTCTCTAAATTGTATGTTTATAATGAGCATGAGTGAGAAATAAAATGAAAGCAAGTTTTTCCAGCCAAAAGATTTGAAATTATTATTATTATGATTCATCCTAAAAATTCCCTCCCCATCTGCGTGTCTAATTTTCTGACTATCTGTGGATGAATGCATATGTGCCATCAGAATGCAGGATGCAAATAATTTTCAATAAACATTAGAAAATGTTTCTGAAAAAATGAATAACTATTAACCACTAGTAGAAACAGTAATGGCAGCATTTACTACTGCAGATATTAGTACTATAGTTTATTATTTTTAAAAGTATTATATAGTCTTCATTTGAGAAAATGACTAAACTGATGGGCAAACATTTATCGGGCAGCAACAGTGAAAAAGTGTTAAAAACTACAATTGTGTGCAAGACATTGCTTACTATGCAGCTTTTTGAATGAGTCTTTGAGATATTTATTTAAATCTTTCTATTTCATGGTAAGACAATTTGGGAACACCTTTGGTGTTAGCATAAACAAAAAGTATTGAAAAAAACAGTTTAATCTGAATTTAAGTTTATTCCCCCATCATAAATTCCTTATTAATTGATAGAAACTTTTTGCATTAACTCAAATAAATCCCTAAGCATAATATATTAGCTGAATTTTAAAAAGATGTACATAACTCAGATGATTTGAATTTGAGGCCGCCTAGTCATAGTTCATTTCTGAGTTTTCATAAATATATGTTAGTTGTTTATTTTAAATTTTTTGACTGAATTTCCAGACAAAACAAGGTCAAATCTCAAATAATACCAGATCAACTAAGAGCAAAGGTCAATGGTTTATAATGCCGGGTGGTTAAAGGTGGTAGGTCAATGTGCAAAGCTGTGGGATTTTGGAAAAAAAGAAACACACATCTTACGCTAAGAATACTGCAAAAGAGAGATCTTGTGTTAAACCATTTATTCCAAAAGACAAATACCTCCCTAACAACAAGCCCTTGACGTCTGTGACACAAGAGACATGCAAAAGTCATTAAGGCTATCTCAAGGGAGCTTCTACAGTTGCTTCACTTTAGGGTGGGTGTGAGTATGCTTAAAATTAAATTACTTTAAAATAAAGTTAGAGCACTAAGCAATATCCTGCTTTCGACTCAGCAGGGTTTCCCGTGAGAAAAGAAAGTGGGCAAAGAGAGCTTAGACAGACAGACAAACATATTTACCCCTAGGTGGAAGGTACAAATTAAATTAGCCTGCCACAAAAGGGAGATGTTTTCTCCTTCTGTTCAGATGTCATGGTAGTGAGGAAACATAGTCTGGGGCCAAGAAAAATGGCACGAATACATTCATCTTAGCTACCATTCATCCTGTTCCAAGGTCTAAACAGAACACATAAAAGAACGGCACTGTTGAAGTACTTCCTCTCCTTAGTTACCAAGTTGGGACTTGCAAAAGAACATGGGTGCAGAGGGTATGGATATTTCCAGAAAGCTTCACTGTTGTGATGGGAGTGACTATGGATGGTATAGATCTTATGAGACTTCATTTAAAACGTTATGAATATAATTTGATTTCTGCTGCTCAGTATGGCATACTTAATGGTAAACTGCAAACTTTCTCTGCCACTAAAGCTAGAAAAGAACACAGGCACTTCCTGAGAGTCAAGTATATCTTTTATTGTGCCTCATTAATATGCATGTTTTTGGCACTCAGTTGGGTTCAGCTGGTATGCTTTCCCGTATCTCATTCTTTATTTATATGAGACTGGGAGGTGTGACCTATGGAGCCAGTTGGCTGTCATGAATTGGCATATTCATTAAGCCTCGTGAATTATGCATTGCACTGCTTATAATACTGACATCCACATTTGATCCAGCCAGAACGCTTCGATATTTCCCACTAGGTAGAATGATCCACAATTTGGTCCAAACATGCCTGTGCTCCAGATACTGCAGAAAGAAAGCAGAACCGCTGTGTATTTGTAATACAGAAATGCTTGGGGATTTTGTGACTCATGTTTGACAAAGTTGGTTTGATATTTGTACTTGTTTGAACAGCTTTATAGTTGTATTTCTCCTTTTGCAAATCATGCCAGACTGTGTTATCCTATATCTTGCGGGGAGGGTTCGTAGCCTTCAGTCATTTGCACAATAAATTATCTTGTTGTCAAGCTTAGAGGTCTGGATCTGGCAAAAAAGCCTCTTTACATAGATATCAACTGCTATTTTATATAGGAAATTCAGTGCTTAAATTAAGGAATGACTCTCAAGAATTCAATTATTCAAAAAAGGAAAACTACCGACTGATATAGTGGCCAATGCCTATTTCTTTTGATGCTAGATTTGTTTTTTAACTGCTCCTTGTAAGAGTTATACTTGTATTCAGGTTACATTTGTCTGGTAGATTTTAATCAGAAAAATTGCATATTCCTTTTTTTTCATTAAAAGCCATTATTCAGCATCTTATTTTCAAAACCACCTATTGCATATTCTTCTCAAGAGCTGTATTGTTGAAATGTACTGTTGACTACCTAAAAAAGACTTAAACTGCATGCAAGAGAATAAAATAAAATATATGTTTAATAAAGAGATTGACCAAAGATTTTAAAAGCTTCAGTTACTTCAATAGCATCAACAGGTCTTAGAGAAGTAGAGTTGTCTTGTCACCTTATGACCTTTTATCTTGAGTTTTGTAGTTTCAGTATGACCCATGCAAGCCAAAACTATAAAGGAAAAGCAATGCAATTCTTTTGGTAAAATACCTTTTCACAGATCATTATGGTTAATAAGTAAGCTGTGTACTAGAACTGTCTAAGATCTAACCTGTTTATGGCAGTGTACCTGCCAAACTGAGTAGCAACTACATACAAAGTAATTATGGAAAGTAAAGTTCTTATTGAATAATCTGAATTCACTTCATTGTGTGTGATAGGTTCTGTGGCCTGGCCTGAACGTGGACAGCCTGATCTATGAAAAGGTCACGGGTGAGCCCTGTGTAAAATGGCATTGTTTACAGGGTTTTTTAGTAAAGAGATTGGCTGTCATTTATTTTCACATACCTAACTGAAGAGCTTTAAAGGTTCCCAGCAAGAGCATGTTCCCTCCTCTTTCTCCGCCTGTCACATACTTGTCAGTTCCAATAAAATTACTTACCTGAATTATGCAGATGAGGTTTTGTTGTGTCCAGCACTCATCATTGTTCATCTCCAATACAGCTGAAACTTCTAGCATTCCCCTTGCTTATACTGTCTGATTTCAGCACTCCTTAGGTCAAGACCTTTCAACCCCAGGTCTTGACTTATGCCACAACCATTTGACAAATCGCCCAGACCCTCACAAAAGCTGGTTGAGCTCCAAAGTGACTGCTCTCTATACACCACTGTTTCACTGTTTTGACATTTCCTTCTCACTTTTCCCCTCAGTAATTACACAAAGGAAGAAAAAGACATTTGTGTCCAAGGAATGCTTTCATTTGGAACTGTGATAAATGGCTATCCTTTCCAAGAAGCTGCAGTCCCTCTATATGACAGAAAGATCCTTCACAAGAAGCCTGAGCATAGAAAGCAACCCACCAAAACTCCCTTTCTGCTTCTGGAATCACCTTTGACAGTAGCATCTGCATAAGTTTCTGATGATCATTCATCTTTTCATCCAGGCAATGTAACAGACCTGAACGGGTTATCCGGATTCTATATTGGTCCATCATTAATAACTTGTCTTGGGATAGGTCAATGTGTTCAATATGGTGTGTGCTGTAGTATAGCAAGTTTGGTATTTCTCAGTGCAGTGGGGTTAAAATGTAAATGCTGGACACTATTAAAATATGCCTTCTCCCCACTTTTTTCTTACCTTCCATATAGGGAAAAGAATAAAAATTAGGGTCTGAGCACAGAATTGGGAGTCAGAAATGTCTGGGTTTTAATTCTAACTCTGACACTGACTTCTCTTGTGGCTTTGGTCTAATCTCTTATCATAGAATCCTAGAATCATAGAATACTAGAACTGGAAGGGATCTCGAGAGGTCATCAAGTCCAGTTACCTGGCCTTAATTTCTCCATCTTAATTAAAATAGGATCATAATACTTACATCTTTTTGTAATGTGTTTTGAGATCTTTTGATTAAAAGAACTATTTGGATCTTTTGATTAAAAGAACTATTTTGATTATTCTTATGAGTATTCTTGTTATTCTGCTGGTAAGTATTTCTAACATGGAGCTCTATTTAGCTCAAGCACAGTTCTTTCTTCCCGAAGTATATTAATCAACCCTGCCCATTATTCTTCATGCGTTCAGCTTACAATAACACTAATTTATTGAACTAGCAATGATTTGACATATTGGTGGAGCATAACAATTTTGAAATTATTTTCAAGGCAGTCAGATCAGGATCTTTCTTTTCAAATGTACAAGCAAGTATAGTTAAAAACAAAACTGGCATTTTCCTGTTAACATATTTCTTAATAGAGAATACATTCTGTCGACTATGTTTTTATAAGCTTCTTTCAGATTATTGAGTTAATGCTTATTGTTCCATTGGGGAAGAATGGCTGCCAAACATGTAAAATAATTGAAACGGCATGTGACTCAACTGTTGGAGTTACAGTGAGGAATTAGCTGTGTTACAATTCATATTAGGGTTAATCTGTCTCTTCTGTTCATGGTAGTGCATTAATCAGAACATTACCAGATCAGTCAAATTACCTTTATGATCTGGTACCACATTAGCTGCCCTTGAAGTTCTTTGAATGAAATATAACCCTCATCACCAAGACTTCCGAGGAGCAGTACCAGGGAAAACACCAGCTTCTTCTCTGAATGCTTCATTTTAGGGATCAGAAGATGTTGATTACATTTTTTTCTGTTGTAGCACTGCCACTCCATAATATAATTTATTCATCAGAAATCTGGAATGGAAGGCAGAAGTACAATATTTATAGTTGACAGGAAGGTTAGGCATTTACAATGTAATTCCATTGAAATGCAATCGCACTGGGAGTAAACAATTAACATCACATCTGAAACATGGCATTTAAAAAACCTAGTTTTGCCATCCTGAGTCCCCTTTCATCTCCAATATACATTATGTGAAGACAGATATAGCCTACTAAGCTTGCTTCCAAAATTAATACAAAGCCAAAAATGATTTAACTGGAACTCTTCTTTGGAAATGGCACAAGGGAAAGGAACTGTAAAAGTTTCCCATATAAACGCACTTGACCAGACAACCTGATATGCTTTAAATTATACATCCTGAGGCCTAATACCCCGGATGCATTCCACTTCACAGTTCCTTTCCAGTGCATGTGAAGGCATTCAGTGAGGAAAAAAGAAACCATGGGAACTCACTCAGTAAACCTTTAACTAACACTGTATATACTTTACTTGATTGTTCCTGTTGAATCACTAACTGCAGAGAGCTCCACTTTACAGAGGCTGAGCATACTGGAAATAATCATATTGCATAATAACTTTACAAATGTAGGATAAAACCACAGTCCTTTCTCAGGCAAACCTCAACTGATTTCAGGATCTGGCCCACACTTTCACTGTAGATTTAAAATAATATCTAACTTGTCTCTCTTGATGTCTTGAACCTGTGCTTTTACTACAGGAGATTCTGTGAAAGATAGGCCTAGTCCAATTATTATTGTATCCTGCTATTAACTTTCTTAAATGCCATGACTACTGTTTTTAAAACTTGAAACTTTAGTTCCTTAGAAATGTTTTCTGTAGTTTCCTCCACGCATGAACTATAAAATATTACCAAGAGGACAGAATAAGCAGGTGATTAAAATACCCACAGAGACTTACTCCTTGAAGGAGAACAAGGGATAGTTTGTCTATTCACTATTAGAAAATGTACTGTATATAGCTAACTCCATTTAACAATAAGGGTGGTGTATGTTTCTTCTTTGCAGAGGTAGTACAATAAATTGAAACTCATCTCCCAGTGCCATATTTTTGTTCATGTTAAAAGATAGTCTGAGTCCCTTCTTGGATTTTTTGTAATCAGGACTTCAGTTACTCCCAACTAACTCCCAGTAGAACTTGCCGCCTTGAGTCAAAAATACATGTAGAAAACTTCAAGATACCAGGTTCCTCCCCGATCCTGATAGTTGGACATGAATCTATTTGAATAGATCAAGCACCTTACGCAGTGATCCTGATACATCTAACATATGCAACATGGTTGGTCCTAGTCAGTAGTTGGTTAGGAGCTAGGAACTTCTTAGGAAAACAGCAGGTGCTATAGAATGATGTTCTGGTGATTTCAAAGATGAGACTCTTCCTCAGAGTACAAGACTCAAACCCCAGTATTACATTAGCTGGCATTGTGCTAGTAGAGGATTCATTTTAAGCTAACATTTCAGTTAAAACTGAGGTCCTGACCACATGTGGTGATTAAAGGAGTGCTGTGGCATCATTCAACATAGTTAGCACTTTAGCTCTATTCTCTTAGGAACATTTCAATGCATATAATCACATTTTGCCTACCTAGATTCCTTCTGCAATTTCAGTTAGATATGAGATTCTTCTTTGAAAATCTCCAAGTTAGTTTTGATTTTCTCAGTCTTGTTTTTCATATAATTCTAGATAGGAAAGTTGCTCAAACAAGGAGAAATCATTTACTTATTCTGAATTGGTGTCAGATACTTTATCAGATTTTTGCAATATTGTTTTAATTACTAATAATTTAACTGTACATAATAGAGAGATTTTAAAATAAAGAAACCTGTTCAGTGTGCACACACAGTGGTATATTGCCATATATCTATTTCAATATCAAACACTGTACAAACTATCATTTTTCCAAAATGTGAAACTTTTATTTACCCCAAAATTAATATCTGTAAAAGTGCTGCAAGGTACTTGAGCAAAATGTTAATTGGTAAACAGAAGAATAATGTTTGGGGGGGGGGGGGAGGAGCACAATATGAAGATGCTCCAAAGTTCAATTTTCTGAGATTCTGATAAGATCCAGTAATCAGAAAATTGGAATTAATTTGAATAGAAAGCAACATAATGTTTGACATTCTCCGCCTAAGAGCTGATAAAAACAAATTTCAGTGTAAATTCATATTTGTAATGGCAAACTGTCAAAGCCAAACTTGATAATTTGGCCTTCTTAAAACAAAAATTTTCAGGTACATCCATTTTCACACACAAAGACCTTTCAGTCTTAGACCCAGATATGTTTTATTACAAATCGGTTGCTGTCATTATCATATATATTTCACTTGGGCTCACAATTAAGGGTCAGGGTCCCATTGTTCTAGGCAAATACACAGCAAAATGCAGTTCTACCCCTGAATAGTTTACAATCCAATTTTCTAATTTCTGTGTATTTTTACATAGCTTAATACACCATTACCTATTTGTTTCCTTTGATGCTGCTCTAAAACAGCAGATATTAGTTTCTTGTGATAGATTCAGGGAACCACTGCCTTTCCCTAGCTTTATTAAATGCATTTGAGACCCATGAGGGAATGAAGTAGATATTCCCATATACTCCCTGATCCTGTGTGCTAATCTGCATGGACAGACCCATGTGGACACCCAGGGTATGTCTTCACAGCACCCTTACCTTGAAATAGAGTATTTCAAAATTTGGCACTGTCTACACAGCGCCAAATTTTGAAATAAAACACTATTCCAACAAGTCCCTTAACACTCGTGGAACAAGGGTTACAGAGACACTGGAATAGCATGCCTGCTATTTCCAAATATATTTCAAACTAACGGCCGCGTTTAAAGAAGCAGCACTGCTATTGCAGGATACTTCTGGAATCCCGAATTAGCCCCACTGTCTAAATGTAGCCCCATTGGAATCAATCGGACTTCCAAAGATCAGCTCATGCAGATTATCTTGCAGAATTGGGGCCATAATTTGTAAGCAGATCACCAAGAGAGATTGTGCACAAATAATTATTGTATAAATTTAGAGTGGGAAAGAGGGAAAAGTGGGAGTCTGTGGAATAATAATTATGATGACAGGGTATATCTACACTGCAATTAATGTGATAAAATATTGAAAAAATGGCACTTTTTAGCTTGAAAAAGAGATAATTTATGGGATGAGAGAATATGAGGTCTACAAAATTATGAATGGTATGGAAAAAGTGAATAAGGAAGTGTTATTCACTGTGCATAAAACAAGAACCAGGGGACCCTCCATTAATTTAATAGGCAAACAAACAAAAGGAAGTACTTCACACAATGCACTGTCAGCCAGTGGAACTTTTTGCCAGGGAATAATGTGAAGGCCAAGAAAAAAAGTGTGTTTCAAAAAAAATTAGGTTAGTTCAGGGAAGACAGGTCCATCAATAACGATTATCCAAGATAGTCAGGGATGCAACCCCATGGTTTGGGTATCCTAAGCTTTCAACTGCCAGAAAGTGGGAAAAGATGACAATATTCATCCTGAATTATTCAATATTTGCAAATGAGTTAGTGTTTTGTTTGCTAGGCCTAGGTGCTACTCCTCAGGGGGTGTAAATCAGAGCAACTACACTGACAGCAATATTGTTGTGCTGATTTACACCACTCAGGATCATAGCCCTTAATCAGTTCAGTTCATCTCAAACTTTAATCAGAGACATTGTCATATGACTCATTCTGATGTAATATACATGCTAAAAGTATCAGTGTTCTACTAGAGTTACCATTCTAAATGTAGCCATTTAAAATTGGAACAATGCCATGTCCTGAACAGAGCAAAGTCATACCTTTACTGACCAGCTCTATCTACAAATAATTAACCTCAGTGGATGATTAGCTATGATCATTTCTTAAACAACTAAACACTAAATACCAGTCAATTAAAAGGTTATAAAATGTGATTATTGGCGATAATTAGTATATTTTATAATGATATTTCAAAGTGGATATAGTTGTGCATCTCATACATTTATAAACTATGCTTTTAATATACACCCAGTGTGAACATGCATAGTATTGCAATGTTACTGAAGGCAGCAACATCTGGATGATTGCATCCTTGAAAACAAGCTTTATGAAATAGTACTGATGCTCTAATCATTAAATGTAGTTCTCATTTCCACCTTTCAGTGACTGAAAGTAAAATGAGAGGATATTTATTGAGAAAAAATACAAATCCAAGTAATTTGCATCTCAAATGAACCATATTTTACAATAAATGTGTTTAGCCCAGTTCTTTAAGCTTTTGCATAGCACTTAAATCAGGAAAACTACAGAATATCCATGAAAAGGGTGGTGGGTTGGACAGGTTTGTTACAAGGAACTGTCAGTTGCTTCATCTACTATGCTCACTTGTACCCCCAAAACCTCTTGTTCTCCTATTAGAAACTGTATATTATCAAATAGTTGGCCTCCGGGGCTTGTTACAGCATCCTGGTGGCCACTCTGTCCACACACCCCTGAAAACTCTATAGTTTTCCTTCCGTTGAAGGCTTTAAAGCTGCAGGCAGAAGGGAAAAGGCTTGTGGCATGACACAAGCCCTATTCACACCATGCCACACAGCAGTCTTCTATGGCAGACCTCAGTGCTCTCTCCAAGCAACCTACGACTGCAAGCATTCCGGCAGCCATCTCTAAAGCCCCTGGCCAGGGGCAGAAGAGGACGCCATCCTGGACTGATGTGGATATCCTGGATCTCGTAGAGGTCTGGGGTGAGGAGAGAAACATCCAGGATCCCCCACACCAGGCGCAGGAATGCCAACAATTATGGAGGCTGGAGTCATGGAAACACACAGCAGTGCTGCACATGGCACAGGGTCATGCCCACACTCTCAGGGCAGCATCCACTCCCAGTCAAGTCTGGCGAGACGGAGGACACTGATCCTTCTGCCAGGGGGAAGAAGAAGAGGGGACCCCAGTAGCACTCTCTCTGGAAAGCGCGCGCACACACACACACACACACACACACACCCCTCCCCAACACCCTTCCCCCTCTCCTCCAGCGGGCAGGGATAAAAGTTCTCTGTCTGCAGGATGCCGCCACTGCCAAGATTGGCGTGTGCGCAGCACAGAGGGAAGTCAAGCCGCCCTGTCTCCCCCTCCTGCCCACAGACGCTTGGCCTGGCCAGCACCTTCTCACGTCTGCTTGTCCCTAGGACATGAGGGTAGCAAGGTTCCCCTGGGACGTCTATGCCCCTGCAGGACAATGCCTGCTGTCTAGACCACAGATGGCCTTGCTCAAAGCACATCGCCGTCATCTGAACCAAGGCCTCATTGTATCTCCTGGGATGGCTGGCCTTCTTGCTTTTCTTCACAGTTGGACTAGCTGCAAGTGTGGTTCATCCACCACCTCCATGCTATCAGCACAACCCTGTGAGAGCCACAGGTGGAGGTGACCCCAGGACAGCCTTGCGTGGGAACCTTGCCTGCATGCCCTCCAATGGAGTTTCAAGTGGGAGGACCAGGGGTGGCTCACCAACCTGGAGGAGTGCCTTTCTGACTGGGAGCTGCACCACATCATCTGGGAGTAGCTGTCTTTTTCAATCTGACCCTTCGGTAAGATTGTGAAAAATGTTAGTTCCTTGCATTGTAACTTAACTTATTTATAGAGCTGACTAAAACTAAGGATTCCCCATTCATGAGAAATTGTTGAAAATCCAAATCAGAATGTAACCAATTTTTACAATAAAAATAAATAAATATATAAAAGAAGAACATGTTTCAAAAACATTGTGTTTCCAAAAAGAAATTGCTCTGGAGCCACGAGCACTAGAAGGCTGGAGTCCCAGTCCCTCGTGCAATGTATAATGGGAATACGCAGCAGTCTACCACACAAACTGGCAGGATTTTGTTGGAATTTTGTTTGTGGTTCATTGAAACCAACTTGCTTTCTTGAGAAATTTCAGGTTTGACAAACCTGCACTCTGAAAGATTTCCAACCAGCTGTACTCATTTTCCTTTGTACATTTTATTTTATTTTATTTTATTAATTATTTTTTTCTCTGCCTATGAGACTTTTTCTTGCTTGCTTGCTTACTTGCTTCCTTACTTTCTCAATGGTCTTCCCTTTCTGTTTTTATGGGACCTGGACCTCTTCACTGTAGCTTCTTTGATTTTTGTCTAACAGACCAGTTTCCCTTGATAGACGCCTCTTAATTAAAATTATTTTTCTCTGCCCTACCTGCTTATTCCATACCATCTCCAGTATTACCAACCTCATACATTCAAACATCTGGGCTGTGTCTACACTGGGCCACTTATTCCGGAAAATCAGCTGCTTTTCCGGAAAAACTATTCTGCTCCCGCTCGGCCAAAAGTCCTTTTTCCGGAAAACTGTTCCGAAAAGGGCCAGTGTAGACAGCACAGTAGTCTTTTCATAAAAAGCCCCAATCGCAAAAATGACGATCGGGCTTTTTTCGAGCAGCGTCTTTTCTGGAAAAAGGCTTTTCCGGAAAAGCATCCTGCCAATGTAGACGCTCTTTTTCCGGAAATACTTATAACGGAAAACTGTTCTGTTTTAAGCATTTCCGGAAAATCATGCCAGTGTAGACGTAGCCCTGGAGATTGGTTTAAAACTCAGGAGATATTTTTAGAAAAATAATTCATAAATCTTGTGTTCCTTTTATTTCCTTTTTAGTTTTAGAATATTTAGGATTCATGTTTGCAAACTTTTCTCTGAAGTCATAGCTAGAAACTTACATATTTTTTTAGTGAGAGCAGAGATTCTACAATAATTCATTCCAGAAACGGGAGCTTTCAAAAAAGCACCAAATATTGCAAGACTCACAATACGATTATGACAATTGACCACACTGCTTGTCCTCAAGTGGGGGGTTCTTCCTGCCCTGGCAACTCTACTCAGAGCTTTTAGCTGTTCTTTCTCCTGATTTCTCAGTTAAGGTCTGGTAGTGAGATTGGAATTTAGGTAAACAAATGCTCTTTTTTTTCTCACAAGGCAGAAGTTTCATTCTCTCATTCACTCCTACTCTCTTATTCTTTTCCTTTTATGTTGTCTCTCATCTCTGGAAGTGGGTTTCAGTCAATTCTGACACTATGTCATCTTGTGATGGAAACAAGAACTAAGGAACACAGAGCAGAGGCAAATATTTTATTAGGAATAATCCAAAAGTAAGAGAGCTGGCTTTATTTCTTGATGCACTGAAACCTAGGCTACAAAAAAACTATGTAAGTATGTGGCGGGGGGAGAGTGAGGGTACAGCTGGAAAACTAATACACGCGTTAGCTAACAAAGGTTTTATTGCCTGATATATAAACAAAATCAGCGCTATGCTTTTCCCCATAATTCAGAAAAAAAAAAATCTTTCTATGATCCTAGTACTGTGCAAACCCATAGATAAGAAAAGAGCAAGGAGAGTGAGTTTTGTGAAAATATGGTTGGAGCATACCTTTTCCTAGAAGTTTTCACATACTACTATTCTGAGCTCAAAGGATTTTCACATTGGCTAAAAATCTCAGTGCACTGTTTGCTTTTTAAACAACAGTCATGTGAAAATTGCAATTGAGATGCTAGACTAAGCATTGGGGATATCTTCCATTGAAGTACATAGGATAATACACATTTTAAAAATGGTGTGTATCTTTGCTGTAATTGCAAAGAATGAGCCTTTCCTTTCATTAAAAATATACAGAGTTATTCTGACAATACATCTTTAATGTCTTCCTTTTGTCTCTCTACTTGGTCATTTGTAAAATGTTATTTGCATTTCTTTCTTTTAATGAAGACATTTTCTTTACCCTCACATCTGCTGTCTAGCCAGGGCAGAATACCTGTTTTTAACCCTCCACAAAAGCAGTCCTGTAAAAATGTGGCAGATTGCAGAGTTCAAGTGCTCCGAAATGTGAAGCGAAACAGCTGCCCCTAATCACTTGCACAAGTGAGGTTTTTGGAGCTTCAATTTCAGATCTCATCTGCCTGGAATCCTCCATTTCCTGGGTCCAGATCAAGTGGCAGACAGTGTCAAGAGGTCTTTGATATATGGACAAGGATTCAGAGCCGGTGCATGAGACTTTGCATTAATAACCCTGGCACATTTTTCTAATTTGATATGATTTTCAGACACATTGTGCACATTCAGTTAAGAATAGTTCTGCCAAAGAGTCATGCACAATGGTTAGAAGTCATTTGTCAAGCCAAAGGTATTTCAGATTAATGAATAGTATGGGGTTTTTTTAATGCATTGCTCACCATTTAAGAAGAACAATCCACTTAGAATGTCAAGTACAGTCACTTGCAGCAAACAGAAATTCAGCCCCCTCAGTTCCTTAATGCACCTTGACTGTCACCTAATTAGGACAGTCTTCTCTCAAGAATCTGCTGTACACTTCATTTAAACAGACATGTTGCATTGAACTGTGGTAGAACAGGCAGTTTTTTCATGAATGAATCCACTTCAGTATGCATGTCCCGATTAATCCAAGTGAGGATCATACATAGAATATTTGGTTTCAGGACAATCTTCAGTGAAGTAGATTATAAGACACAGTCCTAGTGGGGCCCCTAGAAATATCTAACTAGATTAAGATGGTTTCTTCATTTCTGAAACAGAATATATCAATTCAGTTCTAAATTGAAGGACTATGAGGTAATCCTGGTAATGAGGTGTTAGCTAAGTATTTATATTTGATGGTGAATGTCATGGATAGAGGTCTTCAAGGATTTTCTGATCCAAAACCAAATGCAAACTATGATTACAAAAATCAAATGAAGCAAGGAAACCAAAAGAAAATTTTCCCTTCAGTGTTTTTTGTGCTTTGAAAATCTTACTCAAGCTCAGTGAAATTTGAAAACAAACCACACAGCAAACAAAGATGAAAATAGAATTAGATTTAATTATTCCAATTTTAATCACCTATGTTGTCATTAGTAACACACGCAAAAAAATTAAAATGAGTTCTCTGTTTACAGTGAGCCTTTAAACAGGAAAAATGATTATCAAAAGGGCAATTAAATGTGTTATTTTCATGGGTTTATTGCACAATTACATTTGGTTATTAGTATTAAACATTATTGCTGCAATGAACTTGAGTCATCTGATGATACAGCATTTGCTATCGCATTTTATCAAACGGAACTTTCTAATCCATGATGCTTTGGAATGTGAATTGTGTAGCTGGTACTGCTTTCAAATCCAGCCCTCTGTTTACCAAGCATAAAGACAAATGCCAGTTAAACTACTTTCAGTTCTATCCTTCTGCTGCTCAAGTGCAGGAAGAATTATCTCCATCAATATTTAATGGTCTAATCCTAAACAGACAGTGCCACAAGTACAGGCAATAGTCCTGTTAACTGCTGCTAATTTTCAAGCATAGAGGCTGAAATGGACTATAGAGTTACTGGAAATGAGAAGAAGTACATTTCCCTAAGGTAAAATACACTCAACTGTCTCTGAATAATGGAATTAGATCTCTCTCATAGTTCTGTTTAATGGGTTAAATCTGTGCAGTCCTCCACAGTCATTTGGGGAAAGTATCTTTTCCATTTTCTCCCTGAGATTCATTGTAGCAGAGCTTATTGGTGCTGACTCAAGTTGGGTGTGGCGTGTTGTTTTTTCCCCCATCAGCGCATTGATTTCTTACTGAGTTAGCTCCTTAAATAATCATGCTTGTTTCCCTAGAGCCCTGTCCAGTTCCTAGAATCTGGGAACTTGGTCTATCACTGGCTTTTTTTTATGCACCAGAATTTAATGGCAAAATATGACATAACGGAAGTTGATTTAAACCATGGAAGTAAATGCATTTGCCAGTGTATAAACCATAAATATAAAACAATTTTCCCAAAGAGATGCAGTATATGAAATTTGTATTATGTTTGCATTTGATAGGCTTGATCTCTGAAATGGGATGACTATAAGGCAAATAGCTGCCCTGTACACTGTAACATGTAGGATATATTTAAATATATGTGGTGGGAGGGAAGTGTCTTGTAAAACCTATCCTGGAAACAAAAGCCTCTTCTGTATTCACAGGTTAAATACAATGCAGAGCAGCTGCTCCGCAGGCTGAAGTCCATATTATCCTGTTCATGACCTCAGTTCTGACCTTCGAAGGTTTTGCACTCCATTTATGGTTTATTTCTGTTTCTAACCTGAATTGATTATGAAGCACTCTTGAAGACAAGTTACAACTAATCTCACAAAAATAAGCCAAATTTGTTACTTTGTGATTATAAAATACATACTATATTATCTACAAGGGGCTGAAATCACCAAAGCAATTACATTTGAGGTCTCTGGGATGACTTTCATTGCAAGCAACGATGCTAACATTCAGTGTTCATGCTCTGGTGATATATTCCCAGAAGATAAAACCAGGAAGCAACCTGTTTTCACATTAAAATGTGAAGCTTAGCTACAAATCTGATTTAAAACCTCATCCTATAGAAGCCATTAAAGTATATGTTTCACATTGCCAGGGTTTTAAGATTGCTCTGTGCTCTTCATTAGTCTCCAAGTAACACTGTAGATCTTGGAATGCTAATTAAATATTTAAAGATATTATTAATGCAAAGGAATCAAGTAATGAATATTCTTCAGTGTATTGTGTAAGGAAATGAAGATTGATAAGTCTGTTCCACAATATTTTGATAAGGGACAAGAAAGATGAACTATTTTTTAACTGCTGGGCTAAGTAATGTAAACATGAGAGAGTCTGAGGCCAGGTCTACACCTCGTAGTTTAGCTACATTGTTGTAATGGTTAGGAATGTTTTTAAAAATCATATTCCTCTAAGCCACCACAGCTATGCAGGTAGTTGAAAGGGAATCAGGGACCAGCTTCACGTAGCTGCCTTCTGAAGTCTCACTGGGAGTAACTGACTGCTACTTTAGGGCAATTGGTAAAGGAGCACCTGGACCTAAAAAAAATATTACCCGAGTTTAATAAAGGCATTGAGAAAAAAAAGGATCTCACACAGAAAAAATGTCCTCCTAGGGACAGAGAGCTTCTAGGAAATCTCCCTGGGGAAAAGAGCCCAGACGGTACACTGAAAGAGGATATCCCTACAAGAGGATGTCCTTAAAAGGAAAACTAAAGTTGGGAGACCACAGGAAGGCCCAGTCTCAATGAAGGGAGCTCTCAAACAGTGCCAAGAAGCCCAGCCTGTTAGGAACGCTGGGTTGCCCTAGAAAAGAGCTGTAATTGGTGGATCGCTAAAGACTCCTGGCTCCAGTAAAAGATTCTCCTTGTCATGACAATAGACTGCAGAAAAGGGAAGACTTGAATTGAAATAAGCAAGTCATGCATCCCTTTCACCCCAGACCTCAAGTTCTGGTAAAAAGCAAAGAAGTCATTGGGGCCAGCATTAGAAGCCTTAGCTCTGGAGTCAGTTCTCAAGATGCCATGCCTTATTGGAGGTTGGGTCCATGGAGGTTGGGTCCAGCAATGGCTGTTAGTCAGGATGGGAGGGAGTGGTGTCCCTAGCCTCTGTTTCTCTGGAGGTGGATCACAGGGGAGGGATCACGTGAGGATTACCTGTTGTTTTCCCTCCCTCTGGGCCACCTGGTATTGGCCACTGTCAGCAGACAGGCTACTGGGCTACATGGACCTTTTGGTCTGACCCCGTATGGCCATTCTTATGTTCTTATGTTCTTAATAGAGAGTCTCTTCTAGCTGGCCATAGGACATAAAGCACATGCCATCTTGCTTTAAGAAAAGCATTCTGTGTCAGTTCCCTGAATTTGGTGTTGCTGGAGTGCCTTCCCTGATATAGGATTACATCCCATATTATCTATGATAGGGGTAAGACACAACACCAATGTCATCATGAGGTACAAATTATGTAATTAAATGGCACCTATAAAAATGAAGGCTCTAACTCTTGTCTAAAAACCTCCATCTGCCAACTGGAGTTGGCCAGTTCCTGAATTATCTATCTTCTCGGGACATTTAGGCTACCACAGCAGTTTTAATTCACACACTTCTGTTGCAAATTACCTGATGATGATGTGGATGGAGTAAGGCTAGAGAAGTGGGCATTGGTACTTTATCTGCAGCTTCTCTATGATCCTAAGCAGCATCCTATTTTCTATGGCAAAGGATGAATTTGGGGGCTCATCTCCTGATCTTGCTGTTTCTAAAACTGGGTCACACTCACTGGTGGTCACAGAGGGTACATCTACACTATGGGACAAAGTCAAATTAAGATACACAACTTCAGCTATGTTAATTGTGTAGCTGAAGTCGAAGTAGCTTAACTCGGATTTTGGCGCTATTTACACTGCAGGAAGTCAAAGGAAGAACACTCTTCCTTCGATTTCCCTACTCCTCATGAAAGCAGGGTTATAGGCATCAACCAGAGTGCTCCTCTCACCTTGAATTAGCAGTCTTAACTAGACCACTGATTCAAATCCTGGAAGATCGACAGTGGCAACTTCGATCCTCCTCTATAGTGTAGACGTACCCACAGTGTAAAGTACTTGACATGTTTCCTTGAGTCCAGTATCAGCCATGCTTGATCAAAATTCTATGACATACAAATTCCTGCAAGTACTCTCCAGAAACCCAAGTAGAATTTCCAGAAGGCGAAGTGGGGTCTATTCTAATCCACGTTGGAGTTTCTCATTGATAGGAACTCAGAACCAGATATTTTGAACAATATAAATGCTGTCTACCAACAGTTTGGTAACAAATTTCTGTTGTCTGTAAAGATATCGGGGCTCTCATCATTCCTGGATAGTCATCTGATACAATCAGACTACATCAGGAATTTACATCTGCCAAGAATGAACAGGAAGCTTTTGATAAAAATAAAGCTCTTTTTTTTACTTTCCACATAGAATCAGGCATGGGCAACATAAAAAATGGTCACAAAGTTTGGTGAACTATTACAAGACTGAGTGGCAGTTCTAGCCTGAGTAAGAAGGAATACTGAAACTCTATCTCATCCCAATGCCCAATAGTTATGGCAAAGTTCCTAAATTAGATACAGTTTTCAGCTGTGAAATTAAAATAATGTTTGTTGAGAGCCGGCAGACTCTGACTGTAGACACAAACCTTATGCTCCTTTACTGATCAATTATTCAGTGTAGCTATACATTAATTGCAACCTAACAAGGCTCCTGGTTTAGATAATATCTATTACGTGTTCAGCTCTTGTTTTGGACAAATCAGCAAAGAATTGGCTGCTTCAAGCACCACAAAAATCTGTGCAGAACAAAGATTCTGTTCCCAATCCATGAAAATGGTTGAAAGATCCAAAGAGCAACTTACCAATTTCTCTCTACTGTATGTTACCTCTAAGCTAATAGAGAGACTCATTCTGATGTGGATTAATGAGGTAGTAAATTCTCACATTCCTTTCATTCATGCTGGATTCTGAAGAAGACAGTGCACCCAAAGTCAAGTATTCTGTCAGACTTAAGACACAGAAAATACATTGGAGCCAGGAAAGAAAGCTGGTGTAGTCCTTGGTCTTATGCCAGTCTATAACACTGTGTGGCACATGAGGCTGAATGCCAAGCCATTGCAAGTTATTCACAGTAGGCCAATGGTGCCGTTCAACCAAAAAAAAAAATTAGTAATTGAAGCTTTTTCCTGCAAGATGAGGAGAAAATTAGTTGTTTTAAACCACTGTTCAGTATATATACACATACAACTTACCTGAAACACAGGCTGTGACATATGCTAATAATATGTGTATTACTGACAAATGATTATGTGAAAGATTAGTGACATTCCAACCAGTTGTCACTAATGTAAGTAAAACTCAACCATAGACTGACATGGTCAGTTTGGATTGGTCCTGCTTTGGGCAGGGGGGGCTGGATGACCTCCTGAGGTCTTTTCCAGCTCTCTGATTCCATGACATATTGGCCTCACTTGGGATACCTGAAAATGGAGAGCTATTCCTGTACCACCTTGTTGCCCCAGGCAAAGATCCAACATGGAGTCTGAGGAGTCCAAAATGGAGTCTTAGGAGTCCTTCTCCCTCAAACAGCTTTCCCGCCAAAACCTGCGGGGAAGAAGGCTCTGCACTCCTCCCTGTCACCTATGCACACGGCTCCAAGCCTTTGCACTCCGCACTATGTCATGCATGCGCATCTTTTCTCTGCACCCGACCCTCTTTTCTTACCACTGCCCACTCTATGTGCACCCCTCACACTAACCCACTTTCCCACTTTGACTTCTTTATAAGCCTCCCCCTGAGGAGCATTCATGTTGTTTGGTTCTCCTTCGTCCGTGTGTGCGTCGTCGTCGTCTACCCCGAGGAGTCCATCCATCCACTGCCACGTGACCTGATCAGGACCACCCGGATCCAGAGGTGCCATCTCGAGGGGTGAGGGAAGCCTCCTCCAATCCAGCACTTTGGGATTTTGGGACTATTATCGCGGGTCTTGCTTGTGAATGGACATTCAGACAAGGACTGGTGTCTAACGGATTATAAGCAGCAGCATGTGGAGGGCGAGGATCCAGACTGCTCCGGAACCCGGATCATCACACCACCATCGAGGGATCTCCCTGTTGTCCTCCCTTGAGGTTTTCATATAGCCAAAAGGTAGAAGGTCACAGGCGTCTATCGCCGTTTTATTGTAAAGTATAACCCTTTTGTATCTGGGAACTTTCCTATCTTTTTTTTCTCTTCTGGGTTAGAGTGGGACAATTACTGTTGTTGACTGTGTTGATGATGCGTGTTTATTCTTTCTAAAATATATGGTTTGGCCCTAAATTTGTGTCTGGCCTGTTTATGAATCATTCCACCAGTGATAGATACGGATACCAGGTTGAATCTGGCTTCTGTGGGGGAGGCACCTTAGGCTTTGATTAATTGCCCACAGCAATTGTTTACCTCTGCCTTCCGGGTAACAACCTTGATACAAAAACTAACAAGAACCTCCAGGGGAGCAGACCCATCAGTCCTTCATATATTTGTCTTGGCCTGGGTATTTGCTCCAAGTGAATACAATTCTGAAGTCTGGGGGAACAGTCACCACACTCAACTTGAAAAGACAGAGCTGTATTCTACCTCTTCTATTACTATTACTATTAGTGACTGCTTGAACTATATACCAACATCCAGTTTGTATTTCTTTCTCTTGGCAAGAACGTCACTGAGATGCCATCACGCTAAGTCTGCCTGAAGAGATCTGACAGAATAGACTAATCTATTATATCTTCAGATGACTGAGGCTCCACCTTCATACAGGAATAACAAACAGTGCCAACATGAAGATATACTCAAATTTTGAGAAGCAAAGAGTCAGACAGACTTGCTGGGCCCTTGGAACTGTTGGAGGGAGGGGAACAGCTCTGTGCTCACAAAAGTGACGGGACCTTGGGTGGAAGAGGTGGGGTGAGATGGGGACTAGCCTCCACCCCTGCCAGCCCTTCAGCACTGCCCCATGCCTCCCTGAGCTCTGGAGCATGCTGCGTGGGGCTCTGGCAGTGATTTAAAAGGCCCAGAACTCCATCCACCACTCCTGCCACAATAGCGGTGACCGAGGGAGCCCTGGACCCTTTCGAATCTCCAGGCCCAGGGGAGTCAGCTTCCCCCCCACACACACACACACACACATACACACACACACATTTTCAGCAGGCCTGCTGGGAAGGAATCCTACTCCCACAAACTGGTGTGTGAAACCTTGGCTGATCGCAACACCCCATTGATATGGCACCTCATGAATACCTGGACAGGTGCACTACTGGCTCTTTACCTTGCACAGATGATCAGCATCATCAGGGGAGTGGAAAATTATGTCCTTACAGAGGGAAAGCATTGGTAGTAAACAGTGTCTATCACACTGAGTAAATTCAGGAATCCTTCACTGTGCCTGTCCACTTATCAGGCTAAACCAGTTACTCTCTGGGTTATCTAGATTTGCCACAGCTATGCACTGGATTGGCCTGGCTGTTGGGCAGTCTCACAGACAATAACTTATGTGTGGAAATTTGCTCAGCTCAACACAGGGATGGAGATTGTTGACAATTCCTGAACTTCTTTAATATAGAAGTTATGAAACCTGGACATTGAGCTCTGACGTCTGCATATAAGAAGAAGTCAAGAAGAACCATGTTAATAAAGGATGTAGGCAGAGGTGAACAGATGACTCATGTGGTACAGATAAACTTGGAATGATGCTGTCTCTCCTCTAAAGGAGACAAAGGTTTTGCTAATGTTTTGTGTGGACCTTTTCTGCCACTAACTGACCTAAGTGAGTAGGAATCAACATAGGGCTCACCCACAGTCATGCCTGACTGCAAGGGGGCACTGAGACAGCCTGCCTTATGACATCCTGTAGAATCACATCTAACACAAATGAGTCTTTTTGCTGGCCCGTCTTATGTTGTTTGAAAAGGTGGTTTAAATACCAGCTAAAGAACTCCTTTTGCCTATATAAGCTGTACCAGCTATATCAGCAAAGCCATTACAGAGTAGACTAGCCCCCAAAAAACTCACTTTTATTTCTTATCGTAGGTGTAGTGCAGTGACTCAACTACCTTTGGTGCTCAACAGCTTGTCAGCTATGAATTCCAAACTCAAAGAAAGTAAGAACTAAAACAAAAGAGTTCACCGGTCTTTCATTTGTGTTCCATTGCCAAGGGTGACCAAAAATGTCAATGATCCAAGCAAGTTTGAAGGTAGGGGATTAAAGGATTTAATGATTATGACGTGAGGAAATGATTGGGTTTCCTTGACACAATCATGCACTATATCTCACACCTGACCTGCTGCATCCTGACTGTTGCAATCCTGGTCAGCTCTTAAGTGGAAATTTTCATTCATACCAATTCTTTCAAATTATGCCATAGCTCTAGTCTATAAGCATACGTAAAGGGACAAAGTCAGATTCACCAAACTCATTTTCATTTGTGATTAAGAATTTAGGCTCAATCCTCCCAAGTGGTGCTCAGCGCACCAGGGGGAGAGAGGAAATGGACTGTAATAGACCACTCTTTCTCCTCCTTATCCTGGGGGCAGTTTGGGACATGTTTGGTCCCCGATGCAAATTAAAATAGCTAAAAGGCATTCACATGAGTTTTGAATGACAGAACTGAAAACCAAGAATTGATCCAGCAGTGTCCACTCTGACAGGCAGACTGACAAATCATCTTTTTTTTTTCTTCGCCCATCAAACCTTGACTTTAGGCATAGAATCTTTATTAGAAAACTGCTAATTTTTAAGTAATCTGTTTTTTCAATGTCAAATTTGCCCGTTAAAGATCTATAATTCTCTTCTGGTTCATGACTATCAGTCTAGAATCAATTTGGGTACTATAAAAGCTGAAAAAAATCAAACTACATTTTTCAATGTTCAGTAAATATTTTGTTTTCATTTTTGAATGCCTCTCTAGTTCCTGGCTATAGTCAGGATCAGACACATAAATATATTTATCAAAAGACTGAAACAGAAACTATTTTTTATTCTGGCCATGATGGAAATATTTCAAATTTTAGAGATATAGTGAGAAAGCATGTTCCTTTGAGGTTTCTAGTTCAATTTCTAGATCAAATGAATTTGCCTGAAGCCTATCCAACCTTAGAAATATTTGAATGTTTGTCAAAACTGAACAGAGTCTCTCAAAACCTTCTGAGGTTTGCCTATTCCTATTAGAACTTAATGTTAGAGAAAAATGAAAAATGAGAACTCTAGATTAGTAGCTTTCAAATAATGGTCTCAAAGTCTATGTGTGTATAAGGACTAAAGGAATGTGTCCCTTTCAGTTATGTGGAAGTGGGGAGAGACCCCGGGTGTGTCTATGTAAATACAGTTTGCTCCTGCTTTATTTAAACATTTAAATTAAATATTCAGCTGATGGAGTGGTGTTTTACTAGTTGTAATCAACTTGGGTGGTGTTGGATCACAAATTGCATGAACACTAAATGCAGGAATTGTGAAATATGATCACCAATTCTTGCAATTATTGTGGGAACACAGAAAAGTCAGATTGTGTTTAATCCAGTTCACAAGGAGAGAGACTGTCAGTGTAAAGTGAGAAGGGCAAGATTCTGAATCAGCAGGCTACATATGCTCCATGTGTGAGCTATCAGTCTAATTCAACCTGTTTTCTCTTCAGTGTTTCAATGACAAAGCTAAAATAGGCTCCATAAGGAGTCACTTTTTTATTTTAAATTTACTCCAGTGTATCCTGAAATTTCTTGTGGCTGGACTGTGCTTTGGACTAAGAGCTGAACTGAAATCACTGACAGCTGAAATCACTGGGATTTGCCTGGTGCAGTGTGAGAAGCAGTGGAGAGCAGTGAGCAGGTAGATGATAAGTGACCAATAGCAGAGTGAGTAAAATGCTCTTTAATCTCCCCCACTCAGGATGGGAGGTGAACTCTCCAGATGCACCTCTGAACTCTGGATCTGCCCCCCAACCATGGGCAGCAACTGTGAGTGGAGTGCAGAGAAGGGTTGAGCATGTGAAGGGGACATTTAGATTGCTGGACTTAAAAACCTGAGAGAAAAAGGATATTGCCCAACCTACTTCGGGTGGGACTTTTACTAATGGTTTATGTTTATGAACCCTATTTGTGGTGTTTTCCCAAATTAATGCCACGTTACTTCCCTCCCTTTTATTAAGTTTCTTTTCTACACTCAGTTTCTGGGCTTGAGAGTGGGGAAGTATTGCCTCTCAGAGATGCCCAGAAGTGGTATGTGAATTTTTTAGCGGGCTTGAGCCAGTTCTGTCTTAGGTGGATGGAGAGGAAACCCTAGATACTGAACCTGGCTCTGGTTACTTCTGGCTGTACCTGGTAGAAGGTACATGTGAATAACAAAGGCTTTTCTAGAAGTTGACCATCATGGCAGACAAAGAAAGCCAGAAAATGAGCAAGAAATTGGGATGTTGGAATGGCAAATGGTCCACAAGATGTCTGCCTGCCTGCTTCTCTCTCTCTCTCTCTTTCTCATGAAGTTTGGAAGAAAACCAAGAATTGCTACTCACTATATATTGTCAAATTTATGGCACCCTAAATCTCTTGTTTTTTACTTGTTTTTGGTATCTATTTTTGTAGTTTTGTAACACTCCAGCAGGAGCTCAGCCAATGATCAATCACTAGTAAAATAGTGGAGAGCAATAAGCAAAACCACTGATTGACTCACGCGACTGCTTTTAAAAATGCTACTTGATCAATAGCAATCATCAGTGCAGCAAACTTCACTTTTTCAGCCAGAGGAATGTGCTTAAATGAGCTCCACAAAAACCAGTACCAGGATAATGTCCCCTGTTTGTGTCTTGGAAGGCTGAGGCTTTCCTGTTCATACTGTCTACTTTTAGCTTTTTTTAGGTAGTATGCATTGCAGGTTAAGCCAAGGTCCGACTGTTGGATTTACTTTTTTAATTTCTTGTTTCTATGATATAGCCTGGCAGGAGAGGTGTCATATGCTGCCTCTGATACCTGTTCATATCATTGGGCCTTTCCATATGTGGATTGGCACGACATGTCATTTATGTGTAGAGGGATGGGAGGCATGTGTGTGACAATTACAGTCCAGACACTCCCAAGGCAAGAACAGTGAATCTGAACCTTCAAGACTAAGCATTTGAACCCCTTGGTTTTACACCACATTATAGTGTATAAATATATGTTGAGTAAGCTCTTTTCAAAAGTGTGTAATGTTCTGAACTTGATGGTCATTATAAAATATGTATACAGACTGTGGTTATGAGGAAATACTGTGGGCCAGTACTCCCTGAGAGCAGAGAAAACTGCTGGGTGTAATGAGACTCTGGTACAACTAGGAGATACTGGGGGTTCTGAGAGTGCCACTGAGAGCTGGGAAACTGAGGCACAGCTCAGCAATGCTGTGGGCCAGAGTGCTGCTGGGAAAGGCAAACTAGGCACAGTCCTCAAGTGATGTGTGTCAGAGCTCCCATGGAAAGAGAGACTGTGCATGGTAAAAGTCCTGTCAAATTCATGCTACCTAGTAAATGGTAGGAAAAGCCCAGAGAGGTGTAAAGCAATCATTGGAGAAGTGTAGATATCAAGGATGGGGAAAGGTGCCCATTAATCTATGGGATTAGAGAGGTCATTTCAGAGATAATTAAATAAATTATGGGATTGGAGAGCAATTCAGCCAATTCCCTGCCCAGAAAAGAGGTAGAAGAAATGAAGCTTACATCATAGGAGTTTTGGCCACTGGCTGCATCAAACTTACAAAGAGGCTGTGACATTGAGGGTCCAAACACTGCAGGGTGAAAACAGGAGCAATTAAATCCACTGGTCCCATACAATGTTATGTATAAAAATATGTCAGAGGGTCTTGTATGAAAGCTTGTAATGTTCTGAGTGTGAAGGGCGTAATAAGATATGTATACAGACCATGGTTGTGAATCTGTGCATTTATGTATGTAGCAAATTGACATTGTAGTACAGGTTTTGAGCACAAACACCCTTCTTCACAGGGAGGGATGCCTGCCAAGCCAGGTGTTTACACAAAATCAGAAACGAGTCCATTGTACAGACCCAGAAAATACAAAAGATGGACCATTACAGCTAATGGGAAGACATTGAGACACCCAGACTATCAAGTTTGGAGAGAATTTCCTGGACTCTGAATAGCCATGAATCACCAAAGTGTGAGAGAAAGAAAGGGTGTGTGCATGTGGAGGGGGAAAGAATCCTGCAAACTTTGTTAAAAAGGAAGGAGTTTGAAGTATAATCGATCCAAAACCTGAGGAACAGCATCTAGGCAAGAAGCTGTTTGAGAAATGCTGGATTCTCTCTACAGTTAGGACTTAGGAGGTATGTTGGGAAATGGATCAAAGGCAATAGGTAACATGTATTTTAAAAGGGTTTTTATCTCATTTAAAAGCATGAAGCCCTGTGGCGTCTTTATGATTATTTTCTATTTAACGTGCATATGTGTACTTCCTTTGTTAGTTCATCTTTGAATGTGCAATGTTTCTCTGAAAAAAACTGTTGTGCAAACTGTGTGGAAAGTGTGTGCTAAACCAAGCAGATGTCTTGGGACTGGTTTTATGCTTTTGAGGGTGATGAGGCATAGGTGAAATGTCCAAGTGTCTGGTAGTTAAGAACTCACAGGGGACAGATTTGGGAATGTTTGGGACAGGAAAGCTTGCTGTGGTCACCTGGCAAGGAATAATTAATCTACTGGGAGCCAGAGAGAGACCTTTATGCTGGTTTCAGAACACTGAGACATAGCAGCTTAGCATTAAGGCATCCAAGGTTACAGAGCAGACAGAACCTTAGTGGTGTGGATGATCTACAAGATGTCACCATGTTATTTTTCTCTTGTTATGAAACATAAGATTCTATGATGGAACATTGTAAATGCATTCTAGTGACTTGACTGCCTTTTGGAACTGTTCCAGTTTCTCAGATAAATACACGTGCTGGCAGTTCTAAAAATATGCATTATGCCCATGACAGACCAGTTATCAGTTTAAATAATATATATACTCTTTTAGATACAAACTATTATTTAGCCATCAAGGCTTTTCTGGTTTATAGCTGGTTATAAATAAATGTATTAATGAGGTTTTATTTACCTGACATATTGAAATAGTCCATGCCTAGCCATGTTAGTGTCTCGTGTAAATATAATTTAGGACATAGAACGTGCTTATTAAAATTGTATCTTTAAAATCCTTATGAAAATGTGTGATGGCACATTTATAGGAGCCAGTTTGCAGAGAAGGATATGTTGGCAGCCAGTTTTAAATGTTACCCTTCTCATTATATCAAATACAACTATGCCATATTATGGACTAATAGCTTGTTAAATTATACTTATTAAATCACAATCAATGTAGACTTAATAAGAAAATACACACACAAGCCTCCAAAGGGGAGGCCAGGTGGTATAACTGGGTTAGTGCCTTACCCTTTCACCTCTAGCAATTTGTGTTCAATGTATGGCTTTGATCACAAATATAAATAAATTTGGTGGTTTGAAGCTCCTCCGCATTAGAAAATCCATAGCACTACTGGTACTTTCTGCTTGAGGAAGGCTTAGAAGTGGAATAGCAGGTAATGTTGCAGGCAGATCACAAAAGTATATAGTGTGGGGAAGCTTACATAATCCTTCCCCACACTATGCTCTCTTAGAGAAAATGCACTTAGTCCAATTTTTATCACAAAGTGGGTGGGATAAGTCTCATAAATGTCAATGTTTCTTTTGCCGTAGTTCCTTGTTTAAGCTGATAATTTACTACCACATTTCAGACCCCCCCCCCCCAAAAAAATACAATATATAAGAAGGAAATCCCAAATTCTGGTATTTGTGAACTTGTTAAAATTAGTTTTCATTGTGTTCAAAGAGCTGCCGTTACTGATTTAAGAGTTTAACTTTCCTATGAGTTAGCTGTCCCAAAATAATTCATTACTGTTGGTTATTCTGCCTTTGCAATTAATCAGGTTTGTAAAGTGCTTCATTTGGTGCATTTGTATTGTTTAAATAAATCTGGAAACACTAACCTTGTCACGTTCAGAGGTCGAGAGTGGGAATGAATCTTGAGAGCACAGAGGGTAAAATACTTCTGGGCATATCCACAAGAGATTTCTGCTGGACAATCAGAATTTATTTTCCCAGCGGATGGTGTACCCAGTATAAGTGAGCACTATGGCATGTTTTAAAGTCTCCTTAACCTGTCTGTGCAAATTGCATAAATCACAGCAATAAAGTCTTCCTATTCAACATGCTGAGGCTGAAGAGCACTGACCAGATTTTGACCTCCTATTCTGGGCCCCAACTGACCCTAACACAGAAGTTCAGTCGGTCAATAGCAGGTCATTGGGAGCAGTTGCAGTGTCATTTTAATTCCAGTTTGATTGCAAGGTTAAATCTATGCAGTACAGGTAACCTTTCTTGTCTTCTTTAAGTCTTCCTGACCACCACAGAACATATGGATCTCATGAAGTAATCAACAGAAAGATGGGGGGAGCTGCTTTCTTGCTGGCCAGTTCCATTTTGGCATATACCAAGTTGGTCGTTTATCAGTATAATGGTTCTACAGACAGCCTTAAACAATTGTCAAACATTCTTTTAAAACCCATTAGTTTTTCTGCTAAAATAGATCTGTTTTGTGCATTTGTTGAACCCTTCACTTGTCACCGAAAAAGACCTGTTAAACTAAGCAGAGGCCTGATCAGTTTTCAGTGAGCTCTGAGCCTTAGAGTTCACTTGGGTCACCCACAAGATTTATGAGACCTAGTGCCAGCATCTGATTGGAACTGTTAGTCCTATGGAAAGCTGACACTCCCTCCCCCAGCACAAAAAGTCCAGTAACTTCACTTGTACATTCCTAGTGGCTGTCAAAGAGGCAGCAAAATTGATGACCTGTACAGATACCAAAGTGGACATCAATAAAAGGAGATGGATGTGAACCAGCAGAATGACATGCCTCTCCGCTGGGGTGGCTAGGGAGAAGGGGAAAGAGGTTAAAAAAACAGAGGAAAGTTATTTATGTAAGCTTCAAGGACAAGGAGTTTGTCAGTACTTGCTTGAGAATTTAATCTTAAAATGTTCTTTCTTCTGGCTTTGATCATTCTTTAGTTTACAATAAGACTGTGAAGTTACAGCAACCACTAGATAGCTCTGTTGTGGTCTTGAGTGTAGGAAATTGTGTTGCAGTTTGCATAAAAGAATACCCCCTGACTGTAGAGTAGGGAGCATCCATTTCTTTGCATGAAAAATGTGGGATGGGCTATGAAAGAAAAAACAACGATGTTAGATTGATAAAACAGGAATTTAGCTCCTTGTGATAAATAAGCCCCCAAATAACTAACATTTTTCTTATGGTGTTGGCTGTAAGACCCTTCTAAAGTACATACCTACTCTTACATGGATTCCTAGGGGGTGTTTGATTTTCCTGATGCTCACCTATCTGAGGGATATTTGTATGGGAGAGTTGGTAACAACCAGATCAAGGACTATTGTATGTACTTTAACTTTTGTAAAAGAAACCAACCCTATTGTAAAATTGAGAGATCCATCTCTTAGGCTTTAAAACTAATATCCCTCCTCCCCCCAAAGAAACGGTTTTCAAGATATCTTTCCATTTTATGCTAAAGTGTTTATTTGGCCTTTAGGAGATTTTCTGCAGCCTTATGTATTATGTAAATGAGATCTAAATCTAAAATGTGATCTGTGTATTTGAAAACATTATGCATTCATCCATATAAGAAGCAATGGCAGATTCTCCTGATTGTAATACTTTACAAAGGTCGGTTCTACTATCAATTTACTGTACTCAGAATTCATAGACTTTTTCAGTAAAGAGTCTCAGGCATTGCCTCTAAAAATGTATAGAAACAAAAGCAGAAAATGCACCCATATGAATAAATAGTGACAAAAAATAAGGACAATTTAATTTAAAACTCAGAATTAGAAGCCAAGCTATTTTAACTCTGTTTCCATTTTAAAGGAAAACATTGCATGTTCCAGTTTCCTATCTGTAAAATGGAGAGAATACTTAACACTACTGGGAGGTGGAGATGGGGCTTACTTGGAGATCCTCAGATGGAAGGAATTATAGAAGTAAAAAGCATAATAAATATTTGTCAATCTAATGTTCTGGAGTTTGTAGGAGGATGGAAGTTACAAGGGAAGTAGGGAGGAGAGGGATGGACAAGATGCCTCAAAACTGATGTAATCAGTTAATAGGAACAGCAATATTAACAATAAGTCTATCTGGTCACATAACTTACTTGCCTTATACTGAGTATTCCTTTTGACTTCAGTGGAACTACTCACATTAACAAAATAAACAGGATTAAACCCATAAAAGCTGTGCAAAAATTTTGCAATGGAACACAGAATACAGCACCCAAGTTTATCAGGGAATCCATACCTTAAACTAGTTTAGAGGAAATTTTCATCAAAGTTTACAAAACCTTCAGGCAAACACAGGCAGAGCTCTGAGCCATCATTAGCCTAAGTTTTCAGTGAATTCCCGGGGCTCACAATTTTGGGTGAACAACTATATGAAAGTGCACTTTTTTATTATTTTTAAATTCAGACTGATTTTGACTGGGTCTCATGGTGAGCTTCCAAATTAAATGACTCTAAGGCTGAAAGAGAACAACAGCCCTCAAAAGTCTGCCATCTCTTCTGCATATTAAAATGTCTGGTTTCTCACAACGTTAGTACACAGCAAAGTTAGCCTTAAAAAACACACACACAACTCCAAGTAGCCATGTCATCATTACAAGAAGTTTGTTTTTGGGTGGCTGTTTTTTTTGCAACCAGGACTGAAAGCAATTCAGAAGTTAAAACATCAGCTGCAGTCTGAAATGGATTAGAAGCCCAACACTACAGAATCAGATTGCATACAATTCCCTACGAATAGCACAACTATCAGGTCACCACATTTTGCATGCATTAGATTCAGTCTGAGTGGCCTTTCAGGTGTAGTCTGAAGAAGAACACACCTTCTTCTGCAATCCAGATATGACAAGGATCTTTGGCAAGTTCCACTTTGCAGTCATGTGTAAAAAGGAGGTCATGGGGAAGTGAATATATATGCTTAACTAGAGCTGCTACCTGGACATCCAGGTACAGCCAAAGACCCAGGAGAACTCTAAATTACAAACCTAAGTAACAAAAGGCATGGGAACTTCCTTAATTATTGGAATTGATTTCCTCTGTTTATTTACCCAATCCTACCAACAATAATTGGATTGATATTCAACCAGTTAGATCTCATCCACATCTTTGTTTTTATTCAGGAGAGAGCTATCCTCCTCATTCCTATTCACCCAGGAGGAGAGAATAGGTAAGCCTTAATAGATCTTTTGACTCACAGCTGGGACCTTGTTTGCTATGTAAAAATAGAGCTAAAGATGGTTAGGGGTACCTTAATTCAGCATGTCAATAGTTTCCAGTGGTAGGGTTATTTTTAAGGTTGATCTTTGTTTTGAAATTCCTGGTTGTCCAACTTTTCCCTTAAAAACTTCATTACAATTTTAAGAGTTTGTCCCATTCCCTGCCAATTATTGATAATGTTATTTTTAACAGTTACAGTTCAGAAGTAATTTTAGGGTTTCCTCATAGGCTCTAAAGAATCTCTTTGTGAGTTGAGGAAGAATATAAGTCATTTGGAAAAATTAGATGTATTTGGGAAGTCCAAATTTGGAGTAAATAACCTAAAGAGTCCTTGTTGGTTTTATAATCACTCCAGGATGCCTAGGGTTTATAAAGGTCCATACAAAGAGAATAAGCTCTGCCGGAGTTCATATAGAGTTTATAAAACTCACCGGAGTTCATGTGGAGTTGACAAACCTTCAGGAGTCCAGTAGATTTTACAGTCTCTACAGGAGTCCTGATAAATTTTATAAATTCTACAGGGGAACTTGTAGAGTTTATAAATTATGCAATAATCCATCAGGATTTTATAAAACCATTAGGAGATTTCATTCTATGCCATATTCATCCCACAAGCTCCAAGGATCATAATCTCTACAGAAGAGCACCCCTCCACATTCATGCTGAGACTCATAATTTCTCCAGAGTCCCTAGAAGGTTTTATAGTGATTTTTTTTTTAACTGGCTCATTCTACTATGGCTTTTATCCAGTCTATTCTGCTAAGGAAATTCTTGAAGAACATGCTGTTTATCTACCTGTTTAATGTTGGGGCAACTAGAAATCTACCCGTAATTCAATACTTCAGTAAGATAGTGGAGTGCATGAAAAAGAAAAAGCTAATTTCAAGATAGGCCACTTCAAAATTAAGCATTAGACTTTTCAAAAACATTTGACAACAAATAAAGCCATTGGGGGGTTTTAGGTCAAGTTATTTTGTGATAAGGTATTCCCCCAAAGAGTTAGACCTTTCAGGTTTTGAACATCTATCTGAATTCCTTTAAATGTGCGTTTGGGAAAGAGGAAACGTGTATAATGACTAAACATTTAAAGACAGGTGGGAATTTTTTGTGGATTGGATTTGTTCTGGGAATTTTGATTGCTGTGCATGTAAAATAAGGCTAAAAATAGAATCTAATTACACATTTATTGGCAGATAATGCCACAAAACCTAAACCTATACACTTTTCCAGTCTAAATTCTAATTTTGAATGTTTTTAAAGAAAGGCAGCTCAGTTTCATAAACAAGAGGAATCACACCTTTGCATGATCTTATGATAAAATATATATTCAAATTTATCCTTTTTGAAAACAATGTTGTTACATCAGGGATTAAATTAGATCATACAATGTAAGGAATTATAGGCCTAACTCCAGACATTTTATTCATGACAGACTATTTCCATTGATTTCAGTTAGGTTTTTGTTTTGTTTTGTTTTTGTAACAGTCCATCTTGAGTCCTATGGATCTTCGTTTTCTTTAGGGTTTGTGGAACCTGGTTTGTTGCCCATCACATTGGTCATGAGTTGTTGTTGTGTTGTATTATTGCAAGTCTCTTAAATGAAATGTGTACAACTGTGGTTGGAATTCCCCCCAAAAAACCTCCTCCCAGTTGTATTAAGAGATTTCCCCCTGTATGTTCTGTTAAACTCCACATGTCCAGTGAGTGTCTAGTGAACCCTACATTGAATTATTTGTTGAGATTTCCACTGTTATATTTCATATTCTCACATCTTCATGCTTCCTGGTTTCAGATGGGACTAAAAGAGACAAAATACAGTGAGAATGGATGTTGCTGTTTCTGGCTGGGTTAGCATTATGAATAGAAGTACTTGAAATCTCATGGGAGGGCCTCTTTGTATTAGATTTCAAGTCCAATTTTGCAGACCTAAGAGATTCATCTAAGGGTCAGATAAATATCCAAATGTCTGTGTATTTTTCTAGTCAAACTCTGAACCTTTGGAGGTTCTTATGACTAAGCAGCTCAAATGTTTCCATAATGATTCAGCTGTGACTTTTCTGTTTCACCTGAAATAAAGAACGAGACAGCTTTCCTGTCCTGTGGCTTTATTCTAGTAAGTAACTCCTGTTCAGCAGCCGAGTGACAACTGTAATACCTAATTTACAACCTACTGGGTTCCTGGATTAAATAACAGTTGGTCTGTAAACCAACAGGCTGCAGTGAAAACACCAGTTACTTGTTTATTGCCCTCTCTCAGTTCCCATTTACAATTGATCTCTGTTTAGCAGTCTAGTGCTGCTAATTGTTAGGAAAGGGGAGAAATGCCTTAATCTTTATAGGCATCTTCTAATCTAGGATTTAACTTCATAATTCAGTGTGTCAATCTTCTTAAAGAAAAGAGAAATGGAATGCATTAGTTATACACTGCATTATTTGAAAATTAATTTATAAATAGCAAAAGCTTAGATAGTCTCTGTTAGGTACCTGACAAAACTGTGCTACTGAGGGTGTCTGGCTTTTTGCCTCTGATAACAAACAAGTGCTCTTATGCTTATTTCTGTCTATGCTATTGCCCTATCAAGTTGCCTATTTTAGTTCTACCAATAGCAGTTTAATTCGCTCTTTATGGCCTTGCCACTTCTTGAATGTTGATCAATCCTAAATATTGGTCTTCATTACAGAGTTAGGTCAATGTAAGGCATCTTACGTCAGCCTAACCATAAGCATCTACACTAAAATATAGCTCCCATCAATGTTACTTGCCCACTACACCAAGTTAACAACTCCACTTCCATGAGAGGCAAAGTGCTTAAGTTGATGTGACATTGACCGTGTCAGTGCAGATGCTGCATTGCTTATATCAACTGTTGCTATCTTTTAGAGACTGTTTCACAATGCCCCACACTGGCAGTTAAATCCGTGCAAACGTCCCTGGATAAGGGGTCAAGGGCACCCACCGCAGACATAAAGGCACGGTGTGGATGTGTAAAATTGATTCCATCACTACAGTGGCTGTATGCTGATGTAATTTAGGTCAACTTAAGTTTTGTAGTGTAGACCTGTCCTGAGTATTTAACACAGTGCAGAACCCATGTAGACACTACCACTTCAAATTCTGAAGTGCCCATGCACCTTCCATATTCTCATATTTTTGCAATAAGAGTTACCAATATCTGGCCTTTATGTAGCACTTTTTATTCACAAAGGAATGTACAGAGTCATAGAAATACAGACCTGGAAGGGACCTTAAGAGATTATCTAGTCCAGCCCCTGGCACGGAGATAGGACCAAGTAAACCTAATTCATCCATTCTGGTGTTTGTCCAACTTCTGCTTAAAAACGTCCATTGGCAGGGATTCCACAAGCTCCCTTGGAAGCCTATTCTACAGCTTAAATAGCTTTTATAGTGAGAGAGTGCTTCCTAATGCTTAACATAAATTTCCCTTGCTGCAGATTAAGCCCATTTCTTCTTCACCTTCAATGGATATCATTTTACAGATAAGGATACTGAGGCATGAAGAGGTGAAATACTTTACTCTAAACTCACACTGCAGGTCAGGAAAAGAAAAACAATATTCCAGGTTTTCTGAATCCCGGTCCTATGCCCTAGACCTCCAATTATTTTTCCCTCCTTCACCATCCCTATGGTTGTCTTTTTCATAGAGCTGAGTAAATAATTGATTTGTTTGTTTGTTTGTTTGATGCCCCCACTTTCTTGCATACACCCAGTTTTCAAATCAAACCTAAACAGAAATTTTGTGGATTTTCCTCAGTGAAATGAAAAAAAACATTCAGATCTAACAAAAATGTTATTTTAGTTTTTTCCCCAGTTTGTTTTTTGGGTGTTTTCCTGTATTCTGGTATTTAAATAAATCTAGCTAAATTTTGAAACAAAATGTCATTTCAAAATGGGAAGTCAAAAAATTTAATTTTGAAAATATCAAAATGAGCACTTTTACTGTTGGGAAAATAATCTTTTTGGTCAAAACTATTCTCCAGATGTGACCTGAATAATTTAATTTACCCCAAACTGGCATATTTTGGTGAATAAATTATTCATCTGAAAAAATTCATCCAGCTCTAATTTATGAAAAAGCACCAATATTTCTGTTTTGAGTGAAATCCTGGAATAGAACTTGCAGCCCACTAAAACAGGCTGGGCATTCAGCCAAAAGAATTGGTGGATGGTGCCATCTTCCCCACAGGAGTCAGTGCAGTTACTCTACAGTCATTCCTGCAAGATGCAGGCAAGAGTAACAGAAATAATCTCTTAAGGTACGTCTACACTGCATGCTTATTTCGAAATAAGCTATTCCGGAATAGTTATTCCAAAATAGTTTATTTTGAAATAGCACTTCTACACTACAGGAAAGCCTCAAAATTAGTCCGAGGCAGGTTTCCCTAATGAAGACCTAAAATCTCAATTTAGAGCCCCGAGAGGCACTGGGGAGGAATAACTTAGAATGGCCCTGGTGAGGGGCTGTTTCAAAATAGCAGAAGTGGATCATCTACACACGCCTTATTTCAAAATAGCTATTTCGGAATAGGAGTTATTCCTCAGAATAAGCCATCCATAATTTTGAAAGTATTATATTATTATTTATATAACAGAATGGATATGTAGACGCTCGCATTGTTATTTTGAAATAACGGTGCAGGATAGATGTACCCATAGTCCTCACCCCATGTGCATTTTTGTTGGACTGTTCATACAAAATTTTCCCCTTCAGCTACTCATGGAATAGGATCAACTGCAGCACATATGAGGCTATTCTCAGCTCTTATGCATTCCAGACCCACATGTATTGGGATCACATTTGTTACTGACTATACCTCAACAGCTCCTGGGGTTTCACCCATCATGCATTTTTAAATGGGTTCCATACTCTTTTATTTTGATTTATGTTTTAGGACTTTTCTGATTCAGGGTACATTAGACCAAAATGGTTATAGGTGATTCTACATAAGAGATGGTAGGAAAAAATGGTACCTTCAAATGAGTGAAGTCAATTTCCAGTGGCTTCAGTGGGTGAACTGAACATGTATGTATTTCCAGAGAAAGAGCATAGATTTATGTCACAATTCTATCTTATCTAAAATAATTGTAGTGAAATTTGTACTAAGGAACATTCCAATGGGCAATATCTTTTCTTAAAAGGCTGATTTAAAGTATCTTCCCAGTTTCTAGCATAATTATATTCAGGCTTAGTAAAATATCAACTCAACTTGGCACCTGATTCTTTTCCAGTCCCTGGAGTGGTAGCTTAAGACAGCCGTCACCGTACTTCACCTGTCTGAAACATTTTCACATATTCACAGAATTAAACAAAATTGGAATTACTCATTTTTAATAATCCACAGTGCAGCTCTTAGATAATCCCTAAAATAATTCTGAATAAAAATGTGCCATCAAATGGACTTTCAACACCTGCTTATTACAGATTCCAAATTCAATGTGTAATATATTTCTAATTTCTTCAATTGTTTTCCTCACAATTATTCCCATTTATTCATGCCAACAAGTACCAGTAATAAATGTATGATGTTAACCGTGGAATATAATGTATTTAAACCCTCAAGTGGAAGATTTAAATTGGAAGATGAAATTAATCTAGCTGTAATCTACTAAGGGCTGGAAAAATCTCAGAAGCTTTGGTTCCCTAAGGATGAGTCCCAACAAAGTTTAGATGCTTATTTCAGTGTAGCTGAGCCTTATGAATCTCCCTTCTTCACATTTATTTCCCGCTTTGTCACCTTCCACACTTGCCCTTCCCTCCCTAAATGTAATGAGGAACTTTGATCTAATACCCATTGATTTCAGTTGCTATTGGATCAGCCACTAAATTCCTTTTTTATTTTCTTGAACCTCATGTCTTTTTTTCTCTTTTGACCTGAAGCAAGTCAAATTTTCTCTAACATTCCCCCTAGCCTTTACTGATGTTACAAAGGTGTTCTCCGAAATCTTGCAATAGTGAGCTGTGGACAATCTTCTCCTTTCATATCTCTTATCTTCTGTAACTTCCCTGAGTCAGAAGTGTTCCTCATACAGTCACAGACTTACAAATATATATTTATAAGGGGTACATCAAAGCTCTATTGCTTCCCTATGGTTTTTAAGATGCCAGCTGGCACAGCAGAAAAAGAGAGCAAACCTTCTTGAGATTCCAAAGTGGTATTCAGCAAGAGTAGGGCAAAACAAAACAAAAACTTCCCCCAGATTGCGCCCTAATGTTGTCAATTACCTTTCCCGGGTAACCTTGTAATCTTGTTGATGTCGTACTTGTCCCTTCCTTCCAATCTCTCCCTGATACATGTGTGTCTGCAGGCAAGAGAATAACCCTTTCACCCCCTTAGTTGTGTCATGTCTGCAACTACCCATTGAAAATGTAATTGGATCTACATAAGTGGAACTCTGACTGGGTGTAAAGCCCCATTAGCTTCAATGGGGCATCACACGGGTACAGGGGTTTGTCTGCACAGTTGCAGTCGCAAAATTGCAGCCTTCATTTGTCAGCTTTTTGGTACAGAGATCATGTTCATTTTTATCTTTGTTATTTCTAATGTTATTTTCTAATAATATTTTTAGAATTTGCGTGATGGATAGAGGGGAGGGTGTTGCATAAAGACGATTCAGCATTGGCTCAGTTCAAAATTAGGGCAGAGTTTTGGTATAGTAGTTATTGTTTTCCAAACCATCTGTTGTTAGACATCAATCAATAGCTACAAAATGGCATAATAAACAATTTTCTGGGAAGCAGTGAAACATAAACAGATTTGTATAACCTTTGCAAAATTAGAAGCCACCTCCTCTGTTTCTTTGGTTTTATAATTCCTTGTAGGCCTCCCAGATGTCACCTGTAAGCCTATTTTCCATTTTTTTATAACCTGTTATGTGTGGTTTTTAAACCATCATTTAGAATTATCCTCTATTGTTTATACACCCATAGAGGGTCAAACAGAATTTTAAAAAGAATTTGACACACAATATTTCAAATATTAGATTTTCTATTTTTGAGTTTGTTGGGTTTAAATTTTGAAGAATCAAGAAACTTAAAAATTGGTGGTATTAAGCTATCAACAGTGTGGGCTAAGTATTTTTTGAGGTATAAACAAGGAGATATACAATAAAATGCTACTATTTATATACAGTAATGTGAATGCTTCCTAAAGTAAGTTTAGATACTTTCATTTTAGTTGAATATTGCTTTTTGTTTCCTCTATTAAGTAGTGCTTAAAAACCACAACTTCAGTCAATCAGTAAACAGGATCATTACTTCTAAGTGTTTCAGATTCTGAATCAAGGGTTTCATTTAATTTTCCAAGTGGAATAATGCATATAGATGAGGATGTCAAATTGCAAATAACCTATATTAGAATGGCATTTACAGTGCTTACGGTAAGTAATCAACATTATTGACTTAGCTCAGGGATTTAAAATGATGAAAAACACTAACAGAATACATTGATTGGAAGAATGGGGAAGTGCATCACTGTGTTTAAAGATCTGAAATGAGAATGAAGCACATTATATTATTTTGTAGCATATATATGCATATATATGTGTAGATATATACAGATAATGTGTGTGCTATTGATTAAAATTTCCCGCAGGGACAAAGAAAAGAATTCTGACTTTGGTTTGAATGGTTATGTTGGGATTCATTAACAATATGTTAAAATACAAATTGGTGGCTATGTAGTATGGATTTAGTGTCCCTGCTGAACTTTTTCCATTAGTAGCTAATGGCCATCAGGGCTTACTTTTTTATGATTTTGAATGGTCTTGATTTTTTTCTTCTATAATTACCATTGTGATACAGGAAACCTTTCCAGAAATAGTGATGAAATTCAAATTACTCATTTCCAAATCCATGAATTGTAGACTTGCATCTGGCAGTAGGAGTGTTACCACATAATAATCTGTGATTTCTTATAGATACACCCACCAGAGCTGACTTAGTGAAGTATTTTTCAGTATTTTTCATAATGGTTTTGAGGCATCAGTATAATCCAAAAAATAAAAACTTGTTGGATATGGGGTATATTAGCTCTCAGCCTTAGAGGAAGTTTTTTACTTTTAAAAAAAATTACTACGGTGTTGTTGGGATTTGTGTGTGTGTGTGTGTGTGTGTTATTAAATAAACACTGTGAGTTGTATGTTTTGTGACTACAAGGATTGCTTGGAAGCCCCATGTTTTAATAAAGATTTATTTAAAAAAAAAAATGCTAAGCCAGATTGTTGTTTAATATGAGTAAGGGCATCACACTTTACTCCACAAGTGGTCCCATGGATGACAGTGGAACTATCTGCAAAGTAAACAGGGCTGGATTACCCAGTACGAAGACTAAGCACGTGCTTAGGGCACCAGCAAAGCAGGGGCACCAAAAAATATGAGGTTTTTTTTTTTTAATTTGATATTTGATATTTCAAAAAAAGCATTGAAGTAGTCATCATGGGAAAAATCAGAACTCCGCAGAATGCTCTTTTTCTCCGCTGAAAATAATAAAAAATCCTCAGGGTATGTCTACACTGCCACCCTAGTTCCAACTAGGGTGGCTAATGTAAACGAAACTTTACAAATGAAGCTCGGGATTTAAATATCTCGGCTTCATTTGCATGTTCAGGCGCTATTTTTAATGCTCAGAGTTCGAACTACCTGCAGCGTTACGCAGCACGGACTAGGTAGTTCGAATTAAAGCTCTAATTCGAACTACCATTAAACCTCCTTGCAGGAGGAATAACGGTAGTTCAATTAGGAGCTTTAATTCGAACTACCTAGTCCGTACCACGCAGCCGCGGGCAGGTAGTTCAACTACGGGCATTTAAAAATGGCGCCTGCCTGGGAACATGCAAATGAAGCCCGGGATATTTAAATCCCAGGCTTCATTTGCAAGTTCGAATGCCTACATTAGCCACCCTAGTTCGAACTAGGGTGGCAGTGTATACATACCCTCAGAGAACAACAATGTGTCAGGACAGACTTGATTCACTTTCCCTATTGTGTATGGAAGTGGACATGCTTCGCCGAGTCAGCTTCGATAAACTTATCCAGAATTTTGCAATCAGAAAATCTAGAAAGAAGCAATTTTCATTTCAGCATACATGTAAGTTTTGTGTCATTTCAAAAAATAAAATTTTATTTTACGGTATAGTATTGTTTTTATTTTGAATTACATATGGGGGAGCACCATAATCTTTTCAGTGCTTAGGGCCTCTAAAGGTCTTAATCCAGCCCTGAAAGTAAAGCTCAATTCACTGTAAGTAAACTTGTAAACCTGGCCCAATCTGGTTCATTTTGTTTCAGTGAACAAAAGCATTTTCAACCCAGATCCTGGCGTGGTTTTGCAGGGACTGTGGCTTGCAATTCCCACTTACTGATATCAAGGCTGGGGAGATCATCCAATGCGATAGGTGCCTGCTGGTGGGAGAGCTACAGGAGGAGGTGGCTTGGTTGAGGAGCACCCGAATCCACCAGAAATTCCTGGACCATGTTCATGAGAAGACAGCTGAGGTAGCTGTCCCAGTACATAGGAGTGCGGACACACCACTGGTGGAGGAGGAGACGGCTCAGGGTGGACACTGGCAGCTGGTTACTTCTGGCAGCAGGCACTGCTCCACCCCTGCTCCAAACCCTCCCGCCATGGTACTAGGAAACCATTATGCTCTTCTTTATACAGGAGATAAGGAATCACCCCCTACAACAGAGGAGGAGAAGCCTCGTACCCCCAAGGTTGGGAGGTCTGCTGCCACCACTGCGAATAGGAAACGTAGGGTAGTGGTGGTTGGAGATTCTCTTCTGAGGGGGACGGAGGTGCCCATCTGTCGTCCTGACACTTAATCTCGGGAGGCATGCTGTCTGCCAGGGCCCGTATCCGAGATGTTATGGAGGTATTGTTGAGGATTATCCGGCCCTCTGACTACTACCCCATGCTACTCATCCATGTGGGCACAAATAATACTGTGAGGTGTGACACTAAGTGGATCAAGAGTGACTACAGGGCTCGGGTAGTACGGGTGAAGGAGTTTGGAGCGCAGGTGGTATTCTCTTCGATCCTTCCTGTCGAAGGTAGGGGCCCAGGCAGAGACAGGTGCATCCTACAGGTGAATGCCTGGCTGCGAAGATGGTGTCGCGAGGAGGGCTTTGGCTTCCTCGACCACCGGATGCTATTCCAGGAAGGACTGCTCGGCAGAGATGGCGTTCACCTTTCGAGGAGGGGGAAGACCCTATTTGGACACAGACTGGCTAACCTAGTGAGGAGGGCTTTAAACTAGGTTCGACGGGGACCGGTGAGCAAAGCCCACAGGTAAGTGGAGAACATGGAGACCTGGGAGATGGGTTGGAAATGGGAGGGAGAGTGGGCTATAATGGCAGAGAGAAAGGAGGATCAGGGCAAAACTGGGAGGCAAGGTCAAATCAGTATCTTAGATGCCTACATACAAATGCGAGAAGTATGGGTAATAAGCAGGAAGAACTGGAAGTGCTAATAAATAAGTACAATTATGACATTGTTGGCATCACAGAAACTTGGTGGGATAATACACATGATTGGAATGTTTGTATAGAAGGGTACAGCTTGCTCAGGAAGGATAGACAGGGAAAAAAGGGAGGAGGTGATGTCATGCTAGGAGTCTATTACAGGCCACCTACCCAGGTGGAAGAAGTGGATGAGGCTTTAATACCATCCAAAGCCCAAGATTTGGTGGTGATGGGGGACTTCAACTATCCAGATATATGTTGGGAAAATAACACAGCGGGGCACAGAGTGTCCAATAAGTTCTTGGACTGCATTGGAGACACCTTTTTATTTCAGAAGGTTGAAAAATCTACCAGGGGGAAGCTGTTCTAGATTTGATCCTAACAAATAGGGAGGAACTGGTTGAGAATTTGAAAGTGGAAGGCAGCTTGGGTGAAAGTGATCATGAAATCATAGAGTTCACAATTCTAAGGAAGGGTAGAAGGGAGAACAGCAAAATAGAGACAATGGAGTTCAGGAAGGCGGATTTTGGTAAGCTAAGAGAGCTGATAGGTAAGATCATGATGCATGATCTAAAAATAAAAAAGGAGTCATATAAAAAATGGAAAGTAGGACAAATTACAAAGGATGAATATAGGCAAACAACACAGGAATGCAGGGCAAGATTACAAAGGCAAAGGCACAAAATGAGCTCAAACTAGCTACGGAATAAAGGGAAACAAGAAGACTTTTATAAATACATTAGAAGCAAGAGGAAGACCAAGGACAGGGTAGGCCCACTGGTCAGTGAGGAGGGAGAAACAGTAACAGGAAACTTGGAAATGGCAGAGATGCTTAATGACTTCTTTGTTTCGGTCTTCACTGAGAAGTCTGAAGGAATGCCTACCATAGTGAATGCTAGTGGGAAGGGGGTAGGTTTAGAAGATAAAATTAAAAAAGAACAAGTTAAAAATCACCTAGAAAAGTTAGATGCCTGCAAGTCACCAGGGCCTGATGAAATGCATCCTAGAATACTCAAGGAGCTGATAGAGGAGGTATTTGAGCCTCTAGCTATCATCTTTGGAAAATCATGGGAGACAGGAGACATTCCAGAAGACTGGAAAAGGGCAAATATAGTGCCCATTTATAAAAAGGGAAATAAGAACAACCCAGGAAACTACAGACCAGTTAGTTTAACTTCTGTGCCAGGGAAGATAATGGAGCAAGTAATTAAGGAAATCATCTGTAAACACTTGGAATGTGGCAAGGTGATAGGAACAGCCAGCATGGATTTGTAAAGAACAAATCATGTCAAACCAATCTGATAGCTTTCTTTGATAGGATAACGAGTCTTGTGGATAAGGGAGAAGCGGTGGATGTGGTATACCTAGACTTTAGTAAGGCATTTGATACGGTCTCGCATGATATTCTTATCAATAAACTAGGCAAATACAACTTAGATGGGGCTACTATAAGGTGGGTGCATAACTGGCTGGATAACCGTACTCAGAGAGTAGTTATTAATGGTTCACAATCCTGCTGGAAAGGCATAACAAGTGGGGTTCCACAGGGGTCTGTTTTGGGACCCGGCTCTGTTCAATATCTTCATCAACGATTTAGATATTGGCATAGAAAGTACGCTTATTAAGTTTGCAGATGATACTAAGCTGGGAGGGGGTTGCAACTAATCTGGAGGATAGGGTCATAATTCAAAATGATCTGGACATATTGGAGAAATGGCCTGAGGTAAATAGGATGAATTTTAATAAAGACAAATGCAAAGTGCTCCACTTAGGAAGGAACAATCAGTTTCACACATACAGAATGGGAAGCGACCGTCTAGGAAGGAGTACGGCAGAAAGGGATCTAGGTTATAGTGGACCACAAGCTGAATATGAGTCAGCAGTGTGATGCTGTTGCGAAAAAAGCAAACATGATTCTGGGATGCATTAACAGGTGTGTTGTGAGCAAAAACACGAGAAGTCATTCTTCCGCTCTACTCTGCGCTGGTTAGGCCTCAGTTGGAGTATTGTGTCCAGTTCTGGGCACCGCATTTCAAGAAGGATGTGGAGAAATTGGAGAGGGTCCAGAGAAGAGCAACAAGAATGATTAAAGGTCTAGAGAACATGACCTATGAAGGAAGGCTGAAAGAATTGGGTTTGTTTAGTTTAGAAAAGAGAAGATTGAGGGGGGACATGATAGCAGTTTTCAGGTATCTAAAAGGGTGTCATAAGGAAGAGGGAGAAAACTTGTTCATCTTGGCTTCTGAGGATAGAACAAAAAGCAATGGGCTTAAGCTGCAGCAAGGGAGGTTTAGGTTGGACATTAGGAAAAAGTTCCTAACTGTCAGGGTAGTCAAATACTGGAATAAATTGCCCAGGGAGGTTGTGGAATCTACATCTCTGGAGATATTTAAGAATAGGTTAGATAAATGTCTATCAAGGATGCTCTAGACAGTATTTGGTCCTGCCATGAGGGCAGGGGACTGGACTCGGTGACCTCTCGAGGTCCCTTCCAGTCCTAGGATACTATGATTTTCACTTTCAGTTCTCCTTGGGATGGTCTCTTGTCAGATTTCATAAGTACAGCAGCATCCAACCTGACCAATCACTGCTCTACAGCCAAAATGCTTCTGAAATAAATGTAGTCAAACTTTACTAATTCTGGGTCACTGAGAACGAAAATGATGCTTAAAATTGTTGATTGGCTCTAGTTTTCAAGATATGCTATTGGGTCAGTATATACGACCCTTGACTTGGGAATGGCGGAGGATAAGTGAGTTATAAAGGAAGGGATCTCAATTTAAACCAGAAATGACTAAAATACATCTTTGACTGGATCTATGAATAAATCTGTGACTGGGTTGGACAGTACTTGCTTTTTAGGCAAAACAATGAATGATGCAATCTGAAGCTGGTATTGCGTCATACATGATATGAATTGCATCATGTTATTCCTAGAAGTCATGGATGATGCAATCATAACGAAGCTTACATCACCCTGCTGAACAAATTGCCCTATATCAGCTCTAGAAATCATACAGTATCGTGCTCTCTTATTTGTCAGTGTTTGATTTTGCAAAGGGACACATTTCTGTTTAGCCAAAGTGAGCAGAGATGCCTCGTACTTGTGTGAACAGTGCAGATAACTTCTGCTATGTTTGTGGTGAAGTGACTTTTGCATCACAAAAGCGCAGTATAACCACTATGGTTAAGAAAACTTTATTTTGGCTGCAAAATTGGAGATCAGGACAAGAGGTGGGCCCCACACATATGCTGCAACACTTGTGCAACAAATCTTCGCCAGTGGTTGAACAGGAAAAGGAAATCTATGCCTTTGCAGTGCCAATGATTTGGAGAGAGCCAACAGATCATACCAGCAATTGTTACTTCTGCATGGTTCCTCCAGTTGGGAAAGGTGTGTCAAAGAAGAAAAGTGGACTGTGCATTATCCAAACATTCCCTCAGCTATACGCCCAGTACCCCACGGAGAAGGACTGCCGGTTCCTGATGCACCAGAATCATTCTCACTTGAGTCGGACGAGGAAGAGGAAGAGGATGAAACTTCTGGTCCTGAACCATCAATGTCACAGGACCCACATTTTCTCCCATCCTCCTCCTCTGAACCACACCTCATAACACAAGATGAACTGAATGACCTTGTCAGGGATTTGGAACTACCCAAGAGTAAGGCAGAGCTGTTGGGCTCCAGACTACAGCAGTGGAATCTCCTGGCAGGCGATGTTAGGGTTTCCGTGTTCCGTGACCATCAAAAGGATCTTATCCCATTCTTCTTCATGGAAGGTGATCTTGTAGCCTGCAACAACATCGATGGTGTGATGGCAGCCCTCGACATCGTTCACGATCCAGATGAGTGGAGACTGTTCATTGATTCATCAAGACGAGTCTTAAAGCTGTTTTGCTGCATAATGGCAATGTTTTGCCATCAATTCCAGTTGGTCATGCAGTCCATATGAAGGAAACCTATGACAACATGAAACAACTTTTGAGGTGCATAAACTATGACCAACATCAGTGGCAGCTTTGTGGCGATTTGAAGGTTGTTGCTCTCTTGCTTGGTCTGCAGACTGGATACACAAAGTACTGCTGTTTTCTCTGCGAATGGGATAGTCGTGCAAAAGCTTCCCACTACATCAAGATAGATTGGCCACTCCGACAGTCATTGGAGCCTGGGAGGAAAAGTGTTCAGCATCCACCACTTGTTGAATCAAGGAAGATTTTGTTACCACCCTTACACATCAAGCTGGGTCTGATGAAGAACTTTGTCAAGGCCATGGACAAAACACAAGCAGCTTTCAAGTACCTCCGTGGAAAATTTCCAAGGTTAAGTGAAGCTAAGATAAAGGAAGGTGTCTTTGTTGGTCCTCAGATTCGTGAACTTCTTCGAGATGATGCATTTGACCATGCACTGCGTGGCAAGGAAAAGACGGCATGGAAAGCCTTCCAGTTAGTGGCAATACATTTTCTCGGAAACAACAAGGCAGACAACTACAGGTTGTTGGTGGAAAACCTCCTCAAGGCATACAAAAGCCTTGGTTGCAACATGTCACTAAAGATACATTTTTTGCACTCTCATCTAGATTTTTTTCCACCGAACTGGAGCAGTGAGCGGCACGGCGAGCGATTTCACCAGGACATTGCAACAATGGAGAAATGCTATCAGGACAAATGGAGCCCATCAATGCTTGCAGACTATTGCTGGACAGTGACAAGAGATGCTCCATTTAATGAATACAAGAGACAAGCCAAGAAGCGCCGAGTAGACACTGAATAGGACTAAATTATGTACATAATAGTTTTTTGCCTTTTGTTTCATAATAAATTTTATTTATATAACCCTTTTGCTGATTTTTAAAGTGTTACATAAACAGGACAGGTGAAATATTATCATGTAAAGCAACCATAAACACATGAAAAGACCTAGGTTTACAATTTATGATTAAAACTCTACTATCTACACAATATACATAGACGTAAAATGTAAAAACTTAAATATCTTGGAAACAGTAGCCAATCAGTTGTTTTAATTGTCATATTTGAATTCATCACATCAAAATACATAATAAATAGCACATTTTATCTCTGAAGCAGACGACTTCTAAAAAATTGTAGACCAGTGATAGTTGGATGAAGGAACCTCAAGGGAAATCCATATTCTGCATGTAGTAATACTGCTAACAGTGAGCAATAACTGATCTGAGTCCCACTGTGGCAGTATTGTGGCAGATACCATGGATAAAATAAAAACCAAGGGTCTGGCTATTGTGCTTCTTAAAGGTCCCACCTCACTTTCCACAATAATAAAGGCATTAACTTGATGTTGCTTCTGCTACACATACACGTTTTCTGACCAAGTAGCAATTCTGCCTTCTTGAAATGTATAATATTTCAGTTATTTATTATTTGTATTACCATATCCCTGTTTTGGGATCAGTTCTGTTCAATATCTTCATCAATGATTTAGATATTGGCATAGAGTACATGTTATTTGCATATCTAGAATTACATACCTTAAACTTACTTTCCCCTGTAACATAGACCTGGCCTTTAGACTTTGATCATAATTTTGCTTAACAGAGCCACTTCCCTGAATAGTTAGACACAAATAATCTAGCAAAAATAGCAAACATCCTTGAAATAGCAAACCATTTCAGCAATGCTAAGACAAACATCCATGAAATCCTGGCATGAAGCAGTGACATCACTTTAGAAGGCAAATTTTTCAAGAAAGTAGAACAGTCCATCTATCCAGGCAGCATCAGAGTAGCCAATAGAGATCTCAAAAAGGAATAGGTTGGAAAAAGCATTTACTTAAACTCAACATCATATGGAAATAGAAGATGTGCATGCAGTACCAGATTAAAACTGAGAATTTTCAATTACAGCATAATCTCTTTGCTTATGTATCTTTGCTTATTTACAGCACCGAGAGCTGAAGACCTACAAAAATATTAGAAAATAAATACCAGCAAAAGATTTTGGGCATTGGCTGGAAAGATTTAGTCACCAATAAAAACATTCAAGAAGTCGCCCACCAAAGGAAGGAAATGTTGGATATGATTGGGGACTAGATGACCCTTGCAGTTCCTTCAAACCCTCTGATTCATCATTTTCACATAGGGCATGTCTACACAGCAGGACTAAAACTGAAATAAGCTACACAACTTGAGCTATTTTAATTGCATAGCTTAAGTTGAAATAGGCTGTATACACAGCAGGAAGTCCAAGCTAGAGCAGTCTTCCTCGGACTTCCCTTACTCCTTGTAAAATGAGGATTACAAGAGTCAGAGTAAGAAGTCCTCCAGCTCAACAACATTTCAACATTATGTGGAAATAACTGCTTGCTGTGTAAACACGGACTATGTTATTCTGAAATAACACTGCTGTGTAGACATAGACATAATGAGTCAAGGATCCTTTGGGAAAAAAATAGTATGTAATCATGTAATTCAAAACTATGATAATGAATATGCACTGAGAGCTGAATGAACTTTGGAAAAATCAGGAATTTCCTGACTTTTTAGTACTTGACTTTGTAACCTAAATCACATTTAAACAACTTTTTTTTTAATGTAATTTCCTAGGAATTAAAAAAGTAGAAAAATATATTCTGTTCAATTGTAAATAACAAACAGTCACATCCCATAAAACCTTCCATGTGTGCATCAGCAATGGGGTTTGAACTCTGAAACTTCAGCATTTGAGCACACATTATGACACTTGGAAATGCAGCAGGGGTGGCCAACCTGCGGTCTGCGAGCCGCATGCGGCTCTTCAAAGAATTAATTGCGGCTTCCGCACCTGCGGCTCGCGGCTCTGAAAGGGGCAACATGTTTCTGTCTGCACGGGAGGCTGGTGCAGACTTCAGAATGGCTGCCCTTAAAAGGACAATGCCTGCTCTCTTCTTAAAAGGGCTGCGGCTTGACCAAATGGCCCCTTTTTTTGTCTCCAGGGATTCCCAATGAAGCTTCTGTTGCTGTTTTCGAGCTGCGACCTGAGCCCAGTTCTTCAGAATGTTCATGTTCTGTGATTTTTGGAAGGCATCCGTTTTGTCCTGGGGAATGCAAGCAAAATCTGAATAGGATTCCATAAGACAAAGAAAAGAGCACTTCTCTAGCCCAGCAGTCTTTCTCCTTGCTGAATTTCAAAAGTCTGCTGAAAACAATGGAGATTTTAGAGTTTCTAATAAAAATTATAATAAGTGTTATACAAACTTAATATATGGGATACCACCATCTCCCCATATAATATATTTAATCATATAAATTATCATAATTTAAGTCAGTACAAAACTCTAAGTTTCCCTTTTCCATCCTTAGGGAGTCAACACTGACACATTAGTTACTTGCCACCAATTGCTGAATTGTATTTATGCTTTAGAGTACATAAGCTCTTCGGAAAGCCAAAGCTTGTTTGCTCATTGCACACTGTTTTATTTTACTCCTTTCAATACCCAGTAATAGGACATTCATTCTGTTTCTAACTAGGATTGCACAATTTAATTCTTCTGCTCTGGGCTATACAGAAGATATGCTCCATATAAAGCAGCTTTGAGCATACACATTCTTGTAATGTATTTGTAACTGGTGCAGCAGATGCTCTGAGTATCAGCACTTTTGATGTTCCAAACTGCATTTGGGCATTCACCAGGGATCATTTCCCCAGCATGCTGGAGGATCACTTTGTGAACCTCCTGCTGTGTTTCCCCAGTTGAGACCAATGTGTTACTGCTGCTGTGGAAGAGCTATGCTTCTGTTAGCAATAATGACTCAGTACATTATGGTGAATTTTTTTTCTGAGAGTCCTATTCAGAGACTGTCAGGTGGCTAATATTAACACTCATTCAGGTTTTCTGTTCTACCTGCTGTTCATCTTTCTTCGATTTGCACATTGTCTTTTAAGGAAAGTTTATGTTCTGTATAGAATTGTATTATAACAGATTAGGGTTAACTGAGAAATGAATTTATACTGGAAGTAGCTCTTAGTAGGGCATATTAGCCTGCCAGATTGCAGGAATTCTTAGATCGGACTCTCTAGCAGTGTGATGTAGGACCTCTACCACTGAGAAATAAACAGTGGAGCTATTTTAGGATACAGTGGAAATAGCTATTGCTTTATATATGTTCAAATTCGATTTTGTCTTCCATCAGATTAAGGGATGTCAAAATAGTGTTTTGAAATAACCTCATTCCATCAGGGTTAAGGGATGTCTTGAAATAGTGTATTTATCAAAATTTTTTCAAGTGTAGAGCTTATTTCAAATTTGGTAGAAATATTATTGAAATAAGATATTTGAAATATATGCAAATATAGAGCTCCCATAGAGCAAACATGCAATGGATCTGTAAATGGATACATATTGTAGGATCAGGGCCTATATTTTTAAATTTTAGCTGAAATATGATAAAATTGCCAAGAATATTAAAAGACTCAAATAAATATTTATTTTAATTAAAATTGCTAATTGTAAAATATATTGAATAAACTGTAATGAAATACATACAGCTCATGTTTGGCTGAAATACAGAAGACTTTGAATATAACTTCACCACTTTGACACAAAATATTAAAGCATGTTTGGCTACAGTGGAACTTCATATGTGTGTATATATGTTCAAAATCATTGTCTTCACAGATCAGATTCAGATGACAAAACTGACCTTTTAAAAATTGCTGCTCGGTAGTAACTTACAGAAAAGTTCTAGAACTGAAGCTTCTCTCTAAAAATATCTGTTTTTTTGCCTCTGAGCCACCATAGTTGTGTTTAAGGGTGATGTCTTCACTGAAAAATAGTGAATCCTTAGTTTAGGTTAGCTAACCTGCATTAGCTACTTGGATTAAAATAGTAGTGAAGACACAGCAACTTGACGTTGAACTCAGGTTAGCAGTTCAATTTCAAGCCAATTGGGGAGCCAGACGTTAAACTTTAGCTGGTAAACTGAGTTACCATATGTTCACTGCTATTTTAACCTACCTTAGATAACCTGAGCTAAGAACATGCTTCTTCCCTCCCCTCCCCCCAATGATGATATAGCCTACATGTGTAACTGCTTCCCAAACGAGAGAGTTAATGCAACATTGATTTATGGCTGTATTATCAACTGTGGTTGATACTGGACTCTCTAAAGACACACTCTACAAAGGACAGGTGAGTAATATCCAACACTAAGGGCATGTCTACACTAGGAAATCATTTCAAAATAACTAAATTTGAAATAATAACTCTCAATATAACAAAATCAAAATAGATTCACTACGGTGGAGCCTCAAAATTAGTCTAAGGCAGGCTCCGTTATTGTGGATGCACTACCTCGACTTAGAGCTCCAGGAAGCGCTGGGGAGTAATTACTTTGAATGAGTTTGGGGAGTAGCGGGGTATCCACACTAACGCTATTTCAAAATAACTATTTTGAAAAAAGCATTATTCCCTGAGGGTATGTCTACATTTCATTCCTCTTCCAAGAGAGGAATACAAATGCAGACACCCAAAATTGCAAATGAAGCGGGGATTTAAATATCCTGCGCTTCATTTGCATAATCGCATTATGGCGCTATTGCGAAATAGCGCTATTTTGAGAGAAAAAATGGGGTTATTTTGAGATAAAACCCTTCCCTTGAAATAACCCTTACTTGGAGTAACCCTGTTTTTTTTCTCTCTAAATAGAGCTATTCTGCAATAGCGCCATAACGCGATTATGCAAATGAAGCGCGGGATATTTAAATCCCCACTTCATTTGCAATTTCGGGTGTCTGCATTTGCATTGCTCTCTCTTGAGAGGAATAAAGTGTAGACATACCCTGAGAAAAGCAGGAGTACATATTTTGAAATAACCACCCTGTTATTTTGAAATAGTGAGCTTGGCAATGTAGACGCTCCACTTTATTATTTGAAATAAGGAGTTTTATTTTTAAATAAATCCCTAGTGTAGACCAGGGCTGAGTAAAGGACAAAAGTGTTATTCCAGGCGTGTCTCCTTGCACTGATCCTGGAACCAAGTTACCTGCACAGCTCTAGTCACGGATGACCTGGGGAGATGCATCTTTGTGGTTTTAACTTTGGAGGAAAGCCACATTCAGAGAGGAAAATTATACCCTGTAGTTCTCCAAGCTAGAATTTGATCCACAGTTCATACTAACCCTTCTCATACTGCTGATGTATCATAACATATAATCACATTATCTGACATGATGTATCTCCAGTGTGTGTTTTTTTTTTTCCTTGGGATTAATCAACAGTTACAATACTGGCCAAATAAGGGGCTTTGCCAGCATCTGAATGGGAGTTTGCTCAAGAAGTAACAAGAAGGAGTGTTATTAATTATAACCAGACTGTTTTCAACAGAGATTTATGAGAAGCAGGTAGCATATATGCAGCTTCAACAGTGAGAAAATCACTCAAAAGTGGGAACTTCCAACACACCAGCCAACTCTTACACGTATTGAATAGAAAGCAAGTCTTCTAACTACATACAACTAAAAGACTCTACAGGAAGACATGCCCAGGTTTTAATTTAATATGTCTGCATCATAAAATATTAGTCAATTGCTAGCATAGCATTTTATACTCTAATATATGTCAGTTGCACAGCTTCATTTACCAACTGGAATCTCCCAAATCTAGTTGGTAATTGGGCTTTTTATTCAGCTCTGTAAATTCCATTTAGGGTTTTTTAAGCAGTTTCTTAGTATAAATTCATGGAATGTTGTTAAATGGAATTAATAGTTTTTATCCATAAGATATATAGGTATATGCTTAACTGTGGGTGTTTCAACTCACATTGTGATAATCTCTGGTTTTAATGCAGTTTTATTTTTAAGATTTTTATTACATTGGTTTTTTTCCTCTAGTAAATCTTTTGTAATATATGCTTATGATGTATGTTTTATAAATAGAACCTTACCCACTGCAGGAATATGGGTGTATGGTCGCGTGTGATTCCTTTCTCGTGGATTTGGCCTAAGGCAAGCCTCAGGATAAAACCATTTCAGGTGGATTAAAACATAGATACATAACTATAAAACTCCTGTATTGGTATTATTTTTTTAAAATTTACACATACAGTTTTGCTTAAAATAGATGCAAAATCAGAGTATGGTGCAGTAACATTGTATTTTAAAATGCTGTTCAGAGTACAAATATTTAAAAAAATAACCAGATGTTTACTTCAGCCTCCTGGATTTATTGATCATATTATTTGTGCTTTACAGTTGCACCTTGAAAAAAAATTGAAATCAGCAAATTATAAATTATAAATGACCAGGTGTCTTCAAATACCAAGATATTCAATAGATACAGAAAGTTTGGTCAGGTTGCAATAATGTTATGACTTTCTAGCCTACTTCTTGATCATTTAGTAAATCTTAACTCAAATATAGCTGGTTAATTGACTTAGATCTCACATGTACCATTTTTCATTTCCTCTTTGGCTTTCACATGGAATCACAGAATACTAGAACTGAAAAGGACCTCGAGAGGTCATCAAGTCCAGTCTTCTGCATGAGCATTCCACCTGTAGAGATTGTGTAAATGATGTTCCTTTAAAGCTATGATAATGTAATCACAGAATGGAACAGACCACTGAGGTTCTACAAATAAAGACCATTAAGCCTGTGCCTCTTTTGGAGCTGGTCAGGAATTTTTCACCAATACCGTTTTTCCATCAGACAATGGTGGTTCATCAAAACCGAAAATGCATTTTGTGGAAATGCATAGGTTTAGACAAAAGTTTTGCATGTGACATTCATCTGGCATGTACATCTCCTGTGTTCCAATTTCCCTATCCACTACCTATGGAATCTCTCCTCCTCTGGCTCAATGACTATTTAAGTTTTTGGAACAAAATGGAACCACTCCAATAGGAAAGACTGGGAGACCTACTCCACAATAGTGTATAGGCTATCAAATGATGCTACCAGATTCAGAGCAGTAAGTAGAATGTAGGTGTTCTAAATACCAAATAAGTACTCCAGTCACTGACCAGTCTGAGATCCTGCATGTTCTCTCATTTTTCACACACAAAACAACACACAAAGTCTGTTATATCCCAATATGAAATGGGAAAACTGAAAGCTCAAATTTTCATGAGACAGGAAAACTGTATTCTCCCTAGCTCTACTGTGTGAATGTATGTGTGCATGCATGTTCATGTACTCACAAGCTGCACTTGAGTTAACTTCCTTTTGTAACCTCTATGCAAAAGTCAAATTGTTCCTGATTGTACAGTTATAAAATCATATAGCTAGAACTTGTTCAAGTGTCAAACTCTGAGTTTGTAACATAGATGTATTATCATAAGAATATAAGAATGGCCATACTTGGTCAGACCAAAGGTCCATCCAGCCCAGTATCCTGTCTGCCAACAGTGGCCAATGCCAGGTGCCCCAGAGGGAATGAACAGAACAGGTAATGATCAAGCAATCTCTCTCCTGCCATCCATCTCTACCCTCTGACAGAGGCTAGGGACACCATTCCTTACACATCCTGGCTAATAGCCATTAATGGAGTTAACCTTCATGAATTTATCTAGTTCTCTTTTAAATCCTGTTATAGTCCTAGCCTTCAAAATCTCCTAAGGCAAGGAGTTCCACAGGTTGACTGTGTGCTGAGTGAAGAAAAGTTTCCTTTTGTTTGTTTTAATCCTGCTGCCCATTAATTTCATTTGGTGGCCCCTAGTTCTTATTATGGGAACAAGTAAATAACTTTTCCTTATTCACTTTCTCCACACCACTCATGATTTATAGACCTCTATCACATCCCCCCTTAGTCTCCTCTTTTCCAAGATGAAAAGTCCTAGTCTCTTTAATCTCTCCTCATATGGGTCCCGTTCCAAACCCCTCATCATTTTAGTTGCCCTTCTCTGAACCTTTTCTAATGCCAGTATATCTTTTTGTAGATGAGCAGACCACATCTGTATGCAGAATTCAAGATGTGGGCGTACCATGGATTTATATAAGGGCAATAAGATATTCTCCATCCCTTTTTTAACGATTCCTAACATCCTTTTGCTATTTTGACTGCTTCTGCGCACTGCATGGACATATTCAGAGAACTATCCACGATGACTCAAAATCTCTTTCCTGATTAGTTGATGCTAAATTAGCCCCCATCATATTGTATCATGATGTACACATAATAAATGGCAGAGCTATGTGATTAATTCATTTACTATGCACCTTTGATCATCTCACCAGCTGTCTGCCCACTAATCCAAATGTTATGGGTCATGCTCTAATCTTGCATCTTGTTTTGTTCATTTATTTAGTCTATATGTCAGAAACATTTCTCTTTCCTCCCCCAAAGGTGTAGATTCCCTATCGAACTAGTGTTACTTAAGGCTTAGGACAGGCAAAGTTCACTGCTAGGCCAGGAAAACTTTTCTAGACATAAAATGTTACATCTTTAAAGTCCATGAGTTATAGGATTTGGGGTTAAACAGAAGTTTTATACTATGGCACTTGGGAAGACTTGCTTCCCAATAAGCTATTCTTGCCTTAAAAGAACCTGGGATATCAGCATTTATAATTCCCATTTTTATGAACAGAAAAGCTATTTAGTTCAATTTAGAGGTTTAATGCCTCAATCAGAGCTCTGCACAGTTGGGCTCATGGCAAATGTGGTACCTGGCAGAGCGCGACAGAATGCAATCCCAGTAAAAAGAAAATAAAACTTTCTCATACATTTCTTGAGCAGCATTTGTGTACTATTTGCAGAAAATACAGAATAGGACAGGGTGAGGGAATATATTTATTGCTGCCGATTTAGGATGACCTGCATACCTCATCCATGGTTTTGCCACTGATCCATAATGCATCATCCCAAAATTCAGAATGATTCTATGCTATACCATCATGTATTCCATATATAATAATGGCTTTAAAATGTTCCTATTCTCTAAGGAGCCATAGTAATTAGCATATCATTTCAAATCAACATATGTCCTTTTACAGAAAACAGCATGGATGAAGTGAACAGCTGCGAACAGCTGTGCAGAATCTGATGTGCTGTGTTATGCAGTAGCAATGCATGCCCTTCAATCTAGGCAAACCATTGTGTCAAGATAAATGGGTGTGGTTAACACACATTTTACAGAGCCAAACACAGAGGAAATTCTCTAAGGGAAGAATGTACCTCTGTGTGTCACACAGGATGGTGAGGCTTATGTAGTTACATAACAAATATGTCTGCATCTCTAAAGTCCCATGAGTCTCTGACAAACACAACTCACTATGTGCTCTGAAGGCTGTTGACAAGATTAGAATCTGATTTATCATAGAATAGGGCAGGCCTTGTGGTACAACCTATTACTTACTACCTCTGGTAGTTGTAAGTTATGATGTTTCTTTGTAGTAAACTAGTCTCATGTTAGAGTATTATACAGATTGCTTTTTAAATTATCTGACTTCTCCCACAGAATAGATGTCTTTCTGTGCTATTTGCTGATATGTTGCAGATGCCGAGGCTGGAAAAAATGTTGGTTTGAGCGGTATGTTGTGACATTAGAAACTCACATATTATTTAATTTGTGATTATGGTTTTTACTTTGTGGCATGCCAACCATGGGAGAATGTGGCCCTTAATTTTATATCTAACCCATGTTTTTTGTTTTAGAGTCAGGTGGCAAGAAAATAATAAAGTAACCAAATAACGTTTTGCCATTTTTTTTATATTTATGAAGCCAGTTCTGGAAAGAGAGTTGAAGATCATTGTCACCCAAGCCATTTTCCCCCTTTACCTAGAAAGTCTTTTTTTTTTCTCCCTACTAAGTTGAAAACAATATTTTTATAGTTTAGTTCTATGGTTTTCCACTCTCAATGCTGTTGTAGAACAAAGACATACTGTTCACTTCTGAGAATGATCATAAATGAAGTCCTCAGTGTGAATGATCCCATTCCTCTATTGTTTCCCTACACTAATTAAAACTGAATGTTTGTCATTTTTCTTTCATTTGTGAGATAGAAATAATTATTCATTTTTTATTCTCTAGCTATCTGTTTGGGAAAATAGTTTCCATCTTTATTCTTATTCGAAGATGTTCTTGTCATTTATATACAAGTCATTCTATTAGCATGTATTTTATCTCTGAGATATAGATATCATTTTATGATCCTACTAGACATGATGGGTGATCTATTTTTTCTTTTGTCTGTAATAATCCATGCAACATTAATATAATTGCTTATAGTACAGGATACTAATGATAACTTTTAGGAACATATCAAAAATCAGCTTTGGTGGGTACAGCATCCAGCGTGATACCAAAATTCAACTTAAGTGGGTAGAGAATACAATGTCATTTTCAGAGTAAAGAGGGTTAGCCCATGGATACCGTATTAATGTAACTGGGTTTGTTAATTTTACATTGATCATTAGGGAGGATGTATGTACTCATTTTTACTTGGAATGGACTGTGGTTTCATGTTCGGATCTTGGCCTAAATGAAGTCAACTCTATTTTTAAGTACTATATTATTGTACAGCAGTTCCCTTATATGGTATCATTAACATGAGATCTCCTGGTTTAGAACCATTATGACTTTTTTAAAATTAGAGAATGGTAAATAAAACATTGAGTTAATATAAATGCAACCAGATTGTCAGAAGCTTCTGAGGAGAACTGTCCCATTTCTAAACCTGATTTCCAGTGACTAACAGATACAGTCTGATAAAGACTAGAGAATCAGTAACAATGGCAAATTGCATCCACAGTTTTTGTTATTGTTGAGAGGCTCTTTGTCTTTTAAACCTAATTGTTGCCCTACTGAAGGACTATGTACTCCACATTCTTATTTATAGTCCAGAGAGAAAATAATCCATAAGGTCCTAACAATTAAAAATATTAGGCATGTGAAATGTTGTTTCTGTGGAATGTTAACATGTAAACTAAAAAACACTTTCTACATTTAACTCAGAAATAAAATCTAGGCTATCCTACTCCATATAACAATATCTTTGATCTTAAGCTGGAATGCTGCCTAATTGATTCTTCAATGAGTGCTTTCCTACATCCCTTACTGCACTGAGGACAGAACTCAAGTTCTAAGTGCTTCATTCTGCCATCTTTTCACTGTTTGGTATCTTAGTCCACAAGGAGTTCCACTTATTTCAATAGAATTATTTTTGAAGAACATGTGTAGAAGACTCCATGTGAATAAGGGTGGCAGAATTGGGTGCTGAGTGAGTTTGCTTTCTCAGATGGTGAATTGGAATTGGTACTGATCATCTATAAATACCTTTAGGTAAGGAAGCTCTGTGAAATCAGAACTGCACCACAGAACACACAGCCTGAAGCATGGCGGTGGGGCAAAAGTTGAATTATGATACTCAACTTCAGCTACGTCAATTGCATAGCTGAAATCGAAATAGCTTAATTTGACTTTTGGCACTGTCTACACAGCAGGAAGTCGAAGGAAGAACACTCTTCCTTCGACTTCCCTTATTCCTCGTGAAATTAAGGTTGCAGGAGTCCGAGTAAAAAGTCCTCCCTCTTTATTTTTGTGATTTGGTTTGAACTACTCTGTGTGAATCCACGCCTCCCCTCCCCCATTCATTATCTAAGAGTTGTTCCCAGAGATTTTCTTTGTGTTTTAATTTGTTTTACTTGATTGCAAGGTTTTACAGAGCAACTAAGTATGCCTTATTATATTTTTTGTTTTGTTAATAAAAATCACTTTTTTAAGGTGATGATTTGATTCTTGTGTCCTGGAAAGGAATAGAGGTTCTGTATGTGTATGTCTGCCTGCCTAAGATGACTGGTCAGCTACCAGAGACTGCAGCTTGTTTTTCTCTTTCTTTTTTTAAGCTCTTTTGAGGCAAAAGAGCTTGCGGGTACCCCTTGTGAAGGGAATGTGTTGGGGCCTACCCAGAATATGTCAAATGAGCACCAATTTAGTTGTAAGTATAAAGCAAGGCAGCATTATTAAGATACAGGAGACGTAAGCAAAAAAACCAAAATTTGATTGAATGACCAACAATAACCCCGCTTTTAGGGAAGTAAATAAAGTAACACAGACTGCACTATGCAACAAAGTGCTGATAACCCCAAATGGAGCAGACGAAAGTTTTGAAAGAGCAGAATGAGACAATAAAAATCTAACGTCAGCATTGTCAGGCGAGTGGAGGAAACAGGGTACACAAGGTTGAATGAAACAGACCAAGAGCGGACGGGTTGTGAATCCAAAAAGCCAGGTCTGATCAACCAGGGCTCCCTGTCCAGGTGCTGAATCTCGCTGCCGCACATAAGCTCCAGAAGGGGAACACCAGTCGTAAGTTGCAACGAAAAAATCCAAAAGGAAAGTCATAAAGAAAAGAATATCTCCTGAATCTAAACAATGCTTCTATCTTTCTTAATGTGAGTATTATATATTTGATAACTCCACAGACTATTCAAAGGTAAATCTGGAGGGTATAGTTGTAGGAGGAGTTATTATTTCTTGTGTTTTAACTGTACTGTTCTTCTACTTTTTATTTGTATGTTATGCTATCTTAAAAGAATCAAAGACAATGAATTGATTTAAATGAAAAATTAATTATAAAAGTAAATAGAAAATAAAAATCTTTGTTTGACCCTAAAAAGAAATATTCCTCTGTCTGTGGTGTCAAATCCTTTAAAGAACCAAACCCAGCTACCGAAACCCCTGGGGAAGGAATTCAAGTGTTCCCTCCTGGTTTTAACCCACCAGGTTTTGTGGCAGCTTTTGCTTATTTTTCAGAGCCAGTGTATCTGTGACTCTGTGGGGATTCTGTAAACAGAGCCTAGAGGCAAGGTATTTAAGGTCTTTGCGGGCCCCCACCTTCTGTACTCGAAGTGCCAGAGCAAGGAACAGCCCTGGCACAAGGATTTGTGGTTTATTGAAGAACCCCCCTGAAAGAGAAACTGAGCAGTGGACCACTTGCATGCTGCCCAAAGGCCATAATGGGGAACATGGAAGAAGGGTGCCCACTAACACCAGTATTTATCCTTTACTGAAATAATGGTAGTTAGCTGGGTACACTATTGTAGCCATCATTAATCTGATTCCCCCTACTTGTCTCCTCTACTGGGTAGATCAATGCTGCAGAGATCAATCCACCTGAGGTCAATTTATTGCATCTGGTTAGTTGCGATAAATTGACCTATGAACATTCTCCTATTGACTCTGGTACTCCCCCAGAATGAGAAGAGTAGGTAGAGTCAAAGGGAGAGCACCAGTCACCGACCTTACTACATGGAACACAGGTCTAAGTAGGTAGGTCTAAGTATGTTGTGTATCTTACATTGACAATGTGGAGGTATAATGTAGTGTAGGCCATAGACTTGAGTGGATACTTCACAATAAGTAATTTATTTAATGAATGTAGCCTCCTTTCTGATTCACAAAATATTCATGAGATCACAATTTCCTCAAAATTATACACTATACTGAAGTAACTACCCATATTTTGTGTTGAGTTTTTTAAAACTGGTTAGTTTTGATTGGTTGGGTAAGTCTGTTCCTGGACTGAGAGTGTATTTCTACCACCCAAGCATGCACAGACAAACCTTAAATTCTCTTGCCGCAAATATTTATGCAAGACATCTTGAAAATTGCTTTGCACGAACGTTATGCCAGTAAAGTTTCATCAAATTGAATGTCTGTGGAATATAAACATAAAAAGGGGCATGAGCATGCAGGCCCACCAACAGGGGGAGGGCAAAAGTTAATTCAGGGCCTTGTGTTTCAAAGGGTCCCTGGACAACTGGCCACTTGCTGCTGCATGGCAGCCAGGGCCCTAAATCCTTTAAATTGCTGCCAGAGCACCATGTGCTCCAGGTGGTTCTGAAAGCTGACTGCCCCTTCTGGAAGTGCAGAGCCAGCCCCCACTCCCACATCTTGCCCAGGGTATATGGAGGCTGTCAGCTCTCCTGTGTGCATGAACATAATTAATTAAAAACATAAGTATATTTTTACAGAAACTTCTGGTAGTATTATCGAGCACTATGGCCACTTGAGGCTGGCATAAAATCAAAAGGATCCTTTTTTAATAGTGTCTTCATTTATTTCTGAAGGGTGCTGTAGCTAATCTGTTTCACTTTTTGACAGCGACAGGTAAATCTCAGATTGGAATTTCTGTTCCAGTGTAAAATGGACCCTTTCTAATATTGCCCTAGTTGCAAAGGTTATGAGTTTTGTGGTGTGTTAGGATTCTGTTTAGTGTTAAGAAAAGAGCAGAGATTAGATATGTTTGGACCTGTGTATATATTATCTCTTTCGGGTGGCTGAGAGAGAGAGGAAACCTTTAAAAAATGTTTCAAAAATCTTTTCTGAATTGATATGTGGTGTATTTCTCTTTTTTACACAAGGTGACAGTGTTTGTGAGATGTAAAGACGAGTTTGCTCAGGCAATTACCCCTTGTTGATAGCAGATTATTTCCTCTGGCAAACTTGAAAATAACTTGTTGGTGTATAAGTTACTGCTGCTCTGGGGATGCAGTAATTTACTCTCCTGTCTTTTTTATGAGCACATTTATTTTAATCAGTAGAGTTTGGAATGGCTCTTTTTCATGTAACTCCATCTCTTCTGGAGTTATACACCCTCTTACATGTAACAAAGGAAAGTCCATTTGCACACGCAGGAGAAAAGAAGTTTGATGTATTGCAGAAGAGCATGCTTTATATAGGAAATCATATCCCATGCTCTTTTTCGTGTAAAGAATGTAGCTTTCATTTTCTACAGCAATGGCCCAAATTATTTTTCTGAATAAGGCAATGTTTCACCTCAGTGAGTTACCAGACGTTATCACTCACAGTGGAGAATGGTGTCTTGGATAAAAGTGAACATACATACTAGGGTTGTGGGAAAAGCCATAGAGGGTAGAAGGTTTATTTAAAAATCTAAAAACCTTTAGAATGCTTTAAAATAATGATAGATATTTTCAAAATATCTAGTACATGATAGATTTGAAGAGGGAGATTACCTAGAATGAAATGAAGACACTTTTCTAACTAAATATATTATTTTTCATCTTGCAGTATGGGGAAAAAGTGAGATATAAAAAGAATTGTAGAATTATATCCACGCAACCCTATGTAAACAGCATAATGGGCAAACAGGACTTGGTTTTCCATCCTTACTTCATGAACAGTTTCAACTAAATCTGTTCCATCTGCTTGTGGCAGAAAGTCTCCCTGACATAAAAGGATATATGTATCTCACAGTATTTCACAAAGTCTAGGTCAATATACAATTACCATATCACTGATAAAATATTAAAACTAAAACTATCACAAAAACCAGTTAAATACATTAATAATTGAAAACATTGGTAAATAAATATGTTTTCTGTTCCTGCATAAAAATTAAGATGTGTATATAGATGCTTCTCAATGCATGTAAATAACTTACATTAAAATTAATGGGAGTTACTGTTATGTTCATGGCATACATACAGAGAAGTCAGATGAAAATACTCATACTGGAAGGATACAGTATAATGCCACTTTATTTCTTGAAATCCAGCATGCTAGCACACACACAACAACCAAAAATAGAAAGTCAAAGCAGGTTGTTCTCATAGGCAGAGAGGCTCAACTCAGCCCACCTTGTTCTTGGCTAGCTCTTTGCAGGCTGACTGCTGACTTCATCACCTGCAAGAAGCACTAGAAAACCCTTTCAGATTTAACAGGATAGTCTGTAATTTTAACAGTTTTCAATACACCCCAGTTATGTGCATATGTTAGTTTCCCCATAGACTTAAAGTGACTGTGTTGTCTCACGCATCCATCTGGGGTAAACGACAATGACTGTATTGACCACCACTGTATGTCTGTAGGCTCTTTATCCTTAGTTTGCCTATATCTCCTATTTCTTTCTCTTTCCTTTTGGTGTTTTGCTTAGTGGCATCATCACTCTTACACATATTCCTTTTCATCTTAGTAAACGAAATTAGAGATATTTGTCAGCATAGAGTTCCTAGTAATCCAATTGCAGTGCAAAATTTGTGGCCAGATCCCAGTGAACTGTAGTGTAGGTATCTTCTGCTCTTACTCTGTTTTATTTTTATACTTGGAGATTTACCCCATGTTGCTTGGGTCCTTAACTCAAATATGTTTGTTTCTCTTCATTTAAATCATTGCTCTGAGGTGGGGCTGGGGATGAACCATTGCTCTGAGGTGGGGCTGGGGCAGTATGCAGGCTGCCCCAGCCCAACAGGACAACACCAGCCCTCTCTCTCAACACAACAGCTTGGGGCCAGGTGAAAAGTGTCTATGCAAGGCCACTGCAGCTGGTAAAGGCAGAAGAGGGAGTGTAGGTTCTCTGGCTAGGGAACAAACAGACATACAAATACACACAGAGACAAACTCTCTAAAATATATAGTAGATAGCTGTCCCTTTCTCCACTCCTGAACTCTGCCCAGTGGGGTTATAGCTGTCCTGGTCCCTATCACTTGTCCCTTGCTGCACTTTGTGGTCATTCTACAGTATAAGTGTCCCTCCTGCCAGACCCTTCCCTTTCCATTTTATGAGAAACAATCTAATTCCAGACACATCCTATTGTCTTGGCACAACCAAACCCCTATCTTGCTTTCAATTATGATGGGAAGCTGCATATCAAATCTGGTGGTATTAGCTCTTTCCTTTTAGAAGGAGTTCTTGAACAAATGGACTCACAGATGGACAGACAGATGTACATTTCTAAAATATATAGTAAGATGTTACATTCATTTATTTTCCTGTGATTCATGGAATACTTCAGAGCTCTATTATGGTCCATTAGTGATTCCATAGCTTTATGCTGCACTTGGAGATACTATTTGTTCTCATAATTTGTCTTTTCATTCTGCCACTGCTAATACATATTTTCTTGTATATGTTTGTCCTGATTCAGGGAGGAAAATTTTCTGTGTCTCTCTGACTTTTCTATTTATAGCCATTTTTGGCTAAAAGAGACCTGGCTGCAACCTAATCCCAGAAATATTCTTTGGTATTTATTGGTTCCTAACAAACAGTTTTGGCTGCCAACTTATGATGGGACACTTTGTTAACTCTTTAGGAGTTCTCAAGTATGGGAATCATAATATGATTCTGTTATAAGAGGGAATCAACTCAAAACTTGAACTGAACTGAATTGAACCATTGTGTGATGTTTTAAAAAAAACCTCCACATTTTTAATGTATAATTTTCAACTTTCTTTACATTTATGTCTGGTTCCAGCCAACTCTGCCAAGCAGTAGTTCCAGAATACCATAAGACAGAGAGGCCTCCTAATTCTGAGTATATTAAAACTAAGAAATAACAGAAAGATCACCTTGTCTCAACTTCTGTTTCAAACTTCTTTAGTTTGAAAAGTTTAGATAAGGTCTGGGTAGCTACCCACCATTGCCTTCATCTTCTGACATAAATATTAGATCAAGACAATCTGAAATAGTCAGACAGATAAATTTTGCAAATACAGAGAAATTCATTCACTTACTGTCCATTAGTAAAAGAAACGATAGAGCAGAAAATTAAGTAAAATCAAGCTAACTCTCCTAAATATTAATATTTGAAATTTCAAGAGGAAAAGCAAGTAGTTTCTGTGACAGATTTGGAGCTTTTCAGTACTCTTGTATTAATACTGGATGTTGACCTGATTATTGGAATGGGTACTGTTCCCCACTCTGGCACGACAAATGCAGAAGTGGAGGCCCACAAGAGCACTTCAAAGTCTGGCCTCTACAGGTAAGAAAAACTTCCCCCCAAAATCCTAATACCCAGATTTTGGGAATCCGCTGCCACCACCCAAGTAATTCCAAGAAAACCAGGGAAGAGATCACTTGGGAAAGCTCCTCCCTAAGGTAAAAGTCTCCCTCTGCCCCAACCTCTGTTTTACTTGGAGTTGGGAAAAACAGAGGGGATTCACAGACAACAATGGACTCTGCCCTTGAACTAGGCACTGAGTCTTAAGGACACAAAAAATCAACCAATACCAGTTAATTAAAAAAAAGAAACAAACTTTTATTATCAGAACAAGGCTATAGTTGCAAGCATACTAAAGTGGCTAGATGGAAGAGCCACCAATTAATATAGATACTCAGGAAAACCCTCTGGGCTAAAACTTAGTTACAAAGAAAAAAAAAACACAATTAACAGCTCAGACATTATTTCCACATTCCCAAACAAGGAAAACAATAAATCCTGATGGACTAGCTAAAACTTTTCCCTACTTAAACCTTGTAAGAAGTCCGTTCTTGGAGAGAGAAGTGTCTCCCATCTCCCTCAGTACTTGGAAGAAACTGCTCTGCCTCTCAAACCCAGAAGAGAGAGAGAAAATTCCCTCTCTTCCAGTTTGAAATTACTGCCTGCATTGTTATTGGCTGACCACCCGATACCTGGCTAGGTACAGGAGACATTAGTTAACCCCTTACTCACCGGGTATTGGTCAGCACTCCTGATTATGACAGGTACTCTCCGACTTTTGAGGATTGGTGTAATAGAGGGCTCTTTGGGAAACTGGAAGGAAGAGTGAGAATGATTCAAGCTAGCCATTTCTCCAAAAGCACTTGAGGGTTATTGAAGATAATGTCAAGAGTATTAACACTGAATATTTTGCCTCCTCTCCAGCCAACCTACAATGCAGATTTGAACCAGGACCATAAGATGCCACTGGACTCTTTGTTGCTCCTACTAGTATAGTAGAACAGGGACTTTCTCAAGAAATTGAGGTTACTTGGTTGTTTGGGAGAACCAGGCTGAGACATAGGCAATTACTGAGAAATATGAAGAAGTTACAGCTGTCTAGGTCACCATCAGAGGATGGTAGGACTTCAGATGACATAGACATAAGTTGTTTATAACTCCCTTTTTCTCTGAAAGCTTTGTTAGCATCAGGAGAGCCGACAGCCTCTTTGGGCCTCAGGGCAAGGTGGAGGGGGGGCTCTGCACTCCTGGGAGGGGTGGGACTTTGAGTGGAAGGGCCAGGGCTACCTGGAGCACTCCATGCAGTGCTCCAGCAACAATTTTAAGGTCCTGGTTAGCACCGCTTAAAATAAACAATAATAAATAATCCTTTTGATATAAAAAGGATACATACTCCAGTCACTATATTCACTACTAGTTACACACTCCTAAAAAGAAGAACCACCAGTGCTGCAAACAGTGAGACCTGGGAGGTAATAACAGTTGATAGAGTGCTGTAGTCCCACATGGAAAAGGGAGGGGGAATTTTTACCCCAAGAGGGGTAAAGGCATGAGGGCCAATACATTCAAAGAGACCACACAAAGGGATAGAAATGATGCTAGGCCTATAGCCATGCAGTCACTATGTCCTGAAATTGTTCCCCACTAAAGTGAGAGGTTAAAACAAAAGAATATTTAGAGGACAGAGAGAAAAAGCTGAAATCAAGAAACACCAAAATCTAAAGAAAAAGCAATGGGGCAGGGACTGTCTCTTTGTTCAGTGCTGAGGTTCACAATGGGATCCTGTTCCATAAGGGCTTCTAAGTGCTATGTAATATGACCAGTAAATAGTCATAAAGTGGAAATGTTTGTGTGATGAGAAAAAACAAAGTATATAAAATTTCTTACAGCACAGTCACTTGGAGAATCAATGAGAACAGGCCAATCTTCCAGAATCAAGGCACTGGAAAAAATTTCTGCAGTTCTGTTTACTAGGCTTCGGCACTTTTCATGTAACTAACTGCTTCAACAGAGATAGTAAGTAAAACAGAAAAAAGGCTGCAACTCTAAATTTGAAAAGAAATGAATAATGAAAAATTCCCTCAGGGTTATCCACATATTTTTGCTTTTAAACTTCTCTCTTCGTAGCCTCCAGTAGGCCACATGCTCCCCCTTCTTGAATAAAACCACAGGGAAGATGAGCACAGACTCCCTGTACTTGTGTAGCTCTCGAAGAGCTGCTTGTTTGATACGTTGCTCCCTTTGGACCAGCAGGCTGGTGGCTGTGAAGAATTAGGAGAGTAGAATGGCTAGCATTTCTTGTATATCAGAGATTTCAGGCTATGTGTGCGGTCTGTGAGATGTCTTTGTCACCTGTCTCAACTGAATTGCACTTTGGCTATCAGAGATACCAAGCTGGGCCTCCACTTTGTGCTCACTTTGTCTACTCTCTCTTCTTCCTACAACTCTTTGAAGTGCCTAGATTCACAGAGGGGGAGTTACTGCTGATCAGTGAAAATTATATAATATGTTTATGATACATTGGCATTGGAACATGACATATTAATCAGTTGATTTCCTTTTCCCATGCCTTAGTTCTGCACATCTGAGTTTCTACATAATGGTCTCATAGTGCATATGTTACATGGTTGGAGAAAATACTCTACAAAGCCATCTTTCCCCCCCTTGACATGCCCCCTCTTCTTTCTCAAACACAACAAGAGGCCTCTTGTAGTGTATAAGAATAGGGAACTATCCCTTTAAATTACTTGTGATTTAAGTGGCACTTACAAAGACTGACTTTAGAAGCTGCCAGAAATCAGCCAGAGCAGCAATATATACATATTAATATTAGGCCTTGCATACTTGTATATGTGGTGTTTTGTCATATTATTTTGCTATTTAAAAAGCAAAAGACACAACATTTTGGTTGCTCTCCATGCTGTGGTAAGGGAGACGAGTCTACAATCCTGTTTTCCCTCTGACAAAAGACTGAATACACGCTAATTAGATTTCTCTAATGACAATGCTCAAATACAAACAATTAATGTATTTTAAAATGAAATCTAATGTATCACGTTTGTGGGGGAGTTATAAAATATGTATTTGTATGATACCTGCCTAATGTCCTATTTTGATGTGCCTTGTGCCACTGTGCGAGGTCCAGAATATGTAGTTTGCAAGATAGTGATGGATATTACCCTCCATTGTGAGATCCCTGACAGGAAAAAATGGACCCGTTAAAGAATAATAGTCTATAGGCAAGTGAACACAACATCATGCTCAAATGGAATATTAGCGATTACTTCCCTCAAGATATCTCACACAAGAACATAAAAAACTGCTCATGTAAGGAAAGAGGACCCTTTCCTTCTACAGAGGTGTTAATAACTGCAATTTTAAAAAGGCCTCCATGCCTCCCTACTTGTTTTCACCAGTCAAATAGAGCAATGATCTGATTTTTCCCAAGCAAAATTTTACTTTGTTTGGGCTCTTAGTTTTTTGGACCTGTCTAGAGTGGGAATGCAGTATACCACTGTGAATGTAGCTACTGTTGGCATAGAGTCAGTGATAACTGAATTATAAGAGAACCTTCCATTTCATCTAAAGGAAAAACTTAACCTCCAAGTGTCAAACACATTCACTTACCTATGCAAAAGATGAGTGTAGATTTCAATATACTTATAAAATAACTTCTGACCATAATAACACTATATTTGTCTTGCTTTCAGTTACACACCATTGCTGCAATTTCTATCCTTTTTTCTGTAAATTGTTTACATTTAAAAAAATTCAATAGAACTATCCAAACCTAATTATCTGAATGGTCTTAACATTTAAAAAAAATTAAACTGAAAATGTGTCATTTCCCTTGACGGTTATTGCTTGGTTATAGGTGAACTTGCAAAGATAGAGTATACTTTTCACCACCATACCAAGTAAATGCTGAAGGTATGTTGCGAGTCATGCTCTCCATGTGTTCAGTGCAGGTATTGAACACTCTGAGATGAAATACTATGCCCAGATACATTAGAAAGGTTCCTCTGTTTTTATTCCTTGAGGAGCTTTACTAATGGGAAGTATTCACAGCAGTATGCCTTCCCAAGATAGGTAAGCTCAAACTATAGAGCAGGGGTGGGCAAGAGCCTCTCAGTGGGCCAGATACGGCCCGCCTAGGGCTTTGATCCAGCCTGCACAGCAGTTCCAGGCCCTGCCCTCCCTAGTGTGTTGCCTGGGAGCCGGAGACAAGCGAGCCCTTTTAACTGCTTCTATTTAAAGGACTCGCGCCTTCAGCACATCTGTCAGGCAACACTTTGCCTGGCAGCCCCAAGGAAGGCATAATAAGCCCTTTAAATAAAAGCAATTAAAAGTGCTCACACATCCTGGCCCTATGCTAGCCCAGTGCCTAGGAGCAAGGGACTCATGAGCCCTTTCACCTGCTTCTATTTTTAAAGGACTCACATCTTCCCCATGGCTGTCAGGCAACAGCCCTGGGGAAGGCGCAAGCCCTTTAAATAGAAGCAGCTGAAAGGGCTTTCAAGTCCCCAGGTCCCTGACCACACACTAGCAGCAAGGCCTGGAGCAGCGATCCCTTTAAATAGCAGGAACTGAAAGGGCTCACAGCTCCTGTCCCCTGCACATGTGATTCCTGGAAGCTGTAGGGGAGGCATGAGCTCTTTCAACTCATGCTATTTAAAGGCCCGCCCCTTCTGCCCGACACTGGGCCCCTTCAGTCTGAGTCCCCACCCCTTCTGGGGCAGCCCACAACCACATCAAAAAAATTTTGAAGTGGTCCCCATTCAAATATTATTGCCCACCCCTGCTACAGAGTCTCAACTAAACAGATCACTTCCCAAGTCAATAATGGTCCTTCAGATCTGAGAAAAAATGGATTAAGTTGTTTCCCCTTTAATTCAGAGGGAAACTGTCGGCATTCCATGGGAATGTTTCCCTAGCAGTTAACAATGTACAGAATCAAATCATAACTATTACAGAATGTAGCCCAAGGAGTTCTTCAATTCTTTCACAACATACATTTATGAGAATGGGGTAGTTATAACTTGACTGAAGGGAACGTGCTGTGCAGGGGAGAGGTAGGAGTGCAACTCCCTGTAGGCAGATTTGAATCTGGGACCTCTGAAGCTTAGTGTAGTAGCCTCTACAGCTTGAGCTACAAAGCCAGCTGGCTCTCAGCTTAGGCTGTAGATCTCAGTCATTTTTATCTCTCACTGTAAGTGGTCTAAGTGCCACAACATGGGACAGTGACCCACGCACAATAGGTGTGTGGATTACATAGCCCCACATGAGGCATATGTGGGAAGGGCAATAAGTACACCTCTCTCTGAACCTTAAGGGCTGCCCTAAGAGGAGTGGTGTCTGTCTTTGCAAAAGCGTAGGCAAGGAAGTCTTTCCTCCTGGTCTCTCCAGAACCTTTAAAAGCATAATGCTCCTGTAAGCACTACTGCTCAGTCATCTTCCCTCCTCCCCCTGCCTTGACTCTGACCATGTTCTTAGAACCCATAACTGAGTCCTCCTTAAGACTTGTGCCTCAGTCTAAAATTTCCTGTGTAACCCCACGTCCTTCATGATCACCATTGGACATTCCAACCACTTCTCCTTGGTCTTTCTTGTCTCTCTTCTTAATACGCAGATATGAGTGATACATCTCTGTAGCTAGATAGGTATAGTATGCGAGAAGCATGCTGCAGTATAGTCCACTGCCCAGAGCACTGGCCTGGGAATCAGGAAAGTAGGTTTTGTTTCTGGCTCGGCTAGTGATCTGCAGAGTGAGCTTAGATAAGTCACTTCATTTCTGTTTGTTCCCCCTCTTTCCTTGACTGTCTTATTTAGTCTGTAAAATCCTTGCAGCAGGGATTGCCTCTTGTTGGATGTCTATACAAGGTCTAGCACTATAGGGCTCCAGGTTTGGCACTACCATAGTATAAATAATACTGTGTGTGTGTGCGTGTGCGTGTGCGCGCGCACGCATAAAACCACATGCATACCCTGAGGCTACATCTACACTACGAGTTTTCTCGGCAGAAAATAGGCTAATGAGGGACTCATTTACATGAGTCGTGATCTCATTTGCATATTTTCTGCCAATCCATTTTTGCACTGGGGTTTTTGCGCAAAAACAAGCAGTGTGGATGTTTTCTTTTTGCATAAAACCCCCTTCTTCCACAAGATCCTTATGCCCTAAAAAAGGAAGTATACTGATCTTGTGGAAAAAGGGTTTTTGCACAAAAAGAAAATGTCCTCACTGCTTGTTTCTGTGCAAAAACCCCTAGCGCAAAAATGGATCAGCAGAAAATATGCAAATGAGATCGTGACTCGTGCAAATGAGTCCCTCAGCATATTCTTTGAGGAGAAAACTCGTAGTATAGACGTAGCCATATATATTACAGTGTATTTTTGCACTTGCACAGGTGATTAAAGTAACCTTCTTACAGTAAATAGTAACTGAAAATCGATGCCAACTTTTTCAAAATTCCACATAGCTCTGAACACATACTCTTATAGCCTTTCCTTTTTTTTCTTCTTTTTTTTTTTTTTTCTTTTTCTAGGCTGCACAGAAAACAAGTTTCATAATAAAGAGAAAACTTTGCTAATTAATTGTATTTTGTCCTTGTTGCCTCTTTTAACCTACAGCATTATCTGAGGCATAGTACTACTGCCAGTGCCAGAAATATGATAAATGTATTGTGACAATTCCAGTGCAAACTGTGTTATAGTCCTCCGAGTACTAATTTTAACAGCAAAAGGTAATGCTTCTAAGGGATAGCTAAGCAAAATCATTATACCACATTACTAGCATGTATGCAGGGCCTCTGTGGCATCATTTGTAACAATGGAAAGCTACAGAGTTGCTATCTATATGATTCTGATAGCAGAATCATTTCTCTGGTTTGTGATTTGTGACACCAGACAACAAGCAGTTCCATGCCCTGCCTCAGTACCAATAATGGTTCAGAATCAATGTGGGTGTTAATGACATTGTGAGTAGACAAATGCCGGGGCAGGAATCCAAGTCCCACAACAGCCTTCCTACAGTTAACACCATTCCTACAAATGGCATGTTCTTGGACTCAGTCCAAAGACCTTGGTCCCAAGATGAACTTTCCCTGACTTTGTGATATGTTAACATCCAATGCACTCAGAGATACGCAGGCTTTGCCTATGAATCACTCAGACAGAGGCCTATATGTGTATTTTCTGAATAAGTGTCAGTAAATGTGCTCTGCCTACTCTAAAGAGTACAATTGTTTAACAGTTAGACAGTTACTATGGGTTGTATCAACCTACCAGGATGCGTCTTTTATAATTTAATTTGAATGGATTTTTGACCCATAAATCAATGAACCGCTTGCAGTCTGAGTAATATTTGCTTCCTGAAAGGCTGAATGATATCTACAAGGTCACAGTTTACTGTCATTTTTTTAAATTAAAAAAAAAGGTACTCAGGGGGCATTTAACATTTTGACAAGGTGACCCACAATTATCCATTAGTGTTGTATTTGTCTAAGCCCCTCTGCATTGATATGCAAGGATCATGTAATAGTTCATTGATGTCCCACTTGGGGGTGGGGAATAAGGCAAGAGGGACTTTTCCAAGGTCTTTCACAGCCAGAATGCATCTAGCTATTGCTGTATTGATTAAACATTTGGATAGTTAATCAACACAGCTAAGCCTTTTTAACCTGCCATGAGCAGTACATATGAAAAAAGAGCCACAAGAATGCAATTTTTATTTTCAATTTTTAACACAGAAACATATCTTGGTAGATAATAAGGCCATGGAAAACATTATTGCTTTTGTTATGACCTCTGCTTTGAATTCTAAGTTGCAGCACAATCCTATTTATGATTTTCATAACAATTTTTGTGAATTTTACCTGGAAATATGGTAAATTATATTTTTACCCAGTAACGCTGTACTTTTCTTGCTCCATAATAGTAGAATCAATGAAATTACTAGCCATCCAACTGCCTTGGATATTGTGCACATGTCCTCTTATCTTCAGTACTTGGCATACCATAGAGCTCATATTTTTTGGAAATAACACCTCTAAAATGAAGAACTTCAAGGTGAATTTGGCTTGGGATGTTATTTCTTCAAATACTGGAATCCTTTTTCAATTCTCAACAAATGATCAAAAGGAAGTTCTGAAATTAATATAGAATATTTCTGGAAAAAATAGAGTCATTTTCTAGCTTTCTCTGTTGGCACAGCTCAAAAGCATCACACAGGGTGGAACTTCAGTCAATGTGAAATCAGCAGAGCTGTGCCAATGTACACCATCAGAGAGTCTGGGAAGCACACTCCCTGTCCACACATGAAGAGTCAAAACTCTTTTACTGCAATTCCCCAAAAACATGGCAGTTAGTCCTTGGTGTACTGAGACCATTTCCTATCATGCTGATCGATTTTGTCTCATTATACTCTTTGACTGTTTTTCCTGTATCCATCTATTCTCTCATGTCTTATACTTAGATTGTAAGCTCTCTGGAGCAGGGGCCATCTTTCATTTTGTGTTTTGTATATTGCCTAGCACAATGTAGTCATGGTCCCTGACTAAAGCTCCTAGGCACTACAGTAATACAATTTGATAAATAATAATAAAAGGATGATATATTGTGGTATAGTCAGGGGAATGATAGGGTTGGCAAGTCAGCACACAGGCCAAATTCCTAGATTCCCTAGTTCAAAACCTTTCATAAAAGGTTGTAGTGTACCATTGTTCCCTTCTCTCCCCCCATAATCTGAAGTAATATCTGCAGATGGACTCCACACTGGATATAAGGTCACAGGATTTGAATAGAAAATCTTCATTCAGGGATTGTAGCATTTCAGTCACATTACCATCCTCCCTGGATGTTTTTACTAACTTTTTAGTGCTTTAATACTTTTTAACGCTTTTTCTAGTTCCCATATAGCGATATGCGGTTCTTATTCTTCTCCTTTTTTTATATCTCTATCTTGCAGTTTTTCAGAATCATCAAAAAGTTCCTGCATGTATTCTATCCATTTCTTCAGGATGCTGTTAGTTTTGTTAGCATCCTCTGGTGTTTTTGGTTTTGCCACAGCTAATTTCTTTTTTCTGACTATCTTTAACTCATCATTCTTTTTACAGTGCAATGAATCTCTTTGTTGTTTTGTCCAATTTCATATTCTTGTATGTCATCACATCTTTATGCTAGCCATTTTTCTGTTGCCTATTTACATGCTTTTTAAACTTGTTTGTGACTACTGATATTACTCACTTCTCCTATATACATTCTCTTCTTTCATTTAGTAAGTTTACAATTTCATCAGTCATCTGTGGTTGCTTACCATCACATCCTTTCTCTCCTAATACTAAGTTAGTGGTAGTATGCACAGCTGTCTTTTTCCAGTTTTTCGAAAGGTTCTTCGTTTTTGTATCTGTGGGAGACTTCAGGACTTTGGTTGACTTCTGAAACAGAGTCCATGAACTTTTGTTGTTGTTTGAATCTACCCATATCAATTTGTAGGCTGTGTCTTTTAGATCATTTAAGGAGTTTTTAAAACTTTAGTCTCAGTTTCATGGCAAGCAGAATATGGTCACTACTGCAGTCTGCTGATTAGAATATTCTAGAATCTAAAATTGCAGTATGAAATCTTTTTGATATTAAAATGAAACCTGCTTGATTCCTTGTAGCATGGCCCAGTTAATCCCCAGAGCTTCACCACATATATAATCTTGGCTGATGCTGAAACTGCATTTTGCCAATAACTAGATTGTTCCTGCTTGCAAATTCAATCAGTCTGTCTGTTCTTTCACTCCTAAATCCTAATCCATGATCTCCAACTATGTCAGCCACTCAAACTTTTCCTATGTAAGCAATGAAGTAATCCATTACAACCAACATGTCTGCTTTTCCTATGTTTTCTTACTTTTTTCCATTTTATTGTAAAAATGTTTAACGTAGATTCTTCAGTCTTTTGTAGGGGCATAAACTTTTAGTATGCAAATTCTGATTGGTGAAGCCTCATCTGTAGTATTCTTCAGATGCTAGCCAAATTGTAACTATATGATTGGTTTGTTATCTTTAATATTATTGCAACTCCTCCTGATTTCATCTGAACTAAATCTATATGAACTGTAAGGCTATATCTAGACTGCAGGCTTCTTCTGGAAGAACCTTTTTTCAGAAGAGATCTTCCGAAAAAACTTCTTCCAAAAGAGAGCATCCACACACACAAGCATATTGAAAAAGCGATCTGCTTTTTGGATGGCTTCCACACTGAATGGATGCTATCTCACATTTGAGCTGTGATTACTATGGATGGAGTGGCCACCAGGACACCTGTACTTTTCCTCTTCCCTCTTCTTTCGAAAGAACTCCCTGTTCCCCGTCCACACACGTCTTTTTCTGAAAGGGCTCTTTTTGAAATATTTAGTGTATGCATTAAACATTTGAAATTAGAGGTGAATGCAAGAGACATGAGTCACGCATGAGCCTCAACTTTGTGTGTGTGTGAGCAAGCATGAATGTTGTTAAAATATTTGTGAATGTGCTTGAAAAATTTACTAAAATGAATTGTGACATGCATGTAGGCAACCTGCAACCTAGTAAGACATATTAGCTGCTATTTTGCATGTTTTAAAATTCTGATTTGTATCACTATTTATTAGTATTTCAGTAATACATGGTGCCCCAAACACATATTAAAAAGACCAGTGTTCCCTCTAACTTTTTTCCATCTGTGTGCAGAATAAATTTTGTTATGTGCACCAAAGTATGTGCAGATATGCACAATCAGTGAAAACACATGCTGCCAGTTGTGGGCACTGTGGGCATGCTACTAAATAGCTGGGTGGCACCTGAATCTCTCCTGGGTGGCTGCCCAACCACAAAGCTTACAGAAAATACTGTCTCTGATTCAAAGAGCTTCTCAATTTAATTTATAGTGGGAGACAAGAAGAAAAACCAAGGGGAGGAGGAAAAAGGATGAGTGACATTTATATGTTTGGTATAGTGAGCAGTAGTGTCAACACTATTACATAAGCATTATTGTCATTTTTAGTAGCCTTTTTTTTTTTTAAAAAAGAGTCCACAATGCCCTAATGGAAGAAAACACCCCACTTAAAATTCTTCCAGCAAATGTTAATTTAAAGGTATATGAGTCAACCATGAGTGTGAAGACAAATAAATACAAACCTTCTGTGTGATAGTGACTTCATTTAAAAGGCACTTGTATGCCAATCTCTGTGAAAATTTTTAAAATATCTAAAAATTAAATGTTGAGCATACCCTGAATTGGGCACATTGTTGATTTGTATGTAGTGCTTGCTGCACTATATATGAAGTACAGGATTTTTTATTATTATTATTTCTGAATTGATAAGGTTTGGTTAATAGGCAATATAAATATACAAAAATGTCAAATGTAGATGTTGGTATTCAAACAATTTTTTTGGAGACTATTCCTAAACGTAACTACTATTAGCTCAAGGAACTAGATAGCAAACGATAATGCTGTTGAACCTTGAAAATCTTTTATTTTATCACTTTTAATCCATCTTTAATATTTAACATTAATCTTATTATAGATTGAAATTGTGAGATGCATGTGCTGTTTCCACATGGTTTTAAAGTTCAATGCACAGTCACAATTCTGAAGGGAGATTTCACACATTTATGGAAAATAAGGCATTTTTGCAGTAAAGTTGCAAAGTGTGAAAGAATTCTTGTTTTATCTGCCTTACTTATCATGTTTATGAGTTATTTTGCCTGGAAGTAAATTGACAAGTTGTCAATGAACAATAGACAATGCTTCAGCTAGGCTTTTCACAGGTTTGGATGCCTTTGGGCAAAAGGGCTAAATCTGTAGTTTGCAATCTAGCATATGGAGTACTGAAAAAAGTGGCAATGGGGTGAGAGACATTTTACTGAGAAATTCATGTGTCTGCTGATCTCTAACCAATCCATTTGGTGTGGAGTTTATGAATTCATGTATAAGTGCTCTACACTAACAGTCAGGAACAAGTTTTCAGTTTACACATAATGACCCAGTTCCATTTATTCCTGAAACACTGCTGGCCTACTGTGTCATATTAAATAACTTTTATTTTTCACCACAAGCAATGTCACATACATCTTTAATAATGAAGTACTGTTTTAAAAACAGTATACAGCCACTGTACACTTTTGCTCCAATAACTATACTGCAATCACCCTAATTAACACACCTCTTTATATCTCTATTCTTGCCCTCATTACTAGTTCACCCTCCTGAGATATAGCATGGTGTATGTTTTACAATGAGATAAAGATGATTTCACATTCACAGGCTGTAATAAGAGAGACACCATTCTTTACTTCCTTGCGTGATATCTTATTTGTCAAGAGACCCTAATGCACAAGGTGAAAAGTGTGATACCAAAAGCTTTCTCAGTTTCTGAATACTCTTAAAAATGTTTCTTACAATAAAATGTAAGCTCAAATTTAGAAAGATACAAAAAGTGAAAAGGCCAAGAAAACTATTCAAGTTGAGAGAGAATTCAGGGGGAGTTCAGTTTTTTCTTTCAGCAAAAAATAATCTCATCTTAACTGTCTACATACTTTACCCTTTCCATTCACTCAGAGCTGGTAAAGCACAGAAACCATATTAAAATCTGCATTATGTTTTCATGGCCAAGGACAAATTCACCCTCCATTAGATTATTCTTCTTATCCAAGTGCTGCACAGAGTGTGTTTTGCTGTGGAACACTTGTAATGAGCTACTGGAAATGCTGAACTTCTTACCCAGGAAATATTTGTACAGTTATGTAGCTTAGGAGCAGTAGAGTGACCAATTAGCATAAGAACGAATACAAGGAGCGGTAAGAGCAATGATAAATGACTGATGAAAGGGCACTAAATTAGACTAGTTACTGCACTTAATTATGAGACAACTGTGCTATTTGCTTGATGTTAGTATCTTACATCTGACAGGAAGGGTAAGTAACCTATTTTAGTTATTATTGTCATGGAGAATGGAAATATAACTAAAGTAAGAGAGGCCACAGATTATAAATATATCCGGTTATGTAATGCTGTAGTCAACCTGAGGAAAATATGAACACATTATATTTTAATGTCTTACAAGCTCTTCAATTATTAATGATCGGGCAGACTAATTTGATTACCTTACTGGAATTTTTTTTTAGACTTTAATTATGTGTATGCAGCAGAGAAGCATTTTTCTGTACTTTGCATGTCAGGTTGGCAGGTAGAGTGACAAAAGGCCTGTGATCTACTCTCACTTTTAACTGAATTGCAAAGAGCATCACTTAAATGATACAAAAAGCACCCAGCTTTTTAAAACTCACTGCATTCCTGCCAGCTACCAAATCTAGATCCCTTAAAGTTGAACAAAAATTACAAGACAACCTGAATTGCGATACAATTCTGCATATTCACTATGCTTTTGAGAAGCTTATACGGTTCATAAAGCTGCGTCTAGCCTGATCATAAACCTGAGAAATCTATTTCTTTCAAAGATCACTCTCAGTAAAAAGAGCGGAGTGGAAATTTTTAAGGGACCCATCAACTTTAAATCAAGTCATTTTTCACTAGGGAATTTAAAGTAGTTTTCGGTACTATACTTGCCCATAAATATAGCTTCCAACTTTTATAGTTTTTACAATTAAATTTTCCTATTTCAAAAAATATTTCTTTCTCCTACACTGGGCAAGATGTTCTCAAACAACAAGGGAAATGAATGGTTTGAGTATACAAAGAAAACTTTGGAATTTACTCTTTGCAAGGGTGAAATTTATCCTTAATGTGGAGGGCCAGTGCATGGTCCTCCACACTTAGAACCCAGATTGATGGTGTGTCAGCAATCACAGCAACCCATAAAAGGCAGATGGGTCGGTGATTGTCTGGGTGCAAGCCAGGAGTAAAAGATGTATGAGGATCCATTGCCCTATGCAGCCAGCGCAGTGGGACTACAGGTGTCATTTCAGTCTGGTGGCAGTTGCACCGTAGCTCTGCATGCTGTCATTGGGAAACAAATTTCATTTACTCAGTATGCCCATATTCTGCCAATAAAGAGCTTTTGGCTGGAATTAATTTCCCTCAAAGTGCTGTCAATTACACCAAATAAATAAACTAGGAAAGAGGGAAGGAGAAAAACAGACAATGATATTTTGCCTCTAATTACTCTTGTTCATGTATGGTAATCTTACATGTAATCTGGTACAAATGGTAAATTGAAAAGATGTCCTGGTAAAGTTGTAGTTGTTCCTTTTAGTGTGTTTCCAGACGGTACTTTAAAAAACTATTGCACCTGTTTCAGCTTTATAAATCAAAATAGACATCTATAGACTCCCTATATTCTCCCTGCAATAGTATAGCCTGTAAAAAATGCTGAAATAATTACTTCCCTTACCTAGACAGTGTGGACCTACAGTAAGAAAAAAATAAGATTAGTAAAGCAATAATAATATCTTTACAATGGATTCCTGCAGATAAAACTGGAAATAGACATAATTATGCTATATTGTGTTATGGGCATTGCAGTGGATTTTTTTTTCCCTTGTGCATCCGTTGACAACTTCTCAAATCTAACAGAAAGGCCCGCCTTGTTACAGTTGTTTTTTTATGCCTTGGCTAAGTTTTCCTTAATTATTTCTCCAATTCTGTCAGCAGTGTTATTGCCCCACTAGTTTAAAGGTTAAACAAAGCACCAAATCTGTCAAAGTGAGTGAAACCAACTGGTGAAGAGCTATCAGAAAGTAATCAGTGCTAATAGGTACATAATGGCTAACAGTGGGCTGTTTGCACTCAGATACATCATAGCAGACAGAACACAGGCTTCACTGAAGTCACAGTTAAAGAAAACCTGGAGTACTTCAGCCAGTTTGTGGTTCAAAACAAACTGAGAAACATATTTTTGCCATGGAGAAAGGCTTCTGAAACTACACACACTTCTCAAATAATAGCTACTGCTCAGGGACACCATTTCAGATTTTGGTAGGGGGGAGGGACAGCTTAAATCATGATTCCGTTCCAGCTCCAGCACCCCACCACTCAGCCCCAGCTCTGACCCCAGTTCTGGCTGCCACCACAGGTCCCAGCTCCGGCTGCCACCATGCAGCCTCAGCCCCTGCCACTGCCATGCAGACCCAGATCCGGCCACCGCCACACAGCTCCACCTCCTGCCACCACAGTGCAGTTCTCGCTCCGGTCCTAGCTCCTGACACTGCCACATGGCCCCAGCTCCGGCCCCAGCCACAAGGCCTTAATTCTGTCCACTGCTACAGATTCTGCCTCTGGAGATAGTATCCTGCTACAGAAGGAAATTGAGCTGAGGAGTTTCAGCTCTACCCCCCAGCCCTCCCAAATGGCACCTATGCTACTGCTGTGGCTTCTAAAGCTAAACCTAACTTTTGAATTCGTCAAAGTGATCTTTTTTGTTGTATTAACTCTCATGTGGGTTAAAAACATGAAGGAGGTATATTGGTAAGAATTTTGTGGGATAAAATGGTAAATGGAACTTGGGGCATATAAAGGCTAAAACTTCAGACTCTTTCTAAAATAGTCTAAGGAAAGCTTCCAAAAATATTTCATAAAGCATTTAACTTCTTCAAGATCAGTTGTGTGGCTCATTAGCAGTTCCCTAGATGCCTATGCAAAATATATCGGCTGGCTGTGGTTTTATTTGACTCCGCAATGTTGTGGTTAATACCTGCAAAGCTTAGTTTTAAGCATTTAGGGACTAATCCTGCCAGATGCTTTTATGACTCCTGCTGGATGTTGTTGAGTGGCTCAAATTCCTACTGTAGTCAGTGGGAACTCAGGCAGCTCTGCCTCTTGCACAAAAGAACCTGTATTAATTTCTCATTGAATTCTTCCAGGACCGTGTGTGACAAGAAGTAAATGTTAGAATGTACTGGCTTGAGGAATGGTTTGCTCACCATTTAATCTGTTAGGCTTAAATAGAGCATAAGCTTTGAGCTGGCCCTCTCTGCAGGGTGATTTTCGCCCTTGTTGTTGACAGGAAGTCAGGAACAGAGTTTCAAGAGTCTTTATTCTGCCATTACAAGCCTGCTTGTATTTTGAATTTTCGTATTATTTGTAGAAATGTGTGTCACTACCTAGAGCTCTAATTTAATAAATGTCTCCTACTTAGTTCTTGATTTATTTTTCATTTCAGGAAACTTGTCTAGCATCTTAGATGAGAGGTAGGTGAGCACTTCCAATAAGAAGCAAAGAAATTGAAAGTAGGAAAGAGCATCTTTCCCAAGATTAGTAAATTTCGCAAGTTCCCCTCTGAATTTTTTTTAATTAAGCATTTCTTAGGCAGCTTCGACTTGCACTACCAAGTACTCAGCACCATAACCAAGTTTTGGCTAACTTCTGGGGCTTATATTTTCATATGGATTAACTGTTCTTGAATAAACTCTCCAATATGTTTTCCTTTCACATAAGAGAGGTATTCTTTCCCTCAGCAGTGTGCCTTTGAAGTTGAGGTTTGATTTAAAAAATGTGGGTGATTATCAATGTTCTCTCTAATCTTTTCCATCCATGTGCAGATTTTCTCCCTCCATGTGCGGAATAATTTTATGTGCACTGAGATGTGTGAATGTGCACCATCAGAACAAACAAAAAACCTGTGGTGTGGGTGCTCTGAAATCATCTGTGTAGCATTTGAATCTCTCCTGAGTAGCCACATAAGCACACAGTTTACAGGGAACACTAGTGATTATCCCTATTTTGAGTCTACAAAAGTAAGCTGGAAATGTCATGAAATCTGATTTCTTCAATGAAATATCCAACACTTCTGCTTCTGGGCATGGCTAGGAATATTTCAAAGAATCTGGTCCTGCAGGACATTTTTAACACTTCCTAAAATGTGTTTTCCTCTTTACTAGAACAATTATATTAAGCAACCCATGTGTGGATTTTCCCTCCAAAATGATGATTAAAACTTATTCTCTGTTAAAATTGTGATGGTTTATTGTGTTCCCCTGTTCAGTCTTCAGTTGTTTTGTCTGCACTGTAGTCTACCCCATGTGAGGAAACCACATTGAATAATATGAACAAACTGTACGTTTGTTTAAAAAACATTGTTTAAAACTAGTGAAAGAATGTCTTGAGACATAAGAATCACCATATTGGATCAGACCAGAGGTCCATTTAGTTCAGGATCTCTGACAGTAAAAGCCTGTACCTGAGGCTTTTAAGGAAGGTTTAAAAACATTGCAGAAGGCCTATATGGGCTATTGTGACCCTTACATCAGGTCTCAACTTGCTTTGATAGTTAAACATTACCTATCATCACTTAAGTCCTGAAGCATGAGGACTTCATATCCCTTCCATGTATTATTGCTAAAGTCTGATAAAGATATATTATTATTAATTCTAATAACTTTGGATAATCTTGACATTCATGTAGATATACAATCCCTTTTTGAATTTTGAGTTCTTGGCCTTGATGACTTTCTGTGCCAATGAATTCCACAGTATAATCACATGTTATATGGTGGGGAGAAAGTCTTATATGTGTTTGAAATTTCCCACCTTTTAATTTAATTGAATGTCTCCTTTTATTGTGTTATGAGACAGGGAAAGCTCCTAATTTACTTTCTCTTGACAATTCATTATTATATGTACTTTTATCACATCACCTTAAATTTGTCTTCTTTCTAAAGTTAATAATCCCTGTTTTTTCAATCTCCCTGCTTATCAGTTTTCCAAGCCTTTGATCATTCTCATTGCTCTTCTCTGAGTACCTTCTATTTCTGCAGTATCTTTTTAGAGATGAGCAGTACTGCACACAGTATTCCACATAAGGCCCCATCCCCAATTTTTGCATTCTAATATTCTTTGTGGTGTTCTTCTTCCCATCCTTCATGCATTTTATCCCAAATTATATCTTGGTTATATATACATACATGCATGGATATATGTATAGTGTATGAGGGAGAGAAAGTGTGTGTGAAGCCCTGGCTGGGCCTTTTGAAGCCAAATATAAGCCTGAAGCACATTCTAATGACTGAGTTATAAACCCTTGAAAATGGAAAGTGTTTAAAATGGAAATACCGAGACTCTAAATTGTAGTGGCACTGGCACACAAAGCAATGTCACCACTCATCCACAAAGGATATGCAAGCAGCCAAATTTCCAAGGTTCAAGGGTTGACTGTAATATAGGTTTAAGAGGTCTAGTTTAGCAGATACTCCCTACAAACATTGTGAGTCTGTCTGTGAAACCAGAAATTTGCAAGGTTTGTAGCAAACACTGAAATATACCATTTCAGGGTGATGTTGCAGAATGAGGTGTGGATCCACTGTTACCAAAGCAAGGTTGATTTCACAGGATAAGTTGTAACAAATTAAATTAAAAACATCATTAAGGCCCAGATTTTTAAAGGTATTTAGGCATTAACAGTCAGTGAAATATAGACTCATTCAGTGCCTATATAACTTTTGAAATTTAGCTGTAGTCTCTTAAATCAGTTAGGTGTGATATTGAATGCAGCAATGCCTAACTGCCTTTAAAAATCTGGAGTTCAGTCTTTAAGTAGTATAAAGAAAATAGTTTGCTCCACTATTTTAAGTATTTTAAGTCTCACTTCAGCTCCATCAAATAATTAACTAAATATTAAGGTAACTGAAACAGAGAGATTAAATGCTTTGCTAATGTCACAAGGGAAATCTGTATTAGAGGATAAGAATTTAGCAATTTCTCATCCCTTGTCCTGTTCTCAGACCACTAGACCCTGCTTTGTTAATGTGTTCTTATCCATCGTTTCAAGAAAAAACAGAACTTTTTATCTCAAATCTTGGAGGACAAAAATGTCTTCGGTGTATCTTCAACATGTATTTATTTATACATTTTTAGGGTCAGTTTCAGATGGGTTGTGCTTCTTTTTTAAGCATGTACAAATCAGGTAATGGGTCAATTTGCCCATTTTGCAAAAATCAAAATCCCAGATGAAAATGTAGCTGTGAAGATGTGTATACATTGGATGGTATAGAATCTCAAATTGTATATATCTTTTTACATTGAATGCCTTTTATTTCACCTTTAACTTAGTATTGTTTGGGGTTGTTCAGAACAAAAATGTTAATACAAAAAAGTTTTTAGGGGGGTTATTAAACCCTTTGAACCTCCTTCCTCATCTTGATGTTTCAGTGGGTTTGTGCCTCTAATATTGAATGTTTCTGCAGGAATTCTTTCTTAATCATGGAATGTGTCATTTGCCCTAGAGCACATTCCATGGTATCTAAAAATAGTACAAAGCATGTTCCATAGGTCATGTAGGATGGTCACCTTGTGACTGGTTATTATAAATAAGGGCTCTGGGGTCAAACCTGTCTTTTCTTTGAAGAGGTTGGAAGGTTTCACCCTGAAAGCAACACCAGCCCTGAGTCTAGAAAGCCAGTTCCCAAAAGGATTCTATGGGCAAGAGTCTTTAAATAGCTAAGAGTGAGAGAAATGGCACTGCAAATGTCAGCTTACATAAACCCATATGAGAAAACGGTGTCCTTTTTACAAGGGCAGCAATTTAACTTTTCTAGTGCTTTAAAAGAAAATAACTTTAACAAAATAAAACAAAGATACAACAAAGATACCAAAAAACTGCCTTATACTGTCACACACACACACATACTGTCAAGTATCAGAGGGGTAGCCGTGTTAGTCTGAATCTGCAAAAGCGGCGAGGAGTCCTGTGGCACCTTATAGACTGCTTAGTGAAGTCTTTCAACTTGTCTTTTCAAATTAGGCTTGTTGAACACATTAGAAAGAACCAACCCATCTGTATTTTAAGTGCTTTACTGTAAATTCAACTTCTCTTTTTAATTTTCTCTGAATTGATGTTGAAGGATTGATTTGAGAGGCTTCTACTTTCATTTTCTCTGGTGCTATTCTGTTCTTTTCTGTCATTCAGCAACTGCAGCAGTGAGATGTCCAAGTCATTAATAACAAGAAAAAATGCAGAAATCTCTTGAGAAACTCATTTAAGGTGGCTTTGGATTAAATTTGACCTTTAAAGCCTATGGCTGAACCCAATGCCAAACAATTAAGGGCTTGCTCATTCCTGGTCAGAAGTCTTGGAACACCATTTTTTAAGAGCAGGTACTTAGAGTTCTGCAGCTTGATGGGCTACTTGTCATTTGATGAAGCCGGAGGGGAGAAAAGTGTTTACTGTTTAATGTAAAAGGGCAGGGTGGCAGTTCAAATTTTACAGAAACTGAAATGGTGTACTAGCTGTTCAATTAATGATTGATCTGTTGTGAAAAGTGTGTATTTTTCCCAACCTGCACAATACTGCAGACACTCATAAATCCTATAACGACACTTTAAAAGGCACTTAAGCATAGTTGAGTTAATATAAATATTTTAATCTTTTTATATGCATTGTTGAGGCTCAGTCGCACTTCAAGCTACAGCACATCATTAGTTTGCCTTTTTGAAACATTGTTAAATAAACACTGGTACTGTAGTTTGTTGGGGTTAAAGGTTACTATTTTCAAGATGAAAATTCAAAGCCTCTTGATATCTTTTTGATATTCATTTAGCCAACCTATATGGGTAAAAATGCAATATAGAAATCCATCATATGGATTTTCTTTATAACATTTTATAAATTACTAGGTTCTCTATTTTGGTATTTATTTACTTGTTTATTATACAATTTCCCCTGTATATATTAATGTGCAAGTTTCTGCTAGAGCTGCATCTGATGGTGGAGGACACATCTAGATCTAATGAACTGTAAAATGAAAACACAAAGATCTATATGTGATCTGTTGAGAGAGAGAAATAATTTTAAAAATGCAAGAGAGCTGAACTAGGCATAACTGAGGGCAGATGTATCTTCTAAGAGCTTCTGGACCAGACAGCTTATCTTATTTTAAGGATTGTTTTCATGCCTAGCTTTTGGATATCTTGTATGGCAAAGATATCATATCATTTGGAAAGAAAAGCTATCCAAAGTCAGAATAACTCTGAGAGAAGCAGAAAACAGAATTCTTCAAGCTGGGTGAGGTCACAAGTCTCTTTGCAAACACCCTCTTTGTTTGGATTCAGATCAACACAATTCTAGTACCACTTGAGTCAGGACTGGCAATTTGGATCTCATGGGAGTCCTTATGAAAAAAAAAAAAAGAAAAACCTAAATGTAAAGTTAATTCTCTTCCCTTGAAGAAAGATTCAACTATGTCTTGAAGAAAATGAATAACAGAAAATGCAATTCCACAAAGAATCTGCAAACAGCGCAGTAAACTCACAGCACATGTAATTAGTAAATTGTAGAAAGACAAAAATGCACACAACTCTCTACATCTCTCTTCCTTTGTCTGTATATGTAAAATATTGGTGCTTTTAGCTCACTCCCCAAGCTTAGAGGATATGCAAACATCCCTGTAAGAACAACCATAACAACGTTCTCAGCAGGAATTTGATAAAAAAGGAGATTACTAAAAGCATAGATAATATTATTACTAAAAGCATAGAGCAAAATTTTGTGTCTCTTGATTTTTTGGGTATCCAGTTTAACATTCCTGTTTTTCAGAAGTCGCGTGTGTTGAAACTAATAAGATCTATGGGTGTACTGGGCCTCTGAAAATTAAGAATCTCATGTCAGTCTCTGCGCGGCAATGCATCAGTGCAATAGTACCCCTTCTGCCCAAGTGTGGTGTAGCATCTGGGCTCAAAGTGCTACCAGACCATTTGTTGTTTTTTTCTGTACAGACTAACTTGTCTACCCCCTGAAACTAGCAAAGCTGTTAGTCTATTCCTAGCACCCAGCAGTCTGAAACCCCTTTCTTCACTCTCAAGTCCATCAGGGGCTTAGTAGGGGGAACCCAGGACTGCCCACTCCATTGGGTACCAGCTCAGAGTCTTCAAGGTAAGTGAGCAAGATAAGAGTTCTTCAACTCTCACAATGCTCTGAGCTTCTTCCTGCCCTCCCCCTGGGTCTCTGTATGCTTTCCAGCCTGTCAATCAATCTGTTCCCTTCTGGGCTGTTCTCTCTATGTGGATCTTTAGTAGCTTGCTACCAGGACTACCTTTCTCCAGCCAGCTCCCTTCTCTTTCTGCTTTCCAGTGCTTTTTATCCTCCTGGCTGTTGTGAGACTGTTGGTCATTAGTGGCCAGCTGTGCCTGTGATCACTGTTTGGTTGCTGGGCTTGTGTGAGGTACTTATATCCTATGAAATTCCCCAGTTTTACTCAGTACTTGGCAGTGAAACACTGGGAGGAAACACAAAGAGGAGGGTGCAGCAGGCCAGGGAGCCTGCCTAATCCCTACTGAGCAAGTAGGGCAATCAGCTAGTTATCTTAGGTGCCAGTACATGAACACTTTAGAAGCCTGGAAAACAAACAGGAAGAATTGGATGTCCTGACTGACACAGTTAAGGAACTATGATGTGATTGGAATGACAGAGAGTTGATGGGGTAATTCGTATGCGTGGAACACTTCTATGGATAGATATAAACTGCTCAGGAAGGACAGGACAGGGAGAAAAGGTGAAGAAGTATGTAAGAGAGCAGTTTGATTGCTCAGAGCTTCAGTATGAAATAGGAGAAAAGCCTGTTGAGAGTCTTTGGGTTAAGATTACAGGTGAAAGCCACAAAGGAGATTTTGTGATGGGCTTCTGCTATAGCCACTAGACCAGGGGGATAAGGTAGATGAGGCTTTCTTCAGACAACAGAAGATTTCAGATCACAGGACCTGGTTCTCCTGGGGGACTTTGATGACTCTGACATCTGCTGGGAGAGCAATACAGCAGTACACAGACAATCCAGGAAGTTTTTTGAGAGTGTTGGGGAGAACTTCCTGGTGTAAGTGCTGCAGGACCAACGAGGGGTCATGCTTATCTTGATTTGCTGCTCACAAACAGGGAAGAATTAGTAAAGAAAGTAAACCTAGATGGCAACCTGGGCAGCAGTGACCATGACATGGTTGAGTTCAGGATCCTGAGAAAAGGATAGCAGCAGAATACGGATTCTGGACTAGAGTAAAACAGACTTTGACTCCCTCAGGGAACTTATAGGCAGGATCTCCAGAGAAGCTAACATGCAGGGAAAAGGAGTCCAGGAAAGCTGGCTGTATTTTAAAGAAGCCTTATTGAGGGCACAGGAACAAACCATCCCAATTTGCAGAAAGAATAGCAAATATGGCAGGCAACCAGCTTGGCTTAAAAGAGAAATCTTTGGTGAGCTTAAACACAAAAAGGAAGCTTACAAGAAGTGGAAACTTGAACAGAAGTGTAAGGAGAAGTGTAAAAGATATTGCTTCAGCATGCAGGAGTGTAATAGGAATGCCAAAACACAATTTGAGTTGCAGCTAGCAAGTGATGTAAAGGATAACAAAAAGGGTTTCTGCAAGTATATTAGCAAAAAGAAGGTCAGGGAAACTGTGGGATACCTACTGAATGGGGATGGCAACCTAATGACAAATGATGTAGAAAAAGTTGAAGGTCATGGTCACCTCCCAGACTGCTGCACAGTACGGGAAGAGCTGGGCAGCCCTCGGTGGATATGCATAAGGCCATGGGGCCAAATCTAATGAATCTGAGAGTGCTGAAAGAGTTGGCTGATATGGCTTCAGAGCCATTGGCCATTGTGTTTGAAAACGCATAGTGATTGGGATTGTCCTAAAGCAGGGGTGGGCAAAAGCCTCTCAGCGGGCCGGATTCAGCCCATCTTGGGCTTTGATCCGGCCTGCAAGGCAATTATAGGCCCAGATCCCTAATTACAGGACCTGCAGGGAAGGGGCGAAGGAGCACTGGGGCTCAGGCTTCTCAACAGGGCCCCCCAGAACTACGATGGCAAGCAGCCTGGGGCTGGCCCAGGAGGCGCCACTTCAATGGCCATGCAGTCTGGGGCTGGCCCGGGAGGTTGGAGGCACCACTGCCACGGCGCCTCTGGGGCTGGCCCCAGGCCACTTGGCTGTGGTAGCTGCACCTCTGGGGCCGGCCACAGGCCACAGTGCCTCCAGAGCAGTCAAAGGCTGCATGACTGCGGTGCCTCTGGGGCAGACCAAAACTGCAGCAGTGGCACCTCCGGGGCTGGCCCAAGGCCGTGTGGCTGCAGTAGTGGTGCCTCCAGGGCCAGCCCCGGGCCACAGCGCCTCTGTAGCAGCCCGGAGCCGCGTGGCTGAGATGCCTCCAGGGCAGCTCCAAACCATGGCAGCAGCGCCTCTGGGGTGGCCTATGGCTGCAGCGCCTCTGGGGCCATCCCCAGGCTGTGGTACCTCCAGAGTAGCCCATAGCCATGGCAGTAGGACCTCCAGGGCAGGCCTGGGCCATGACGCCTCCGGGGTGCTGCGCGGCTGTGGCAGGAGTGCCTCAGGGGCAGTTTGTGGCCACAGTGTCTCAGGGCCAGCCCTGGATTCCATGGCCGCAGCAGCAGTGTCTCCAGCCTCTGTGACATCATGGCCACAGAAGCCGGGCCTCCCCCCAGGGCGGCTAGGACAGCGTAGCTGCAGCCAATGCTGCAAGGGAGCACAAAGCCAGATAAGGTTCCCCCTCATGCCCAGACCCCTGCAACCACACCCCAATCCCATCACTTCCTGCCCCCCACCCCCCAAGACCCAGCACTTCCAGCTTGCTCTGACACCCTCCCTTGTTCTTGTACGCTCTCTCCTGGCCACACACTGCACACTCCCTTGTTCCTGCTCCCTCCACCTAGCCAGACAACCCTACTCCCAGCCTGATTCTGCATCCCAGCTACCTCCCAGATCCTGCATCCCATCCCTATCCTACTTGCTGGGAGCCCTGTCTCACTCACTATATCCCTCATTTTTGTCCCTACCCCACAGCCTAAGGAGGTCCATAAAATCCGCTAACTCCAGAACCCCAGAAAAGTCAATCGGGTCTATGGGAAGCCCTGAATCTCAGTTTCCCCCTTCCCTTCCCCTCACCCCATGAGGTTGTGGCACTACAGGAGTGAGGCATCTCAGTTGGGGCCACATCAGTGAGCATTGGGGAATTTTTGAGGAGTTTTTTTGCTTCTCACTTGTGTGGTCCCTAACTGATTTTTTTATGGGTCAGTGATCCCAGACCCAAAAAGGGTTCCCCACCTTTCCCATAAATAAAGAAAACATTGGAATTTTGGTTGGACATAATATTTCACTTTATTTAAAATGAAGTTTGATAAATTAACATGAGAGTTAAAACACTTAATCTGTTTCAGAATTTAAATTAAACCATTCTTACTAGCTGCAGCTGGTTCAGAAAATAAGGTCACCGTACCCAGCACGGTAGTTCTTAACCCTGCCCCTTCCTCCCGAGGCCCCACCCCTTTTGGGACAGCCCACAGCCACTTACTGTGAAGTGGCCCCCCTTCCAAAATTATTGCCCATCCCAGTCATAGATGATTGGAAAAAGGCAAATGTAGTGTCCATCTTTAAAAAAGGGAAGGAGAATCCGGGGAACTATGGGCTGGTCAACTTCACCTCAGTCCCTGGAAGAAATAACAGAGCAGGTCCTCAAGAAACTCATTTTGAAAAACTTGGAGAGGAAGGTAATCAGGTATAGTCAATATGGATTTATCAAGGGCAAGTCATGCCTTGCCAGCCTGATTGTCTTCTATGATGAGATAACTGGCTCTGTGGATCTGAGGAAAGCAATAGACGTAATATACCTTGACTTTAGCTAAGCTTTTGAAATAGTCCATTCATCCAAGTTATACTTCTTTAATTTGCTGACAAGAATACTGAGAGAGACTATCAGGTGGATAGAAAGCTGGCTAGATCAGCAGGCTCAACAAGCAGTGATCAATGGCTTGTTGTCTAGTCGAGTGGAGTGGCCCAGGGGTCAGTCCGGGGTACAATTTTGTTCCAAATCTTCATTAATGATCTGAGTGCTGGAAGGATTGCACCCCAGCAAGTTCTCAGATGACACTAAGCTAGGGGGAGAAAGTAGATATGCTGGAGGGTAGGGATAGGATTCACAGTAACATACACAAATTGAAGGATTGGGCCAAAAGAAATCTGTTGAGCTTCAACAAGAACAAGTGCAGAATTTAGTTACCCACTACCACAGATTAGTTTTATTAGACTTTATTTATATTTAGAGGATAGTGCGGTCTTCTGACAAAATCCCAAACACAATATTTAGAATGCATCCTTCTGACAGACCGACCGGGCTTCACTTGTAACAAAATGTGCTGTAAAACCGACCCCTGCTCTCAGAATTGTGCTCCAGAATCTCAGCTCTCATTTTTTTAACTGTATGTTAAAACAAGTTTTGAACAATAAATAAGGCTAAAACTAATCTAGCAGCACTTTCGTTTTTTAGAAATGCCCGTATAGTATGTCAAGGAGCTCCTAGTGTACAGCTATAGCAGCAAAGCAGCACTTGGGAGTAGTATAAGTAAAATCACTCCCCCCGCCCCTCCCTGTATGACTCAAGCTATCCTGGTAAAAGCTCTGTTTTGACAGTATAATGGCATTTACAGAAGTGGCTTTTTCTGGGACAGCTCTATTTGTCAAGGATCATGCCTCCTCACACTCCTGCCTGGCATAGCTCTGCTGGAAAAAGTCTGAAGTATACATATAGCACTTGTATAAACTGATGCAATAGTGTCCTCCTAGGTACATAGCCAGATGTAAACAAGAGATGTAGGAGAAAGATGAATGAAACTCCAACAAGGAAGGAATGAAAAAATGCCGTATTATTGTCATGCAGCGGGACAGGGAACACTTCTCCCAAACACAGCCCAGTGCACTCTGACATCTCAAGGCAGAGACACTCCAGCGTCCCCAGGAACATTTTGAGCCTCTATAATGTATTTTATATGACAATTTGTGAAATTTACTTCTTGGAATGTTGCAAAAACAGTTACGATACTTGAAGTGAAATGGGAGTCAAACTATTCTACAGAATAATCAAATGACATTCAGTGAGTCAGTCCCGTGTGACAGGGTGTGTGTCCATCTGCTGATTCATACCACACTGATGACAAGCATAGATGGGAAAGGAAGAATGTACCCTTCCCACAAGTCAATAGCCAGCAAAAAATGGTAAATTTAAATTAAAGTAATGGTATAAATATAGCTTCTCTTTTTTTTTTTTTTAACCACTAAACCTACAGTTTAATAACAATTAACAAATACCCCAAATAGTAATGGGCATTGTCTATTATTTCTAGATAACCCAGTTTATAGGTGGTCTCTCTTTCCTGATAGCTTAGACTGGAAATGAAAGTCATCTTCATTGTGATCTTATCTTGACAAACAATGTCAGACTTTTATTCTCGGTGTATCAATGTCATTCACTCAGCAATAACACTGCTACTAGCCACTGCTGGATTTAGCCTTCAAAAGCTCCTCATCATTTGACAAGTTAGGAAAAGGTAAGGTGGTGATAGTACTAGTAATTGGAGAGCAACGACTCCATCCCTAGAGGTGATCTTGTCCTCAGACTAAGCCCTTGCCAACCCCAGGTATGACACCTTAATTGGCACTGTAGTTGTTATTGCTGCTGCTACAGCTCGTCCACAGACACTTATTCCAGGAAAGACACGGATGAGAAGAAAATTAGAACAATGTGGCGCAGAGATGAAAAACTCTTACTTCCTCTGATGCTGGCATGTTTTGTGCATGTGTCACTGCTATTAGGTTTACCTGTTTTGTTTTTGTTTCTTTCTTCCTATTTATTTGTTTTATTTAATTTTTTCCTTTTTAATCCTGCCACAGTACTTAGGCTTTTTGGAGAAATTTAAAAGCACACTGTTACCAGATTTGCCCATTACTCTGGGGTATGCTCATTTATTAGGGTTACTCTTATGGGGCTGAGGTGGGAGGTTAATAATCCTATCAGTGTGCTGCTTGTGCTCTCATATGAAGCTGAATTCTCCCTGCTGCCAATTCCCCTTCCCCTCAATGGAGCTCTCCTACAGGAACTATGGTCCTCAGGACGGGGTTCTTCCCATCTTAGAAACACATGGACATTCACACCCACTAACAGAGCATGTCTGAGAGGACTGGTTAATCAGCACTCATAAGCTGACCCCTTATATGTCCCTGGACTCAGCAGGGTGGGTTTAACAGCAATGCCACGTTTTACCCTCATGTGCCTTTGGACTCAGTGGGCTGGATTTAACAACACTTTAAGCTGCCATACTCATAGGCCCCCAGGTTCAGCACCTCCCTAACCCCACTTTCATACCACAAGAATTCTGCTGGTAAACCACGTGATGAGCAAACCCCACAGGGATCTTTAGTTTAGGTACAAGAAGTGTTGTTTCAGTGTGAATGGGGAAGCCAAAACAACACACCTAAGAAAGAATGAGTGAGAGAGAAAGAAAAAGAGAGAGAAGCAACCAGCTTAACAATGGAAGTTATTTATTTCTGGGTAGTGAATATCTATCTATCTATATATATATATATATGGAGCCAAACATACAAAAAAGTTACAACATTAAATCTAAATTGAGACTGATTACAAATGTTAGGGCTAGCAAATGATATAACTGATTACCTAAGGCAGGGTCAGGAGGCTATGCCTAGAGAGAGATGGGGGTATGGGGGAGACGGAGAAAGCAAGATCTCACCACTCCATGGAGCTTGCACTGATCGGGGTTCCCAGATGGTGATGGTAGCTGGGGATCCAGAGGTCTGGAGGCAAGCAGAGCAGAGCCCCCAGCACGATCAGGCAGGAGATGATGAAGTCTCAGTGGAAATGACACAGGGTTAGCATCTAGGCATCAGAACAGTTTTTCTTGAGCAAGAGTAGGTGTTTTTGTGGGGACAGGACAATGGTTCAAGGAGAACACTGGATTTGTTTATGGGTAAACAGAGGCGAGACAATAGAGACTGATCATGCCTGGCTATGGGTGATGTTCCTTGAAAGAGTTCACAGTGCAACTAGGCAGTTTCAGTATTTTGGATATCAATAGGATTCATTATTAGAATTGGTCTGATAATGACTAATTTGGGGGTGAGCAGTCCTGGGTTCATTAGCATCTGGAGCAGAGATTTCCCATCAGGCAGTGCTTCTCTGCTTTTGGTATCCCATAGTTCAGTGCAGTTCCTGCTTGGAAGAGCTGTTCTCCATTCTGTATGCTAATGGCGATGTGTCTCTGTTCTGTCTTCAATGCTGGGGATGTTTCCTTAATCCTATCACCCTTGTCTGGAGGAGTTTAGGTGTGTCTTCCCCTGCCTTTTCATTGCTTTGTATTTGATTCAAGCAGAGGGCTAGGGAGGAGGATTGTTTTCCATGAGTATCACTCCCTGGCTCCCCAAGACCACAGAGCTGACAGGTGGTCGTGCTCTGATTCCCCAGGAACACAGAGCTGGTAGGTAACAACACTTTCCCAAAATACATTATGTAACCACTAAATATTTCCCATCTTCCCTATATTCACTCTAAGGTGTGCAACTGGTCAGCTGCTCACGAGAAAATGAAGAGTTGTCCACCTAATTGGTAGCTCACAGATGTGGCTCCACTAAGTAGGTGCCTGCATCTTCACATGCAAAGTGGGGTTGCGGCCTTGGAGAGGGGTAGGTGTTAGGTGGGGGGGAAAAAGGAGGTAGGTGAAGAGGCAGTGGGATGAAAAGAGAGGATGGGGAGAATTTTGGGTATGTAGGGTAGTGGTGGGCAGAGAAAGAGGTGACTTTCTCCAGCTTTAGGGCTGCAGCTAGCTGGGTAGAGATGGCCCTCCTTCCCAACCTCAGCTCTGCAGCTGCTATGTCAGGGGAAAGTCCCCAACTGATATTAAAATATGAGTTGTGTGCTTTTATTTGTAGAACTAAAAATGTTAATTATTATTAAGGTTTTTTTATATAGTGTTTTCATCCAGAGCACTTTACAATTGTTAGCTAACTGTACAAACAACATTTGGAGAGATCATTAAGAGGACCTGTAACCTGTTGCCCTGAAACCCCCACCCCGAGTTTGGGTGGTCAGTCGTCTCTTTACCGCTATTCCCTCTCAGGAGGGTCTAATATATATATATACTGCTGCTTCGTAGCCTTTGTGGCCGGGGAAGGGGACTCGGGCCCGTCCTCACTCCGAGTCCCAGCCCAGGGCCCTAAGGTAGGGACACTAGTCCCTACTCAGTGGAGGGGGTTAGCACCCCTAAACCCTCCACTCGCGGGTACCACGGCCCTACCCTGGGCCACTTCTTCCCTGGCCTGGTCTTGACTCTTCCCCCAGCGTGGAGACAAGCTCACCCTCAATCGTTGTTTCCCGTGGGGACCGCTGGTACTCTTGCTCTCTCCTTCCCCCAGCTGGCTCCTGTCCTCAGCCTTTTGAAAGTGCTGTGGTCCGGTGTCCCTCTCGGGCCCCGCCCCTCCGCACGCCGCCCCGCCCTTCCGGGATCCCGGGATGACGTCCTCGATGACGTCATCTCCGCGCGCTGGCAGGGGCCGGCGCCACGCGTCTGCCGCCGCTGTGGGCGCCTTTTCGCTGCCGCCGGGACCTCCTCCACCCCACGCGGCTCCTGCCTGACCGTTCGTCTGAGTGCGGGGCAGGGCGGCCGGTTCCCCTGCCCCGTCACACACCTTCCCCCTTATGTCCTCGCTCCCCCCTCCCTCTTCTCTTGTTTCGCATTCTGGTATTCGCGACAAACAATCAGCATTCGCATTTGCAGTGCCGGATCTATGTTTTACTTCGAATTTGTAAGGTTGCAAGCTCAAATACCACCTTAGTATACGTGGGTTCGTGTCTTTCATACTTTGGATCCACTGGAGGGGTGTGTGGTCTGTTACCAAGGTGAATTTGTCGCCTAGAAGAAAATAGTGTAAAGAGTCAATGGCCCACTTGAGGCTAGGGCCTCTTTCTCTATAGTGGCGTAACCCGCTCCCGGGGAACAGTTTGAGCTCAGGTACAGGACTGGATGTTCTACCCCTCCTCCTCCTGAGCCAATACCGCCCCCAGCCCTATGTCTGATGCGTCGGTTTGTAGGATAAACGGTTTGTCAAAGTCAGGTTGTAGTAATATTGGGGCATGGGTAAGCTCGTATTTTAATCTTTTAAAGGCGGCATCACATCGTTCTGTCCACCTTATCTTTTGGGGCTCCCCTTTACCTGTCAGGTCTGTAAGGGGCGCTGCTATTGCCGAGAAATTGGCCACAAATCTTCGATAACAGCTGGCAAGTCCTAAAAACTGGCGGACTTGTTTCTTTGTAGTCGGTGTCGGATATTCGTGCACCGCTTGGACTTTACCGAGCAGGAGCTTGAGTTTCCCCTGTCCCACCGTGTACCCAAGGTAGGATACCTCTGTCTTCCCGAAATAACATTTCTTTGGATTGGCCGTTAGGTTTGCTCGTTGCAGTGCGTCCAGGATGGCTGCAATGTGCTCGAGATGTTGTTCCCAGGATCTGCTAAAGATCACGATGTCATCTATATAGGCCGCCGCATACTCCTGATGATCGCGGAGTATATGGTCCATCAGCCGCTGGAAGGTGGCTGCTGCCCCATGTAAACCAAATGGCATATTTACAAATTGATACAACCCGAACGGAGTGGCGAACGCTGTTTTGGCCTGTGCCTCCGGGGTAAGGGGAATTTGCCAGTACCCCTTCGTAAGGTCTATCGTTGATAAGTATCGGGCCCGCCCCAGCCGGCTTAACAGTTCATCTATGCGTGGCATCGGGTATGCATCGAATCGGGAGATGGCGTTTACTTTACGGAAGTCTATACAGAACCTGGTAGACCCGTCGGGTTTTGGCACCAATACTATCGGGCTTCGCCACTCGCTATGAGATTCTCGGATCACGCCCCATGCTAGCATGGCCTGGAGTTCCTTATTCACCGTGTCCCATAATTTGCGGGGTAGTGTCCGCAGATAGTCCCGAACTATCTTGTTCGGCTCGGTCACTATATTGTGGCAGACTTCCCGGGTTTGCCCTGGCCAGCTGGTCAAAACCTCTCGAAATTGCTGTAGGACCTGCCTCGCCTGGCCTTGTTGAGCCGGTAATAACTCTCCCCCAACCTGGGCTTGGTCGCCCTTGCCGGGATCTCCCAGGGTCCAAACTCAATATCCACTGGTCAGGATCGATCAGGAGGGCTTCCGGGCTTCCATTTTTTTAGCAGGTTTATGTGGTAAATCTGAGTTTCTCTCTGATTTACTATTTAGCAATATTTCATAATCCACCGGCCCCACTTGTCTTACTACCCTGAAGGGTCCCTGCCATCGGGCTAACAGCTTCGATTCCCCCGTTGGGAGTAGCAGTAAGACCGGGTCACCCGGGGTGAATGTTCTTACCTTGGCTTTATGATCATACTGGGACTGTTGTTCCTCCTGAGCCTTCTGGAGTTTTTTGCTGGCCCATTCCGCTAGGCATCAGAGATTTTTTCGCAACTTTTCTATATACTGTGCGACTCCGAGGGCCGGGGTTACTTGTTCTTCCCAGCCCTCCTTCACCAGGTCTAGGATTCCCCTGGGCCGCCTCCCGTGAAACAATTGAGCGGAGAGAAACCTAGCGATGCGTGGGGTACCTCCCGAATTCTGCGAACATCAGCGGGTAGTAATTTATCCCAATCTCGCGGATCGTCTATAACGAATTTACGCAGCATCCCTTTTAGGGTCCGATTAAATCGTTCTACGAGACCGTCTGTTTGAGGGTGGTAGACGGAGGTCCTAAGCTTCCGTACCTGTAAAATTCTGCACAGTTCTGTCATCACCTTGGACGTTAAGTTAGTTCCCTGTTCTGTTAGTAATTCCTTGGGTAAGCCCACCCGGGAGAACAGTTTTACCAATTCTTCTGCTATCGCGGTTGCGTTCGCTTTCCTCAAGGGGATGGCCTCGGGATAGCGTGTTGCATAGTCTACGATGACCAGGATGTACGAGTGGCCTCTACCTGATTTTTCGAGGGGGCCTACTAAGTCCAACGCGATACGTTCAAACGGGGTCCCTACTATCGGTAGGGGGATAAAGGGTGCGGGGGGAACCTGTGTGGGGGATGTCCTTTGGCACTGCGGGCAGGAGGCACAGAAGTCTTTCACGTCTTGGTACACCTCAGGCCAATAAAACCGCTGCAGGACGCGGTGTTGTGTTTTCTCAGTCCCTAGGTGGCCCGCCCGCGCGTGGCCGTGTGCTAATTCCAGCACCTTCCATCTATAGGGTCGGGGTACCAGCAACTGACGCGTTTCCTCCTCTCCCGGTCCCCCAGGCGTGACGCGAAACAGGCAGTCTTGCCATACTTCAAACCGGGGTCCCTGAACTTCTTGCTCCCCGTTTTCCGTGGGATTTCCTACCTGTCCCCAGGCGTTTCGCAGTGTCAGGTCCTCCCCTTGCAAGGTAACGAAATCCCCTTCATCAAGTTCCAGACGCGGGCCGTTTAGCCGGGCTTCTGTACGTGGTTCAGCTACGGGGGGGGGCCCTTCACCGCTTCCCCATGTGCCGCAAGGGTATGTTCGTCCTGTCTCCCCACCTTTGTTACCAGCTGAAGTCTCCCCCAGTCGCCTAATAGACACTTTAGCCCCGGCCAGTCCCACCCTAACAGCGCAGGGTACGCGAGTCTGGGGGCGACTGCCACTTCGCGGACGCCCCTTGCCCGCCCGTCAAATATCTCTACCTTGGTTGTAGGATAGGGGTGTATATCGCCATGTACGCATTGCATGTAGACCCTCGGACCTTGGGACCTCCTATGGCCCAGAACGTCGGCCCTTATGATTGTCTGGCCACACCCCGAGTCTAATACCGCCTCTACCCACCGTCCATCCACCCGGATACGGTGGGTCAGCTGCGCATGGTCCCATTCGCCCCTATTTACCTTCCGGGTTGGGCCTTGGCCAAACGTGCAATCCATGAGGGGGGACAGTCCTTCTTAAAATGGCCTTCCTGGCCGCACTGGTAGCAGGCTCCTTTTACGCCTGTGTCCGGCCTCAAATTCTGCTCGTGACCCTGGTTTTGTCCTTCCGCGGCCGGCGTCGGCCCTTCGGGGCGGCTCCATCGGGGTGCCAGCTTCCTTTCGGGTATCAGGCTCCACAAGGCCTTGCGACTGTGCCCCCCTTGAGGTCTCGTCCCATCCCTAGACTGGGGGGAGCCTCCAGTTGTCCTTCGGCGTGTTTCGGGGGTTTAGGCGTTTCTATCCCCTCAGCGGCGAGGAACCGCTCCATCAGAGTCACAGCTTCCTCAAGGGTTTTGGGTAGGTGTCGACGTACCCATCGCTGACCTTCGGTAGGCAGAACCTTAATGTATTGCTCCAGGATTACAATCTCGGCCACCTGTACCCCAGACTTCGTCTCTGGTTCAAGCCACCGCATTCCTGCTTCCTTGACTCTTTGTGCTACTGCTCGGGGTCTCTCCCCGGGGTCATACCGAGCCCCTCTGAACCTTTGTCGATGTGTCTCGGCGGAGACACCGAGCTGGTCGAGGATCGCCTCTTTCACTTTATAATAGCATAGGGCGTCCCGCGCCGACATTCCCCGGTATGCCAGTTGGGCTGGTCCTGACAGGTATGGGGCCAGAAGGATCGCCCAGTGGTCTTGGGGCCATTTCACCGCGGTGGCCACCCGTTCGAACGTGACAAGGAAGGCTTCAGGGTCGTCTTCGGGCCCCAGCTTAGTGAGGCGTATCGGTAAATGTGTGCCAACTATACCTTCGTCATTACCCTTTAAGGACGGTCCACTTCCTGTGGCGGTTGCTCCGGACGACCCCTCCCGTAGCTCCTTGACCTTCTGTCCTTGTTGTTCTTGAAATTTGGTCATGATTTGCTGCAGCGCCTGCGTCTGCTGTTGCTGTAGCTGTTTCTGGTTTTCCACCATCCATTCAAGAATTTTGTTAATTTCCATTTTGCTGCTTAGGGAATTAGCAATTAGTTACTTCAGGAGCACCTCCCGTGTCTCCCCCTTTTTTTCTGGTCTGACCCTCACAACGGGGCCTTGGTTGCTGCCCACATTCTCCACCACGTGTAACCTGTTGCCCTGAAACCCCCACCCCGAGTTCGGGTGGTCAGTAGTCTCTTTACTGCTATTCCCTCTCAGGAGGGTCTAATATATATACTGCTGCTTCGTAGCCTTTGTGGCCGGGGAAGGGGACTCAGGCCCGCCCTCGCTCCAAGTCCCAGCCCAGGGCCCTAAGGTAGGGACACTAGTCCCTACTCAGTGGAGGGGGTTAGCACCCCTAAACCCTCCACTCGCGGGTACCACGGCCCTACCCTGGGCCACTTCTTCCCTGGCCTGGTCCTGACTCTTCCCCCAGCGTGGAGACAAGCTCACCCTCAATCGTTGTTTCCCGTGGGGACCACTGGTACTCTTGCTCTCTCCTTCCCCCAGCTGGCTCCTGTCCTCGGCCTATTGAAAGTGCCGTGGTCCGGTGTCCCTCTCGGGCCCCGCCCCTCCGCACGCCGCCCCGCCCTTCTGGGATCCCGGGATGACGTCCTCGATGACGTCATCTCCGCGCGCTGGCAGGGGCCGGCGCCCCGCGTCTGCCACCGCTGCAGGCACCTTTTCACTGCCGCCGGGACCTCCTCCACCCCACGCGGCTCCTGCCTGACCATTCGTCTGAGTGCGGGGCAGGGCGGCCGGTTCCCCTGCCCCGTCACAGGACCACTGAGACCCTCAGCAATTTTCAAGTGGTTTGTGAGGAAAATTTTTTTTGAGAACTGAACTAACTTCTGTGGCCTTGTAATTGTGTAAGCCAGCGGTTCTCAAACTTTTTTGGGATCTGGAGCCCTTTACATGCATAAAAATGTATGCGGCGCCCCAGCGGTCCACTGATTGTATGTGTTGTACCTATCGATGTTTCCAGTTTGTCAACCTCGCGGAGCCCCTGGAGATGTCTCGCGGAGCCCTGGGGCTCCGCGGAGCACAGTTTGAGAAACACTGGTGTAAGCAATAAGTCAGTTAGTTACAATAAATGTATGTTATAGCAAAAAGGTTTGGATTAAACTTAAACACAAGATGTAGGCCTCAGACAGGTCAGGCAGCTTTGTTAACTTAGCTCCAGCTCTGTTTGATGTTAGCATGTTCTGATGTTAAAGTGAAGGGATGAAATATTGTAATGCATAGTGATGTTCATATTAGGTAAGGTCTTGTAATAGACAGAAAGAAGTTTAATGTTGAAAGACTTCGTAACTTTGTTAAATGACTAGAAGAACTCTTTTGTTCCACGCTGTAATTGTGAAAATGTATTGCTTGTGTGAATGAGAGAGAGAATGTTTTAGGAGAGGTAAGTGTGAAGGCCACTGCATGCCCAAATGGTCAGAGGAGGGGCCAAAGACTCAGAGTGAATAATTATCAACTAAGTGAAAGCACACTGAAGATGCAGACTACCAGGGCAGACTGACAAACCCTGAAGTTAGTGGCAAGCACCCCTTGATAAGGAATTGATAACAAGTTTCACCAGAAGACAACTCCTAGGAGGGGTCGTCAGCACACTGATATCAGATGACTGTGAGAGCAACCTCCAGATTAACATATGTTGCAGAAAAACTGATTGTGATGCTGAATGACTGATTAAGGCCTGACAAGGCAAAATGCATAGACTTGCATGGAAGGAAAATCCTATAAAAGATGGGGTGTCTTGTATGGTTCTTTGGGTTCTTGTCCTGCTAAGACTATGGAGCATGGCTTCTTCCTCGCACCCGACCTATCTGGCCAATAGGTTGGGTCGAGCAAAAGACTGATAGCATTCCATCAGCTCTGTGTGTGTGCGCATAAATGCATATGCTACTTTGTTATATTATCAATAAATGCAGCCTTATCCCCCTGAAAAAGATTCCATGTGCTTCTTTTACGCCTAACATTTCTTGCATAACACAAGCCACAAAACTTTCCCCAACTAATTCCTAGAAAACACACAGTGTAATGCAGAATCCACTGAAACCCCTCGTAAATTGTTCAAGTCCTTAGTTACATTGAATCATAGAACTGTAAGGAACCTTGAGAGCAGTAATTGGGGAAGCTATCTTTGTAATGGGTAAGGTAATTAGCATCTTTGTTGAGGCCCAGTCGTAACGTGTCAAATTTAAGCATGAATGACAGTTCAGAGGTTTCTTTTTGAAGTCTTGTGTTAAAATGTCTTTGAAGCAGGATACAGGTAGTCTAGTCATTGAGACAATGCCCTTTCTGGTTGAAATGGCAAGAAACTGTTTTTTCTTTGTGAAACTGTCTGATATCTGTTTTGTGTGCATTGATTCTTTGGCAAAGTGTCTGAGACGTTTGTCCAATGTACATAGCAGACAGACACTGTCGGCACATGATAGCATAAATTATACTTCTGGATGAGCAGGAATATGTGTTCTTGATCTTATAACTGAATTGGTTAGGTCCAATAATGGTGTCAGCAGAGTAAATATGTAGACAAAGCTGGTAACGGGGTTTGTTGCAAGGGAAAGTTCCCAGGGTTGGTATTAGTGTGGTACGTCCTGTGGTTGTTGGTAAGAATCATCCTGAGGTTAGGTGGTTGTCTATAGGAGACTATGGGTCTGTCTCCCAGAGCCTCTCAGAGTGTAGTATCCTGTTCCAGTATAGCTTGTAGTTTATTGATAATGTGTTGGATGGGTTTAAGTTGGGGGCTATAGGTGATGACAAGTGGTGTTCTATTGTTGGTTTTCTTGGGTCTGTCTTGAAGTAGATGGTTTCTGGGTATTCGTCTGGCTCTTTCAATTTGTTTTTTTATTTCTCCGGGTGGGTAATTACATCATCTTTGAGAGCAGTGTTCCCTCAAAGCTGCGCTGCAGCACAGCTTCACAGGTGATTAATCAACTCTGCCTCTGACTGGGTGAGGCAGATTGATTACCTGTGAAGCTGTGCTACCACACATCTTAGAGAGAACACTGCTCGAGAGGTCATCGAGTTCAGGACCCTGCACTCAGAGCAGAACACCCCCATCTAGATCATCCCTGATAGGTATTTGTCTAACCAGCTCTTAAATATCTCCAATGATTTAGATTCCACTCCATCCCTAGGCAATTTTTCTTCCAATCCTTAGAAAGATTTTCCTAATGTTCAACTAAAACCTCCCTTGTTGCAATTTAAGCCCATTGTTTCTTATCTTATTGGAAATTAAGGAGAATAATTTTTCTCCCTCCTCCCTTGTAAGAACCTTGTAGGTACTTGAAAGCTGTTATCATGTCCCCTCTCAGTCTTCTCTTTTCCATACTAAACAAACCCAATTCTTTTAATTTTCCCTCATAGGTCATGTTTTCTAGTCTTTTAATAATGTTTGTTGCCCTTCTCTGCACCTTCAGTTTCTCTACTTCTTTCCTGAAATGTGGTGTAGTACTCCAGATGATGGGTGGATGAGGCCTAATCATCACAGACTGTGATGATTAGGCCTCATCACAGACTAGAGCAGAAAAATTACTACTTGCGGCTTGTTTATACTACTCCTGTTATTACATCCCAGAATGATGCTTGCTTCAGTTAATGTATATAAAATGGACTTGATTCTTCTTTTGCTTACACTGGTTTGACAACTTCATAGTCTACTGACTTCAATAAAGTATGAATTTGTTCTGATTTACACTGAGGTAAATGAGAATAGAACTGGTGTGATAGACTGCTGGCTAAGCCAGAGCTCTGCCACTACAGCCTGGCTGAAAAGGCCAATTGAAGACAGCTGAGCAAGCCCAGGCCTGACGGGCTAATGGAAGTAGCTGTGGGCCTCATTAGCCAGAGGGCTAGATAAGGCAGCCAGAGGGGAAGTGAAGAGAGAAGAGCAAAGACAGGAGCCAGGGTGTGCTACTCAAGTCAGAAGGAGTGGTTTGCTGCAATCTTCAACTCTCTCTGTAAATAGAAGGTGGTGGGAAGCTGACAATAAGAGGCATGGGTGACTGCACCAGAAAGGGTCTCTGGCTGATTTGTGGACCAGAAGGTGTCCCTGGGCAAGGGGCATGAGCAAGGATCTTGCCACACTGGCCACAATAAATTATTTAATTATAGCCCGTAAACAATACATATGCACAAGTGCCCAAAATCCCTTTAAGGCAGCTGTGAATTAAGCTGACCTATTCAGAGGAAATTCAGAATTCTGAACAAAGGGATACAAACCAACCTCACCTGCCTGGAAGGTAAGAAGTGATCAATGTATCTAAATAAGTTCCACTTCTCCCAAGCACATGTGCTACCTATTTTAAGTTGTTTTGTTTCTCGCATTCCCACTCCCCAGGAAGCAGTAGTTACTACAGCATATTCAGTGCTCCTCCTTACACATTTGACTACTGTATAACTTCATACCTCAGTAGATGGCCATAAGCAACTGTAAACTTTTTACCTTTTATGTATCTCAAGTCTCCCATTTGAATTGGAAGTTGCCACTATGCACATAAAGGACAAGAAGCTCAAAACACTTTTCTGAAGAGCTGAATTAGCATAATGGCTAAACAACATAACAGGTTTTGCAGTGAAAACCCCTAGGCTATGTCTACACTAGCCGGTTATTGAGCAAGAATGTCAGTTCTTCCACAGAGCGTCCACGCTGCCCACCCGCTCTTGCGCAAGAAGAGTTACAGTAAAGCGTGGTAAGAGAGGGCTTCTTATGCAAGAGCGATGCTCTTTTCTAACAGGTGTAAACTCTCTTGCACAACAGCACTTGCGCAAGAGGGCAGTGTGGACGCGCGGCAGGGGTTTCTTGCACAAGAAAGCCCTATGGCTAAAATGGCCATCAGAAGTTTCTTGCGCAAGAGAGCATCCACGCTGCCATGGGCACTCTTGCGCAAAAGCACATCTCGCACATGGCAGTGTAGACGTGCTCTTGCGCAAGACTTCTTGCACAAGAACCCTTGCACAAGATATTCTTGTGCAAGAAGCCGCCAGTGTAGACATAGCCCTACTTTCTACCATATGATGTTCAGAAAGCTTTCCATTAATCTTTATTTAACAATCCCATCAAAGAGGTTGCAAGCAGAATTTTGCAAGGATGATTTAAGGTATGTTTTATTGAACATTTGAATTTATTAAAGACATTAAATAAAGACAAAAGTGTAATTCTAAAATCAGTGTAGAGTTAAAAATAAATAATTTAACTCCAGCTGGGTGTTTACATTTCTAACTACCTTATCAATTCAATAGTCTCAACCAGGCTTTGCTGTTAACAGTTCAGTGAGTTAAAAGGGGGTGTTTACTGCTCCTGTTGTTTGACAAGGGACAATTTTCTATTTAAGGCTGCCTTCGCCTTCATTATATAATCACTGTTGCTTGGTATGCATCATGACCAAGTTTATAGATGATGTTGTGATATTGGGTAGCTTTCTAAGGGTGCCTCAAGAGCTACTTATGCCTGTTTTGGTTCTTACTATTACAATAACTTCAAACGCCTGACATTGCTATAGTTGAAAGACTTGGAATTTCGAAGGTCTCTGACCAGGAAACAGACACACCAGCAGCCAGCATGGATTCACCAATCAAGACTGTTTATTATGTTGTTGTTGTTGTTCAAATTCTTGATAGGCAAGAACTTCCAATTAGGCAGGAACTAAAAGAGCAACCAATTATAGATTTTTAAGGGATAGAGGAAAATAATAGAGCCATAATTTTTCAGTGTCCATAATTTTCTCCTGATTCTGTCTGTTGCCTACCTATACAAAGACATTTGGATGGTTCTATTCTGGACTGCTGCATAAAAGATCCAGATTCTGCTCCAGCGAAGCCAATTAACAAGCTTTGATTGCCTTCATGTGGCAGAGGATTGGGCCTAGATCTTTATGAAACTCAAGTCTCTGTACTTATATTTAGGATAATTAAGGAGGAGTGGAAATAGATTTTTAAAGATCAATTGTTAGGGTCCATAGAAACTAAATAGAGCTTTGGATATACATTTAGAAAGAGCTACCAAGATATAAGCGTAAAGTACATTATTCTGTCAATGTGCACAAAGGTGTCGACTTCCCCCTCCTACTGGAGGGCACTCGACCCCTCCACCCGCCCTACCTCCATCCCTTGCCCCAAGACCCTGTCTCTTCCCTTCCCAGCTCTGCCCTTACCTCATCCACATTCCACCCTTTCCCTTCTAAACCCTCACCCCACCTCTTCCTCACCTCCTCCCCCACATGTTCCCTGACTCTGCTCCTCCCACACCATCCCAAAGCTTCCTGAATGTCACAAAACAGCTGTCCACAGCACTCCAGAAGCGCTGGAAAGGCAGGAGAGGAGTAGATCAGCAGGGCCACCAATCGACAAGAGGTGTGAGGATGGGAGGGAGGCATATGAATATGCATATTTAACTCCTTTTTATGATACTAAGTTGGAGTCTAGCAGTTTTCTTCATATACAATCTACATTGAAGGAAGACTATATACTATATAATAAACACTATTTCCAACTCTGTAATCAAGTTTTCTGTCACTAAGGCTAGGCAAAATGGTTCAGACAAATAACTCTCTCTTTAACTCTATCCTAAGCCCAAATCAAACTTTCCTTTAAGGTTCTAAACTTCTTTAACTTCTTTGTTTATTTTTCATTCTGCTTCCAGAGTCCACCCAGAAACACAAGAGAAAGTGTTGAAATACTTTAGAAGAGGCTGTTCTCTTCGTATTCCAGTCTCTACTAGAAATCTCACCAGAACGCCTGATCTGGTGACATTTCCAGCCTAGTTTAAGGCATAAGAAGTTTAGATAAGATTTAGGGAATCATCTAAATGTGTGAGTGCTTACCTGAACTGCACTTCCAAAAGTGGTTAATTCATCGGCAGTTGCTGTGTAAGCAGCTTGAGAAAATTTCAAGGTGTAGATTTTGCTGACAGTTTGGGCTAGCCAATATGTTCCAGTCAAGGAACACACTTTTCTCATATCTTGGGAAAAAATAATAAGAGTCTATGAGGCTTACATAGTATAGTCAGCCAGTGTAGCAGGCTCCTAAATGGTTAGAGAATATTTATAAAGGTTAGCAGTGTGTTGTGTGTACTATTTTGCCAAAACGAAGTAAAATGATGTGCAAAACTTGCTGAGTTTCTACCCAAAGCCATGAACAGACCCTGGTTTACTCAAAATATAGCACAGACTTTCCTAAAATAAATAAAATAGATGATCTAAGGTCCCTTCTAGCCTTAAAATCTATAAAATCCATCCCAAGTTCATATAGATTCATAGAGCTTTGGATATACATTTATAAGAGCTACAAAGATACAAGCATGGAGTGTATTATTCTGCCAACGTGCACAAAGGGGCCAAATTCCCCTCCTGCCAGAGAGTGCTTGACCCTTCCACTCCGCCCTGGTGCCGCCTATAGTTTTATAAGAATCTCAGCAAAATCTTGATAAAGCTGGCCCAAGTTTTAGTTTAGCAGCACACCTAGTCAAACTGGGCTTAATTTGGAAAGTTTTTTTTCAGAACCTAGCTCTACCTAGCTCTTAGCTGTACACATGTTTGTTGGTGATTTTTACAGAATCATAGTCACCTTTTGCAGTGCAATTCAGCCCATTGAGAGCCATGCCATTGCCTGTCAAGTAACCCTGAGTTCCTTAAATACTCTGCTGCTATGGCTCCCAGCCTCGACACCAACAGCCTACAAACAATTGTGCAGGTCCCTAAGGGTACATCTAGACTACAAGCCTCTTTTGAAAGAGGCTTTTTCGAAAGATACTTTCAAAAAAGCCTCTTTAGAAAAACAGCATCTAGACTGCAAGCAGATTTTTCAAAAGAGAGTCTAGACGCTCTCTTTTGAAAAAGCACAGTTTGCATTCAATAGCACCTTTTTTCGAAAGAGTACTTTCAAAAAAAGGCATTATTCCTCGTAAAAATTAGGTTTACTGCGATCAAAAAAACTGCCACGTTCTTTCGATTTACTTTCAAAAGAACACGGCTGCAGTCTAGATGCAGGTGAAGTTTTTTGGAAAAAAGGCTACTTTTTTCGAAAAAACCCTGTAGTCTAGGCACACCCTAAGTGTCTGTGTTCAGTGCAGTGCTGGGTCAGCATACTGACCCCAGCAGTGTACATACAAAATAGGCCCACCCTACTCTCCACCAGCCTGGGTTATTACTTGCAGGTGGACCACAACATACCTCCAATCCTACATTTTCCCAAACTTATCTGCCCTGAAGTCTCCAGTCCTTTCCTGGAACGGTCAGTGGAGCAATAAATTCTGTTGCTTCTCTAAAGAGACCAAAGCACAGCAGCTTCCTGCTATAACTTGAGTTACTAATCACTTCAAGTCAAACACAGTACTGATTGATTTAATTTAATCAAAAAGAGAGGATTTATGTAAGTTCAAGTACAATAGATAAAGTAAGAAATGGTTATAAATAAATCAGTGAACCACTTTCTAGTGACTAAAAGCTTCATAAACTATAGTGTTAATTCAAGGGAGATTCTTATCAATCTTCCTTTTTCAGCAATGGCTGACTTTCTCTCAGGCCTAGTCTATGCTATGCCCCCATTGATCTAAGCCACTCAATTTCAGCTACACAAATAGTGTAGCTAAACTCAATGTACTTGCTACAGGGTATCTATGCAGTAAGGTCAGTTGGGGCTGCTCTCCTGTCAATTATGGCTACTCTTCTTGTCCTGGTGGAGTACTGGAGTTGACAGGAAAGCGCTTGAATGTCAATTCATCATGTCTAAGCAGACACGATAAATGGACTGCTGGTGGCTCGATCGCTGCAGCTATACAGAATACAAGCCCTTAATTAGGACCTTACACAGAAGTATAAATCTCTTCTTTTCTAATGTGAAAAATCTTTGTCTAAGTAGGTTTCTCACCTATATTCAATTCCCAGAGTCTTCAAATCCCCCTCGGTTGAGGATCCCATGTTTCCCAACTTTCATGAGCTTTGTCACCTCACTGCCTGTTCTGATCACTAGGCTAGACCACCCTCATCCTGGTCAACTGACAGAATTGCTCAGCCAGAGATCGTAAGGTGTGGAGAAAGCAGAGTGTTCAGCAGCTGCCTCAGTTTACAAATCTGTGCATTCTTATGAACAGTATGATGGGTAAATCTGTTACCATATCTGTGCATTTTCCATTTTCTGTTCACTTAAGTTTATAAAACATTTTCCATAATTGTAAGAATTACTGTGATCTTTTAATGCCCAATATTAATAATAACTGTTTGCTGGTTTAATGAACTGAGGGTGGTGTTTATTTCTTATTTGCTATTATTACAACTAAAAAAAAAAGCCTACAGTTGGCATATTTCAAGGACCAGCAGCAGTGCATATATAAATTGAATATGTAGGTCTTACAACTGTAATAAGTAGTTTTTGAAAGAAAGAGGTCATTTCAATTCTTATTGTAAGTAACCGTTTCATACAGTATAAAAATTGCATTTGCATTGGAACTACACAAATATGACTAATTACAGTAATAATAAGATAACAATAGCTTTTCTCCGCTGCTGAAATAAACACAAAATAGAAAGTAATATAGAGCAAATTCAGAATACAGAACTTCTGACCTTGGAAAGACCTGAAAATTAAAAAGACATTGACAATGTGAAATACAGTCTGTTTAAAAGAATTATCTAAACATTGTTAGAAGCACTATATCTGTCCCTGAAATCCTCTCCCAATTTTGGTAGGTTTATAATCACTTTATGTATTTGTCTTTCCTCTTGTTAGCATTGAGAAAGAACCTTGCAAACAGTGGAATTAACAAAATTGCTTACTATTGGGAAGGGGCAAAATGTACATATATTTTGTGGGAGGAAGGTGAAATATCCACTAAGTGGAGAAAGTAAACAAAATAAAGAAAACAAAACTAATGTAACTGACAGGTTAGAAAAATATTTTTAATTCTTGTAAAAGCAATGTTTAAAAATATTCAAATGTGATAATTTTAAGTTGAATCTTCCTTAATGTTTCAGTAAATCTGTTGCAAATAAACTGGAATTATATAATTATATTTCCACTATATTTAGAGAATTTGAATGGATTAGAAACCAAAAGATAGAAATATTTAGGTATAAAATTGCAAATATGTTTTAAAATCTATTCTAAATTGTTAAAAAGTGAATTTGTGTTATCTGAGCTTGTATCTACAGACAATGGAGAAACTTTTGCTTATTGTGATCAATTGAAAATATCAGCTTCAGAAGCACCCAGGAACAGAAAGTGACTCAACAAGGTTTGGTTGAAACGTAAAAGTCTGTTTCATGGGAAATTTCAGCAACTCAAAATTTTCTTTCATTCCAAATTAGAACAAAGTCAAAATTTTTAAACTTACTGCAAAATGAAATTGTGAAACAATTTGTATTAGAAATATCAAAATGATCATTTGTTTTCATATGTCAACATGTATCAGTTTATACATTGTAATATGTTATAAAAGTAAAAATGAAACATCAACTTTATTGAAACAAAGCACTTCTCCTCAGAAAGTCTTGATGAAATCTATATATTCCTGCAAATCATTTCAGTTTCTTCAATCAGCATTTTCCAATAATAGCAGTCAACCACAGCTATTGAGCCTATAGCCACAAAAAGCAAAAAAGCAAACTCCTGCCCATGGGCCATCTTCCCACTAGTGCCCTGCCATCTTCCCCCATGGTACTCCATGCCCTGAGGGATTCAGCCTTAGAGATTACTGGAGGGAGGGCCTAATGTGAGTAGCAGCAGTGGTTGGGTCCCCCACACTCCCTGCCGTCTTGGGAGCCACTTGAAAGTGATGTGTACTCAGCTGCAGGATTCAGTTGCTTCTGCTGCCCTGCACCAGACCCCCGTTGGGTAATCACTGAAGCTGAATCCCCCAGGGGATGGGGTGTCATGGGGAGAAGACGGGGAGATGGCAGGAAGGGGTGGGGTTTGGGGGACAACAGACAGGGTCTGCTGGGACTCCCAGGTTGGATTCTACAATTGCTCTGGTCAAGGATGGCCCATGGGTCAGGAGTTTGAGACCTCTGGTATAGAAGCCTAACACTGGCTGAATCAAAATCTGAAGCAGGGTCCACTTCCATCTTATGAAAAGCTTCTACCACTATACCTCATTCCTGACATACAGGGATATTGGAAGTGACATTTCTACACATATACCTATTCTGTCCTTAGTCTCTGAGGGTATGTCTACACTTGCACCCTATTTCAAAATAGGGATGCAAATGAAGACATTCGAAATTGCACATGAAGCCGGGATTTAAATATCCCACGCTTCATTTGCATATTCGTGTTATGGCGCTATTTCGAATAACAGACGCTGTTAAGACACGGTTATTTCGAGAGAAAATCCTTCTCTTGAAATAACCCTTATTCTTCATACAATGAGGTTTACCTTTTATTTCAAGAGAAGGGTTTTCTCTCGAAATAACCGCGTCTTAACAGCGTCTGTTATTTTGAAATAGCACTATTTCGAAATAGCGCCATAACATGAATATGCACATGAAGCACAGGATATTTAAATCCCAGCTTCATTTGCAATTTTGAATGTCTTCATTTGCATCCCTATTTCAAAATAGGGTGCAAGTGTAGAAATACCCTGAAATAAAACTGGTAATTTGTGCTGGTTGTGATGTACCCAATAAATTCTAGAATGACACTTTTCATAGAGGCCACCAACCACTGTTTATCAGAGAGTAACAACTTTCAGTAATTACTGGCCTAGACTGGATATTAACGAGCTATAAGGAACCCATACATGTGCTATAAACTAAAGACATGTATACTAAATAAATCATGTCCTCAGAGAGCAAGAACCTTGGGCTTTTAGTTCTCCCTCAAACCTCCCCATGCTGAAACAAAAACAAAACAAAAAACACTATCTCTTGAGAGGACATAGATTTTGGCTGGAAGTACCAACAGGTTCCAACCCACTCTATAGGCCAGTCATTTGGGAGTCAGCATCACATATATGCAAAGTCAGTACATTCAAGAATGACTCAGCTTAAAAACTCTTATTTCCAATTTCCATGGTGATCAATTCTAATTATTTAAATGTAGAGTATTAATACATCCTCTGGGCCAGATTTTTTTCTCTCTTATAATGATGTAACTTCAGAGTTAACTTGCATGCAGTGAATTTAGTTTACAGCAATATAATCAGGATCAAAATCTGCCTCATTGTGTGTAATGTAAAAAGGCAAGCCACAATATAGTGCAGTATAGAAACCTTACAGAAATACAGAAAGAAAATGCCCGGCCATTTAAACATTATGGCAGACAGGTTCTCTGCCACAAATAGAATGTCTCATTTTATTGTTTTCCAGGACAATCTAGTTAAGACCTTGCAAGCCAGACAAATTTGACATAGGAGGGTGGATAATATGCTGGGTTCAGTCAGCCCTCAGCATATTCAGCTTTATCCCTTGTGGCTTAATTTACTTCCTTCTCATAAGACTATAATAAAATCTACCTGCCAGTTGTGATCTACTTTGCCTTGAATAGATATTAATGTGGCTTCTTGGTACTGCCACCTTGGAAAACATGATGGTGCACAGGAACCAATTAAAACATTCTGAAGAATATCATGCTATGTGTGATTTTGCTCTTCTTACTTACCCAAGAGAAGGATCATACAAGACCTCTGAAGTTAACTGGTTATCTCAAAAGAAATTCCTTCCACTCTAGTCTGCTGTGTTTGCATGGTAATACAGAACCAGAATTAACACATGCCAACAGTAACTGAATGTAAGTAACATGGATAACTAAACATAAAGTGGTAAAAAACAAAATAAGATTCACAAATAACTAATTGGAAGAACCAAATTATATAATAAATATTATAATGCTGAGTTAGCCTTACAGCTTTCAAAGACATGAACATCTCCAGTCAGACTATGTCCTAGCCACACACAGAAATAAAGAATTATTTTACAGCCCAAATATATTTTTAGTTTCAAATTCATGTATACATTCAACTCTTAGACTTGTGCTTTTATTTCTTTTATTTTTTTTTATTCTGTCACTTCCTCCACTACAGCAGTTCATCCATTATCCACCTCAATTTCTTCATTTTGGTCTTTTAACCCAACCCCCTTCAGTCAGTCTTGTAATCCCAGTTTATTTCAATGTTCATTTCTTCTTTCACTAGAGAGGTGATTTTTTCCCCCCACATGACTTTGTCATATTATTTCCTCACAGTTGGCTCTTTCAATTTGTCCATGTCATAGCTTCTCAGCACATTTTTGCTTGCTCTCATCATTGGTGTCAGCGCTAACTTACAATTAAATGAGCACAAGTTGAGCAGAGAGCTAAAACAAAGTGAATAGACAGAAGTAATTGGAGAAGTGAATAATGTAAAGATGAGGGAGAATAAATGAAGCAAAACTGATGCAGGGCTTATATCACAAGATATGAGAACTAAGCAGAACTTACAAGTTGAAGATGTTGGTGGATACAAACATAGGCAAACAAATGAAGATGAACAAGCAGAGACTAAGCAATAGAAAGAATGTTATGAAGGCCTCTACAATGTGCAGAACACTCCTGAAGAAGTTCTCCAGTACAAACAAGGGAGAGCAAATGCTGGAATTCTTAAAAGAAGTAAGATCTTGATAAGAAGTTTGAAAAAGGAACCAAGAAGTGACAACATAATTGCAGAGCTTCTGCAAGCAAGCAAGAACACAGGGTAAAAGCAAAGCACAAGCTATTCAAAAAGATTTATAGACAAGAACAAGTGTGAGCAAATAGGGGAAAGCAATAATAGTACCAATTTATAAATAAAAGAGAGAAGATTGAGTGCGAGAGCTGCAGATGAACCAGCTTACTGATGTGCCGGAAAAGCATTCACCAAGTTGTTGCAGGGGAGAATGAAGTGCTTTGAGGAAGGAACAACTGCAAAAGGAACAGGCTAGATTCAGACCAGAACAAAGTACAATAGGTCAGCTATTTGTGATAATTATCATGGATACATAGATCACAATAGAACCTGCTACAACTTTATAAACTTCAAACAGGCTTTTGATAGCATTTGAGAGAAAGGGTTATGGCAAGTCTTGAGAATATATGGTATCCCCGAGAAATTGGTCAAGCTTATAGAAAACAACATCTATAGCAAGTTGACGAGTACATTAAGAGGGAACAAAAAGCTGACAATTTGGTTCAGGATAACCCTAGAAGGCATGCAAGGATGCACAATACTTTCTGATTTCTTCAAATTGGCATAGGAAACAGAAATAACTGTGGCACTGAGTCATGGAAGGAGTCCTGTTATGTGAAGGACAGTGAATAACCTTAGATTTGCAGATGATACTGTAAAATAGTTTAACTGAGTCACCAGTCCACCCAATTTAAACTTGGTCAATTTTCGCTTTTATTAATTTTCAAACATAGTTAACGTCATTTACAGTTTCTGACCATATTTGTGCCAGACAATAAACATATAAGATAGAACAGTTAAGAGCCCAAGTAACTGAGTTTTGGGATGCAAGGAAGCTCTCCAGCATTTCATGATGGTATTTCAATGTCTAGACTCTGGTCTGGTCCTTCAATTTCCAGCATAGTCTTTCTCTGCAAGGACACCTGTTCACATGATTTCTTACACATTTTCACATTACATATTCATTAGCTTTCCTCCAGTGAAGTTAAGCATTGAGTTTTACATGACCCATGCAATACATATGCACATATTTCCATGTCTTCATGTCACCTTTTTCCTGTTTTTCCCAATGGGGGCTTTTACTATGTTTTGTATATTTTATAGTACTAATTATCTTCCTCCTTATCTCAGTCTTCCAACACCATAACAAAACATCATCTTTGTCCTATCAGCTGTAAGTATTATCTAAACAAGTCGATGTAAAAGATAGAGATTGACAAGACAATGCTTATGCCAGGCAATAAGCTAGGCTAAGGCTCTACGTAAATATAACCCCATCCAAACTCATTCATCCATAAATTATAAACTATTAAAATAATAAAGCCTGTCTTTTTACCATTCATTTTTTTCATCTTTATATTTTTTATTTGACAGAGGGGGTGGTTGTAGGGACAGAGTGACCTTTAGGGTACGTCTAGACTACATGGCTCCGTCAACGGAGCCATGTAAACTAGTTAACCCGGCATAGTCAATGAAGCGGGGATTTAAATAATCCCCGCTTCATTAAAATAAAAATGGCCACCACGCTGTGCTGACAATCAGCTGATCCGGCATAGCGCGGCGGCAGTCTAGATGTGGCGCGGTTGACAAGGGAAGCCTTTGTCGACCGCTCCGGTATGCCTCGTGAAACGAGGTTTAACAGAGCGGTTGACAAAGGCTTCCCTTGTTGACTGTGCCGCATCTAGTCTGCCGCGCTGTGCCGGATCAGCTGATCATCAGCACAGCGTGGCGGCCATGTTTATTTTAAAGAAGCAGGGATTATTTAAATCCCCGCTTCTTTGCCTATGCTGGATAAACTAGTTTACATGGCTCCGTCAATGGAGCCATGTAGTCTAGACGTACCCCCTTAATGTCAACATTTCCTTATCTCCTCCACAAATGGATTTTCAGGTGGCCTTTTGTTCAAAGTTCTAGCATCACACTTGTAAATTACTAAAAAGTGTTACCAGAAATTTTGCTTGTTGCATTTTTTATGTGAAAGAAGTTATAAATCCAGGATAATCATAAATATGAAATAAAGTGAGCATCCTGCATGTTTCTATTTTAAGTGTAATTCAGTAAAAGTACATAAACAATATTAAAGGGTTTTTTTCCCTCCAGCTTTATTATCTGGTATGTAATATATAGATATTGACAAATGTATTTGTAACCCATACACTTAGTGTGGTTCATTGTCCCATGTTATAGCACTTAGAACACTTAGGGTACATCTACACTGCACATTTATTTTGAAATAAACTATTCCAGAATAGTTATTCCAAAATAGCTTATTTGGAAATAGTACATCTACACTGCAGGGAAGCCTCAAAATTAGTCCAAGGCAGGCTTCCTAATGTAGACGTGCTATCTCAATTTAGAGCTCCAGGTGTCGGCACTGGGGAGGAATAACTTAGAATGGCTCTGGTGAGGGGCTAATTCGAAATAGCAGCAGTGGAGCATCTACACACGCCTTATTTTGAAATAGCTATTTCGGAATAGGTGTTATTGCTCATAGAATGAGGTTTACAGATTTCAGAATAAGCCATCCATTATTCTGAAATTATTTCAAAATAACAGAATGGCTGTGTAGGCGCTCGCATTATTATCTTGAAATAACAATGCAGTGTAGATGCACCCTCACGGCGAGAGACAAGAACAAGGGAGCTCTACAGCCTAAACTGGCTTTATAGTGCAAGGTGTAGCAGCTCCTCCAATAAGCTCCAGAGGTCCCAGGTTCAACTCTGTTCAGGGTGGTTATCTGAGTAATGAAGAAATGAAATTTAGGCCATATCTCCACTATGTCAGCATATTTTATGTCACTCAGGTGGTATGAATCACTTAAGTTACACTGACATAAGCGCTTATGTGTGCAGTATTATTTCGGCAGAAGAGGTTCTGTTGCTCACAGAGGTGGTTTTATTATATCAACAAGAGAGCTCTCGCCTATCAGCATAAAGTGTCTTTGCCAGATGCTCCATTCCTTGTTGTAGGATTAAACATGGCCACAGTCATTGTACTGCAAGACTTAATTAACTGCCCTAAAAGAAAAATTTAATTTATGTTTTTTATTTTATTTTTTTTATCAGACTGAAATATTTTTGAACTTCAAACAAAATTTTTAAAACCCCTACAGTTTGTAACTTGTCTAAGTCAAAGGGAGACAAACTGTACTATTTATTTACTCAGCGGATAATAGACTAGTACTTCATCAAAAGAATACCTTAAGTATGAATGTATTGGGAAAATTCATATATGAACAACTCTGAAACAAAACAATAATACCCTCTCTTGGTTCAGGTAACTCTTTGTTTACAAGATGCCAACCCAAAACACATGTGATTCTTTTGTGACCCAAAGATTATTAGGCATTCACCACGGAATTACAGAAATGAAAAATGGGAAGAAATATGGGCTCAGCTAGTGCATTGGCCTGCCTGATGGTCCTTACAACAGTGTTTCTCAACCTTTTTTTATAAAGTACCCCTTTTTTTAAAAAAAATATAAGTACCCCCAATACCTACAGTTTTCAGACAAACAATTTTTTTTCTACCATTGAAACACATTTGTTTAAACAATTTAATTGTAGGTGGGTGGGCAATTACATTTTTGGATGTAAAAAGTACAAAAATAATAAAGCGCTGTAAAACTTAAAACAAATTCAGTTTTCTCCAAATTTCAGTTGTGTTCATGTACTCCCCAGATTTCTCTCAAGTACCCCTAAGGGTACTTGTACCACTGGTTGAGAAACACTGCCTTGCAATATACTACCGATTGGTTTCCCTTTACCTAGTTCTCAATGCCCAAAGCTATAGGACTTCCACCATTATGTATTCCCTTTTCTTGGGTTGTGTGACATAAAATACATATTTGAAGGTCTCTCCTTTACTGTTTCCCCTCCCAGTCCTCTCACTTTGTTGTTTTTTTAGCAGAAAACATTTGGAAATGAATGCACAATGGTAATAACAGTAAAGGTAACTTAATGAATATAAAGGTTTCACAGAGGTGTTGCTGAAGAAGACTATTAAGTGGAAGTGTGCATGAATGTGGAGGAGGAATAATTCTGTTTTATAAGATGTTTCAAGCCTTATCTCACTAATATGCTGAGGTACAAGCTATAGTATACTTACAAAGTAATTAGAAAGCATTAGTAATTGGTTTTTTAATTAACAATAAACCTTGGAAAAAACGCTTCCCATTCCTCCATCTCTTCTGGATTAATTTAGTTTGATATGGGAAAGGTGCTTATGTACAAGAGATTTTTTTTCAGTTCCAAACTGGAAGGTGAAGAGGAACAAGGTGAACCCACGCCTATCCCTTCCATATCTGGAGCAGGTCCTCACTTACATATTTTCAATATTCTTTGAAAAGCTACGCCCCTGATTATGTGCAATAGTACCTTATTTTGGACTTTTGTTTTATTACAGTGACCTGGTATTGTTCCCTATTTTCAATTACTCTGAGCCACTAAGGCACAAAAAAACAGGTGGGATCTTTCAGGGACACACTAAGCAAAAATATTGGACATCAGCAGATATGTCTCAGCTACTAACACTGAGGGTGTGTCTACAAAGCAGCACTAGTTCGAAATAAGCTACACAAATTGCCTAGCTTATTTCAAGCTTATTTTGAAAGAGTGCCGAATTTTGAAATAGACTATCTACACAGCACCAAATTTCGAATAGACTGCTATTCTGATAAGTCCCTTAATCCTCATGAAATGAGGTCTACCAGGACATCAGAATAGCAAACCTGTTATTTTGATTGCATTTTGAAATAATGGGTATGCTGTTAAGATGTGGAAAATGCTATTTCAGGATACCAGACATATCCCGAAATAGCGCCGCTGTCTAGACGTACCCTGAGATAATTGATATGGATCGCCTGTATAAAATAATAGCTTTATTACAATTATAACAATATGATCCTGTAGATTGTAGACAACATGGTGGTGGTGGCTTTCACCTGAAAAAAACCAGAGGTGAACTAGGCTCTCTGTCCCTACACAAATCCTCTGTGTACTGTGACACATGCTCCACCCAAAATGCTCTCCATCACTTCCCTCTGCTATTGTAATCTTGATAAGAGAAATACCAGCGGTCTACCACCCTTTGTTGTGTTTTTGGAGTGTGAGTCCTAATGATTTTTCTAGTCTTACTGGGCAGGTAAAAGAGGGTCCTTTAAAGGGCTACTGTCCTTACCCAAGTCTAGGCTAGTTTTTGAGGAAAATAAGTGACCCATGGGACCTTGAAAGTGGCTACTAAAGAAAGTCCAAGTCTTCATCTCCTACGTTTTTTTCTGCATATCTCAGAAAGTGCAGAAGCCCCAGCGATTAGACTCATGATCACAGGGAGCAGACACAGCCAATAATAGACCTAGAATGAATATCATGTGACTTCAGCTTTTCAACTTCTGGCACATTACCAATCACAGCCCTGAAACTCACTTGGAAATGCAAAAATCTGCCTCAACATTTTCAGACAGACACAAAGTGCAAAATGTTATAGCCTGATTTGGATGCAAATGTCGATGATTCAAAGTAATTCATTAGGGGCAATGGAGTGAACTGAGGCATGGCAGATCTCAAATATTTTCAACATCATATCAAATATTTTGCCCAGTTCTAACAAAAATTGCTTGCGTGAGTGAGTCCTTCACAACCTTGAATCATAAAACAGAAGTCACCACAGGCCTTGCTTGTGCAAAAGTATTTATTTTCACTTCATTCAGTGTTTTCTGTGCTACTCATTTTTAAAGTGTCTCTCACTGTCTGATCATTTGTTTCTTATTTGTAGGGTTGGTGTCCCACATTGCAACTTCAGTTACATTAAGAGGTGTGTGGCTTAGAGAATTTCGTCTCTCTTATGCTAATAAACGATAAGCATGTGAAAACATGTTAGCACAGCAGGCCAAGGGATGTGTAATGTAATGCCAGCTCTAAAGTGAAATTAGTATTGTGATGGGAGCCTATATGAAAAATCTTGTGGTGAAGCTGATTGAAAATGAAAATATAGTCGTCTCTTCAAGAATAAGCACTATCGGTCCAACAGTATGATTAGTAAAGCAGCTAAAAATATAATCAGGGTTGGCACATTCTCTGGAATTAAGAACATGTTTCCACTAACAGCAAGCAATTGTACTTAAAAGAGGACAAAAGCAAAATTGCAGCATGTTTTCTGCAGGTATTGTTCGGTATCATCTCTCACATGGGAGGGAAAAAACTTAAGCAACAAATAGTTCTGCAGCACCTTAGAGACTTACAAAAATGTAGATGGTATCAGGGAAAGAGGGAGTTTGTTTCTGTGCAAAGTGAGAAAATTGCTAATTCTCTGTACCTTCCTTTTCAATACCACATTTTCAGAAAGATTAGGATAAAGTTACATGAATTTGAAGATTCAGCATTCCATTAGAGTTGCCATTGATTTCCATGAGAGAGGTGGCAGGGCATATAGGACGTAATAACACAAGCTTTTTGTCTACCTTCGTATAGCAGATGAAGTACCTCTACTATCCATAGCAATATACAATGTTTATGTTCATTAGTTCTTGGTCATGCTCCAAAGATAGAAAGAAAGTAGCACAGAATTTATTTGACTTCTTTGTAAGAGGCACAGAGAAGCACAGAGTAATAAGCCACAAATCACTTGTTAGGAGTCACATGAAGTCTGCAAGCTACATAGTGATGATAGCTGCTTTACGGCTCTTTATGAATTCAGACTAAGAACCTATGTGACCCATACTCCTTTTTACTACTAACCTTCTTCATATGAACTAGACTTCATATCAAATGCGAAATTAAGATCATTCAAAGCCTTTGTAGGTGCACTTTGACACATGGGTGAAATTCACATGAAGTAGTTGGTGTCCTCCTTCAGATATCAGAATGCTGCTGCTAATACGGAACTGGCATATCACAGACATCAAAATTATAGCTCTGTATTTAGCACTGGGGTGTCCACCACTGGTATACCATGTCCAGTTCTAGTACCCACAATTTAAGAAGGCTGTTGAAAAAATGGAGAGGGTTCAGAGAAAAGTTACAAGAATTATTAAAGGTTAAAAAACTGTTGTACAGTGAAAGATGCCGGGAGCTCCATTTAGTCAGCTTAACAAAGAGAAAGCTAAAGGGTGACTTGCTTATACTCTTATGCTGTGTCTACATTGGCACCCTTTTCCGGAAAAGGGATGCTAATGAGACAAGTCGGAACTGCAAATGCAGCGGGGATTTAAATTTTCCCCGCGGCATTTGCATAACATAACTGCGCTTTTTCCGGCTCGGGGCTTTGACGGAAAGCGCCAGTCTAAACGCGGCTCTTGCGGAAAATAAAGCCTTTTTCTGGAAGATCCCTTATTCCTCTTAAAATCAGGAATAATGGCGCTTTCGTCAAAGCTGAGCAGCGGCAGTTAAAATTATGCAAATGCCGGGAAAATTAAATCCCCGCTGCATTAATTCGATTTGTCTCATTAGCATCCCTTTTCCGGAAAAGGGTGCCAATGTAGACACAGCCATTGGGTATGTCTCGACTACAAGCTTTTGTCAACAGAAGTTTTGTCGACAGATACTGTCAGCAAAGCTTCTGTCGACAAAGAGCATCTAGACTACATCCGGTTCTGTCGACAAAGCAAGCTGCTTTGTCAACATGACAGTGTAGACGCAAAGGACAGTGTAGATGCAATAACACCTTCTGTCAACCGAACTCTGTCGACAAAAGGCGTTTTTCCTCATGGAATGAGGTTTACAGCCGTTGACAAAACTGCTAAGTTCTGTCAACGTTATGTCGACAGAACTCAGTGGCAGTGTTGACGCAGGTATAGTTTTGTCGACAAAAGTCCACTTTTGTTGACAAAATCCTGTAGTCTAGACACACCCTTAAAGTGCCTGAATGGGGAACACTGGGTAAAGACACTGACAATGCCAGAGCCTCTAGATCAGTGGTCTCCAACCTTTTTACACCCAAGATCACTTTTTAAATGACAGAACAAGCCAAGATCTAAAGCCCCGCCCCTTCCATGAAGCCCCGCCCCTTCCTTGAAGCCCCGCCCTCTCTATTCTCCTCCTCTCCCTCACTTGCTATCCCCAGCCCTTATACTGCTGTTTTTTTTTTCAGTTCTTCTGTAGGAAGAGGTTTTTCCAACATTTGGCCTGTCTAGACTGGACCAAATGTCAGAAAAAAACCTTCTTTTGGAAGCCCCCTTATTCCTTGTGGAAAGAGGAATATAGGGGTGACCGAAAGAGTATGTTTGCTCTTCCACTAAAAAAAGCAGAAGAACAAATGCATCCCTGGATGCAGAAGAGTTTTTCTGGGATATCTCCGGAATCCTGAAAAACTCCCGCAGTCTAGCTGTACCCTAGCTGCCTCGCTGGGTTGAGACAGGATGTGTAGGCTCTGGGGTGGGAATGAGGGATTTGGGTGTGGGAAGGGGTGAGAGGTGCGAGCTCTGGGAGGAAATCTGGATGCAGGAGGAGGCAGAGAAGGGGACGCTGGCTCAGGGAGGGGGCTCCAGGCAGGGCAGTGTTGGGGTCAGATGTAGGGTTGGGGTACTAAGCAAGCCACAGACTTGTGGATGTGAGGGTTCAGGAATTTGGGTTGGGGTATGTGAGGGGCTCAAGGCAGGGGGTTCCAGTGTATGATAGGCTCAGATCTAGGGTCTGGGGGAAGGGAGAGTGCAGGAGTGTTATGATGCTGTGGCCAGATGGGGGCTTGGCCCCAATTGGGGGTTTGTTGACCAGGCTTCATTTTTAAATAAAATACTATGTCAAACACAAAAAGTTTCTGCATTGTCTTTATTTCTGAGAAGAGTGGGGAGCCTGTTTTGAGTCAGGGGTCACTGACCCAAAGAAAAGTCAGTTGGGGCCACACAAGTGAGATGCAAAAAAATAAAACTCCTCCACCCCCAACCCCCCCAAGCCTCACTAATGTGGCCCCAACTGTGCTGGTGGGAGTAGGGGACATGGTACTGAGGAAGGGTGCTAGTGGGTGCTGGGGAAAGGCACAGGGTGCCAGGGGGGGCAGGGTTCTGCAGCTGGGGGCAGGGTGCCAGTGGGGACAGGGATCTGCAGCAGGGGACAGGGTGCCAGTGGGGACAGAGTTCTGTGGCTGGGGGGCAGGGGAAAGGGAACATGGTGCTGGGAGGGCAGGGGACAGGGTTCTGTGGCAGGGGGCAGGGTGCCAGTGGGGGCAGAGAGTCCCCTGCACCCACCTTCTCCCAGGATTCCGACCCCCCCTCTCGCGGAGCAGGGAAGCCCCTGTAGCATGCCCCCTCGGGGCCAACCCCCCCTCCCGCGGAGGAAGGAAGCCCCATTGCATGCCTCCGCCAGGGCTAGCATGAGCCTCCCGCTGAGCAGGGAAGCCCCCAGTCACGCGCCCCCTCTGGGCTCGACTCCCCGCTCCTCATTCCATGAGGAGTAATGGTAGTTCAAATTAGAGATCCTAATTCAAACTACCTACTCCGTGCCGCGTGTAGCCACGGGCACGGAGTTCGGACTAAGGGGGATTTAAAAATGGCGGCGCCCGGGAAAATGCAAATGAAGCCCGGGATATTTAAATCCCGGGCTTCATTTGCAACTCCGAATGCCTACATTAGCCTCCCTAGTTCGAACTAGGGGAATAGTGTAGACATACCCTCAGTTCTGTGTTGTGTTACCATGTGTCTTTGGAGAAGTCACACAAGCTTTGGTCTATATTTTTTCCATTAATAAACCAGGGATAATTAAACTGAATGTTATGAAATAGAATGCATTGAAAGCTATGAATAAACAGTGCTAAGTAAATGCAATATTATGATTAGTACAGGTTGCACCTCCCTAAACCGGGACTCACTAGTTCAGCACCACACATGTTCCTGGACGAGAGAGCCCAGGAGCAGGAGGGCCAGCAAGTGGGACCCTGGCACAACCAGACGAGGCTGGTGGTAGCATGGCCATAGCAGCCTGGCAGGTGCCGTGGCAGTGGGGTCAGGCCCATGGCAACCCAGCTGGGGCCGGAGCAACCCAGCTGGGGTTGTGTGATGCCCAGCACTGGGGCTGGTGTCACAGCTGCCCAATGAGAACTGTGTACCGCCTGGCAGCAGGACTGGGGCAGCTCAGCTGCCAGGCTGGAGTGGGACCAGGGCTGAGGCCAGCCCGCAAGTTGCCCGCCTGAGGCCAAAGGAGCTGGCAGTGGAGAGGGGTGGCGGACGGAGGGGCCAGTGGCCAGGGACTCCCTTGGTCTGTCAAATTCCCTCATCTGGGACCAGTCAGGTACCGAATGTGCTGGATCAGGGGAAATCCAACCTGTATTATTAAAAACAGCAATACAGTGTTTGCTTATGAATTCATCAAGCATTAGACTATTTGTTCCATAAACAAACTATAACTGCTGAAATGATGTGGCTTTCGTACATTGTGGAGCGATATCCTTTTCAGGAAAATTAAGACCGAACATTTAATTTTCCTATATCCAATTAGCTATTACCTTTGATTAGGTAACAGTATATAAGGTAAAGTTTTCAAAAATTCTTAGATGACTAATGAGCCTATGTCCTATTTTAACTTGTCAGATATTATTTATTACCCATAACATCAGGTGTAGAGATGCCATTTTCCATTTCGCACACTTCCAGCACTTCTGTTTCTGCTGCTTTATAATGGCTGCCCTTTTCCTCCAGCTGGCATGGTGCAAAGGGCTCTGAAAAAGTGGTCTACAGGAGCACCTCAATTTCAGATCTCTCTAGAGACCAATTTGAAATCTGCCTGATCATTTATTAGCCCCTCATCCCTATCTCCCTTAGCTCATTCTGCTGTGTCACTAAGCCATCTGATTAGCCCTTACTCTTGCTTTTATTTGAATTCATGGATTCATGTTAGGGCTTGGATTCATGTCAGGGACCATGTAATGCCTTCGGTCCACATTGGGAAATAGATTAGCACTTTGGTGTTGTTTTAAAGCTACATGGCTTTACAGATCCCATTAGAGATAAAGCAGGCAGCAATGCAAAACCCTGAGGTGGGGATGGGAAACCTCAGGCCAGGGACTGGATGCCCCTGGCTTGCCTATATCTGTCCCCAGAGGCTCAGGGCCGCCATCCCTCACCATCATTGGGGAGCCCACATTGGTGCTCCAGCCCCTCACCTCCCCCCAATTGCCTCACCGTAGGGCTGGAGCACACAAAATCTACTAGGCTGCGTCCCCTTAGGCTCTGGTGTGTGAGAGGAATGTAGGGGAATGACTTTTCCCTTCTCTATTGACCCCACATAACTAACCCAATACATGTTGCAGGTCATACACTCGATCTGGTCTTTTGGACTAAGGGTGATAGAGTTCTTGGGATAAGGGATGTGGCTACACTCCCTTTGTCATGGACTGATCACTACCTGGTCAAGTTTAGACTACCTGCTGACCTTCCGCCTCCACAGAAGCGGGGGACCGATTAAGGTGATCCGTCCTCGGAAGCTGATGGATTCCTGAGGTCCCTGAGGGATTGTTCAGCCGTTATGGCAAATGGTCCGGTAGATGCCCTAGTCGATACATGGAACATAGAGGTAGCCTGGGCAGTTGACATGATTGCTCCTAAGTGCCCTCTTCGGACTAGTCGAGCCAAGTTTGCTCCCTGGTTTTCTGGGGAGTTTATGGCGGCAAAATGGTCTGTGCAACGGCTAGAATACCGTTGGAGGAGAACTAGAGCTGAGTCCGATCGATTGTGAATTTGAGCTGAATTGCGAGCTTACTCTGTGGCAGTGCTGACAGTGAAGAAAAGCTACTTTTCCACCTGTATTGCATCTGCACAATGCTGTATAGCGGAACTGTTTCGAGTAGTGCAAGGCCTGTTACAGTCTGGCACTCATGATGAAATGGAGGAGCTCTTGGCCCCCCCCGCTGTGATCTGTTTGCGAAGCACTTTGCAGATAAGATCGCTTGCATTTGGTTGGATTTGGACTGGCTGCTATGTAAGTAAGGCACAGAATGTGTCGAGCGTACTGCTCGGTCATTTTTCTCTGGATCAATTTCAGCTATTGCAGACTGAGGATGTGGACAAGGTGCTTGGAGAAGTGCGACTGACCATGTGCTCACTTGACCCCTGCCCTTCAAGGCTTATTAAATCTAGCCGGGAAGGGATGACTGGCTGGGTCCAGGGGATTATTAATTAGTCTTTTAGATCCAGTATCCGCTGCCTTGAAAGAGGCAGTGATAAAACCGTTACTTAAGAAGACTTCCCTTGACTCACATGATTTAAATAACTATCGCCCAATTGCTAATACTCCCTTCTTGGGCAAGGTACTTGAGTGGGCGGTGGCATTGCAACTTCAAGCTTTCTTGGAAGAAACAGATTATTTACATCCATTTCAGTCTGGCTTTAGGCCTGTTTTTGGAACTGAAACCATCTTGGTAGCCGTGGTAGATGACTTACGCCGGGAGATAGACAGGGGGAGTGCATCCCTGTTGATTCTCTTAGACCTATCAGCGGCTTTTGATACCATCGACCATGGTATCCTTCTGGAATGCCTGGTGGAGTTGGGTATCAGAGGCACTGTTTTGCAGTGGTTCTGGTCCTGCCTGTCAGGATGCTTTCAGAAGGTGGAGCTAGGGGGCTGATATTCAACCCTGTGGTGATTGTGCTATGGGGTCCCTCAAGGTTCCATCTTGTCCCCTATGCTGTTTAATATCTACATGAAGGTGCTGGGAGAGGTCATAAGGGGTATATCTAGACTACATGCCTCTGCAGACATAGTCAATGAAGCAGGGATTTAAATATCCCCGGCTTCATTAAAATAAAAATGGCCGCTGCGCTGCGCCAGCTCAGGTGATTGTCGGCACAGCGCAGCAGTCAAGACGCGGATCAATCAACTGGGGAAGCCTTTGTCGACCGCTCCCTTATGCCTCATGAAACCAATCTGCGTCTTGACTGCATCCCCTGTCAACCAATCTGCGTCTTGACTGCTGCGCTGTGCCGACAATCAGCTGAGCCGGCACAGTACGGCAGCCATTTTTATTTTAATGAAGCCGGGGATATTTAAATCCCCGGCTTCATTGACTATGTCGGGTAGCCTATTTTACATGCCTCTGTCAGCAGAGGCATGTAGTCTAGACATACCCAAGGAGTTTTGGAGGACAGTGCCATCAATATGCAGATGACACCAAACTCTATTTCCCTGTGACATCAGAACCAGGTATGGCAGTGACTGATCTAAACCGGTATCTGGAGGCGGTGATGGTTTAGATGAAGTCAAACAAGCTGAAGTTGAATCCAAATAAGACTGAGGTCCTGTGGATCAGGAGGCCATCTGTTCAGGAATGTTGCATGGCACCTGTTCTAGACGAGGTTACTTTCCCCCTGAAAGAACAGGTATGCAGCTTGGGAGTCCTCTTGGACCCTTTTTTAACATTTGAAAACCAGATTTCTTTGGTAGCCAGGAATGCTTTTGGGCAGCTTCATCTGATTCGCCAGCTGCAACCCTTCCTACACAAGCATGACTTGGCCACAATGATCCATGCTCTTGTTACATCTAAATTGGATTACTGTAATGCACTTTATGTGGGTCTGCCTCTGAGCCTTCGGAAACTTCAACTGGTCCAGAATGCGGCTGCTTGAGTTTTGACTAATACCCGTTATACGGAGCACATTATGCCAGTGCTTTGGCAGCTGCACTGGCTTCTGATATGTTTCCGGGCACAATTTAAGGTGCACAATTTAAGGGGATTGAGGTCAGCTGGGGAGGCTTTGCTTTGTGTTCCCCCACTTGTGGAGATAAGATTAACATCTTTGCAGAACAGGGCCTTCTCAGCTTTTGCTCCCAAGCTGCGGAATTCTCTTGCTCAGGATATTCGCATGGCGCCAACGCTAGCATTGTTTCGGCGTCAGGCTAAAACCACCCTTTTTACTTGTGCTTTTATTAATGTTTGAGTCTGTATGTGTATGTTCCTCTTCTCAATATGTTTTTAGCAGGTTTTATGTCCCTTTGGGGTCTCATATTTTAAATTTTTATATATATTTGTATTGTGTTTAAAATTTTTGTAAGCCGCCTTGAATATTTTAAATAGAGAGGTTGGGTAAAAATAAATACATAAATAAATTAATTAATTAATATTGAGGGCCACATCAGTCTGATTTTTTTTTTTTTTTTTTTGCTTCTCACTTTTGTCTGAGGCCCCCCCAAAAGATTTTTCTGTGGGTCAATTCCCCCAACCCAAAAAAGGTTCCCCACCCACACCCTAAAGAATATAGGTGTTAGAGCAGGTAGATGTAATTGGCTGATATTATAAAGGCTTTAATCAATGAAAATATACTATAGGGAGTGGGGGGAAGATTAAAGAGATTAAAATGTCTCTTAATGACATTCTCAGTTAGTTTACTATGACCATGTCTTTCAGAACTGCAAAACTATTCAGGAAAAAAAAATGTGAAGCATGTATATTGTACTGGATTGGCAAGATTCATAAATTCAAACCATTGGTATTGGCAGATAGAAGTGGTCTTGCCTTAACAAGAGAATTGCTTTCCTAACAAAACAACCCCCAGAAATGACAGGATATGGATAAATGACTAACCTACAACATCATGGACATCAACTAGGTTGGCTGTACTTAAGAATTTTGCCAGGAATAGTGTTATAGGTTTCAAAAGCAAGAGAAATGCATGCTTTCAGCATTTTGAAAAGCAAGAAAGGAGTGTCAGATCTCTCAGAGGGCAGATCATTCAGTTCTATTCATGATCAAATTACTTTATTTTTGCAATATAATTATTACATATCTTTGTGGGTATGATCCTCTTGGTCCATTTCAAAATGGAATTTGAAATATTCCTTTTGGCTTGCCCACTAAACTACCATCAGATTCTATATACATCCTGATTCTAGGCACACTTCCACTGTTTGTTTTTAATAGCGATATGAACCAACACTCAGAGTTGTTTGAATTATTTGTACAGAAAGTCGTAAGTTTTATTTTTCTTCCTTTCTTATAACCTTGAGTTATGATGTCATAAAATGAAAGGCATCAATAATTACACTTTTTGAAAACAGACAGAACTTAATAGGAAAAAATCCTAGTCTCTATTGTTTTTATTAATTTAAATGAGTGCATGTGCACAGAAAAGGTGAAGGTGACTTAATTGATGATGGTGTTGGTCAATTCCTTGTAAGCCAATTGAAATAATGGGTATTATTATGCAGTGAATTTTTTTTAAAAAGTTAATATACTTTTAAGTTCACTTCCAGTATCTTTTTTCTTGTGTTTTTCAAATAAATAATTTAATATATTTTCTATGAGAGAGTTACATGGTGTGGTGAAAGGGACAAACAAGCATTCACACTCCACAGGAGGTTTAAAAGCGCTCAGTGAAATTCAAAATCTTGTCTTATTCACCTGCAGAAGTTGGCCTAATCGATATTACCTCACCCATCTTGTGTGTCTCATATCCTGGAACCAACATGGCTTCAACAACCCTGCAAATAACAATGGAATAAATGTTCTATGCTGATTCCTGTAAGCTTTTTCTATTTCATTTTAAAGTCGCTAGTTGATGGATGGACAAAATATGGATAGATATGCTATGTATATTCTTTCTTTTTTGCGTGTGATTACTGTAATGACCAACATAGACAGCTTTCTTTTAATCTCAATCACAATGTTGTTGGTTATTATTATTATTATTATTATTATTACCAGGGTTCAAAATGTGACAGTTGAGAATAGAGCACTATTCATCTTTATAATATTTAGAGATTATAGATTAACATGGATTTGGGATTTCAGACAAAACTGTAAAATGTTCAGAGTAGGTGGGTACATTGAGTACAGTACCTAAGGCCATAATGTTCTATTATTGTTTCTGAAAATACTGTCTCTAAAAATGGAATTGCTAGTAGTTAACAGCACGGTATCATGAAATTGTCCCAAGTAGTGATATCTTCCCTGGAGTGAGCGCGTGTAAACATACATACCACGATTCATTTTAGTGGGCACCTTCATTTCTGGAAGCAACTGAAATTTCCTAAATCTGAAGTCCACCTCTAGCTCTGATATTCATTTAATAAAAATACTAACAGAAGGCAAGATTTCCTATTGACAAATGTTTACAATTCAAGCTCTGTTCTTAATCATGAGGTAATAACTGGAGAAACTTGAAAGGCTTAATATTTTATATACAGATAGCCTTCTGTTCAAAGGCCAACACTCATGCTCTGTAAATAAGTTACAAGCACAAATATACCAAATGTCTGTTAGGTAAACAGAAGTATTCACCCATTCATGAGCTTAATATGCATCTAAAGTCCCTTCTGGCTTTAATCAACAGTTTCATTTTGAATTCCCAATTTCTGAATTAATTGCATGTGTCTGCTTCCAACAAGAGTGTAGTCTTTAAATTATACATGTCAGTGCATCACTTACACTGTGTCACATCCTGTTATTTTTTTTCTCCTTGTAAGTCTGTATAACACAATGTGACATGAAAGAAGTGCACAGACATGCTGCAGTACCTCAAAAATAAATAGTAAATTTTAGGATATTGTATATTACTCATATTTTGAGTTACCTTGGATGACTAAGATAATGGATAACATTTCACTCTGAAAGGAAGAGGAGAAAATGATCTTAAGCCCCAGTACTCTTGAAGATAGCACAAAACTATCTTGGGTGTCATTGTATTGTGCAATAAATTATAAAGGAAAATGCATTTTTTTAAAATTATCAAACATCTTCTTATGTACATGATACATACTAGAGTATATTGGAATATGACAGGTAGATCAGAAAGACATACAAAGTGATGGCTGAATTCAGCCTGAATAATTACATTAATAGAGCATCAGGTTTGGGGTATCGAGATCCATGTTCAAGTCCTATTTAGGAAGCTTAATGTTCTGGACAGTGTGACTATACTTTCTACTGAGAAAGATCAGAACTGCTTGACTAAATCACCTACTGCTAAAACTTAAGTGAGCTTCTCTTACAGCTTCAATAATGGTGATAAATGCTTTGGGAGCCAGAGGATCTGAGTGCTACCCTGGCTTTTGCTGTGAAGTTTCAAATGGTCATTTTCTATAGTGTACGAACCATTGTGAGATTCCCAGGAGAATGGGTTAGATGAATAATCCTCAGTCATCTAGGAATTGTGCTAGTTGGAAATACCAAATTTTCTGCTATACTTAGTACAAGATATAACTGTTGTCTGTTAGCAGATGAGTTTCTTAATGGTGTTCAGTGTAGTACACACTTCAAACTTAATACCAAGCTGCGGAGAAGTGAGATTTGAAGTATTAATTGGACACCCAAGTTTTGGGGTCTTTGCCTCTATTGTGTCTTGAACTGAAGCCCTTTTGAATGTTGAATCCTAAAATTGCAGCTTTGCCATTTGAGCTAGAAGAGCATTGCTACAGATTGAACCTCTATACTCCGGCACTCTCTAGTCTGGCAACATCTATGATTTTAGTTAGCCACTCCTCATGGGTGTGGCCAAGTTTTCCGCAGTCCCATAAAGTATGTTTACAGCCAACAGTCCTGGCGCTCAGTGTTCTGTACTATTATTTAGCTCTAATTTGTCCCTAAATGTCTTCTAAGAGCCCAGTAAGCAGTAGAAGTGTTGGTAATGCTGCTAGACAATATTGACCTCCTGTGGTTCAGCAAATTCTCTGGTGCGGCACTGGTCAGGTCCTGAGGGTACTAGACTAAAGAAGTTCAGCCTGCATTAGCTTTCAGTATGGTATTTATATTCTTTGTGCATGGACCAGAGTCATTAAAAGACAAGATTATTCCAATATGTACTGCAATACTCAACCATAACTAGGAGTTTTAAGGATAAACTGGAGCACTCAAATGAACAGCTTCATAGGAAGCTTGCCAGAAGCCCATTGGCTACTCCTACTTTTCATACAGACAGCAATTACGCTAATTTGTAACTAGCAGGTGAGGCCTGTCGTTGACCGGGCAAAGTCATTTTATATAGATTACACTTATAGGAAAGTTCAATAAATGAAATATATGTAATAGAATTTTTATGTGCTTGCAAAAGGGAAATAAAAGAACAGTTTTAAATTTGTAGGATTTCAACTTCAAACATTATTCTTTTTATTGCATAATTACCATACATAGTAAATTTGAATCAGGAATTTGTAAAGCTTCCGTTACTCTTTCTGTAACTAATCTGAATTATTTTGGGATTTGTAACAGTAAAAATTTTCTTCACACTAAAATGACAGCTGAATAGGCAACTCAATTTTAATTTTGTTAGCAAATATTTTTATGAACTCTAATCATAATAGTCATGGCTATTTTTCTGATGAAAAACAAAAATAATAATTTAAATCTTTCACCCAGCATATTCTAAGGAAAAAATAGTGCATTCAGCTAATTTAAGTGGCAGGATTATTTATGCAAAATTGGTATCTGTTGGTAATCGTGAAGTATGACTTTATTTTGCACAAACAAATCCACAAACAAACAAACAAATTCTTCAAAATATATAGTAGAGATGGAGGTTTATTCTATGAAAATTATTGTCCAATTCTCTATACTATTCTGGTAAAAGATGAGTCTGTTTGCATTAAAATGAAACATTCTGTGCTGGAACCTATAGTTTATGTAGGCTGCTCCCAGATACAAAAAATGAGAATTACTTAAGATGCATTTGGGTTTTGGCTTGTGAGTTTCACTTTGGCTAGCCAATGTTTCTATGACTCTAGCATACATTTCCTTTGTTTCTTCTCTCTGCTTAAGTCAGACCTTCAATTATCTTAAGTTGGATGGGAGCTGGAGGTTATAGTTTATAGTCCTTTTGTGTTCAGCTACAGGTGTTGATGATAGCCAGGGCAGGCAAAATTGCAACCCAAATATGATTTATTTGGTCAAGAAAATATGCATACATGACTTTTTAAACATTGTGAGTAATGAGTTCCAGCTTTAATCAGGGAAATGGAATTCAGAATAAATTCATGCCAGTTAGTACTGGATCATGCACATAGCTTTGTGAGTGTACTTTTAAAACTACAGCATTACTTTTGGCAACCTCACAAACCTATTTACCTGTAGATTTTAAGGTCAGGGTGATTATGGGAGAGGGGCAATCTAATTGTTAGCCCTCTACCTCCTATTTGCGCATGTGGCTGTATCTTTTGGACATAATGATTTCATCTCTTTTTTGTGTCTATTCCAACTATTTTGGTTTCATGGACAGTCCATTTCAATTTTTTTTTCTGGCCATTGTTAAAGAGATTTTGCTTCACATTTCATATAAGCACACAATACCAGCCAAAAGAGAAACAGGATAGTCCATGGCTACTCCATCAATTTAGCTAATAAAATTTGTTTTCATGACCAACTCTCTCTCTCATTCACTGGCTTGAATTTGAACAAACAGAAAAGGGAGTTCAACTGAACTGACCTCAAGTCTCCCACTTCTATAGCCTTTCCTAGGCCGAGGTGCCACTTCTGTTTACTCTTTTTGCCTCTCTGCACACCTGAGATCTGAGACAGCCACCTGTGTGAATAGGGAGTGCCCTCTCTTTTACACTAGTGCTGCTGGCAGTTGATTAAATCTTCTTCAGCAGCAGGCCTTTCCCTTATCAGCCCAGATAGTCAACTGATCCTCTGCCTCATTCCAGGACCCCAAACAAACTGATACTATATTTTCCCGAACTATTACTGTGCTTCCCCAGTTTTCACTCCCTACCAACTGATACACTGCCTCCCCACTTTCCCAAACATTCAATACTTTGCCCTCCCACTCCCTAGACCCAGCAAATTGAAACTGTGGCTAGACAGTGCCTTCGTCACTGAAAGGGCTATTACCATCTCTCCAGAGGGGAGCTGAGCTGCGGCAGATTTGGGCTTATTAGAGAGAGACTGTGTGCAGTGTTCTGTGTAAGCTTGAAAGCATGACTCTCTTGCCAAACTCACCCACCTTTTCTCTCAGAGACAGACTGACATTTTGGTAGGCAGCTGAATTCCTTTCCAGCAACCAACCAAAACAATTTGAGGCTGAAACTAAAGACAGGACCCATACTGATGAGCAAGAGAAAGAAAGGCAGATGCCTCTCCAACACTGAAGGAAACAGGGAAGGAGGGGCTCCTAGAGCCTAGCCTAGGTGAGAAGTCTCTGAATTGAGAATAGGGGAGCTCTTAGTAGAATCAAAGCTGAGGAAGGAGACCTCAACCCTAGAACTTTAAGAATTCATCTGTTAGAAAGAATTTGATGTCCAGGTGTGACTGCTTGAGAGAGATGCTTAGGGGATGTGGGTATTCAGGGTCCTCAGGAACAAAAGTTTTCATTGTTAATGACTGATTGTTTTGGATCTGCTCATTGCGTTTGTCTAACTTCCACTTAATTCAGTTTATTGTACCCCTTACTGAACTCAGTTCACGTGTTTCTAACCAGGCAGGGAGTAAAGATCCTCATTTACTTTGTGACACGTTTGTGTCACTCCAAGGCAAACCCACTGAGAGTTTGATGTCAATGTAGCTTTAATAGTTAAACCACTTACCCCAGGGATTGTGATTTGGTTGTTGTGATTACCAGTGATAATCAGTTTCTGTGCACCACTGCTCATATGGGATCAGGCCTGTAGGGAACAAGAAGGGGTTGGTTCCAATACTGAGCCTCCAATGGCAAATTTTTTGCATATCTCCTACTTAACTTCTCGCTGCGTTACCCCAGCCTCACCAAACTGATACTGTGTGCCTCATCCTTTATTCTTTCCAATTTGTGAGCAGCTTCTCCTTTTCTCTCTTCTGCATAGGTTGGATGGCTGTGAGGTGAAGGCAGAGAGATTCTATGTGAGAGGCTCCCATGGATTCAGGCTGGGTCAGTAAAATGTTATCCTACTCCCCCTGCAGGTTCTCTGGTGCTCCCACAGGGAAGCACTTAATATTCACTGTCTCCCATCTTGAAGGGGGTGGCAGGCAGTCAATCAGGTTGTTAACAGCAGCAACAGGACATAGATTAGTTGTTCAGACCACTCCTTGTTCACACAGGTGGCTGCCTCAGAAAGAGTTTGAGGTCTGCATGGAAGGCAGTAAAGAGGAAACAGAGAGATGGTGCCTTTACATAAAAGACTTGACAAAGGCTGAAGGAGTGGGAGTCTTGAGGTCAGTCCAAACCAAGAACTTATGCATGACAGCACAATTCACTTCCCATGTTTCACCAAGACAGCATTTGCAAAACATTCACCACAGATGTTGTACTGTAATCAGAGGCTCAGATTTCTAATGAGAAGTAAGTAAAATGTTTTGTTGAGCCAGTTTACAAATTTTGGTCTCTCTTTGAATTACTAAAGCAAAAATTTAATAAGAGTTTGACTAAAATGTTTACTACTTAAATACCAAAGTGATAGGTACCTTATAAATAAAGCAGATAAAGAAACTAGAAGTGAGAAAATAAGAAACTGCAATCTATTTAGCCATTTTAAAAACTGCCTGTATTTCTTTAGCAAATTAGACTTGCACAGTTTACAAGTCATCTCACCCTTTGTTGAACTCATCTTTGAAGTTTCAGTATTGAAAGTAGCTCAGAATCATGCAAATAATGTCTTTTTGTTCTTGGATCTGCTGTTCTCACAAATATGCTGTAGGCTGTCCATTATGTGCTGGAAAGACTAATTTACTGTAGAAGTTACCAAGTCCATTCAGTTGCAAACTATGAAATAATTCAAGTATAACAGGGGTGCCCGCTAGGACTGCTCTGGTTCAGGTTGAGTCAGCATTCCATATACTTCCCTATTTGTTAGGAGTTTAAATTCAGCAAGATGCATTTTTATCCCTGTACTGAAACAAGACACACAAGATTTTAACCTAGTTGTTTTACCTGTGCCTCTCTGATATTCCCCAAATCAATTCAGACTTGTTAACATCATTGCAAAAAAGAATTTCGAAGTTTAAATATCATTTTTATGTTCATGTAACGCCACCCAGCTATATTCAGTTTAAAAATCATGTTTTGCTATAGTAATAATCAGTTATTCACTTCTGTTATTTTTCCAAAATTAAATACCACAACAGAGCTGCCCTTCGAAAATGGTTAGTTTGGCACTCACTTACAATGTACATTACTCTTATTTAAATACTGAGAATGCATATTTCAAATTTCTGTATATGTATTTATAATAACATGATTATACATTTTAAACAGATTGAAAATCTATTTTTACATTAGTTCCCTCAAGAATATGGATAAGTTAAAATCTTGGGGAAAAAACTCATGTTTATTTCCCCACATGCAAGATCCTTTTCAAACATTCAATTTGTGTAAGTACTTTATTAATTAGACCATATCAGTTTTTAAGTCCTTTCTACTACACTGCCTTGTAACAGTCTTGCACTGTAATTCACTTAACTTCAATAAAGTAACTTTTAATTTTAAATTAATCTGAAATTAGAATTAGGTCAGATTTTTTAATATATATACGGAAAGAATAGTTTTATAGTATTGGCGAAAACTAAAGATGAGCCAAAAACCTATGTCCAGAAAATCCCAAGTTTTGAGAAACCACAGCTTTCTACTGAAATCATAACTTTGCAACTCTGGCCAAATCCTATAATTGGCTCCATCAATAATTCAAAATCTGAGTACCCCATACTTTGGAACAAAAAACAGGACTATGTAGCACTTCAAAGACTAACAAGATGGTTTGTTAGGTGATGAGCTTTCGTAGGCCAGACCCACTTCCTCAGATCAAATTGTGGAAGAAAATAGGCATGACCATATATATACCAAGGGATACAATCAAAAAAGTGAACACATATAGAAAGGACAAATCAAATTTCAGAACATAGGGAGGATAAGGGGGAGGTAAATGTCTGTGAGCTAATGATATTAGAGGTGATAATTTACCTTCCCCCCTTATCCCCCCCTCTGTTCTGAAATTTGATTTGTCCTTTCTATATGTGTTCACTTTTTTTTTTTTTGATTGTATTGCCTATTTTCTTCCACAATTTGATCTGAGGAAGTGGGTCTGGCCCACGAAAGCTCATCACCTAATAAACCATCTTGTTAGTCTTTAAAGTGCTACATAGTCCTGTTTTTTGTTTCAGCTAAACTAGACTAACACGGCTACATCTCTATTACCATACTTTGGAGAAATTTCATATTTGGATCCAGTTCTAGATGTCAGAGTTAAGGCTAACAATTCATTCTAATTTTCCTTTGTTCTAATATGATTCTATAAACAGCTCAATAAATTACACACTGTAAGTAGAACTGAGTGATTAATTGATTTTACTGTTCACTGGCAGTGCCAAACAAATTTTTGTAATTAGTTTCAAGCCAGAATTATTTTTAATTTTCAGTTACACAAAAAATTCAGGGTGAGGTAATTGTGTGGGATGGAACAAAGTATTTCTTTTGAGCCAAAATAAAAGGTTTTTTTTTTTTAATTTTGAGATTTTTTTAAATGTTTTCTTATTTTGAATAGCATTTCAAAATTGTCTTCTATAAAAAGTTGTTTTGAAGTGAAAAACTGAAAAGTTATAATTTTAAAACATCAAAACAAAAGTTTCCTTTTTTTTCTGAAATTTTTAAGGCTTTCCAGACCAAACAATCCAGTGAAATAGAGACAAAATGCTAGATTCACAAAATGACTTAGCCATTTAACTTGCCACTTTGGATGCTTAAATCCTAGAATTAGATCCCACTGGGATTCACAAAGCCCCTGCTCAGCTACCTCTGAACATTTAGGTGCCTAAAATTCCTCAGTGCCTACATTTTTGCAGTAAAAGTTCCCTAGGGACCTAGACAGACTTCTGCCTTTGTACTCCTGTGCTAGGCATCAAGCTTTCTAGCCCAGAGCAATGCATAACCAAATTAAGTTAGGTGTTCCTCTGCTAACTCACCTGCAGAGCCTGATCCAGTGAGTTCTGTGCTCACCTAGTGGTGTAAGCATTATAGACAGGCTTACACAAAATGGGTGGGAGTGCAGGAGGAAGACCTCCCTCACAACTCTTAGCCTCGTGGTTGGGATACTCATCTGGGATATGGGAGATCCCCAATTCTTGTCCTCAAAGGGAGAAGGAATTCAGAATTTGAATCTACTACCTCCCAAGTGAGTGCCCTAACTACTGGTCTGACCGGTATCTTGACATGGGGCTCCTTTAGGCTCTCCTGTTAAAGCTATTACACTATGGATAATAAATTATAAAAATGTCAGTGAAATGGTGGATTTGATTCCTGGGTCTCCATGTGAGTGCTGTAACCAATAGCCTACTCTCTCTCTCTTTCTTTTCCTCCTCCTCCCTCCCAAGAATATCCCAGTACAGTATGTACTCCAGTAAATGGAACTTGTGGGTTTTTCTTTCTTGAAGATGAATCTTTGAGCTAGAATGTCTTTCCTTAGAAAAACAGATTTTTGGAGGTAGCCATGCTTAACTCAGTGTAAAAATACTGACTATTAGAAAGCCCTTGATACAACTTACCATACTACTTGTTGGGTCTTGGATGTCCAGAGGATGGGAGCACAGGGTCAGCACTGACACAATGAATGCCCAGAGCTGACAGAATAAGGAAGTCATACTGAAGTATGGAATAAAAAGAGAAGGAAAGCAAGGTTTGAATGATTCTCACTCATCTATAAACAGAGCAAATAACTTTAATGTTGTTAGGGAAAGAAAGACAGAGGAAATAAAGAATGAAGGAAAAAAAGAACTGTTCTTCATATAATTTTGTGAGATTAAAAACAACCCTATCGCAAAACAAATTGGTACTTTGTATTCCTCCCACTATTTTCATTTAAAAGGGAGTTGCTGTGCAAAATAATGTCCTTGTCTGTCCCTTCCTCACACAAACCTCCAATCAAATTTAATAAAGCTAGTTTGATGCAATGCCAGCCTACACTTGGTTTACCCTTGGTCGACTTTAATAGGGTCAAAAATATTTTCGCATTGGCAGTGTACGCATTAATCATTTTTCCAGAGGATTTAGAAAATTGGAAGAGACAAGGCCAAGCAAAACTTTAAATTAATTGGGCCTACCCCAGCATTCAAGGGTCACCTTGTGTCAGTTGTCCCACATTTTCCAGGTCATAGAGCTACAGCATATCCTACAGCTGCCATGAGAAAAGATCCATGCTGTGGGCACACAAAGGTGAAAGAATTTCTCTCAGAAAGTGTGAATTTTCCTATGGGCAACCACAACAATTGCAGCTTCCAGATTGTCGCCAGACACCAACCACTTAAATAATGCATGCTCGGCTGATGCCTCGACTTGGTGCATTTTCTAATCGAGTAGTCAGGCGAATTTGCAAACATTCTGTCATTTACCATAAATCCGCTGCCTGCTTACAACTACAGAGTAATTAATTTTAGTGCTGCTCAGAATTATCAGTTTCAGCTGGGAAATCTGTCACTACAACTGTAGCTGTTTAAACTCTCCCCTCCCCCCCCCCTCCCCCTTTTTTTGTTTGCTTATTTCCTAATATTCTACCTAGGGGTTGGAACATCAAAGCACTATTCTACAAGGGGGGAAGACTGTTTGTGGCAATGCTAATGTGCTACTCCAGTGTGACACAAATCACTGCTTCAACATTTCTGATCGTAATCTGCAATAATGCTCTCTCAGTATCTGGCTAGCAGGCCAGATGAAACTGGCAATGCAAAATAAAGGAGGTGAGTGATAGCCTTCCTTTTCAGATGTTATTAATTTATTAGTTCCTAAAAGTGTTTACTGTGTCATAAACAGTGTGAAAATCTTTCTATTCTTGCTCTTATTCAGAGGAGTAGTGTCACAACTTAAATGTTGGGGGAAAAAATAGAACAAGAAAGTTACAAGGAGTAATTTATCATGTATCTAAATATTTGTAGCATATAACACTCTGGGCTATTTGTTGAGAATAAAATGTTGAGTTTATTCACAGAACTCAAGGTTATGAACGCTACAGAGAAAAATTACTTTTTTAATATCCACCATTTTGTAAATACAGAAAATTTTGCTAATTGAAATAGTTCATTATTTAAAGAAAGTGCCACCTCCAGTTTCTCATCTAATTAGTACATGAACTAAACTATATGTTTAATCCTGAATTTAAGACTAGTGCAAAGTACAATTTGCAATGTTGAACTCTGGTGTTATAGCATTCAGTACTCAAGCAACAGTCCAATTTAGTTGCGGTCCAAGCTGTGTCCGTGTCCACTATATGGGAGAACTGGTGAAGCTGGGATTGCTACTGGAAGCTCCAGTTCCCATCAATATTGTGAAGAAACCAGTATTTGTCTTGTAACTGCATTGCTATATGGCTATGCTCAAACAAATAATGTTAATTTCCTACAGAGGGGAATGGAGGAAAGCAAGCTAACTTTTTTTTTAAAGTAAGCATGATTCACTGAGAGATCAGACATTGTAAAGTATTCAGGATGTTTGTGGTCATCTTGGTATAAACAATCCTGATAGTTCTAGCTGGCTTGTCCTGCTTCCAACTGCTCTCTTTAGGGCAGTCTAAAACTGCTTATTTTATGAAGAACTGTAACCCTTTAATTCCATGTAGATTACTTCCTATTAGATTAGTCTAACTATTAAACTATGGAATAACTCCATAGCTCGTGATTTAAAAGCTGGATGGTGAAATTTGACAAAGCATAGTTGTACATTTAGCATGCTGCTTTACTAGTAAAATGTGTGATTATAGACACTTGACAAGGAATATGACAGAAATCATAAATTAGACAAATGTAAAAAATGAGGATCATGTACTTGAAGAGCGTGTACATGAAGAGAAAAATCATTTAAAGAAAGTGCCATCTCCACTTTCTCATCTAATTAGTACATGAACTAAACAACATGTTTAATCCTGAATTTAAGACTAGTGCAAAGTACATTTAGAATATAATGAAAGTTCAGTTCTGTGACCTTTCAATATAGTACCCAAGTTTTCCTTATCCAAATTATGCATGACTATATTATAATCAGTATGAATTTTTAAGAAACATCCAAAAATGTGGCCATTTTTATCAAAAAAATGACTGGTAGCATTTATGTGGGGGTATTTTAGAGAAAAAGAGTGATAGGAAAAATATCTGTGTGTGTGTGTGTGTGTGTGTGTACACACACACACACACACACACACACATATATATATATATAGTAGATTATTTCAAGACTTTTAACTAAGGGTGTTAAAAAAGTGTCATAGATCTGGGATTTTCTCTTTGATAGTGTGCTTAATTTTTGCACCACTCTAGAAGATCAATTTGTATGGGGGCGGAACTAAGTTGTGAGAAATAATGTAAACATTCTGACACTATTCCAACACCAGGACAACATTCAACCCCATTAATTAATCATTACAAAATACTGCGATACAGCATAACATAAGCAGTGTTTCTGGTGGCATAAAGTATTAGGGAATTAGGTCCTGTATATAGATGAGATACTGTATTTTAAATATATGCAGCACGGTTCTTAATATCTGGAATTAATCATTACTGAACCATCCTATTAGTGATATGTTACTTCCATTACTTCTCTTATTAATCAAAAACATTTTACATTTAATTTAATTTGGGCTATTTTGTTTAAAAGCAGCACTGTGCTGCTCGTCACTGTATTTTGACAGCAAACTGAATTCTTGTTCACAAGTACAGGATTTGTTTAGCTCCAGGCATCTGTGTTTGGATTACGAGAATGCTGATTGGTTCACTGCCAGGGGCACATAAAGGTCAAGCTGTCCTTTTTTTAAGGCTTTTTTTTTTTTCCCTAAGAGTTTGACTCATTAATCAGAGTTAAAAGAAAGGGGAAAAGGCAGTGACTTGAAATCATTTGATTCTTTTTTTGAAGGGGTATTTTAAAAAGCAGAACTCAATGTTAGTGTTAGAGGTTGAGTAGATGTTTGTATGGATCATACTGACATACTTCTGACAGGTGACCTGAAACCTTTCAAACTGACATCTGTCACAAAGACAGACAGAGGTTTTTTAGCCTGAGAGCCTGTTTTCATGACATTTCATTTTTCATCAGATTTGAGAGAAGGGAAAAAAGAAGATGAACTTGAAAAAATCTTGCCAGGGGCAGAAAATGAGATCAGGTTTTCTGCAGCTGTCTAACTCACCTTTAAAGGTTAGAGGTCCAAGTAAAGTGAAGAAAAGGATCTCATTTTGATATTATTAGCTGAAAGGACAGATTACTTCTTTACGTGTATTTCTACCAGTTACATAACCAATAGGGGATATTGTAGTGGCGGGGATAGTGAAGGGTGAGTTGGTTTGGCCATTACAAATACTGATTTTCGTGGTTTACTAAAATTCAGCTGTTTCATGTTTCCTCAAACTGAAACTTGGGCACAAGTTATGCTTATACAGCATCTGAGCCCAAATATACAACCATTTTTCACATGAGGTATATTATGTGACAAAATATGTAAGATAAACCCATTGTCAGTTACGTTTCTTTTTTCACCCTGTTCTTTGGGAAATAATGGCCTCTGTTTTAAACATTAGTCTAGACCCAGAAGAAATGTGATACAGACATAATAATATAGTTACATGCAAAAGCTACAACTTTATTTTAAACTTTTCCCAACTTGGGGTAGCTACCCCCAAGATACCCACCAAGATTGTTTGAGTGCAGATCTGAAGTAGCACCAATAGCATCAATGAGATGCTACCTAGCAGCTGAGCATAGGTGTGAAGGCCATGCCTCTTCTATACCTCAGGCCTGCCAAAAGACCCTGACTAGAAACCAGAACCCCAGCCCCCTCCCGACACACACACTTTCTCTATATCAGACATACAAGAGCCAAGATGAGGGGAACCAGGAGATGTGTGAGGCACAGAAATACCCTTTTACAATTTGTTGTTGTATCCAGGACCAATGCTCACTTAGCTATATAGCCACTACCAGACACTTCTTAATGCCCAGCCACAGTGGAACCTCCCAAAGTTGCAATAATTGTAACTCAAATTCCAAAACCAAACCTGCTGGAAGGTGTAAAAAGGTGCACACACACAGCAAAAACTGTATCAACCCCTTCATGTGCCGCCACCTCCAAATGGGAACCAACCAACCAGCCAGCCCCGGGAGCAGTAGGCAGGACAGGCCCTGGGGTGCTAGTTCCAGAATCATAGAACACTAGAACTGGAAGGGACCTCGAGAGATCATCAAGTCCAGTCCCCTGCCCTCACGGCACCATGTGATCCTCTCTTCCTTTCCTCCTGCTCCAAACATAAGAAATGGGGAAGACAGATGCAGCAGCCCCTGTATGTTGAAAACAAATCGAGGGGAGGGGAAGAGAGGGGAGAGGAGTGAAAGAAAAAGAGAGGGCATGTGAACACTGCCTCAGCATGTCTCAGAAAACTTCTACCCCAATCAGCCCCAGAAGATCTCTCTCCTGCTTCTGGCCCCATCAAAGTCACACCTTGGCTAAGCATTCTGTTGCCATTAATCCTTATTACAACAGCATAGATTTTTGCAATGGACCCTGAAGGCATACAAAGCTCAAAAGTTCATACAAAGCTGAGGTTTCATTACAAATTTGAAACACAAATCAAAACTTATCAATATTCACTTGGGTTCCATATCAGTTAAGCCTGAAGCAAACTAGGCCTGCTTTATGCAAGAAGTGCGGGAAGTGGGGTTTGGGGGGTATCGGACCTGCCTCAGGGTCCTGGCCACTGGCTCTGCTGTTACCACCTGGGATCCTGGCAGTCTCTGCTGTCCCTAAGGTCCTGGCCACAGCCACCCCCAGAGGTAAGGGGGAATGCAGCTCAGTACCCCAACATTAAAAACTGTTCCAATGCAACTGATTTATGGTTTTCCATTGTGATAATGAAAATTACATTCTATGTGGTTTCAATATGAAACCAACCAAACACAGTTTCAGTTGAATTTCAGTTACAGAATTTTATTTAGTTTTAATCCAAAGCTCAAAGTGAACCAAATTATATGTTTACTCCTACTGAAGTCAGTGGAACTACTCAGATGATTAAGAGATTGCAATCTGGGAATCAGAAATTAGGAACCCATATGAGTCAAAAGTGAAGACAAAATTTTCATTCAACTCTACATCAGAAAATTCATAAGTTCTTAGAGAGAACTTGACCATTTATTATTTTGAAAACCCAAAGAAGTTTTAGGGTACATCTACATTGCACTCTTATCTCGAAATAAGCTACGCAATTTGTGCTATGCATATTGCATAGCTTATTTTGAGGTAATTTCAAGGTAATTTTGAAATAGCTTATTTTGAAATTTGGCCCTATCTACACTGAAATACCAAAAATCAGAAATACAAGTTTTGTACTGTGCTGAATTTCATTGTCAACAATAATTAGTCGGATTTCTTTTATCAATTCATAATTTTTTTTTCTTAAAGAAAAATCTTTCCTTTGTTGTTGTATTTAAAAAAATGGGGATAATGAAAAGATGGGCATTTTGTCTCAATAGTTTTAACATGATATACTCTGCCCGTGACATACCAAACCATTCACAAAGATGACTAGCATTAGACTCGTGTCCATCTAAAACTTGGGTCTTTCTTTACTGGTTGGCTTCTTCTGATCAAGTGGAGAACCTAATTATTATCGATACAATACGCAAACTCCAACAGTATGCTAGCCCATGTCCTAGGGGGTGTCCATCTCAGGCATATTGTGGGGCATATTGTGGGACAGGAGATAATGTTACAGCAGGGCTATATAGTTAGTCCCCAACTAAAACTCTTTGTGGGCTCTCAAAGATGTTTCATAGTAATACATCCATCCTTAAGACTTAAAAATAAAAAAGTGTCAGCAGACTATCACAGAAAAATTGCTTATTTTCTCATTTTTACCATATAATTACAAAATAAATCAATTGGAATATAAATATTGTACTTACATTTCAAGGCATAGTATATAAAGCAGTATAAACAAGTCATCTGAAATTTTAGTTTGTGCTGATTTTGCTAATGTTTTTTACGTAGCTGCTTGTAAAACTGAACAGATATCTAGATGAGTTGATGCACCTCCTAGAAGGCATCTTTGTACCCCCAGGCCTACATGTGCCTCTGCTTGAGAACCACTGCTCTAAGGGGTGCATGATTTTCAGAGGGTGTAAGCACTTTCAGCTCCTGAAGACAGTGGAAGTTCAGAGTGCTCAGCATCACTGAAAATCAGACCTTTATTGTATTAGAAATGAAGTGTAGACTAATGAGACTGGGGTCTTGACTTGTGCTGCCTTTGGCAAATCACTTCTCTCTTTCCTTCGGCTTCCCTATCTATGAATCATGAAAGACACCACACCGATCTTTGCCTCTGATTTGCTGATGGAATCGGCATTTATGAGAATTAAGTATAAAATGGAATTGTTAGACAACAGATAACTTCCCTACACTCACATACATTTGTTTATATAATAAATAATAATAAAAAATAAAATAGGACTTTACTGATGTTATGTGTATAATACTTACATTTTTAGGATTGTTACGTATTTAGGAGGAGCTTTTAAACTGGGACCTGAACAAATAAAATTGCAATTAATACTTTATTTGATATCTTCTTTAACAAACTGTGTTAACAAATTGTTCAAGAGCAGATTATGAAATTCTTGCCACGCCATTGTTAAACGCTATTGGTGAACATTTTTAACCATTAATTCTTGGGGTTGAGAGCATTTGTAAATAGTTTGTTGGAAAAAATTGCATTGTTCATTTTGTAAATCATATGTTTATTTCCATTCTAACACAGCAGTGTGAATTTTATAACTGAATATGCATTTGAAAAATTTGAGCTTTTAATTTCAATTTTTGATAATGTTCTCACTGAAGAAACTTGAGTCATATATATCAACATTAAAATAGTGAATATGGTTAAACCCAAAATTGCTTTTAAATTTGAATTATTTGAAAATATTTCCTCTTTTCATGCAATTGTATTTAAAAATAAAAAGCAACACATTAATAATAAAAACTCAGAGAATGTGAGCTCACTTGTAAAGATTATTTCTATACTAAGTCAGCTTTTGCTTGTCCCACTTTCTGCTGCCTGATGAAACAACATATGACCATCAGATAGTAAGAGTGATTTATGCTAAGTCAGATCATTTCCCCATGTCACCATGTCACCTAATAAAAGACCACTACGTATACCATGGAGTTTTTTTCAAGGAAAAAGATGGCGTGCTTCCTTGGTTCTCTTGATTTTTTTCCTTACTCGATATCTCACCATCTCTGTTAATTTAATTTTCTCTGTGATCATCTGTTTAAGTTGGCTGAGGCAGATTGGTGCGTGATTTCTTAAAAACAATGTTTTGCTCCATCAACTGCAATATATTCAGTTTAAATAGAAGCAGTCACTATTCCACACGGAAAATAAGTTCCCCCAAATCTTAACATTATGATGGAAGACACTAAGCTAGTGGTCTCCAACCTTTTTGAGAACAAGATCACTTTTTGAATTTAGGTGCAATCCAAGATCTACCTCAAATATAAATACCCTTGTCCCGCCTCCTTCCCGCCCCTTCTCGGAGCCTCGCCCCTGCTCACTCCGTCCTCCCTCTCTTGCCCATCCTCACTCACTCTAATCAGGCTGGGGCAGAGGGTTGGGGTACAGGCTGTGGTCGTGGATTAAGGGATTTGGAGTATGAGAGGGGCTCTGCACTGTTCTTGGGACAGGCAGTTGGGATGTAGGAGGGGGTTCTAGGTGCAGGTTCTAGGACGGTGTTTGGATGCAGGGGTGCTCGGGGCTAGGACAAGGGCTTGGGGTGGACGAGGGGGTTCATGACTAAGGTAGGAGCTTAGGATGTGGACTCCTGCAGCTGGACACTGCTGGTGGCTCCTGGGCAGGGCCGGACGGAGGCATGGGCGAGCCGGGCAGCTGCCCAGGGCGCCAACCAATGGGGGGGCGCGTGATGGCAACTGTAAGGGGCACGCGGCATCCCTTACAGCTGCCATCAGGCGCTGCGCACCCCGCTCCCACAGCGCCGGCCCACCTGCATCCCCGCGGCACCGGCCAGCAATGCCCTTCCCCCCACGGCCATGGGGCCCTACATGGCCCGGCGTGCGTGCCAGCAGCGACGGCCAGGCCAGACTGGGCTGCGCTTGCGCCGTGCACTCTAGGGGCGGGCCCCGGGCTGCGCGCCAGCAGCTGTAGCTGGGCCATGCATGTACCACGTGCCCCGGGGTGGTCCTGCGCATGCTGTGGGGGCAAGCCCGCTCCCCACGGGCGGGCCCGCTCATGTGCCGTGCACCCGGGGGCGGCGCCGCGCGCCCGTGCCCGGGGCGCCAGAATACCTCGGGCCGGCCCTGCTCCTGGGTAGTGTTGCAGTGGGGCTAAGGCAGAGTCACCCCTGCTCTGGCCTTCACCCACTCCCTAACGCAGCCAGCAAACTCCACCCTCTTGTGCTCCCTCTCTGCTCAGTGGAGATAGGATATAGGATGGGGAAGGGGGCATGCTGACATCAGCATCTTCCTCTCTCTCCCCTGTCCTGCACAGAAAGCAGGAGGCTCCCGAGGGGAGGGGCAACTCCCAGGCCAAAGGCAGGAGATGAGCAGCAGTGGGGAGGGGGAGGAGGAAGGGGCAGCTGAAGTGCTGGCACTTGGTAGCCTCTTGGCCAGACTAGTAAGGATCACCTGTCAGAGGCTCCAAGATCTACCAGTAGATCCCAATCTACTTGTGGGTGACCACTGCACTAAGCCTTCACCGGCTGGCACATCTTCAATTGCATTTCTTTTTTAATGCTGTTTGCTAGGAAGATTCACCATGTATTTCGACATGTATTAACAGATCTTCAAGTGGCTGTTTTGTTACAAACCAATTACGGGAGCCAAATACACAGGGAAGGACTGGAACTACAGCTCATTCACAAGTTCAATTCTCACACCTCTGGATTAAACAAAGATACTGGATGGTTAGTCCATTACCTACCTATCAAACAATGAAGGCGACAGTGGTTCTTTGTCTTTGAAGAATCTCATGATACCATCTAAATGTTTCATCAGTCTTTAAGTGTTTCCTGACTCTTTGTTGTTTGCTAATTAATGGTTCTTATCTGCCACCTTTGACTATCTAGTCTTTAGGTGCTTATAGACTATTTGTTTTCCCTATTGCTTTCCAGCTCCGCTTTCCCTTGATATATTTTTCACCCACTGCCTTTTCCTGTTTCCCTGCCCCCCCCCTCCTAATTTTCTCATCTGAGGAAGTGGGCTGTGCCCACGAAAACTCGTGATACCATCTACATGTTTTGTTAGTCTGTACAGGTAAACTGAAAAAACAACAAATAGTCTGGTAGCACTTTATAGATTAACTTGGCTACCCCCTAAAGCTTCTAAAGATTTATAGTTGGGTGTGAGAACCAAAGTTTAAATAGGGGAAACTGATCAGGTTTCTAGGTTGACTGGTTGCTTTCCACCTAATTCCTCAATAGTAAACCCATGTTTCTTAGTTTAAAAAAAAAAAAGCAACTCCATGTCTTTTTATATGTTTTATTAAACACTTAAAACAAAAACTTAAACCAAGAAAACTTACCACCAAATCAAGCTACTATCATTAATAAGAAACTAAACTAAAACTAAGGCAATTCATCTGTCAAAATCAACCACTTAGCATCTATATTGGACTTGAATTACATGGTCAAATTAGCTAAATCATCAAATTAATACAAAAAATAATCCTTCTATGCATTCTAAGGAGACTTATTAAGTGGCGGCTCATTTGGTTATGAATCCCAACTAAAGTCAATCACATATATAGTTTCAATGATTAAATATCAACACTGAAACTAAATTATCTAATGTCAGAACCAAAGATCCCATGATAAGTCTCCTCCTCAGATTTGGATCCTTGTGTGGTGGTTCACCTTTTCTAATCTTCATCCCCTAGCAAACATATGATCAAACAATCTTTAACAGAACACTCTTGAGAAGCAGAAGTTACCAGAAATTCCAGATGATAATCTCAAGTATCTCAGGCCTTCTAAATGTAGAATGCAGAATACACTGTAAGTAATTTTATAAGACTATAGTTGAGAATGTTTAAACTTGAGGATCCTTCCCATCAGACACCTTCCCCATGTTGTCACACATGCAGGCACATAGTCACACTTTTACATCTTAAGAATAAAAGGAACTAGGATATCTCCCCGATAATAACAACAGAAAAAGGAAAAAGAAGTATGATCATCTTCTTGACTTGCATAGAACAGGAACTAGAATGCTAGTTGGGAGTCAGACCATGGTGGTCTGCTGGCACAAGGCTTTTTGCTAGCAAGTCTTTGGGTGTAGGCATAGTGTGACCCTAACAGCATCACATGACAAGAGTGTTAAGTTGCTTACTGGTATCTGGTAGTGTGTTTCAGCTGGCCTGACAAGTTCAGTGTACCCCAATTCACAATCTGTATCTATATGTCATGTAAGGTATCATTTGAAAACTAATAACACACTGATCATTAATATTCTTGCATGTGTGCTTCTTGTAAGCATAACAATTTTATATACAAGATCTTTTTTCAGGGAAAAGGCAATGTGCTACATTTATTGAGAACATAATACAGAAATCAGCATATGCATAAACACATGCAAACATAAATACACACATACACCCCACACAATGTTATAGTTACCAATCAGAGAATCAGACTAACTTTGTGGCCAGTTAGGTTGGGCGTTAGGAGGGAGTCAGATTCTATCAGTTACAATTCTGATGTTCTGAAGCTGTTGGCAGTAAAACCAAAGACTCATGGAAAGACACTCCATCTTTAATAGGAATTCCTTCTTTTACAAGTCTGAGTTTTGCTATATCATCTTGTAATCAACTATTTTGCTATACATATTTATCTGGAAATTGTTTTCATTATTGTTTAAAATCAGTCTGCTGATGACTTTTCTGGGTGTTACCCCACATTGGTATCAATGGGATTTGTTATCTTCAAACATTGAGGCTTCGTCTACACTGCAAGGTTTTTGCACAAAAACGCATGGAGCGTCCACACCTCAAATGCGCTTTTGCGCAAGTAAATCAACAGTTAAACGGCAGAACAGAGGGCTTTTACCGGTGTAGGTAAACCTCCTTCTACAAGGCATAACTCCTTTTTGCTCTATAGCTATTGCACAAAAAGGTAAGTGTGGACACTCCAGAGGGGTTTCTTGCACAAGAAATACCTATGGGAAAAAGCACAGGTGTTCTGATGGCCATTCTGTGAATGGCCATAAGAGCTTTCTTGCGCAAGAACGTTCATGCAGTGTGTGGATGCTCTTGTGCAAGAAGTTTTTACGCAAAAACTCTTTGAGGTGTGGACATGCTCTTGCGCAAGAAGTTTTTGCACAAAAGGCCTCTTGCGCAAGAAACATGTAGTGTAGACGTAGCCTGAGAGCATTTGCTTCTAAAGTCATCAATCTGCTCTCATAATGATGGGAGTGTTTTTGTGACTACCAGTATCGCTGAGCTCTTGGCTCCCCCCTTTTGATACATCTGAGCCTAAAAATGACCTTCAAACTTATCTAATGAACATATGCATTCTCCATTCATACCAAAACACTATCACAACAAAGTACAGTACTGTTTGTAATTACAAATCACAAAATTTTTTAACATCTATTACTTACATCAACAAACCCTATAACACATGGTGACCATAATCACTCGCTAAGACTGTTCTGGTTTGTTCCTAACTTGACACCAGTAATGGACATGAACAGCCTGCTTGGTGCATCTTTACTAATGGTACCAGCCCATTCCTTCCTGCTATTCAGAAAGACTAGCTGGCAGGGTACACTAAGGCACGTTACTTTGCATAGGCTTATTATTATATTTTTTATAAACACTGGAATGCTGCATTTTTGCTCCATGGCCAAACAATAAACATCCAAGGGACAGTACTAATATGAAGGAAATGTGGAACTAGAATGTGTTCACCAGACAGGTCTGGGGAATGGTAAACTGGTTTCAGTATTTTAATTCTCCTTTAGCAATCCTGCTGTGGGTTTTTTGTAGTTTTTGTTCTGGGGGGGTTTGTTGGTTTTTTTGTTCGTTTGCTTGTTTGTTTTTGTTTTATCAGTGTGGTCTCTCCATACCCTAAGAATCAGTAAAATTTGAGTAAGATGAAGGAATATTTTGCTCTTTTGTCCCTTTGATCAAGATATATTTATCAAATTGGGACTATGCCTGCCAAACTGGATCAGACAATGATCCTGCACTCAGAAAGAATGCATAGTTTATGTGATTGTGAAACTCTCAGTATACCAAATAAAGGATGTTTTAAATTTGTTTACTAGCTATTTAAAGAGTGAAGAGTAGTATTGGAACTTTGTGTGAATTTTCATGAAGAGCATCAAGATTGCTGGCTTGTGATTAATTGAGGCAGCTTGAGAGAGTTACAGACCAGAGGTTACAAACATATTTTCTATAGGAGGACCAAAATAGTATGTGAAATTATTTACTTTTTCTATTTCTGGCTTTTACCAAGATAATAATTATATTGTAATGCCACAGGCATTGATGTTACATCAAAGAAAAAATACAACTGTAGCTTTTGTGATCCCAATGCAAGTTTACAAAGCGGTTGTCAGGCTTGTACAATATATATTTCTCCTCTATCACTATCCCACTATGCTGTGGTATTCTTTGTGCCTCATTTGTGAAACTTGTGATCTTTCTGTCTATAAATTCTTAAGTTCATAAGTAAGATGTTCCTGATATGTCTGATTTCTACTACTACAAATAAATTCATTTTGCACTTATTCTAAAATAGAGGACACCTGCCAAGATGTAGTCTTCCCTCTCTGTTTCACTAAATATTCATATTGATGCTAAGGGTATAACAGGTTGTGTGTAAAAGTCCTTGCCAGACTCCAGAGCCTGTCCAAAATCAGCATGGAGTTAGGATTCCATTCTGATTGTAAACATCAAAACAGATCCCCCCATATGTTGGTAGTTTGCAAAACCCCAAAAGAGATGCAATTTGCATAACTTGGTCCCCATGTCTATAGATACCCCACACACCCTTCCTTTCTTCCATGTGCCCCCAACATCACCAGTGTGGCTGCAGAATGTCCCCTTTGTTTGAGGTTTCATGTGGTTCGTGACTATTCATTTCCCCCACATTCCTTTAGATGTTGTTACTTCCCCTCCCCAATATTCTGCCCTGACATTCAGAGTATGTCAGGAAGTGTCCGACCACAGTCTCAGGCCTGGTCTACACTTAAAATATAGGTTGACATAGCTATTTCACTTACGCTGTGGGAAAAATGCTTCCCGCTCCCCCATGTAGACACAGCCAATTTTCCCCTTCTCCCTCATGTAGACACACTGGTTGACAGAAGAATGCTTGCATTGACTGAGATACTGTGGGGAGATGATTTTACTGTACTCACAGTCTTTAAACCTTCATTCATCTGCCCTGTGTCTGCCCTATGGGGTTATGCTGGTGTAGCTACAGTGTCATAGCAAAGCCATTTTAATCCCCCTAGTGTAGACATACCTTTAGATGTATTTTTCCTTCAATAGCCATACTATTTTGATATTGTAATATCACCATCCTTTCTGACTTATTGTCCTGATGTATTGAGTGTGAAGTTTAAATGCCGTTTAACTTCTCTCTCTCTCTCTCTCACACACACACACACACACACACACACACACAGCTGTTATGTATTAGCTAGGCAGAGGGGTGAAAAGCCAAACTATCTGGGATTGACATAAACTCAGTAAATTGGATTCTGCTCTCAGTCATGCCAGTGCACCCCTCTTGACTTCAAAGAAGCTGGATCGATGTAACCAGCATGTGCATTATGTAAATTTTATGAGCGTAATCATGATTGTTGATTGATGAGCCACCTTGCCCCCATATATGCATACAAGAATTTTATTTAGTAATGTGTTACTGACATGTAAAAGAATTGTTGACACTACAAATTATTTATTCACATAGTATTAAGGACTTGATCCAGTGCTCAATGAACTCAAAGCAGAGCTGGACCAGACTTTGCTGGTCCTTGTAGTGTGGGGGAGTCGACTCCAGGCACTCCAGAAGGGGAGGGTCCTTGAGATAAGGGGTGAGGGTAGGGCAGCTAACCCTCAAAGCCACCCAGGGCTGAAGTGGCAATTTAAAGGGCCTTCTCCTGTTGGTAGCCCTGAGTCAATGGGAGTCTTTACATTGACTTGAAGGGACACCGAATCATGCCCTTAAACAGAAAATGACAGAAACAATATGGAAATACAGCAGTAGTGGTTCAGTCACAACACTATAAATATTTCTTTATGAATGTCATTAATTATTTTTTTTCATTAGTTCATCCCACTTCATTTTTCAGCCCATGTCTACACGAGGAAACTATTTCAAAATAACTAAATTTGAATTAACTCCCGATTTTACAAAATTGAAATATTGTGTCCCCACTACAAGGAAGCTTCGAAATTAGTCTGAGGCAGACTCCATTAATGTGGAAGCACTACCTCAACTTAAAGCCCGAGGAAGCACTGGGGACTAATAAATTCAATTACTCTGGAGGGTATTTATTTTGTAATAACAGCACCGGCACATCAACATTACCGTTATTTCGAAATAACTATTTAAAAATTAGCATTATTCCCTGAGAAAAGCAGGAGTACAGATTTTGAAATAAGTGGCCCCATATTTTGAAATAATGGGCTTGTGTGGCTGCTCCGCTTATGAATTTGACCTAAGGGAGATATTTTGAAATGAAGCCCTAGTATAATCCCGGACTTCGATAGCTAGCTTGCTATAAGGCATTTAATTCATCTGTTCCTCTGAATTTCTTTGCTACTGTCAGTCACATATTTTTAGTTGGTATTTGTTTTTACAGGTTTTGTGATTCAGTCAGGAACCTTCTAAACATGTTTAACTTCAACAAAACAGAGCATTTCCCAAAATCATAGTATAACAGAAATATAAAAGCTATATCCCTGAAACAGCTCTTGCATCAATTGTCTAGCATTAGACCACAAGACATGAAAAGTCATGCAGAGCTTTTAGGGTGAAATTCAAGCAGAAGTTTGTCCCCTGGATGTACAGCCAAGTCCAATAGGGACTATGCATCTAGATCAGCAACTCAAGGTTTTTAGCACAGTCTGTAAAAGAAAAAAAAACAACAGAACAATTTTAATGGATACAAATTATTTTGGTTCTGGCCTCATTGGCCCTAAAGAAAGGAAAGATGGTTTTGTGGTTAAGGTATGTGACCAGAACTCTGCTACAGACTATTTGTATAGTTCAGGGACCAGGTCATGGGGGTAGGCCTATTCGATTACAGGAGTCAGGGAAACTAGGAGTGGGACTAGTTCAAGGTAGGAGCCTTGAATAAGACTAGATTGAGGCTGAAGCCATGAAGAAGCAAAGTCAGCCCAGGGTTTGGAGAACAAGTAGTGCAGGAGGCTCAGGGCATGTCTACACTGCAGTTAGACACTCACAGCTGGCCCATACCAACTGACTAAGATTCAGGTTAGAGCAGTGTTTTTCAACCAGTGGTACTTGAGAGCAGTCTGGGGGGATACATCAACACAACTGAAATTTGGAGAAAACTTAATTTTTGTTTTAAGTTTTACAGCGCTTTATTATTTTTGTACTTTTTATACCCAAAAATTTCATCACCCACCTGGCTACAATTAAGTTGTTTAAACAAATATGTTGCAATAGTAGAAAAAAAATTGTGTGTCTGAAAACTGTGGGTACTGGGGGTACTTACAATTTTGTTTTTAAAAAAGGGGTACTTTATTAAAAAAAGGTTGAGATACACTGGGTTAGAAAATATTTAATTGTGGTATAGACATTCAGGCTCAGACTGCAGCCCCTGCTCTGGGAATCCTCCCACCTAGAGCCCAGGCACCAGACTGAGCCACAATTAAAAAGTTTCTTAGTCCAAGCTCTATGAGTGTGAGTCAGCTGGCATGCACCAGCCACTGGTTTTTAATTGCAGTATGGATATGCCTAGACAGTGCCTGGACATATGCACTGAACAGCCATTGAGCTCTTGCTGCTTCTGGATTTAAGAACTGCCTGGTAGCTTCCTCAGTCAATCCAGCAGTGTGGTCTGTCAGGAAGTTTGGCTGAGTGTTAGGAGTACTGAGCAGGTGCAGCTGCACAGCCCTACTCCTGACTGCGGTTTTGGACAAGTCACTTTCTCTCTCTTTGTCTCAGATTCCACATCTGTAAAATGGGCATGAGTAACAATTCTTGCACAGTTCCCCCTGTGATAGGATGAATGTTTTAAATTATCTTAGATCTGTGGATGGAAAGCATAATAGGATTACAGAGTAATTAACTCTTCTTTCTACTCTATCACCCTTACAGAAAATGGTACAAGTATTCTATGATGTTTCTCCCAAATATGGCAATTTCCCAGACAATTTACTCTTCAGGCATGATGCTCTTATTACTAGGATACCCTAATTCTCTCGGTTTTTAAAAAATAAGTGCAGATTATATACTTTTAAAAGATTAAACCAGATGTTCTTCTTCTTCTGCTCTGTTTTGTTATCAATGCAGTCTTTGTTTAGTCACTCACAGCTGTTATCATCCATTTTAACTGGGTTGGTCCAATGATGGTATTTTTCATACAGAAACAAAACCTTTAGTAAGGCATTTACTAAACAAGATAATTAAAGGAGGAAATTAGAAAAGCATTTTCTCCATTTCTTGTGGTTGAGGCTCAGAACAGAAGAGTTAGGTCAGCTCTTAGATGTGAAATTCAAACTTTCGTGCATGGGCTGGGTGAATAGCCTAAAGCAAGGCTGTACAATATATTCCATGAGTTACTTTAAAATATAATTTACTATGTATCATAAATACACTAAAACTCCCACTATACAAATTTATACCACAAGATTATATAAGAAACCAGCTGGATAAATCATTTTATCTTCAAACAGTATGCATGAAAGCTATGCATAATAACTAAGAGGTTATATATTGTTTGACTAGAAGACAAATTATTTAACTGCTTCATTCCTACAGAGCCAAAATAATTCTAATCACAATAACAGAGTCTGATTTATCAGACTCATTATATCTTAACTAAATTTGACCTAACCGCTCTCTTCAGTAGCAACACAAATGCACATTTAGCATCCCATTTTCCCACTATCCTATTGCTAAAAAAATGCTCACATATTCCGTTAATAATGAATCCTGTAAATAACATTTGTACGCATCTGTTTGCTAGAGCAAAGTAGGCAGACCACATTATCTATTTGATGCCTGAAGACCTTGTAGCATTAAACAAAGAGTTTGTAGACCAAGCAGCAGAAAATGAGATCCTATACCTGGAAAAGTTCAGCCTCTCCTAGAGGTAACATGTTTATATTTAAGGATTGCCAATAAACTCCTAGAAGAAACAATAATGAGCAACCTATCCAGTGGAAGATTAAGAGAACATATACATTTGGAACTTAAATTTTCCCTACTTTCTCATACTTCCTTATGTTTTTTCAGCTTTTACTAGTTGGAAGCCATATACAGGCCATGTCTAAAGAAAAAGGTGAAAGTAGGGGGTTCCCTACACACTCACTTTTTTGTTTATTTTGCTTTGGGGGCTTTCTTCCTTTGGTTCCAGGGTGGAAGAAGAGAAGACTGTGGGGGGATGAGGGAAATGAGGAATCAAATTCAGAACTCCAAAATGGAAAACCAACATTTTTCAGTTTCCAAAAATGGAAATGTTTGATTTAATTAAATAAGATGAAGTGTATGTTCAATTTTAAAAAATCCCTTGGAAAACTTGCTTTTTAGTTTGAGAAGCTTCAAACAGGCATGTTCCCATGAAATCTTTGGTGGAAAATAAAGACATTTTTCTCAACCAGCTGTACAGGATGGAATAGTTCTGTTGTTATCACTGAAGACTTTGTGGCCATAGCATTTTCTACCCCTGCCAAATGGAAGGGTTAGTTTCAGCTGGAGATATGAATAGTTATGGATCCTGGTAGACTTTAAGAGATGGATGTGAAGTTGAGGAGCTGGCAGTGTTTGTTTTCTTTCATATTTGGCTCACAGCTCAAGCTCTGAGAATTTCTTAATTCAGAATGAGATGCCACTGCCAGTAGATCATCCTTGTCAATTCTTGCTTGCTTTGATCAGCAACAAAGTATTTTTCAATGTTGACATAAATAAATCATTGGTAGTCTTCAGTGTCAACAGTCCATTTAGATAACTGTGGCAGATCACACCTGTAAAAACCTATTGTCTTAGGCTAGCTAAAGCCTCTGGCACACAACACTGCATCAGTTTACACTTGAGTCACACTCTGAAAGTGAGTTTACATTTGGGAAGAGGAACCCTGTGCCAAGCAATATGAAAGGTAGAATACTATGAACCAAATCAATGCAATGACAACCAATAATAAGGAAATGGATAGTGTCCAGAAGATTCCTGAGGTTCTGGGTGAAGACAAAGCAGATGAGGCGAGTGAGGTATTTTGAGCTGGGCATCTCCCAAATGACTGTCAGTACTAACTAGCTAGTACAGTACAAAATAGCTAATGTCCCAGGAGTTGCTGTGTTTTCAGATGAAAAATAATAGCTCTTTATAAAGTTAATACAGAGATCTCTGAATGCTTTACAAAAGAAAACATTATCATCACAAAGAGATTGATGTACCTGGTACCTCATTAGAAGCCAGAAAAGATTAAGTCAATTACCAACCAGTCTAATTCCAGAAATTGTCAAATCTCAGATACGATTAATATAAAAATCAGTCTTATCCATAGCTTTGGCTCCAGGATCAGCCGTCCAACCACATATACCCCAACACACACACACAGACATATTATTATGCCTTGGTCCTGGATTCACTTATCCTGGCTATGGGCAGATTCCTGAGAGAGTATACTGCGAATATCCTGCTTCTGAAAGTGTGGGCATCGGAGCAGGTGGCTTTTGAACTTTCCTGTGAATAGGTCAGCTTGCCACAAGGTCAACAACTGCAATTTTGGGAGGCTTCTAAGGCCACTGACAATTGGTGCTGGATTTTTTCTGTAGCTCTGTGGGATACATGATACACTGGTGTACCACAAAATATACAATAGGTTTTAAAAGAACCTCACTAACTCCAAAGAAACAATCATGGCGAGAAAGTAAAAACAACATCTTAAATATTTCTAAAATTCAGCAGATAGACAAGAATAGTTTCTTTGGGTGCAGTTACATTAAAATGTCACCTAAATGATCTGCATTTAAATATACACTCCCATATATTCATATATATATATGAGTAATTTCCTGATAGAGCCATTGCAAATACTAAGGATATGACACAATTTAAAAATAGCATTTTATTTTTAAAACTTTTATTTTTAAAAAATGAAATATTCCTTTGGTAAGTTTCATAAATACTAATTTAGAATTGCAACTACCAAAGGCAAGGTAGTTCCCATCCTTGTCTCTCATTTTTTAATTCATCTTTTAAAAAATCCTAATAAGGTAAAGATCCAAAACAGCTCTATCTTTAACTTCAGTGGCAAATTTTTAAAATCCAGGTTTTTTTTTTTTGTTTTTTTTTTTTTTACCGTTTTCAAAATTAAGTTTTTTAATCTCACTATTTTATATCAATGTATATCTAAAATCTAGGGAAATAGTTAATAGTTATGAAGCTGTAATATATTTCAATTTAATGAAAATCAGCAACTGAATTATAGTACTTGTAAAACACACTTTATTTCCTTAGAGTTGATAACTTGTTAATACTGCCTGCACATATGGCTATTATTTTGAATTCATAACTTGTAATGTTTTTAATTTATTGCCAGAAAGCCAAGCTAGATGGCTCTGGCTATCTTGTCTTTAATAAGGAACTCTGACCTCAAAACTGACTGGCTTTACAAGAATTTTAGAGAGTGATCAAAAGAGAATCTCCCTTACGCTACAGCAGCAATGTGTTTTCTGTCTCAGCTGAACTTGGACCAGCTAGTGATTTATTTTGAGGAACATGTTGCAGATAAGCAAAAAGTCATCTGGAAACTTTCTTTCCAAATGGTAAATTTCTGGAAGTTTCCTCATTTAGAAGCAATTTCTGGAAAAATTCTTGATTAATATGAGTCCGAGAATAAACTTTAAAATGATGGCTTTGTTATTGCTTTGGCACAACATGTTAACAACACTGTGAGTTCTGCCAAACTGTGAGAGTTCTTTCAGATGGATTATGGCCTTGTTTACATATCCAGCTGTACTTATTGTCAATGGTGGTAATCTAACAATGACCCCAGTAGGGGTGCCCATTAGGGGAGGGTATACTAACTGGAGTTTACTTTGTTTAAATTGAGCAAGCATGAACAGCAGTACTCTGATCTTTTGGGAATCTGTTGGAATCCTACATTTTCTGCATTTTCTGTTTAGGTTTATTTAATGGGGATATTTGGGTTGCTTAAAATTTGCAATCCACAAAATTACAGTGTAAAATCACTTCAAAATGTGTAATGTAGTCTATACAGAAGTGAGTACTGAACATAGGTAAGTTTCATATTACAAAAGTCCTTTTGATTACTCAGCTAAATAAGTTTTTCACAAGCAAGTAAAACATTTGCAGGATCATGCCCTTAACTTTGCTGGGTTGTGTGTTTGTTTTGTTTTGTTTTGTTTTGGGAGCAGGGGAGAGTCTTCTTTTTATGAAAATGTATCTAATAAACAAGTTTAACAGAAAATATCTTTTGTTACTTCCATGTAAATCACACTCAAGCAAAGCAGATAAGCAGTTAGAGGAAGGATAATCAAATCAGTAAGTCTACTGCAGAAATATGATAATTTTATAATGCTGTGCCTATGAACTGTTACTGCTTTCATTTTTCAGGTTCTTACAGTACCCTTCTCCTGAATACAAAAATTTGTAAAGTGTGAACTTCATTATATCAGGCTGAACATTACCAGACAGAGGTTATAGTTCATAAGGAGTGCAGAGGAAATTGAGACTTCACTAGGAAAAACTGGCATTTTGTATATTTTATACTGTTTCCAGTATATGTTTGAACCTGAAATAGTGTTTCCTTTTTCAGTGTCTGAATGTGTTTCTGGCTGCCATGTACATTAGGAAAGCTTAGATGGTTTCAGATGATGTAGTGAATTATACTGAAGCTGGGGTCCTTCCTCTTTTCAATTTAGGTCAATGATGAAACATGCTGATTATTTTTAGACAGACAAGGTGGGTAAGATAATATATTTTATTGGACCAACTGCTGTTAGTGAGACAGACAAGCTAATGAACTACACAGAGATCTTTGGGTCTGATAAATATACACTGTGTGTGGGGGGGGGGGGGGGGGGAGGAGGGGGGTTTAGACACTCATGAAAATAGTTAAACTTACAATTTTTGATGAATCCCTTACCAACAATATTTAAATAAACTTTTCAAATAAACTTTTTTTTTTATCAGTAGTAGCCCTACGATGAATCCCAGCTTCATTGACATTGATTGCAAATCTTGTATGGGCCCAGGATTTTACCTATTGTATTTCTCAGCATATTAGCAAGCTTTCAATCATCCTTAATCTCACTGAGTGGTATCTTAAACCACTACAGGTTGAACCTCTCTAGTCCAGCACTCAGAGAATTTGCTGAATGACAGGAGGTCTATATTATCTAACAGCATTACCGACACTTGCACTGCTTACTGGGCTCTTATAAGACGTTTAGCGATAAATTAGAGCTAAATAACAGCACAGAACTCTGAAAGCCAGAACTGGTGACTGTAAAAAAAAAAAAACGTTATGGGATCACAGGAATCTTGGCCATACCCTTGACAAGTGGGTATCCAGCTACCTAAAATCATGCTGGACCACAGATTTTACTGGACCAGAGAGTGCTGGACTGGAGAGGTTAGACCTGCAGTAGCTTCATTGACTAGAAAGGCTGCTTTCATTCTGGTGAACATGGATCCCATCAAAATGGAAAGAAGAAATTATTTGCTTTTTTTTCATTATTCCTGAGGAATTTACATCTGTCTCATACCAAGATCAATTTTTCCAATCATATTTTTCCTTTTATGTTTTCTTAAAATAAGATGTATGTGGTGCCTTTTGCATGAGAGTGAATTTCACTCTGATGGAGGCTCAAATGCCAGTCTCATGTCTTCCTTTTTTTCTGCAGTCAAAACCAAATAAAAATACATTTTTGCTATTTACAGGTACTGTTCTTTTTACATACATCCTTTTTATATGTCTGTAGCACTTTGGCCTGTGTTCTTGATTTACTGATTTATACAGAATCAAATCCATCTGCCCCCCACAGGAACCCTTTGTGAGTGTTGCCATTCATTTTGGCTGGAGCAGGATTAGGCCCATATTCTACCTTTGCTCTATATGCAAAACTTCTGTTGATTCATGTTTAGACTCTTTCTTTTAGTGGAGTGACATTCAGTTTACTCCTTTCTCTAAATGCATTTTTCCTCATTTTTGGTACAGGCTTCACATTTTGTAATGTACCACAGAGGGATGTTACAATTGATTAACGTCTACTAGATCAGTGCATGGTTTTGCAAACTTATCCTTTTTTCAAGCCAGCCAGTTTTCCTGTATCTATGAATGAGTGACAATAAATATTCTTCCAGTTCAGAAACCAAAAAGGATTAAACATGTGTTGCAATGAAATGGAATACCTGGAAACTCTAGAAATGTGCTCATCTTGTTCAGTAAACAGTCCCATTAAAACCTGAGGTTTTCAAGATATCCATACGGAAGGTGGAGATTAGGCCTGCCTGATCTATTTTAGAATCCGTGCCGGTCCCTAGTGTCATGGTTCCTAGCAGCAACATAAGTTATAATTCTAGGGGAGATAGGAACATCAAATGGGTCTCACCAATTGCCAGTATACCTGTGAATAATTAAGCTTCCTGAGGGACCCTAAGGCTATGTCTACACTGAGCATTGTTGCGCAATAAGATATGCAAATGAGGCACGGGGTCTTTGAAGCAGAGCCAGTCTCTGGGCAATCTAATGAGTGCAGCTGACCTGTACTACGCTGTCTGATTGGCTATGCTGCCTGATGGATTGGAAGAGTCAGCAGACCAGCTCAAATACAGCTGGAGTTGGTCAGTGGCTGCTCAAAGCATTCCCCTCATCTATGAAGGCTCCTGCACTAGCTTGCTCCCAACCATGTTCCATCCCTGCTCCTGCCTTGACCTCTGCCTTACCCCTCTCTTACCTCAGCCCAGATAGCTTGGTCCTGATCTTTGGCTCCAATTCTGACTCCTGGCCTCTCTGGCTCTGACTGTTAGCTCCAATTCCTGGCTACTGACTCTTGCTCTAATCACTGGGCATCACTGCTCATCTTGTAAAAGTTCTAAAAATTACCTGTGATTGATAAAAATAGTTATTTAGCTGTGCAGCAAAGTGTCATGCAAAAAATCCAGGTTGAAGTCCACCTTACATTTTGTGTATTAAGCCACCAGAGTAATGATCCCAGTCAAATTGATAATATATTGCAAGAGGAAGAGATGAGTGAAAATGGCAATACTTACAAGTTGTTCCCAATGGTTTGTAACAGGCCTGCATTATAATTTTATAGGTAGCTATCCTCCTTCTCAGCTTGGGATTCTTGTCTGTGATGCTGCTCCTGCTGAGGCTGAAGCAGACAGATAGCCATGATATAAAAAACCCAAAAAACCAGTGAGAAACCTGGCCTTGTGTAGAATGAGAGGGTGAATGAAACCCTAATAAAACTACTCAGATTGGGCCAACATTTTGGGTCATTGTCATGGAAGTAAAAACCTCCCTGATGTATGCATTCTAGAAAACAGAGACATTAAATAACCAATAGGTCATTTAGTTCATCACTATAGAAGTCTTTCCTAAAGTATGGTTATGGGCTCATTAGCCATTTTAGATTTAAATGTCTCAGGTAATGAAGCTCTTTCTATATTGACTCTTTATTCCTTTTAAAGGCAAAAGAAAGCCAAAGCAAAATATTGTCATTTAACCTATATTTAAAAATGTACCATTTTGAAATCAACCCATAAAAAGGTAGTTGTCTCAGTGAATTGATAATAGGTACTGAGCTTTTTTCATTTTCATTTTAGCAATGACTAAAAGCTATTACCATTTATGGCTTCTCAATAGCCGACAGTATTAGAAATGAATTGGTGTCACCTGCATCATGATATTCAACATCCCAGTGGACGCTTTGTTGCCAGTCAAAGCAAGGTGCCCAAGAACTGAACGAGCCCTTTTTATCTGATTATCAAGACTGAACAGCTCTTTCACCTCTACAGGTAGCCCGTTCAGATCAGGTCTAACGCACTTTGGATCGGCAATTATAAGAGATGCAATTGGCACTGCCAGACCTGTTTAAGAATGAAAATGTCTCCGGCCTCTCCTGTTTGTGGGCTGCAAAAAACAGTAATGAAACAGACATTAATTACAGTTTGGACTTTCCTGGTTGGGTACCCGCAGGACCAGACCAGTTCCAAACAAGGGGATTTGCTGTACCAGGGGAGATCCCCTGCCATTGGCGTCTTAGCCCCCCGCCCCTCCCTACTACCTGCTGCTTACAGCCTGCGCTTGGCCCCACTGCCACCAGGCTCAGGCTTTGGCCCTGGACCCACTGCCACTGGGCTCTGGCACCAGACCACCCTGCTGCCAGTCTGGCTGGGGCTCCCCAGAGCAGGAGCTCCCCACTGCACAGCGGGGCCGGAGCTCCTCAGTGGCTGGGTCTGGAGCTCCCTGCTGTGCCACCAGACCTGCTGCTTCTGGGGCCAGAACTCCCCACTGCTCTGCCAGCTGCCTCCATGGCCAGAGCTCCCTGGAGCTGGAGCCCCAGACCCTCCTGCCATGGGCAACCCTGCCGCGCATCCAGCCTTGCTGTCAGACCTCCCTAACACCGACCAAAGAGTTCTGGTTTAGGGAGGTACAACCTGTACTACTAGTGGGATAACTGACAGTAGTGTATAAACAGCTTCCTTTTAGCCTTCCCTGAGTGCCTCATTAACTATTTGGGGCACTGCATGTTGGCAACTGGAATTAAGATCCAACTAAAGATCCCCCTTTTCACAAGTTCCCATCAACAACTGACATCTTTGCTATCTCTTCTAATGGCAGAGTGTAAACTTGCCCTCTCGGGGACCACTCCCTCCCCCCCATACCATGTGTCTTACATGGCTTTATGCAATCATCCCACCATCACATCTCAGTTCAGATACAACTCTCATGAGTATTAATCACTTACAACAAAATGGGCACAACTCCTAAGTTTACTTTTCTTTCCTGTCTCTTCTGAGTGGCTTCTTGTGTATATTTTATTTCCTTGAGTATGAGAACTCATGTCTCCAAGAAGATGGCTTTGAATTTAAATATAGATGCAGGTGATTTGTAATAGAAGACAGCTTTCATTCTCACTCATTTGGACTGTACTTTCTTAACTTATTGCCTGTTACCAAATATTCCTCAAATATTCCCAGGAATGACGGAAGATGAATGAGACGTGAAGGTGACACATGCAGTCTACAGAAGGAAACTGATGCCCCAGTTGCTCACTAAAGAGACATACTGGCATTAGTAAGAAATGCACTCATCCAGCTGCCTTCTCAGCTGGAAGAAAGGTGTTAAGCAGCAGCTGTAAGGCAAGAGGTGGATGCTTAAACTGAGAGAAATAAAAACTGTTAAGTCTCCAGTCGAAGAGTCATCTCTTCCGAGACTCCTGACTCACTTCCTTGAAACTTCATGAATGTTTTTGACTTATCAGCTTCAGGTCAATTTATTATTCAGCTGCTGCCTACATAAACTGAACCAGAAATATTTGAGGTTAATTCACCTCTCCTAGCAATGCTAGGAATCCTTCTGTTCTGAGCTTCTGAAAATGAAGCATTCAGCATTGTGTTTGTTAGCAGTCATTTTTAACCAAGTACTCATACATGAAGATCCAGATTTTGGCAAGTGGCTTCCAGTGCGAATATTTGAAGTCTTGCATCTATCTGATTTCAGGTGTTATACAGGTAGGGTGACCATATTTTTCAAAGAGAAAATAGGACACCCTCAGCCACTTGCCTGAGGGCCTCCCTAGGCTGTTGCTGGAACCCTGAAGTATGAAGGGGGTGAATGGAGATGCCAGCGCCTCGCAGTGGGAAGAAAGAAGCATTCTAGCATGCAGGAGGCCCATGCTGTTGCTGGTCTCTGGAACTCTGCAGGGGCCCCACATGCTGGAATACTTCCCCCTTCCCCTCCTCCACCCCACTCCACCTCCCACAGGGGGCCAGCATTGCCACTCACCCACTTCATGCTGCACTCCACTTTTTTGATAAAAGTGGACATTTGTCTGGTTTTCTCCAGCCAAATGATCAAGTTAGCAAGGGCAAATGGGAAAAATGTCTTCTTTTGGAAAAATAAAGTCGGGACAGCCTTAACAGGGATTTAAAAAAGGACTGTCTCGGCCAACACAGGGCATATATGGTCATCCTAAATATAGGTAGCTATGTATCCAAGATGAAGTCTAATTTTAGCCCCCAGCATTGTTCATGAGAACTAAAATGTGGATCTCTCTTTTCACTGGTGAAAAAGACCATATAAAATATGATAGTGAGAAGCCAACCTGAAAATCATCATACCTGTTCTAAAATCTCAGGAGCCTGACTCATCATTACTTTACACCTGTTTGAAATCAGTTACGTGACACTGACATAGAATAGAATTAATACAGTGGTGATTCAAATTTACTGTGTACAAGTCCCATTTGCTAAAATAATAACTCAATTATTAAAATATCCTCACATACAGCATAGTAATTTTGAATGTTTATAGCTAAAATGGAATTTATAAGCTACACTGTATTTCTATATCCTTTACTTTATAGTGGTAAGTTTCCAGAATATGCCAAGGAATATACAGAGATTTTAGCCAGCTCATAATTTAGTATAAAATAAGACATTTAAACCTGGGGAAAAAATGAGAATGGTAGAACTATCAAACTATGTGTGCAATTTCCTTGTGCTCAAATTGCATTTTCTCCTTTCAGTGTTATACGGAACAGGGTCTTGCCCTCTAGATTAGAGACTTTTGCATTAGAGGAAACTAGGTTATGTCTTCCACTGTCAGAGATAGAAATTATGAGCTAGAGTGCATTTTAGCCAGTCACTCTGAAAAATATTAGCCCAAGGGGGTAATAATTAGAACTGTTTTTGTCAGGTGACTGCATTTTAAGCAGTGATGTGTCTGAGAATCTAGCTGAGGGGTTTAATATAAATATAAATATTTTTTTAGTCAGCATTTGCTGGCTTTTTTTCTCTTACTTTTTTATTTCAAAAGTAAGCACTTTTTTAGAAATTATCAGCTAGAATGTAATACTGCTTAGCATTACAGTGACCTGATAATATTATTTCCTTCAGAAACGAATAATTCAGTGCAGTAGGAGAAGTTCATATCTATAGCTGTAAACGAGCCCATTACTTCTGTCATTCTCAGGCATCTGCACCTGCATGCACAAAATGCAGGCTAAATATGTGCATTTTTTTTCATGTTTTAAAAGTTACAGATACTCTTGTATTTAATTTAACTGAGTTATCATTCAAATTAAGAAAAGGATTTTTATATCCTAGTGATTGAGTGATTATATACTTCCGTAGTTTGCAAATGGTTTGCTCTTGCTATAGTTGCCTCTGTGTTGGGGAGGAATATGTGCAACTGTGAGTTTTGGAACAGGGACTTGTTCTGTTGCCAAATTAGAATTACTGATAAAATCAGAGAGAGACTCTGATTCTGCAGGCTGAAGTCTGGGGGCTCTATAGGAACTCAGGAGTCCACCAGCATGGAGCAGCCTGCAGGATAAGGGCCTAAATGCACCCATTATGAAAGCACCATGCACTGTAGGATAGAACAGAAACAGCTTCATTTCTCATCTTTTGTTAAGAGTTTACTTAAAGCCAGCAATGCTTTTAATTGATGCCAAGAGCTTTATTCTTGTTTAATAAAACCTCTCAGTCTTTGATTACCAAACTTTTCTACTGAATAATTCATTTACTTTTCCTTTCTCCATCTTATGGGTATTTAAGAAGTTGCACTGACTTGCAGAGAGCTTGTTGCCTGGAACTGCTGTGTACTGTCGCAAGCACAGAGAGAATTTAATGAGATCTGTGGCTCCTAGCCAAGCCCTAAATCTTGCACATCAACTCTAGAAGTGGGATGAAATAGGACTTTAGACTAACTAAAATAAAACCAAAATGGTGGCCATAATTGTTGTTAGATTTTTACCACTTGGAAGTACCAGCCCCAAACAATTTGTTTATGCTAATGAACTTCATAGCTACCATTTACCACTAGTGCAACCGATTCCCTGGTAAGCGCTACATACTTTTGTATAAAGAAAAAATTCATGTAATTATATTAGGAGTGAGGCAGAGAGGAAACATAGCTGCTCTATGTCTTAGTGGATCAATTCTCTTCAGTGTTCTTATTTACCTCTTTTACATCAGCAAAGCTCAGCTCATTATTAAACAAAGTTTATGGGCCAAATCCTTTTTTCCATCACTCCTGGGAATAGTTTCATTGATTTCAATAGGACTACTCATCTGATCATGGTAAACAGGATTTGGCTTTCTGGGATCACTAAAGATTTTCTCCATCCCATGTTTGATATTTTCAGTGAATTATATTCTTAATTCTACAACAGGCATACCTTGTATAAAAATAATTTGTTTAGCCTCCAGCAGTGTTTTATCTTTATTTCTCTTTCTGAATCCTTTGCATGTTACACCCTATGCCATCTTAGAAGACCCATCAGAAATAATGTCTTGCATATATACAGAAAATATCTCTGTATCTCTAAAACTGAACAAAGAATCCTATTCTTGAATATGTGTAAGTTGCCCTTTAGGTAACTGTTTTAGTATTGTAATTTAAAATACACAGTGTGGTTAATCCTATCAGTATTTTGTTATTTCTTACTCGCCTGTGTTTATAATTTTGCTTCCTCAGAAGACAGAGAGTATTTAAATACCAATGCCTTTCTTAGATTTTTTTTTTAAATAAATGCTATGAAAGATCCCTCCAAGGTTAATACCTGTCCTTGCACCTTCAATGAATCCATGGAAAGAATGTTTTTTATTGCTCTGCTATTGCTAAAATTGCTTAGCCCGTACTATCTGTAAGACACTTCATTTTTCAAACAAAAACTTCCAAGTTTCATCAGAAAAGAGCACATGACACTAAATACAAAGTAAATGAGTAGTAAAACACATGGAGCATATGCAAAACCAACTTTAGAGCAGCAACCTCATATTTTATGAAAGCCTATACATGTATTTAAGAAAATATATTTGTTTAGGAAAATAGTGAGATGTCACTATTTACAAAAAAATATAAAAACCCCTAAATACTACACACTCTTTTGCTCCAAAATTTTTTTGAATGAAAGGTCTAAATATATGTATTTTACCAAAGAGTTGTCTAAGGGGAGACATGTTAACTGTCTACTACAATATTTGAACATCTAATAATTATGTAAGAGATTCTTTATGTATAGAAGGGGAGAGATTTTAAAGTGACATTGCTGGGGGGCTAAACCGCAGGAAAAGGCAGACCGCTACAGGCCTGGCAGGCAATACCCACAAGAAGAGAGCTGCTATGCTTTTCCCAGCCACCAGGATGTGGTAGCTAACACCTTCACAAAAGGGATGCACTTAATGAGCTACAACCTTACCCTTTATGACTTTCTATCTCACAAGCTCTGTGACAGGACTGATCCCATCTTTTACTGGGCGGAATTTGAAATTATGTTGTCTGTATTCTGCAAGATGCAGTTCATACGCTGCACATATTTTACTTAATTGTAAAACTTATGCAAAATATCTATACATCCAAGAACTTGCTCTGTGATGTTTTTCCTAGCAATGGCATTGCTCTGTAAGAGTTTAGGTAGCATTTTATATCATCAGATGGACTTTACAAACATGAGAGTAACATCATGAGTGAGATATTTAAGTATTATTTCCCATTTGAACTCCTGGGAACACAGAGGCTGAAATAAGTGACTTGCCCAAGACCACAAAGTCTTCATCAAAGCTAGAGAGAGAACATGGGAATTCTGGGTTCTGCAGTGTTATCACATCACTACCTGAAAGATTATCCCTCACGTAACTAATCTTGGAAAAGTTTCATTGGATAGACATCTATCAGGGATGATCTAGATGGCGCTTGGTCCTGTTGTGAGGGCAGGGGACTGGACTTGATGATTGAGATGCCTTCCAGTTCTAGTATTCTATGATTCTATGATCATTTTTATATATATAGTGGTCAGACAATTATTTAATGACATAAATTGTGGCTGAAAACTTAAAGCTTTATAAATCATTAAAACACAAATTGTCAGCATCACAAATCAAATCATACAAATTAACTATCCTAAATCAACAAATCATGCATCTTCTTACTATTCATTCACTAGTAAGAATACTAACTCAGAAGTCTAAATCACTGGATTTTTTTATTTTAACAAGTCCTCAAGCATCATTTTTCTTACTTTTCCTATCTGCAAATTTTGATTATCAGTGGAAATAATTTTCATTGGTTTGTGTGTGTGTGGTGATAACTATTGTCCTGATCACTGATCCTTTTGCATAATTCTACCTCATTTTGTCATTGATTCCTCTGGTATTAGGCAAGTCATCTGCCATTTCAGCTAATGTACAGGTAACCAAATCTCCATCCTAACCAAAGTACTCCTGAAATTATTGGGTTAGGAGTTCACTGATTCTTCCTGTATGACTCCTTGAATGACTATAGTCCTCTGGGAGGAATCTACAGTGGGCTATGTCCAAAATCACTGCTGTATCTACACAAAGTATATTTTTACTTATTTACTGATGTAAGGCAGTCATGAGTCTGGATTTTCTTTTGCTGAGATCTTGCTACAGGAGTATAAAATCTTCAATCTCGCTATGACACTTTGGTGAGTGATTAAATATTTGCTGGAGATTGTGCTGCATAGAGGTTTTAAAAGACACAGTTCTCCTCCTCAATGAAGAAAAGATTAATTTCAATTGTAGCTTTAGCAGTAGTTCAACCTTCAATTTCAGAAACTTGGCCTCTCCTTTTCATAAAACTAACATTGACTGTTACAGTATATTTGTCTTGGTTTTTGTCATATCACAAGTGCACAGAATTGAATGAGGGTTCACATTCTTATTTGTCCAGTTACCAGCCAAACATACCACTTTTTGATACACACAAGCAAAACAAATTCAAAGATAAATTGTTGCAATATAATCTCCATTAGGAGTTTCTTATACCTATACAAATTTCTCTGTGCTTGCCAAGTCTTTATGTGAATTCTCCCATAGGAAAGACTTTAATATACTCTTTGCTAAGGAACACACAGTAAGTAAATGCCAACCTCCAGATGCTCATAATTAACTCTCCACTTACAAACAATGTATGCACAATGAAATACATTAGCTAAAGAAGAAAGTTTCATTGTCAAGGTTCTTATTGTAATGAATTACAATGCATTTTAAAATTATGAGAGATACATAAGCAGGGTTTTATTTTAAAATTTTTAATGGTCCAAAAATGCAGATTTCGTTTCCTTAGACATGGGTTCAAATAGCATGATGAAAAGCAAATTAAAGAAATCAAAATGAGGGAAACCCATGTGACAGATCCTCAGAGAAAATTACATTGTAGCATGTCCTACAATCCACACAAATAATCTTTGCCATAGACAGCTGTAGGTAACATAGTTCCCATGTAATCTGCCAGAGCTCCATGACCAAAGTAGGATATTATGGTATTCCACCTCTAACTTTAGGCATTTTTAAAAATCTTGAATCTAGTGCTCACAACTGTTGGTCTATGATCACTGCCCTAACGTGGCATAAATCAAGATGAGGGTGAGTCCATATTCAAGATCACCACAGAATCTTGGGGCCAGATGAGAAGCATGCATCCATCTCCGCTACAGTGGGCACAGCCAGGGGAGAGGGGCATGTCCCCTGGACCAGGGACAGAGAGACAGACACACAAACAGACAACCTCTCTCAAATATATAGTAGATCAGCACTACTCAATACATGGCCTGCAGGCTGCATGCGGCCCGTTTGTTTGCAGCCCACAGTGTGGTTTGTATTTATGTGGGGCTCAGCATGTAGCCCATGGATTTGAACATGGCCTCTACTGGGAACATGCTCCACAATGGCAAGTCAATATAATGGTCTTCTGTTGATATGCATTTTAGTAGTTAAATTCCTGGACTGTCATTGCTTATTAAAAGTGCTGTCATATGTGAGGAAATCGGTCAAATGTTGCATTTTATTAGTTTCAGCAGAACTGACTTTAATGGGGCCTACATTTTGTGTAGTCTTGCCTTAATCTTTGTATTCATGCCCATCAGTGTGAAAGAAGCTATTTGCATGTATATTTGCATATATATTTGCATGTATATGCAACCATACTTAAGTTGTGGCCCTCCCCATGAGCTGTGAGTATCGTTGCGGCTCCTGGGGCTTCCAAAGTTGAGTAGCCCCATAGTAGATAGTTGTCCCTTTCTCAGCCTCTGCCCCCTACTGCTCTAATAGAGTTATAGCTGTTCCAGTCTCCATTTCTGGCACCTTGCCCCACTCCCCGTGGTAATTATATAGTATACCTGTCCCAGTGCATAAAGCCCTCTTTTTTTCATGTTCTGAGAAACAATCGCATTCCAGGCACATCCCATTGTCCTGGCACAATCAAACTATTACCTTCCTTTAATAATGATAATAGGAAACGACATACCAAATTTGATGGTCATAGTTCTTACCAATTAGGAGGAGATCTTGAACAAACAGGCAGGCAGACTCAATAACTAACACACACACTCTGTCAAATATATAGGAAAAGATGAAACAGTAGGACAAAATCAGCATCACTGAACTGTCATACCAACATCCTTCTTGTGGCCAGCTTGATACTGAAAACTGTTGTTGTCTGGGACACAATAAATAAAAGAAAAGAGCAAAACACTGGTACAGTAGGTTTATTCCAGTAGAGCCCCAAGTCAGCCACTAAACCTAAACATTCCTTCTGAATATTAAAAAAAAAAAACTTCTATTTTCATTCATTTCAAGCTAAAACTGGTCTTCTACAATATTATCAGGAGAGAAAAATATCTTCTACACTCCGTCCCAATTCAACCCAAAGGCAAATAATTCCTTCCTGAACCCTAAAGAGGTGCTTTGATCAGATCCATAGCATCCTGGAAACACAGTTTGACAGTTCCTCAACTATAAGGAGGACAGGCAATTTTGACAAGATATCTACTGGATGCTCAGGAAGGCTTTAAATGGATGAATGTCAGGAGAGCCATTTGGCCGGCCGGTGAGAGGCAGAGAAATTATTCCTCACACACACCTCAGAAACACTTCAATATGTGTGCTGATCCCCAAAGAAAGGTAACAAGAAAGAAAGGCTCCAGTATATCTAAGCACAAGCACTCCTCCCCTCAAGATCCCAAGGTGAAACCAATCTAATAGCTTTCTTTGGTGGTATATCAAGCCTTGTGGATAAGGGAGAAGTGGTGAACGTGATATACCTATACTTTAGTAAGACATTTGACATGGTCTCGCATGACCTTCTTATCAATATACTAGGGAAATACAACCTAGATGGGGCTACTATAAGGTGGGCGCAAAACTGGCTGGATAACCATTCTCAGAGAATAGTTAATGATTCACAATCATGCTGGTAAGGTATAACAAGTGGGATTCTGCAGGGGTCTGTGCTGGGACCGGTTCTGTTCAATATCTTCATCAACGATTTAGATGATGGCAGAGAGAGTATCATTATTAAGTTTGCAGATGATATCAAACTGGGAGGGGTTGCAAGTGCTTTGGAGGATAGGGTCAACATTCAAAATTATCTGGATAAACTAGAGAAAAAGTCTGAGGTAAGCAGGATGAAGTTTAATAAGGACAAACGCAAAGTGCTCCGTGTAGGAAGGAACAATAAGTTTCACGCATATAGAAGGGAAGCGACTGTCTATGAAGGAGTACTGCTGAAAGGGAATTAGGGGTCATAGTGGACCACAAGTTAAACATAAGTCAACAGTGTGACATTGTTGCAAAAAAAGCAGACATTATTCTGGGATGCATTAACAGGAGTGCTGTGATCAAGACACGAGAAGTCATTCTTCTGCTCTACTCTGTGCTGATTAGGCCTCAATTGCAATATTGTGCCCAGTTCTGAGCACCACATTTTCAAGAAAGATGTGGAGAAATCAGAGAAGGTCCAGAGAAGAGCAACAAAAATGATTAAAGGCCTAGAAAACATGAGCTATCAGGGAAGACTGAAAGAATTGGGTTATTTAGTTTAGAAAAGAGAGGGGACATGATAGCAGTTTTCAAGTATCTAAAAAGGGTGTTACAAGGAGGAAGGAGAAAAATTGTTCTCCTTGGCCTCTGAGGATAGGACAAGAAGCAATGGACTTAAACTGCAGCAAGGGTGGTTTAGGTTGAACATTAGGAAACGTTCCTAACTGTCAGGGTGGTTAAACACTGGAATAAATTGCCTAGAGAGGTTGTGGAATCTCCATTTCTGGAGATATTTAAGAGCAGGTTGAATAGACATCTATCATGGATGATCTAGAGATGCTTGGTACGGACATGAGGACTGGACTTGATGACCTCTCAAGGTCCATTCCAGTTCCAGTATTCTATGATTCTATAACAACATAAGATCGACCATACTGGGTCAACGCAATGGTCCCTCAAGCCCAGTATCCTGTCTGCCTGCAGTGGCCAATGCCAGATGCCCCAGAGGGAATGAACAGAACAGGGAATCATCAAGCAATCTCTCTCCCGTCACCCATTCCCAGCCTCTGTCAGAACCTAGGGTCACCATTCCTACCCATCCTGGTTAATAGCCATTGATGGACCTAACCTCCATTAATTTATCTTGTTCTTTCTTGAACCCTCTTAAAGTCCTGGTCTTCACAACCTCCTCTGGCAGGAAATACCGCTGAACCGCTCCTCTGAGCTTGAGAATAGGGAGACATTTCATTTAAATGAATGATCAGTCAGCAAGAATTTTTGCTGGGCAGAATCTAAACCATTCACCTAAATGTGAAAGGCTCTACAGTTCACTACCCATCCATCCAATTCCTTTAATGGTACCCAATCTTGTTTTTGCATTCTAGTCCATGACTATGGGCCTGCTTCTTCCATTATTCTTCACTCTATTATTTCAGAGGAGCTATTTGTGGAGTAAGGATCTGCTCAAAATGAATACGGCTGACAGAATCAACACATAATTAGGGTTGGTCCTACTTTGGGGCTCGACTTGCTGACCTTCTGAGGTCTCTTCCAGCCCTATGATTCTATAATCTAGTAAAATAAGATGTACACAGCTATGTAACTGAAAGAAAAGTCATTCTGTTTTCTTTAGAATCCTTTAAAGTTTAGCAGAGTCTCCCTGACTTCTGCTAGGGGAAAAAGTGAGAGAGTGTTCACTTCAGATAGAGAATAAGTCAGTCACTAGGCATGTGCTCACTCACTCTTTCTCTTGCTTTCTCCCACGTATCGTACTTACTTTCTGTTTGTTTTTACTTTTATTTCAGAATAATGAAAAATACAAGCTTGTTCTTTATAACAATATAATAATGGGATAGATATTGTTAATGGGACAGTATTATTAATTTGTATTATCACAGAGCCTAGGGATACAGTTGGATCTGTACTTTTCACTCAGTTTTCTTATGAACATTACAAAGTTGAAATATTAAATGGAAATAATTTTTCTACTCCATTTGTGACCACACTGTGGAACTCATTGCCACAGGATGTCAGTTAGACCAAGAATTTAATAAGGTTTATTTGGGACTGGATATTTTTATGGATAACACTTTTGGAGAGGAGTTACGTAAGTTAAGGGCCAATGTTGACACAAGAATCAATCAATATAAACTGATAATGAATAAATTTAACCTTGAAATTAGATGACTGATTCTAACCATGAGAGCATTGAAATTCTGAAACATACTTCCAAGGGGAATAGTGGGGGTAAAAAAAACAAAGGAATTTCAAGAATGACATTGATAAGTTTATAGGGAAAGTTTCAGAGAATTAGCCATGTTATTCTGTAACTAAAAAGAATTAAGAACCAGTGAGTAGTCCTACAGCACAGTAGGGATCTATTATCGACCACCTGACCAGGACTGTAATAGTGACTATGAAATGCTAAGAGAGATTAGAGAGGCTATCAAAATAAAGAACTTAATAATAGTGGGGGATTTCAACTATCCTCATATTGACTGGGTACATGTCACCTCAGGACGAGATGCAGAGACAAAATTTCTTGATACCTTAAACGACTGCTTCTTGGAGCATCTGGTTCAGGAACCCACAAGGGGAGAGGCAATTCTTGATTTAGTCCTGAGTGGCATGCAGGATCTGGTCCAAGAGGTAACTATAACAGGACCGCTTGGAAATAGTGACCATAATATAATAACATTTTAACATTCCTGTGGTGGGAAGAACACCACCTCAGCAGCCCAACACTGTGGCATTTAATTTCAAAAAGGGGAACGATGCAAAAATGAGGAGGTTAGTTAAACAGAAATTAAAAGGAACAGTGACTGACGTAAAATCCATGCAAGCTGCATGGACACTTTTCAAAGGCACCATAATAGAGGCCCAACTTAAATGTATACCCCAAATTAAAAAACATAGAAGAACTAAAAAAGAGCCACTGTGGCTTGGCTTAACCATGTAAAAGAAGCAATGAGAGATAAAAAGACATATTTTAAAAAGTGGAAGCCAAATTCTAGTGAGGTAAATAGAAAGGAGCATAAACACTGCCAAATTAAGTGTAAAAATGTAATAAGAAAAGCCAAAAAGGAGTTTGAAGAACACCTAGCCAAAAACTCTAAAGGTAATAACAAAATGTTTTTTAAGTAGATCAGAAGCAGGAAGACTGCTAAACAACCAGTGGGGCCCCTGGACGATCGAGATACAAAAGGAGCACTTAAAGACGATAAAGTCATTGCAGAGAAACTAAATGAATTCTTTGCTTCAATCTTCATAGCTGAGGATGTTAGGGAGATTCCCAAACCTGACCTGTCCTTTGTAGGTGACAAATCTGAGGACTTGTCACAGATTGAAGTGTCATTAGAGGAGGTTTTGGAATTAATTGATAAACTTAACAGTAACAAGTCACCGGGACCAGATGGCATTGACCCAAGAGTTCTGAAAGAACTCAAATGTGAAATTGCGGAACTATTAACTATGGTTTGTAACCTATCCTTTAAATCAGCTTCTGTACCCCATGACTGGAAGATAGCTAATGTAACGCCAATATTTAAAAAGGGCTCTAGAGGTGACCCTGGCAATTACAGACTGGTAAGTCTAACATCAGTATCGAGCAAATTAGTTGAAACAATAGTAAAGAATAAAATTGTCAGACACGTAGAAGAACATAATTTGTTGGGCAAAAGTGAACATGGTTTCTGTAAAGGGAAATCATGTCTTACTGATCTATTAGAGTTCTTTGAAGGGGTCAACAAACATGTGTAGAAGGGGGATCCAGTAGATATAGTGTACTTAGATTTCCAGAAAGCCTTTGACAAGGTTCCTCACCAAAGGCTCTTACGTAAATTAAGTTGTTATGGGATAAGAGGGAAGATCCTTTTGTGGACTGAGAACTGGTTAAAAGACAGGAAACAAAGGGTAGGAATAAATGGTAAATTTTCAGAATGGAGAGGGGTAACTAGTGGTGTTCCCCAATGGTCAGTCCTAGGACCAATCCTATTCAACGTATTCATAAATGATCTGGAAAAAGGTATAAACAGTGAGGTGGCAAAGTTTGCAGATGATACTAAACTACTCAAGTTGGTTAAGACCAAAGCAGACCGTGAAGAACTTCAAAAAGATCTCACCAAACTAAGTGACTAGGCAACAAAATGGCAAATGAAATTTAATGTGGATAAATGTAAAGTAATGCACATTGGAAAAAATAACCCCAGCTATATATATAATATGATGGGGGCTAATTTAGCTACAGCTAATCAGGAAAGAGATCTTGGAGTCATCATGGATAGTTCTCTAAAGACATCCATGCAGTGTGCAGCGGCAGTCAAAAAAGCAAACAGGATGTTAGGAATCATTAAAAAAGGGATAGAGAATAAGACGGAGAATATCTTATTGCCCTTATATAAATCCATGGTACTCCCACATCTGGAATACTGCATACAGATGTAGTCTTCTCATCTCAAAAAAGATGTACTGGCATTAGAAAAGGTTCAGAGAAGGGCAACTAAAATGATTAGGGGTTTGGAAAGGGTCCCATATGAGGAGAGATTAAAGAAACTGGGACTTTTCAGCTTGGAAAAGAGGAGACTAAGGGGGTTTATGATAGAGGTATATAAATCATGAGTGGTGCAGAGAAAGTGAATAAGGAAAAGTTATTTACTTGTTCACATAATATAAGAACTAGGGGCCGCCAAATGAAACTAATGGGCAGCAGGTTTAAAACAAATAAAAGGAAGTTCTTCACACAGCGCATAGTCAATCTGTGGAACTCCTTGCCTGAGAGGGTTTAAAAGAGAAATAGATAAATTCATGGAGGTTAAGTCCATAAATGGCTATTAGCCAGTATGGGTAAGGAATGGTGTCCCTAGCCTCTGTTTGTTAGAGGATGGAGATGGATGGCAGGAGAGAGATCGCTTGATCATTATCTGTTTGATTCACTCCCTCTGGAACACCTGGCATTGGCCACTGTCGGCAGACAGGGTACTGGGCTTGATGGACCTTTGGTCTGACCCACTATGGCCATTCTTATGTTCTTATGTTCACCTTAAAGACTAGCAAAAAATGTAGATGGTATCACGAGCTTTCGTGGGTACAGCCCACTTCATCTGAAGAAGTAGGCTGAGCTGAGAAAAGCTCATGATACCATCTACATTTTTTGTTAGTCTCTAAGGGTATGTCTACACAACAAAGTTATTTCAAAATAACAGCCGTTATTTCGAAATCACTTTACTAGTGTCTACACAGCCAAACCACTATTTCGAAATTAATTCAAAATAGTGGAGCACTTATTTCGAATTTGGTAAATCTCATTCCACGAGGAACAATGCCAAATTAAAAATAGCTATTTCGAAAGAAGTGCTGTGTAGACACTTATATCGAAATAGGGGGCCTCCAGCCTTCCCAGCGTGCCCTGGCGGCCACTCCAGCCTTAACCAAGAACACTCCTCTCCCTCCCCCCGCCCCGGAGCCCTTAAAGGGGTTGACTCTGGCCACAGTGCCTGTGCCAGCTCCAAGCCTGCCAGCCCAGAGCCAGCAGTCACTGCCCCTGACGCAGTGGCCCCAAAACATGAGCCAGCAAGCCACTGGCAGCCAGCCCTCTACCACTCCCCAGGAGCAGTCTGCCAGCTCCCAGGAACCTGCCAGGGCCCAGAGAAGGCAGGAGCCTTCCTGGTCCGGGGTAGAGATCATGGACCTTATTTAGGTTTGGGGGGGATGCCCCCAACGTCCATGATCTCCACACTAGATGGAGGAACGCAGACGTCTATGGCAGGATAGCTGCCAGCCTGGCCACCAAAGGCCACATGCGAACCCAGGAGCAGGTTTGCATGAAAATCAAGTTGGTCCGGCGAGACCCCAGCCCTAAGCCCTGAGCTTCCTCCCCTTCTTCCCTTGCTTCCCTTCCAGCTCCTCCTCCCAGGTTTCCCCCTCCCCTCTCCCACCCTCTCTTCTCCCCTCTCCTGCCTCCTTTCCCCAGTCTCACCAGAATTTCATTCCCTTCCCCCCCAGTTTTGTTAAATAAAGAAAGTTTGTGTTCATGAAAATACATGTATTTTATTTGACATCAGGAAGGGGGATTAGGGAGGGGTAAGTGGAAGGACGTGAGGGAGGAATGAGGAACAAGCCCCCAGCGGGGCAGACCAGGGAGGCTCTTAGTGCTCCTCAGAGTGGAAGCTCTCCCTCAAGGCCTCCTGGATACTGACAGCCCCCCGATGGACCTCCCGGATGGCAGCCTGCAGAAAGTGCAGCCAGGCTCACAACAACGCATCCACGAGAAGCACCAGAGTGCTCAGGGGCAGCTCCGGCTCCATGTTGCAGAGTGCTGTGGTGTCCCGAGTGAGGGCAACCAAAGCACGCAGAGACAAAATGCTTTGCTGTCCCTCATCGAGGTAGTCAAGCAAGCAGGGAAAGCTGAGAACCAGCTGTCCGGGGGTCCTGGCACAGGCCTCAGATAGCCCCAGGCAGCAGCCACACAAAGTAACTCCCTGACCTGATGCCCTGCCAGACATGGTTCCGGCCAGCCTTAAATGTGATTCAGCGTCCACTCAATGTGGATGCGCTATTTCGAAATAGCTAAATGCTATTTTGAAATGCATTTTGTGTGTAGACGCATTATTTCAAAATAACTTATTTCAAATTAACTATTTCGAAATAAGATATTTCGAAAGAACCCTGTAGTGTAGACATACCCTAAGGTGCTGCAAATTTATGGGGAGAATGGTATGAGATTGCCTGCGGTGACATATGGCTTATCCTTGACTGTTATTAGCAAATATTTCCAATGGCTTGTGATGGGACACTAGATGGCTCTGAGTTACTACGGAGAATTCTTTCCCAGGTTTCTGGCTGGTGAGTCTTGCCATATGCTCAGGGTGTAATTGATCAGTATATTTGGGTGAGGATGGAATTGTCCCCAAGATCAGATTTGCAAAGATTCAGAGAAAGGAGGATTTGCTGTCCTCTGCAGTGAGGGCCATAGGACACTTAGTCATTTGGACTACGGAATTAGAGGATTATCTGTCATCTGAAGTCTCTAAATCAGTGGTCCCCAACGCGGGCATTTATGTGCGCCCGCCTAGTGACCAGGGCCGGCCCGAGCCATTCTTGCAACCTGGGTGCTGGGCGTGCGGCGCATGCGCGGCCCCCGCCCCGGGTGTGCAGCGCATGCACGGCCACGGCCCCCGCCCCCAGGCGCCCGGCAGCCCCAAAAAGGTTGGGGACCACTGCTCTAAATCATGATTTGAGGACCAGTAACTCAGCCAGAGGTTAGGAAGTTTATTAGAAGAATGAGTGGGTGAGGTTCTGTGAGTCTGCTCAGTACAAGAGGTCAGCCTACCTAATCATAGTCTTCTTGCTTTAAAGTCTATGAGTCTACCCATAGTTCTAATAGTTAATGCCAAAAGGAATTTTGGATGGGAAATTGACCTTCATGCACTGGGGTTTAAGCAAATCTGTAACCATAGATTATCCTATGTCTGCCAATTGGCATGTTCTTATATCTTCCGAAACATGAGGCAGAAATGGACCATAAGTGTGATCCACTCTGGCAAATCCTATGTTCCTATTCAACTCAGTAGTGATTAAAATAAAATATCTGTTATGAACATTGGGATAAACCTTCTCTGTCTAGTTCTGGGCACTTGAGTAATCCTCTAATAATAACAAAAATATATTTTCTTAAAAGGGACAGTTCAGTATCTTAGATCCTATATATGGTTTCAGCTGACAGTAAAGAGCAGGCATAAGGGTCAGGTTGGGGGCCCTGCTCTGCTCCCCCAGAAGGGGTGGGGCTTCAGGGCAGAAGAGGCTTACAGCCCTGGAGCTAGGCAGGCCTCACTGCCATGCAGAGTGTGCCATACCTGCCCCTGGTATACTTCAGTACTGCCTGGAGTGCGTCACATGGTCCTCTGGCATCTGGGACTCCAGTCACTGTCTCTGCCACAGTAATGGGAGCAGCAGCAGGAGCTCCGGCCCCTTTTGTATTGCTGGGCACCAGGGCAGTTGCCCTCTTTGTTACACCACCCCATGTCAGCAAGCCTGTATTGTTTATTTTAAAAGTGTTGTAATCTGGTGGAAAGACATTCAGGACTGGAAACATATATATACTTTAAAACATTCTGTTCCTCTGATGAAAAATATTAATCACTTTTGTTGCACTCTCAAAAAGAAGTGTTGGCTGCCAAATGTTTTGGTGACAGCAGTTTATCTGCAAATCTTTTCCCACCACTCTGTTGTCCCAATTTTTTTTAAAGCTTTTGTTTTGCATACATTTTTTCTTGTCTGTAGCAGAAGCAGCCATCCAAAAGGCAGAATCTTATTCCAGGACCTGAGATGACATCTTTGATGATGCTGACATACAAGAGATGAAGTAAATGAAACAGAGCCACAGGGACTAGCACTTCATAATAAACTCTGAAAATCGCACCCACAAAATCTCATAATCTGAATATCTGAGAATTTTGGAAATATTTACATCTGCAGTCATTTTTTTAAGGCTCCAGGACTCTTCTTAAAAGCCCAGAGTAAAATACCAATATTAATCATATGAAAAGGCACAAACCTGACTGAGGAAAAAATACACTTCAAAGAGTTTTAAAAACAAGAAGGGATGACAACAGTAGTTTAAACTGTTCTAAAGTACTTGGAGGTATCGTCTTGATACAGGTTGAACCTCTGAAGTCCGGCACCCCTGGGACTTGACCAGTTCCAAATGAGAGAATTTTCCAGATCACTTAAGGTCAATATTGTGTAACAGCATTACCAACACTTCCACTACTTACTGGGCTGTTAGGGGACATTTAAGGGTAAATTCGATCTAAATAATATCACAGAATACTAAGAGCTAGGACTTGGTGTCTATAAACAAACTTTATGGGACCACAGGGAAATTTGGCCACACCCATGAAAAGTGGACACCTGGCTAACTAAAATCATTCGGGATGAGGGATGTTTCCAAACCAGAGAGGTCTGGACTACAGAAGTTCAGCTGGTATTAAAAATTAAGAGCTCAGTTTTGTCACTCACACTCACTTTGAGTACTACCTTATTGTACAAGCTGTATCAATGAAATCAAAGGGAAAACTAGAGGGGTAAGGTTCTATTTGAATGTAAGACTGAATTAAAGTCATCCATAAAAGGAGAAATATTTGTGCTCAGGACACAGACTGACAATGTCATGTTGATTTTAAAAAAGTTTTTTCCAAAATTGCTCCATTAAAATCCTAGGAAAATCTTTTATCCCATATTAGATTATAATGGTAGACTCTGTTTATTTCTTCAAAAGGAAGAGAATGTAAGACCTGATGCCTCATCATGTAGGAAGCACTTAAAATATCCAAAGCTGACTCTGAAACAAGCTTTCAAGTAGTGAGAAGATTTGCCAATCCCATTTGAATTTTTCTTGAGGAAAGTGTTCTTTTATTAACGCCCTCTCTCCTTCCTAGAGTGGATAAAAATGGCCTCAATATTCTCATGGGAAAAATGAGCATTCCCCCAAACCCTTGGAAGATATAGCAAAAAAACACTGCTTCTTGCCAAGAATAAAATTGAGAAAGTCTGAAATGTTTAGAGCTTCTGATTAAACCTTCAGTGGTATGTTTCTCTCTTAGACAAAGCATTTGTCATAAGTAGCATGTCTGCTAGAGTATGATTTATGCCACTGGACTGAAATTGGCTGAATAATTTATGCTGTTTTTGTTCAGTACCGATTTTTTAAAAAAATAAAATAGCGCAAGCAGTGTAAAAATGGGAGTGAGGAAAAATATGTATTATGGAATGTTGGTAATCTTAAGGAAGAAAAAATTAATTTTTCCATGTTAAAAGTTAATTAAATGAATCTGAAGGGGAAAACACGCCTTATGGAGGGGTACAATTCTAATAGGAGAACATTGTCAGCATTTTCAATGAAACCAATTGGCTAAGGAAAGCTGCCAAATAGGTGTGAAATGAGGTGAAATTACTAGGGAAACACTTTCTTTTTAAGGTACTTTGCTTTGTTCCTTGCAGTGCCTTGCAGCAAAAAAATTAATTTAAATGCTGAAAAAGGAATGCAACTATATTGATTTAAATTTGCTAAGAAAGTCTTGGAATCTATTTCCTTTTCCACAGTTCCACAGTATAAGTACATGGTGTATTTATATGGGTGGAGGGCGTGTGTGTATGTGTCAATATATATATTCAGCTTTTCTAGTGTTTGAGTAAATCTCAGTTTCTTAGAACCTACAACTACATCTATTAGCATAAAACATACAACTTGAATTGTCAGTTTATAAAATTTTCAGAATGTATGATTATGGTTCTGCTCTTATAGTAAATTTTTACACTGCTTATATGATTTATCTTATGCATTGAAACACTGGATTTATATTAACCAATGTTTTTCCTTTTTAACACATAAATTTAATACTTGGAACCTATTGCAGAGGTAGAGGTAAGGACAAAAGAATGGATGGAGGGATGAGTGTGCAAAAAATACATGTGGCTCAATTCTGTTGAAACTATTTCTCAGACATTTGAAATGTTTACAAGCTGCATAATCTGTATGTCTGACACATATTAAAGCAGACTCCTATCAGCTGCTCCGCAACCATTCCAGTAGAAGTCCTTAAAAGAAATCAAGCAAAATCACCGCTGCTAGTCTGCTATGCTGTTTCTAATTTGAAGGCAAATTCATCTCTGACATACAGCAGATTCTGTTCAGGTGGAAGCAAGCCCCTCACTGCTCCTCTCTCTGCCAGTCAAATTATGTCATCAGTGAAGGATCACTGGTTTTTAATGATACGGTGGCCTCCATACTGAGTAGCGGGTCCTAGCAGAGCAATATGCATAGCCAATAAAATGGCTGTCACCAAATTACAATTGACACTTAACATCACTAAATCTGTAGTGTAATTCCTTGTGACAGTTGTGTAGGTATATTAGAAGAAAATAATTTACTTCAAACCCAGCATGTAAGACACATTTTCCTGAGTGTAATTCATGTCACATTTACAGTAGCCAAAGCAAGCAGTCTCGAGGCAACTTTAATCTGGGAAGTGATCATAGATACTAATATGTTCATTGAAGTATGATTATTTATGCGAGCAATAAACAAAGCTAGAGCAGTTGTTCATTGTAGGTTTTAATTGTTATTGGGTGTTTTAATTGTTATTGAGTTTTAAATGAATATTAGCCTCCTTTGCTTTAGGGAGTAAGAAAACTATAAATACAAAGCAACATTTTAAATGGCACACCGGCATTAGCTAAAAAAGATTTCACTTTTTTTTTCTGACCCAGGACCCACATCTGCGAGTGTAATCCCTCATTCTACCCCCCACTTCCCTATAAACCATCACTGAATATGAATTATAATTTCTGTATCCTCCTGAATGAATTACAGCATTAGCATACGGTATGTGTATTCAACTTTGGAAACGCTAGTAAACACAAGGAGTGCCAACAGCAGTGTCAACTTCCTTATTTCTTTTCTTTTGAAGTAATAATGTTGTCAAACAAAAGGTTTGAGAGGCAAAAAACACTGTCTTCTGGATTACTTATTTTGATACGCTCATCTGGAGCAGTTCTGCAGAAAGCACCTTCTCTGGCCTTATAAGCATATATAAATGTGACAGAGCTAAAGGTCTCCACTCTTCAGAATGAAGTGGTTTGAATGTCTGGCAAAATGAGACTGCAAAAAATTCATTCCAACTTTGTCTCTAGGCAGTTCACCTTTGGCCCAGTGATGATATGAGTCTTTCAGCTGATGGAGAAGATATAATAAGTCAGGTCAGGGAGTCTTTAAAGGCAGAGGCCTATTTGTTAGCAGAATGAAGCAGGTGTAGTATTCTGTGCTAGATTAGCTCATCTAGCATGATAATTACCTCACAGGAAGCCCTCAAGGTTACACATCAAACACATGAACTAGAGAGCCAATCCTGCAAAGCTAGAGAGCCAATCCTGCAAAGAGCCACTTATACAATAAAGTACACTTAACATAAAACCCCCAAATTTAAAAACATAAACCAGTGGGTGACAATCTTTAGCATTCTTCTTTAAAAAAATCCCACATCTGCCAACACATTAGAAAACTAGGATTATATTGTTGCTCTGCTATGTAAAAATGAGTTACTATCAGACTCATTTCACAAACTGTTTTTTCCTCTTGTTTTCTTTTCTATTTAGAAACCAGAAAACAAAATTAGTTTCCAGTACAAGAGGTGTCTTTCTGACCTGTCCTATCACTCACATTATGGCTTGACCATGAAAAGAACGTACTGTTGGTAAATAGAATTCAGAAAACATAAATGCTGCTGATTTTTTTTTTAGAGTAGTCAGTGCATGTCAGTTGCCACACTTTCCATGGGTGCTCATGACAATGAAAAGGGTCATTGTTATAGCAAGTCAGATTGCCAAAGTGCCGCAGCTGCTACTGTGCTCAAAAACCTAAGTGTCAATGAATGCAAGTAGAATGTCAAGTCTGCTCAGTCCCAATTGGGATCCCTTTTGAGTGCAGTAGGTCAGCAAGGATAACCTAGAAAAATTCTTCAGTTCTGTTGCCCTGTGAGTGTTTTAGTGACAGCATCATGAGTGTGGTTAGATTTTTGGCTGGGTTTTGGGGTGGCATATATAAATCTGTATGAGAGCATTTCTCATTAGAGCTGTTGCTCCCTCAGCATCTTAGTGACAGCATAGGGTTGGTTATGTTTAAGCAGGGCTCTTTTAGGGTTGCAGCATCCAGTGACTGTCATTGTGGGCAGCATGGCATAGAAATGTGTATGTTAGGACACTCATAGAATCATAGAACCATAGAATACTAGAACAGGAAGGGCCTTGAGAGGTCATCAAGTCCAGTCCCCTGCCCTCACAGTAGGACTAAGCACCATCTAAATCATCCCTGATAGATGTCTATTCAACCTGCTCGTAAATATTTCCAGAATGGAAATTCCACAACCTCCCTAGGCAATTTATTCCAGTGTTTAACCACCCTGACAGTTAGGAGATTTTTCCTAAAGTCCAATCTAAACCTTCCTTGCTGCAATTTAAGACCATTGCTTCTTGTCCTATCATCAGAGGCCAAGGAGAACATTTTTTTCTCCCTCCTCCTTATAACACACTTTTAGATACTTGAAAACTGCTATTATGTCCCCTCTCAGTCTGCTCTTTTCTAAACTAAATACCCCAATTCTTTCAGTCTTCCCGCATAGCTCATGTTTTCTAGGCTTTTAATAATTTTTGTTGCTCTTCTCTGGACCTTCTCTGATTTCTCCACATCTTTCTTGAAAATGTGGTGCTCAGAACTGGGCACAATATTCCAACTGAGGCCTAATCAGCACAGAGTAAAGCGGAAGAATGACTTCTCGTGTCTTGCTCACAGCACTCCTGTTAATGCATCCCAGAATCATGTTTGCTTTTTTTTGCAACAGTGTCACACTGTTGACTCATATTTAGTTTGTGGTCCACTATGACCCCTAGATTCCTTTCTGCAGCACTCCTTCCTAGACAGTCACTTCCCATTCTGTTTGTGTGAAACTGATTGTTCCTTCCTAAGTGGAGTACTTTTCATTTGTCCTTATTACCTCAGATCATTTCTCCAGTTTGTACAGATCATTTTGAATGTTGGCCCTATCCCCCAAAGCACTTTCAACCCCTTCCAGCTTGGTGTCATCTGCAAACTTAATAATCGCACTTTCTATATCATTGATTAATATATTGAACAGAACCAGTCTCAAAACAGACCCTTGCGGAACCCCACTTGTTATGCCCTTCCAGCATGATTGTGAACCATTAATAACTACTCTCTGAGAACAGTTATCCAACCAGTTATGCACCATCTTATAGAAGCCCCTTCTAGGTTGTATTTCCCTAGTTTATTGATAAGAAGATCATGCAAGACTGTAACAAATGCTTTTCTAAAGTCTAGGTATACCACATCCACTGCTTCTCCCTTATCCACAAGACTTGTTATCCTATCAAAGAAAGCTATCAGATTGGTTTGACATGATTTGGTCTTTACAAATCCATGCTGGCGGTTACCTATCACCTCTTTATCTTCCAGTTGTTTGCAGATGAATTCCTTAATTATTTGCTCCATTATCTTTCCTGGCACAGAAGTTAAACTGACTGGTCTGTAGTTTCCTGGGTTGTCCTTATTTCTCTTTTTATAGATGGGCACTATATTTGCCTCATCACAATGAATGTTTAAATACTAGAACTGGAGTGGGGAACAATGCAGGATTTCGTTGTTGCTTTTTCAATGTGTAGATAGTCAGACCAACTTTCCTTGGAAAGTCTCAGAGGGATAGCCGTGTTAGTCTGTAATGTTGAAAAGTGTGTATTATGATTCTGGGGGAAAGTTTTTTGTAACCAGTGTCTGTAGAAGCAAAGGAGTTTTTTTCCTTTTTGAGCTTTGTGGGCCCCATCTTCTGCACTCTGGCTATATCTACACTGCAGGGTTTTTGTGCAAGAAGTCTTTTGCAGAAGAGTGCTTACACAAAAACTTCTTGCACAAAAGCGCATCCACACCTCAAAGCACATCACTTTTGCGACTCACTTTTGTGCAAGAGAGCGTCCACACTGCATGGATGCTCTTGCGCAAGAAAGCTCTGATGGCCATTCTCTGAATGGCCATCAGAGCACCTGTGCTTTTTCAGATAGGCTCTTTTTACACAAGAAACCCCTGCAGAGCGTCCACACGTGCCTTTTTGCACAAGAGCTGTAGCGCAAAAAGGAGTTATGCCTCGTAAAAGGAGGTTTACCTACACCGCAAAAAGCCCTCTGTTCTGTCGATTGACTTAGATTTTCTTGCGCAAAAATGCACTTGAGGAGGGGACGCTCCATGGGTTTTTGCGCAAGAACAGCCATTGTTGCGCAAAAACCTTGTATTGTAGACGTAGCGTCTGTGTGTCACAGATTTTGGGGAATCGCTGCCACCATCAAGTGATTCTTATCCCTAAAAAACCAGGGATGAACACTTGAACCCACCCTGAGGGATATCCCAAGCTCTTTTGCCCTAAAAGAGCTTGAAAAAAGAAAAGAGGAAAACAAGCTGCAGTCTCTAGTAGCAGATCTCTCAGTCTGTGGCATGCAGATACATAGAGACAGACAGATCTTCCAGGACACAAAAATCAAATCATCACCTTAAAAAAAGTGATTTTTGTTAAAAAAACAAAAGATAAACTTGATAAAGCATACTTCTTTGCCAGATGTTACAGAGCAACTAAGAAAAACAAATTAAAACACAGAGAAAAGTCTCTGGGCACAATGCTAGATGGTAAATGGGGACGGGAGGCATAGATTCACACGGAGCAGTTCACACCAAACCACAAAATACAGAAAAAATACCCTTAATGCAACTAGATTCACATTTCCCTTTACTTACTTCCAGTTTTCTCTTTGTTCAGTCCACTCCCATGCCTTGAATTCCTTGGAGGCATGGTAGTCCAGCCTGGGTTTAAATCATTTTGTGTGTCTCAACTCCTGTTTTTTATCTCCCACACAAAGAAAGCAGGCAAGACACCTTATACAATTCAAATTCCAGTCCTCCGTTTGATTGGTTCTCCCGGCCCCTTGGCCAACACCCTCACTAGCTACCTGAGTTTAACCCCTTAATCACTGGGTGCTGGTCAGCACCCCTCCTGTCCATTACAGCTTTTGATACAGTCTCTCTGTACTCTTGCCTGCAAGTTAAAGAAATATGAATTGGATAAATGGACTATAAGGTGGAGAGAAAGCTAGCTAGATTGTTGTGCTTAACAGATAGTGATCAATGGCTTGATGTCAAGTGGGGCCCATTTTGTTCAATATCTTTATTAATTACCTGGATGAGGGGATGAATTGCACCCTCAGCAAATTCATGGATGACACTAAGCTAGGGTGAGAGCTATATACATGGAAGGGTAGGATAGGTTCCAGTGTGACGTAAACAAATTGGAGGATTGGGCCTAAAGATATCTAATGAGGTTCAACAAGGACAAGTGCAGAGTCCTGCACTTGGGATGGAAGAATCCCAAACACTGCTACAGGCTGGGAACCAACTGGCTAAGCAGCAGTGCTGCAAAAAAAAGGACTTGGGGGATTACAGTGGATGAGAAGTTGGATATGAGTCAACACTGTGCCCTTGTAGCCAAGAAGGCTAACAGCATATTGGGTGTATTAGTAAGAGCATTGCCAGCAGACCCAAGGAAGTGATTATTCCCCTTATTCAACACTAGTGAGACCACATCTGGAGTACTGTGTACAATTCTGGGGCCCCCATTATAGAAAGGATATGGACACGTTGGAAAGAGTCTAGCAGAGAGTAACAAAAATAATTAAGAGGCTGGAGGGGCATTCCAAAAAGAATGGAGGGATGCTGTTCTCAGTGGGGACAGATGACAGAACAAGGAGCAATGGTCTCAAATTGCAGTGGGGGAGATCTAGGTTGATATTAGGAAAAACAATTACTAGGAGGGTGGTGAAGCACTGGAATGGGTTACCTAGGGAGGTGGTGGAATCTCCATCCCTAGAGGTTTATAAGTCCTGGCTTGAAAAAGCCCTGGCTGGGATGATTTAGTTGGGGTTGGTCCTGCTTTGGGCAGGGGGCTGGACTCAATAATCTCCTAAAATCTCTTCCAACCCTATGATTCTATGATTTTAACATCACATTAAATTACATCAGGATGCTTAGAATATGAATGAGTATCAGTTTGTGGGGGTTATAATTCAAATAAGCAAATATTAACTAAATAAGCTGCTTTGCAGCAGTTCATTTCAAAGTGTCTAAGTCATACGAAGTAAGCACTTCTTTTTGTTTGAATATAGGAGGTTTATGGAGTATCATCACTGTTCAGAAGTTATTCACACATCTTCAATTGTAAATGCAAGAAATGGGACTGTAGGGAGACAGGAAATGGAACTGTAGGTAAAAAGAAAGAATGGGTAAGAGCCCAGATAATGCCCCTGAGACTTTTTCTCATTTGGAGGATGCTATTTTCATAAGGTGTGACATATCTGAAGCACCCACTGCAATGCTTGAAAATTTGAACTTTTTCTTGTAAAGACAAAAAGATACATCCTGCAGAAGAGGCTGTATCAAGAAAGAGACATGAAAACTAATTATTTACTAGCTGATAATGCACAGGAGTTTAAGCTTTGGCAATGTTTGGAGAGCTTGGCTTAAATCCTTGACAAACTTGTTATAAAAATGGAAAATTACTGTTTTGAAAATACATATTAGTGTTTTTATTTGTGCAGGCTTGCGATTAGCCTAGCAAATGCTGGCAAACTGATGAAGCAACTTAACTGACAGCAGGTGGAATCTAATCTTTCAGCCTTCCCATGCTGCCAAATGGGGTCATATCATTTCTGCTTTCAAACCTAGGCTGATTTGTCACAGAACACATGGCCTATTACCTCATTATCTTTCTCCTTTGCTCAGATTTATAATATTATTATAAGCGAGACTTTGGAGATTTCTGGGGTCAATAGTCTCTTTTTTGAAGAATGTTTATCATCTGCTGTCAGAGAGGCAGTTGAGTATATATATACCTATATATACCCCTCTCATTGCTTCTTAGCTCTACTTTCTCCATTTAAAAATCATTAACAATCTAAGACTGCCACATGTTGACTATCTACCTATTATATTAGTAACAGTATTTGTCATCTCCTCTCCCCCATGTCCTGATATAACAATTTTTTCCACAATTAACTTTCTAACCCAACTATAGCTACCCCTGTTTTAAAAGCAAATACATTCTACAGTATTCTGATATTCTTTCTTCTCTGAAAACCAAAATTGTTTTAATACAAGCTTCTGAGATCATATCAATAACTTATGCAAGTGTAAAACGGAAATGCAGATGGTGGAGAGTTGTATCCTACCATCCCATCTACACCACATGCACTTCTGACTTTCTTTTCACTTATATTAAGCCAATGACAGTATGTGATTTGTCTGGGGAAGCAGCAGGGTGAATGGCTAGTACTCCCAAGGTACTCGGAGTTCTAAGATTTGGGTTCTAATTCTGACTCTGCCATTGACTTGCTTTCTGGCCTAGAGCCCAAGGATCTGGTCTGCCATTTTCCCATGCCTAAATTTGGGATAGCAGCACATAACATTGTATCACTTTCAAGTCTTCAGGTAACAGAACACTATGTAAGTGTAAAACATTATTATTTTATTGATTACTATAGACAAAATTCAGACTTCCTGAAAATAGCCTATCTGTGGTACTCTGAGAGAGCTGTACATTTTCTAATAAAAAAGGGAGTGGCATTTGCCAAGAAAAACACAACTGAGATATTTTCCCTTCCAAGGATGACTAAACTTGAAAAAAAAGAGATTGAATATAGTCCTGAGAAGATTTCATTTTATATGCCTATTTACTGTGTGCGCCTATATGTCTTTACTCATGCCTTGTCTCTCATATCTGAATTCATGGGGCCAAATTCTACTCATAGCTGAACTATTGTAAATCTGGTTCATCCATTTTGCAGAGACTATAATTCTTCCCTGTGTGTGTGTGTGGGGGTGTTTGTTTTTGTTTTTGTTTTTTGCAAGCCACTTAAAAGAAGTGGAAGTTTCCTTGCAACCTATCCTCTACCCCATTAAGGCTAGGCAGAATCTGGTTCACAAAGGGCCCTTGATACAAGAATAATTTTAATTAACTGAACTTTTAAAAGTTTTTAGGTGTAGTGGTAGTCTATAGTAAAAAGGCAACACATCTGAATAAAACAACTGAATAAAAGTACAATAAATCTGATAATCAAATATGGGAAACTATATCAATATCAGGACTACTAATAATCAATAACAGAATTCTGACTTTGAAGGCTAATATGTGAAGTTTGCATTATTGCTTATTATAACATTGCAGCCCAGTGAGGCAATATAACTTTCACTTCATGTTCATTCACTTCACATCAATGATATGAGGTCCAATGACCTTCTCCTAGTTGATTAAGGCTTAAAACAATAGGTCGATGTCACCATTTTTTCTAGTAGACTGGACATTAAAGACTCACTTTCCTAGGAAGCCATCAGCCAATAGTTCTTGACAGAAGCTACAGCATGAGGAAATGAATTCTGGTATGTGACAAAGCATGCAAGTATATGACTTAAACACATTAAAGGTAATTTAATAATTAGGGGGTGTATCTTTACAGAAGGAAAATGTGACCACACACCTCAGAGTGCTTTAAAGTATATGGCTGGAAAATTTAGATCATGAGTAATCCAAGAACCAATATTAAAGGTTAAATTGAACAGTTTTCATGTCTCTGGTCTTCATCAAAGCCTATTTAAAACTGTTGTAGAGCACTGTAGCAAGAAAATGTGCATAGGCCCTGCATGCATAATAAATATAAGATGAGTAAGGCATCGCAATATTTGTGTCTCATCCCTGTGCTCTATACAACCTTTCAGGAAGAATAAAGTATTTGGTGAAAATGAAGTCATATATTCCTTCAGATATTACAGAATATACTCTCTATAGTGTGGGCATGAGGATTTAAGATATATCTAATACATAGCTGAATGTGTCAGACAGTGAATCAGCTTTCTGTGACCTTATGCAATGCTGAATTACCAAAGTATATAATACAAAATAAGCAAACATACGTGGAGTTTTTTACTTTTCCAGTATAGGAGCAAAGACAGAGAGAGAAATCTTTTACCAGTGTTATTTTCCTTGAAAACCTGGGAATAATATGATGGATTTATGGTTCTAGTACATTACCTATGGAAAATAAGGAGCTCTAAATTATTATTTATCATATTTATTACAGTAGTTGCTAAGTACCAGTCCAGAATGGGACCCCATTGTGCACGGTGCTGTACAAATACAGAGTAGCATATAGTCCGTGCTCTGAAGAGTTTCCAGTCTATACAGACAAGAGAGACACAGGGTTGGGGAAGAGGTAGAACACACGAGTGAGTGAACACTGTGATAGCAGCAATGGTATGTAGTGTCATTACTGTTTTGGAGAGAAAAGAGTTAGCTGAAGTGGGGGGACCAGCTAAAATGAAAGAAGAGTGAAGGGAAAGAGGAACAGGGCAGGAGAAACACCCATAAGGAGCAGGTGTGAAGTGAAACTGGGGGAAGTGATTGTGAAAAAGAGGGCGTGGAGAGAGAGAGAATATTAGAGCAAACAGCCAATCTGTGCAGGGCAGAGGAAGTCCTGTCAAATCTGCAGAATTTTTTCTGAATTTCTGAAATCCTCTGCTTTGGCTTCTTCTGCAGTTGGTCCTGCCAATTGTGGTCTCTTGTTGTTTTTTCCAACAGGCCACATGGCAGGAGGGAGGAAAGGCACTACTTGGGTCCTAATGCTTCCAGAGTGTGTATGGGGAGGGAATCCCCCTGCACATATCTGGGTTGGAGAGCTGGGAAGAAGAATACCTCCCATATGGCTTTATTTAATCCCTTCTCTTCCAGAGCAGCAGTATCTGCCATGACATCTGCAGGTACTCTTACATATAGCTCAGTAAGTTTTCTGCGATGCAAACTTGCTGTTAGTGATGCCAGAAATGTCATGATTGAATTTTATTCAGAACACCCTTGTTCATCAAACAATACAGATATCTTCAAGATATATCAGCATTCAGCTATCAATTTATGAAATTTGGACCAACATTAGTTACACATTATTTAAATCTCTATTAATACAGGTGATAGTCACAAGTCTTATTTAAGGAGACAGTATTGCTTCAAAATAACAGTCAACCTCATAGCTCAGACAACTGCCTCGTGTAGCAGGTTCCAGCATTCTAGTCTTCTGACCACCACTTCTGTTCCTTGTGCCAACACTTTGTGGTTTTTATTTTCACTCATCTGCATCACACAGAAGCTTGCAAATATCCCTGAATTTTCCCTAGACTGTATGGTAAGAGTGTAAGGTAGAAACTCAGCATCACCTGTCTAGTCAAATGAAGCTCCAGAAACACCAAAAGCAAAAGAATGTACAGGGTACCTACCAAGTTCTCTCATTTCCATGTCCGTTTCCTCTTGTCATCAGGGACTTGAGCATCCTGACCCCAGTCCAAAAAGCATTTAAGCATGTGCTTATCTTTGAGTATATAAGTAGTCCCACTGTTTTGCTAATCTGGGAGTAGAGTGCCCAGCACTTTGCAGACTGGAGTTGCTGGAGCATATGAAGGGTGAAAAATAAGGAATAATTTAAATCTGTCTTGTGGATTTGTACCTTGACCTTCATAAATGAAAAGTAAGTGGTAGCCTCATTAGCTTGTATAAAACTGGTGATAAAATGCCCTCCTATAGTGTAAAGGCCAGAATCCTCCTATATGCCATTATATGGACATACATTTGAACTATCAGAAGGCCACAGGAGTAGGTAAGGTGAATGCATCTCCCTTGAGTTAATACAACACATAGTATTTTTCATCTAAAATCTGTTCCTATAACTCACACAAGCTCAGAATAGGGATCTAAGTTGCCATGGTTCCAAAAATTGAATAAGATAAAGATAAAAAAAGATAAAGTTAGAGTACAACCCTGAGAGAAGCACATCTTTACGAAAGCATCCAAAGCAGCTGAAGCAAGATTTTTAAAGCACCTTTCAGATCATGTGAAATAAGGCAGCTAGATAGTGGGGGTAGAGATGAAATGGAAATATTTAAAATTCATTTATTTTGGAGGTTTCTCATAAAATTTGGGAAATCCTCAGACTTATTGTTTAAAAAAATAAAGGTGAATGTTCTTTTATCTAATCCAGACTTTTGAAATCAAATTTTTTCTTGCCCTATTTATTTCCCCAATAGTTTTATAAATGATTAGTTTTATTGCGCTTTTTTGATAGTCGAGCTCTTCATTTCTATTGTGGATCTGATCTTTGAGTGACGCAGGTAGTGCCCTGAGTGTTTGATCTTTGACCTCTACTTGCAGTCTGTTTTATGTAGAAAAGCCCCATGATTATTGCCATTACTTTCTTTAACCTACTTTTTCACCTTGAAGTGTAAAGGGTCACAGCTAGGGCCTGGCTCCTATTACAGTCTTTAAGATGAAGCATATAGTATGAAAAGAACTCTGTTTTTATTTCTTTGGAATTATTGGCTTTCAAGCCTTTGAATTCCATGAAGATAATTACTGTTTTGGCCCCTTTTTGTCTGATATTTGATGCTGCTGAGTAGAATAAATTACCTATCTAACAAGGAGGGTTAATTGGTAGTTGCAAGCCAATATGCATGCTCTATGCTAACTCCTTAATTATTTTTTTAAACCTCCATGTGAACTATCGCCACATAGAATGTCTTATTGCTTTAACCCTTCCCCTAGAATAGAACTTAGTGAGGACTATTTAATTTTATTATTGTAAGCTGCACTGGGACTTAAAACGTGTGTGTGGTACCTGTATTAATAAAGGTTTGCATATACTCTGTGTGCATATATCAGAGAGAGAGATATTTAGCTAAATCGATATTTTCTTTGTTTTTCTTGTATCAGCTCTGGGGCCTGCTTCTGGATTTTGTTTACATCAGTTCTCCACTGCTGTAATCTCCAGTAAAGTCTGTGGAGTCACCCCTAATATACTCTGGCACAAGCGATCTCAGAATAAGGCCCATGATTGTTATCTCATCAAGGTGACCCCAGATCACATTAAAGCTTGAAGTTAGAGCTGTGCAAGTTTGAAAAACCCATGTCCATATCAGGTTAATTGGATCCAATCCCAGGAAGCTTGCCAGAATTCAAACTGAGCACTAAAGTTTCCATAAAGTAGCTGTACCATCATGACAGCTTCCTATAGATGTGTTTCATGAACTTCCTTTGAAATGAATGTGCTTTTTTATTATTATTAAATATGTGGAACTAAAAGTACTTCACAGAGGTAAAACATTCGTGCCAGATTCCACAGATAATTGTTAAGTGTGAATGAAAGCTTTTAAGAGTGTAACTCCAGGCAAAATTACCCCAAAGTAGTTTAGCAAATGCTATGAAACTTAACATTTGTGTATCAAAAATGCATTTTGGATGCAGCATGAAGATTACATTATTGAAGTAATTATCTAATATTTCCATATTTATAACAAGCATCTTTCATAAGAAGGCTAGTGGCTTTCATGTTTCCCAAAATGAAAAATGTCTCACACTTGGGTGTTCTAATAACCATGATATTATTATAACAATTACGCCATTTAATATATAGGATTAGTCCCTCTGATAGTGCCATTAGCCATGACTATACCCTATAATAGGTGGCTTCATCTTTGTTATGACATGATCTTTCCTACTGTTTATTGACCTTTCAATACAAGGGGAAGGGAACATTCCCAGCCCCCCAAACCTTTAAGCAGCTACTGTAAAGCTGTGGTTTTATTCTCAGCTGGAATGTTTAGAAACCCTTAGAGCTAAATACCTCGGTGTACTGCTTAAACACCAACAACAGCCTTATGGGGCCTTACCCGACTTTAAACACATCTTTTTTTGTTAAGAATATTGCATTCTGCCACAATTCTGTAGACTAACCCTGGGCTCACATTAAATATACCAGCCTCATTGAAGCTTACTGAATTGAACTGAGTTTCTTTTTGTTTTATTCTCTCTTTACTTCACCCCCAACTGGGACTGGGCAGCCTTTCTTCCAGTGGAGCGTGCTTTAAAGTAGCCCAAAGAAGAGAAGGGGGCCGGGGCGGGGGTAAGAAAACCAAAAGGTGCAGCTTAGGCCCGTAATTAGTCTTGATCCTTAGAGTCTAAAATATTTTAACGCCAAGTTTCTGATTGCAGTGCGGCAAAGTGGATTTGGGAATGTAGAAAAGTAATTAGGTCTGTGCATTGAAGTGTGGAGAGCATTTAAAAGTGAATGGGTGGTTACTACATTCTTGGCAGGCTGTTTTTTATCTTTTCATGCTCCGTTGTTGTTAGAGGTGATGGGTTTATTGCAGCTTTAGCACTTTGGAGGTGGCTGTGTTTTTCTTAACTTAGCCTTTTACTTTCTGTCTCTAAGATAAATACTTGTGGCAAAAGGAATAGTGAGGGAAATGTTAAATAATTTTTTTTTAAAAAACCTTAAAAGTCTGAAATCCCCAAAATATTGTCTGCAGAAGCAGAGCAAGCAAGAGTAAACTTCAGCTTCAGAACAGACCACTTACAAAGAATCTGGGTTTAATTAATGACTCACTGTGTATAGAACCAGCTGGAGACAATGGTCACCCCAAGGAGAAGAAATACAAAACATTTTATTCTTTGGCCGGGTATGTTCACATAGTCATCTGGGCAAATCATTAGACAGAAGAGTCTGGAATCATGATGCTACTTACAGCTTCTGTGTAGTGCCTTGATAGAGAGGAAACAAGTACACAAATAATGTAATGGCCTGTAGTAATTTGTAGATTACTTTAGTCTATATAACGACTGAAAAATTGTAAAGCTTACCATGAGTCACTTTTTTTATAGACCCAAATCTAGGCTGGCATGTTCACTATTCAGATTCTCATTGGTGCTGGCCTGAATTAAAGACAGTTCCTGCTTAAAAACAGAAAAAAATATGCTAGGAACTTCTGCATTTCACAGTGCTCTCTACGGGAAAAAATAAATTCCCTAGTTCTGTCTGACTGCAGCTATAACTGTAGACCACTATATTAAAAGAGTTGTGCTAGAAATAGGAGGAAATACCGGACTATAGAAAAATGCAGGAAAAGTGCTTGTTAGCTTGAGAAATCAATGTCTCTCTCCATATTTTAGGTGAAGTACACAGAGGAGAAAACAAGCAAAGTATACTATAGAAATCTGATAAATAGATAACCTTGTGGCACTATAATTGTGTTCTTTTATCAGATCTTTTCCTTTAACCAATACAATATTCTTTTGAAAGGGCTATGCCATTTTGTAGAAGATGTTTTGGTTTATTACGATTAAAAACATCTTTTTCCCCCTTTTTTTTCCAGATCACCTTAACATTTATTCCACCTTGAGGTTCACAGGATGATAATTCTAGTAGCAGATTTGACTTATTTTCTGCTATCCAGTTACAAGAGATATGGTGTATTTCTCTCTTGCAGTATGAGTCGTGTATTATTTTGATAGACCTGTTCTGTGTTTAAGTGGTCTCTTGTGTGGAATTGTGTATGTTAAAAAGGGACGTCTCAGTTCTTGCAGAACACCTCTGCTACCTCTTATGCTTAAATTGTCCCCACAATAAATTTGTTACAGTTGGAGATGAACAAAAGTTGGGTTGACGTGCTTCAATTTGGTTTTGGTTTTGCAAAATTTTGTTAGTTGGGTTTTATAAAAGCAAATCCAAATTCAGAAATAGTTCATATCTGGGTCTTATGTTCCAAACTATTTCCTAGATCCTCCAGATTTCAGAAGACTTGAATAAAAGTATCTGGTTTTGCTTTCTTGCCAATTATTGTCCCTGGTTAGCTAAGCATCTGCTAGAATGACATTAGAATAGTGTTAGTGGAGAATATTCTGGATTCCTTTAAAGCTACTCCTGTCTCTGAAGTAAAGGACCTCACCTCACAATAAGCAGCAGGGGCCACTGTCTGGCTTGCAGGAAAAGGGCTTGAGAGTCAAAGGGTACGTCTAGACTACACTCCTTTTTGGACAGAGGCTTTTTCGAAAGATACAGGGGGTTGCCTGAGGGCAGGCTCTTGGGGTCAGGGAGGGGTGGGGGAGAACGTCTCATCAGTTCAGGCAACTCCTCTAATTTCCTTTTATGTGTGTTTCTATTTGTCCCTTTCTGCAGTTGGTGATGAATCAATTTGGAGCTGCTTCACAGGACTGTCCGCCTCAGAGACCTGGATACCATCGTCACCAGATTTGCGGGGCTAGGATTTCTGAACTGTGGTGGAGCACTTGATGGGACTCACATCCTGATCCGTGTGCCACCCCATCAAGCAGCCTAGTACATTAACAGAAAGGGCTACATTTCTGTGGTGCTGCAGGCCCTGGTCGACCACTGGGGGCAATTCACAGACATTTGTGTCGGGTGGTCGGGCCGGGTACATGATGCCCGGATCTTCCGGAACTCGTACCTGTACTGCAGGCTGCAGGCCAGGACATTATTTCTAGAGCGCAACTTTGCAGTCGGGGATGTGCAGATGCCTATGTGCATCGTGGCTGACACAGCATACCCCCTTATGCCCGGGCTCATGAAGCCGTTCACTGGACACCTGGATGTGAGCAGGGAACTGTTTAACTACCACCTGAACCGTGTTCGCTTGCAGTTAGAATGCACCTTTGGGCATCTGAAAGGCAGGTTTAGTTGCCTGCTCACTCCCCTGGACATGGGGGAACGCAACATCCCTGAGGTGGTTGCTGCCTGTTGTGTGTTGCACAACCTGGTGGAGAGGAAAGGGGAGGCTTTCCTCCCAGGGTGGGGGACACGGGCTGATATGGAGGGAAGGCAGTTTGAGCAGCCCCGGACAGCTGCCATCTGCCAAGCCCACCAGTCGGGATTGCGAATTTGGGAGGCCCTGAGGGAGAGATTCTCCCAAGGAGCCTGATGACTTTCCCCAGGGCCTTTTTAAATGTGGGTTTGCTCCATGCCCCCAGTGCCTTCCCCTCCCCCAAGCCCATCCCTGCCCCACTTTGTACACATACACAGGAAAGAAAGACAGGTGTGGTTTACAAAATGCTTACAGTTTATTGCACTGTTGTATGTAACAAAACCAGTATAACTCTTTTGTAAAGAAAAATAAACTGTTAAAAAATTAAAGTGCTTCCCTTACTGACTCTCACTGGTGGGAAGGGGGATGTAAACCTGGAAGGGGGGAGGGAGGCTCAGGGCTGAGGGTGCCGCCTGAATGAAGAGCTCCCACCACCTCAGGTACGGGGGGCCTGCTTGGAGACAGCCATGCATGTGGGCTGGGACAGTAGGGGGCTGGCCAGAAGGTGGGGCTGCACCTGGGTCTGGGTGAGAAGGGGCAGGAATAGGGACAGGACCTAGGAAGGCCATCGCCTCCCGGATAGCAACACAAATTGCAGTGTGCTGCTGGACGAAGTCATCCAGCAAGCACCTGCGCAACTCTGCCTCTGCCTGCATCTGCTGCGTAAATGTCTCCTGCATCCCTTGCAGGATCGAGATGTGCTGACACATCAGGTCCAGGTATGTGCGCCAGTGCCGATGGGTTCCATGCAGCTGTCTGGGTGGTGAGACAGGTGTGGCACGCCCCTCCTGGACAGCTGGTCTGGCTGTGGAGGACAAGAGGGAAAAGTCGTCAGTCATGCATGCTCACACGTTCCCTGAGAGGGCACGCCCTCCTTCTCAGCAGTCAGTGCCTGTCCTAGGGTCAGGGGGTGCTCATGTGGTCTCAGCAAGGCGTGGTGTGGCCTGGCCAGCAGCCACGGCCTCCCTGGAGCCCAGAAGGTGTGCAGGCCGCCATCCTGTCCCACCGCCCCCCCCCACAAACACCATGGCCAAGCAGCACAGACAAGTGTCAGCCCACAGTTGGAGTTCCCACAGGTTGCTGAGAGGCCTGAAGCTGTATGGAAATCCCAGGGTCCCCAACCCATGCCTGCACCTGGCGTCGCTGTCTGGAGGAGCAGGTGGTGCCTTGCACCCATGCAGGTGCAGGGATAGGACGGCTCTTCGTGTGGTCGGCCATGTGTGGGGCCCCCCCAGGCTGTGATCAGCATGACACGTCACAGTACTGCACCATCCACTTTGCTCCTGCCTCCCCTGCTCTGGGTGTGTTGGACCCTCACAACACTCACCTGATGTTCCTTCCCTGGTGTCCGAAGTTGTCTGGGAGGCCTCCTGCGTCTGGGTGTCTGGCTCTTGGGTGAGGGTCACTGTGCTCCTGGTGTCCTCCTCCTCGTCTTGGAGCTGCTGGTCCTCAGTGATGTCATCCTGGAGCTGTGGCCGCTGCTGCACAGGTGTCTCCATCCCAGACTCCACAACCTTCTTGGGAGACAGGGGTTTCACTCCCCCCAGGATCCGGTCCAGGTCCTCATAATACGCACAATAGTGTGCTGCTTCCTCAGAGCGGGAGCTGTGCTCATGGGCCCTAACATACCCCTGCCGCAGCTCCTTGACCTTTGCTCTGACTTGGTGTAGTGTGTGGGGTGGTGGCCTTTCTTTGCAAGGCCATCAGCCATTTGGGCATAAATGTCCGCACTTCTCCTCCTGGACTACAGGGCCTGCAGAGACTCCTCCTAGGACCAGAGCTCCAAGAGGGCTTTGATCTCAGGGCCAGACCATGAGGGTGCCTGGCATTTGATGCCCTGGCTTGGTGCAGGGATGTGTCCCTGGAAGGGGCAGGGTGGTCTCGGGGGGCTTGTGCCTGGGACATGGCTCTGAGTGGGCCTACCACCAAGAGCTGAGCAGTCAGGGTCCTGCTTAGAGCTGGCTTGCTGCCACAATGCTACTCCTAGGTGCCGGTGCCGGTGCCTTTAAAAGATGGCTACAGGCAGGAACAATAGAGGTTAAAAGTCTGGCAAGGAGTGTCCACCAGGGCTTCTTCGTGAAGGCCTTTATTTTCTAAAAAAACCTTCCCCGTGTCCACACATGCCGTTTTTGGACAGATCTCTGTCGAAAATAGCATTATTCCTTGTAAAACGAGGTTTACCGCCATCAACAAAACTGCCACGTTCTTTCGATTTACTGTCGACAGAACGCGGTAGCAGTCTTGACGCAGGTAAAGATTTTTGGAAAAAAAGCCACTTTTTTTGTGAAAAATCCCTGTAGTCTAGACATACCCAAAGTGACCTGCTGCAGGCAGGGTCAGCCTAGGGACACTGACCATCCCCCCAGGTGACCAAAAGAGATTAGGTCTGTTGCACCCTTTTGCCTCTCTCTCCACCTACTCCCCCTGGCACCTGCTAATTAGGCAGGGGAGCAGTGGTCCACTGGAGCTTGCCTCCCATTCTATGAACAGACATTGGCTATCCAGGCAGTATAAGAAAGGCAGCAAAGGTCTGAATTTATACTGCTTTACTCCATAGTGAATGCTTAGGACAGATCACAATCATAGAAATGTAGTGCTGGAAGGGACCTCAGGTGGTCTCGTGTCCTTTTATTAGAAATGGGCAGGGCTCGACAAATAGTGTAATAGTAGATTACACCCCGGAAGAGCCGGCGCGGAGCGATCTACACATGCGCAGAGCGCAGAACCGCGTGGCTGGCGAGCGGGGATCGCCGCTGCTCGGCGAGCCCTGGAAATGGGCATAAAGAAAAATCCCAAATGTAAAAATATTCTAATAGTTGCAAGATTCAAAAGCCAAATCCAGACCCAGAAGTCAGTTTCAATACTTGTCTTTGGCTTTACCTCTATAATAATCTGAATCTGGTCCAGATTCCAAACTCTCTGATTTTAAAAGATACAAACTATGTATTTGAATTTTTTAGTGGAAGACCACTGCATGTGTTGCTAAGCAGCTGTGTGGCATTAATATTTGGATACAGCAAATGATTACAGAAAAATAAAATCTTTTATAATTTTCTTTTAATTGAGAAAATTAAGAGGTGCTGCATAAATAAATAAATTAGATTCTCCCTTATCCCTTAGTTCACATTTATACATAAATATTAATTCCCAGCCAGCTGGTGAAAAAATAAGGTTGTACAATATTTTTATATAGAGAAATTGTCTGAACTGAGACATCTGTTAAAAATCCGTGACATTAAATAAAATACATATTGAATTTTTTTAGGATTAGAAAACTAATTAACGTCTTTTTAGAAAACTAAATCTTGTTTATCTCAACAACCACTAAGTTTAAAATGAATGAAACTCATTGTAGCATATATAAACTGTAAACTCTTTTGGGACAAAACACTGACTTTTTATGACTCCCTGTTATTTTAATTACTTTCCACCGCAAAGACCCAGATATGAATTGAGCCCTATATTTATATTCAGGAATGTTGGAAGAAAGAAAAAAGTTTTTTCTGGTGTATACGTTAAGGGCTTAAAAATAAAATACTCTTGTAGAGGGTCAAAATAACATAGGCACACACCTTATAAGAAGGCATGTTTTTCCTAAGCTCGACTGGTGTATCCAAAATTATTATTATTTATTTATGCAGCCCTATAGGTTTACTAATAACTGTCATAAGCATGGCAGATGGGTTAGTCTTAACCAATTATTGCAAAAACAAAATTTGTATCTCCTGCAGAATGATCATCATCAAGTAACAGTAACCCAAAAAGCTGAAAATAAAAGAAGAATATTTCTCTACACTCAGGCTTTTAGCTCTTTCTTCAACCTGACAGTTGGAAAAAAATCAAGTGTCATTAGGCTAGGATGTCTAGCTCACCACTTCATGACAAGTTTCAGAGAAGTCCCCTAGAGAACTTCTATTTTCACTAAGAAGCAGAACCTGAAAAAAATATCTTCTCACTCTTTTTATATCCCTGCGTGGTAACTCTGCAATCCCCATGAGAATGTGTGTGATTTTTTTTCTGTTGAAATCTTGGGAATCTGTTCTTCTTTTGCTTTTTTGAATCTCTCAAATGGAGAAAGCTATATAAGTAAAAAGTAGTATTAATTCTTTGAAAGATGTGGCATAGTAGTAATCAGAAATCTGAAATTCAGTGTTCAAGCATTTCCTAGGGGCTTCTCTAAAATGAATTAACAACCATCATAAACAAGATACTGATCAGAATTAGTAATGATTGTGTCATAACAAAAATACATTCTTCTCTTATATGACCAAATTTAGACTATTGTAAGCAGGTGATTTAAGTGGCTTTGAAAACATATCTCAACTTCTATAATGAACCACTGGAACACAGTAGCAAGGGAATGTCTAAATCAAGATTGGTCGTCCTTTTAATATACTTGCATTCCTTCTTTACATCATTCCCTTCAATCAAATGGCTGGGAGAAGAGATGGAAGCTCTCTTGAGATTGCTAGAAGCCACTGTAAATTAGAGAAGACTTTAAGATGCTCTAATTAAAATTGTAATCAGATCAGTAACAGGATAAGAGAAGAGCAAAGGTGGCTTGGAGCCATCTTTTCCTCATCCCTGAGCAGACTATTCCCTGCCTCAGTTTAAAGTATGGGCCTATAGCAGTTTGAATTCATTCTCTCCTTTTGAAAACACTTTAAAGTCACATAGCCTTCCACATCAACCAGATGGTATAGAAGCCACTTATTGTGATCAGCATCACCTTGTGCAGCGGGAATCCTCCTTTGGCTGGGACTGCTTTGCAGAATAGTGCAATCATCTTAAAGGGACTAGATAATCTGGCTTAATGTTGCATTTGTATACAGGGTTGGTAGTGGTCCCAGGATGTTTGATTTCATAAAAACCAAATCACAGAAATATATAGCTGGCAGGGACCTCAAGAGGTCATCTAGTCCAAGATGGCTGCTTCTGCTCTTGCTGGTGTCCAGTAAGTATGAAGAGAACTTTGATTTGTATGATTCTGATTTGTAATTGTATTAGAGTTTTCAACATGTCTATCAGCTTTGTGTCTCCAGTTTTCTCAGTGCAGGACCAGTATTAAGCAGTTGGGCCCAGATCTGGAGCTCTGATGCTGCTGGACATCACTCTGCAGGTGGATTCTGCCCACAAAGTCAATGTAACCAATCAAGGATTAATCCACCCAATGTAAGGCTGGTCCTCTAATGGTGCAGAGGCAAGTAAGAAGTTTTTAATGCTATTAACCTTCACTGCTACCTAGATAACAAAAAACAGGATAAAGGGCAGGGTGTCTTTATGTCATGTCAGCCCTTGGCAATGTTTTTTGTATCCAGTAGTCATAGCAGCTTGCAGAAAGAACAACCCTCCAGTTGCTCTAACATAGTGCAGGAGGATCAGCCATGAACTAAACAGCATCAGGTTCTTGGCAGTATGAGGACAGTAAGCATCCCTTGACTTGCACTTTCTGTGTATGGCTACGGGCAACAATTATTTGAATATGAAGTGCATGTGAAGAAAAGCATATAGTACATACCCTACACCTTTCATTTTATATAGATTAATATATATCCATCTAGCTCAATGAGACGGTGGCTAAAGTATATTTCTCCAGTTAAAGTAAGTTGTTCTTTCAATCGCTTCTTTAATATTAACTACCTATTTGACTGGGAGAAATTTATTTGGCAGGAAGTCATTACTGGCCAAAAATTGATATATTTCCTACTGAATGAAAGCATCAAATCAAGTTGTTTAAACTGTACGGATCCTTTCTAAACTAATATTCAAGTAACCTATTGAAACAGGAAGGATTCCAGGAGGCACACAAAAGAAAGAAATTGCATTTTTTTTTTCAGTTTGCAGAAAGTTCTGAAAAGAAAATAATTTCTAAAGAGACCTATTTTTGTAACTATACAGAATATGGACAATGTTCCTTCTGGAAATATGTTTAAATAATTTGTGTCAAGGGGTCTCAGAATCTGCCACAAGTAGCTTACATCATGTTCCAGCACAAATGTACTTCCTCCAAGTACTACTGGAGAGCAAGGATAACCTTTTGAGATTGTCCTTTTTATAATCTGTGGACAAAATTCTGCCCCAGTTCATGACATAATTCAAGCAACTCACCTGAAATAGCAGTTTTAAGACGGTCTGAATGTTACTGATAAGAAACAGGCCCAAGTTTCGAGTCTTTAAATATTAACAAAATGACAAACAAATGGTGTATTTTCAAATATACCCAGACAGAATATAGTTGGCTTTTAAACAAAGTAAATTGCACACTGTAAACCTTGTAAATTCAAAAATGTGTAACTCCTTTTTGCTTTTTAAAAATACTGATTAAGCATTGAATGCAATAAATTTTTTAGAATGAATGAACATGAGATTTAACTTTACAATCCAGATCTGCTTGTTGATTGAAAAGGTGGCACATCCTGGTCTCTTTCTCTTCCTTCAATATTTCATCTAAAAGGGGCTCACTCTGTCTTTCTCTCTATCCAGCCCACTAATGTATATGAGTGCTTGGATGACGTAGTAGTTGGGGGTACTTTAAGGAGCAGTTAGTGGGATATATATGCGCTTAGACAAATGGAAGGCCCAATGGCAGGAAAGAAAGCCTGTGAATTAACCAAGGGAAATGTTGGTGTAAAGGTTCAAATAAATAATCCGATTTACCTCCACCTGTTTACTCCTAAAGTAGAAAAAAAAAGTCATTTTGGGGATATATCTGTTTTTCTTGTAATCTTCAGAAGTGATCTTTCTATTCTCACAACATGGAAAGATTTAAAAAACACAAGGCTATGCAGAGAGAAGAGGTGACTCAGATAACTTTTCATGTATGTTATGCCTCTGGTATATAGTACAAAATGCTTTGTGGACAAGCACTTCAGATTTGGATTACACTATGAAGGCTATATGTGCATACTTTAACAAGGGTTTTTAACTCCCCATTTCAAAAGAAAATTAATTAAAAACTATGAATACACCAACAGGTTAGCCTAAGGTTTAAAGAAATGCCATTCCACATTGGCAGCTGGAGATCTGGTCTTTGGTCCAAGACTGACTTGTAAATAACCTGTTCCCCATTATCATGATTTTAAACTGTTTCTGTGATTGTTATGTACATGTCCATAGGGATGATCAGTTACGGTTCCCACTTTTACTGTCAACACCAGGGTTTTTCAGATTTGGGAAGCTGTCCTGAGTCAATGGGTGACCTGATCCCTTAATCCATTTTGGAGAAATATTATTGGCTAACACACCATTTATTTTATATATTCTTTCTGCTAGATTTACTTTTATGTGGGTTTCTTTTGTTCAGATCCCCTGCCTTATTATGACAGAAACCAGTGAAGTTTTGATCAGTATAAAATCGGGATATATTGAATTCTCTCACATTTGAAAAATGGTACCTGTTTAAATCGAATGTATGATTCATTCACAGCTGGTTTAAGATTTTATTGGACCTTGGTCAAGCAGTGTCTCTGTTCGGAGCACTGAGAAGAATGTATGTCTGCCAATCTCATTAAACACTATGTTTTTATAATCTCTCTCACTACAAACTAGGGTAACACTTCAAGATTTAACTAAGACAATTAAGCTTGTAGATTTAATAAGAGGGAGTGTCTGCTGAACCAACTGATCATTAAAAATATTTTCCTAAGGTTTCATAATTATGTAATGATTTCAAACCAAATCTTTTTGCATGATGATGGGCTTTAATAAATAAGTCTAGCTAAGAAAAACAGATGCAAGAGTCCTTATTAAATTTTAATTAAATACTGATTTAAGAACCTTCTTGTGTAGTGTGACCAAAATCAGCACTACAGGGTATAATATGAATAGAAACATGAATAAAAAATAAGCTTTACTCCCAAAGAAATTATTAAAATATCTGGTTCACCTACTTCATAATACTGGAACAAATTTTGTTACCAATTGTCCCAAGGTGTATCTAACTCAAGGTATATCTACATTAAGGGGGTTTTCCGGGATACCAGAGGTATCCCAGAAAAATTCCACCGCATCCAGGGAACGCGTCTGCTCTTCTGCCTTTTTTTTTTTTTTTTTTTTTTTTTTTTTTTGCGGAAGAGCAGACGTGCTCTTTCAGAAGCCCTGTCTTCCTCCTCCTGTGTGGAAGAAGGGCTCTTCAGAAAGAGGAGGCTTTTCCAAAATTTGGCCCAGTGTAGACAGGCCACATTTTGGAAAAGCCTCTTCCAAAAAAACTATTGGAAAAAGGTACGCACATTGTAGAGTTCAATTTGCGTTCCTTTTTCCGATAGATCAGTGTAGTGTAGACATAGCCTTGGGCCACCTAATACCTCCTAGTAACAGAAAATGTTAATATGGCATGATCAGTACCTGAAGATGTTCCTGGGATTGCACCCAGGATGGTTTTATCATCATCAGTGCCAGAGAATGAAGGAGGGGAAAACCCCACCAAACCATGAGAAGAAAATGAGTACACTGAAGGAAGGTAAGCATGTTAAATTACGGTTATCTGGCTAATCATGTAGTTGATACAATTTGTATCAAGTACACAATTAGTTGATAAGGACTGCTCTGCAGAGCCCCAGCAGGGATAGCCCCAAGAGCAGGCTTGAGCCGGGACTGAGTTTGTCCCGGCTCCTACTGGCTCCACGAGCCACTCGCACTGCAGCTCTGAATTTTAAATGTAGTAAGAGCTGCTAGCAGCCCCTGTTCACAGCAGTCAGCCCTGGCTACCGTGAACAGAGGTTGCTCTGGCACCAGCCCCTCTTTGTGGCAGCCAAGGCTGGCCAGGGACTGCTGCCAGAACAGCCCCTGCTCAGGGCCAGCCCGAGCCATCATGCTTGGTGGCAGCAGCCCCTGTTTGCGGTGGGGCCCAGCTCTTCTCTGGGACCACCGCGGACAGGGGCTGCTGCCAGAGCAGCCTCTGCCCATGATGAGCCTCAGCCTATCCACTGAGGCTGCGTCGCAGCAGCCTCCCCTCTCCACTCCCTACTGCCTCTGATAGGCAGCCCGGTGGAGCAGGCAGCACTGCAGAGATGGTGCTGAGGGACACCGGCTTTTAAGCCAGATCCTGCTAGCACCAGCTCCTGTTCTCCCCTCTCCCCACTTGCTGCCTTTCATAGAGGCAGGAAAGGGTGGGAGTGAGTAGTTGATACTCCAGTCGACTAGTCGACTGCTTGCCAACATCCCTAAAGGAAGGGAAAAGACTTTTTAACTGATCTGAGGATTTGCTGTTGGTCTGTCAATCTCCCTCTCTCACTTATAAATGGCTCCTCATCCCAATGCACCAAAAGGATGTATCTAATATCTAATTCTGATTAATTTCAACAGGTGCTGCTCCTGTAAAAGAAGTGAAATTTAGACTCCCTAAAATAAGTAATTAGCATGAAGTGTTCTGTGGTTGATCAGAGACAACACAGTCAGTTATGTCTGTGTGTCCATACAATTGTTTCATCTTATTTTTTGCTAGTCATTGTGTGGACAGATTGTTTGTGTGTCTGTGTGTGAACACACATGTGGCAAAAATTTATCCCACACTCCATTTACTGAGACAGAAATGCCACTAACAATGGGTAAAATTAACATATGGATGTGTAAAGCCCCACCTCCCTCAATAAAAAAAAATGTGTATAGGGAGAAGACAGCTGTAAATTATGTGCATTAAGATACTCTATTACTCTATAATCCCTCTGCACGATACTGTTTTGTTTTGTACTAGATTTGCATTGAAAGCTGTTAATGCTTTCTATTTCCAGGTGAGCTAGAGATGTGGCCAAAGAATTACCTTTTTCATTATCTTTCAGCACTTCTGCTCTTAGTTTTAACTAAGAAGTTGAGATTTCTGTGAAAACTAGAACTAAACTGTTTCAAAACTGTGGGATTTGGATTAGATGACTATTTGAACTAATTATACTAATTTTTCCCATTTACTACCTTTATGCTTAAAGGTTTAACTGACTTGGTAACTAGGAAAACAAGGAGAATTTTGTTTATGAATATATACTTTATCTACAAGGGCCAGAAGTATAGTATTGGTTCTGCACTTGAGATATAGTCCAAACAATGTTGCTGTGTTTATTCTTATTAGGACAAAAAAAGTATCAAATTTAATTTTCATAAAAAGTGGCACATTCATAGCCCTAATGGCTGACGTCTTCTAGATAGGTGCAACAAAGGCAGTAACCATTCAAGCTTCCACATGTACCAATGTACCTCAATTCTGGATTTAATGGCTTATTTCTACTGTATTTAATTCAGGAGAAATTGAGGAGGGAAATTCAGCCTGTACATACACTTTATCCCTTTCCCTTTGCTGAGGTTGCCAATGAGGAAAACAGTTCTGCTGATGTTTTTGTTTGGTTTGTTTTCTGTGGATACTTGTAAAATGAACTGTTCTGAAGTAACCAGTTGATTTCACACAATCACTAAATATCCTTCATGTGCTTTCGACCTCCAGTAACTATACTTAGAGCTCTAAGTCCCTTTGTAGATCTGGGCCAAAGTCACTTCTGAAATTGTTACCTTAAAAGACTAGTAATTACTTTCCAATAATAGTAATAGACTAGCAATGGGCAAATGACGCAATCAGACGGAGCTGCTGAATGCGCTTCACTTTTGAAAATCAGTTCATTTATTAGTTTTGCAAATCTTGGCCAATGCACTTTAACCAGGCAATACAGAACGTTAATGAACTGTATTTCTATTCCATCTGATATCAAAGACAGAGCAGCATTACAGAAGACTGAGGCTATTCCATTTCCCCAGCCTCAGAATCCATGTACAGAATATAGCTATTGACTTTATGTAGTTGCAGCCGTAAAACAGTACTCCCTGTTCTTTTTGCAATAATATTCAGTTAGGAAACAAACCAAAAGTCACATCAACCCCAGAAAAGAAAAAAAAATTGCCAGATTTTTTTATGTCTAATATATATTTCCACACTCTTTCAGGCCAGCCAACTAACTACATTTTGGAGTTTGAAAAAGCTTTTCCTTGGTGCGGAATGGCTTTGAAACCCTTTAAGTAAAATATAAAATTAACTAAATCCTAACAATTACTTTCACTACTTATGGATTTTAAGAAAAGCTTTAAATATTGTGCTTATTATATCTAATACCACAAAGGAGCTATCACCTCACATGGAGATAGTCCTGAAAAGTTATTACATGAAACAGAAAGTGATCCGAAACCATGTCACAAGGTTCTAAATACCAATACAATTGTCACCTTTCTGGAAGAAACTCTTTGGCCAAAGGTCAACAGGAAAGGATAAATTGTGCTAGTCTGTCCACTCACAGATATAGAGAGGGTTCCATGACTGGATCTCTACCACTCCAAAACACATGTAATAGGTTTGAGGGGGCAAAATGAAGTCCTTTTAGTTCTCCCTGCTCCAGTGCTATGGCAGCTGATTTATGTGCTTACAGCCACCACCTCAGACCCGCATCAGTCATGATGCAGTGACCAATTTTTTCCATGAGAAGAGAATTGTCATTCATAAGAGATGGAACTTACTGTCAGAGCCAGATCTCCTGTTCCCAGTCATTATCTGAGTTAGGTCAGGCAGTTGATGGATACAGCCCACCACTACTGGGAGAAGCAGAGAAGCCTGAACATCACAGCAGGACACAAGAGGAACATTACCACTACACTGTCATCAGAAGATGAGGAAACAAAATATTAGACTTTGGGGGTGATCCTCCACTGCATTATACCTTCAGCTATTTTTTAACCAATTGGTACTAGTGTCTTTCACTTGCTTTCTGTGAGCATAAAATAATTACATAAAATGCCAGGTAGTGGGTAAGTGGCCCCATCAAAAGATGCTGACAGGAAAAAAAGGGCCAACAACACTTAGATGCAAGATCCAGTATCTTGATCTGACAGTGCCCAATACCAGATGCTTTAATGGAAGGTGTATGAACCCCATAGTAGGTAGGCATAGGGTAATATTTCTCCATTCAGATCTCATCCAGATCTCTAATAGTCAGAGATTGGTTTAAGCCACAGGTATAAAGCTTAACAGCCCTTCCAAAACCGTTTTTACCATTTTTATAACACTGGATAGTCCTGGTACTCATATCCTTTCAGATCCTTTTAAAGTCTTAAATTCTTGTCCTCAAAGACTCCCTCTGGTAGGAAGTTCCAACAGTTTGATCACAAATTGTATGTATTTCCATCCATCAGTTTAGAATTTCCCATCTATTAATTTCACTGAGTATCTCCTTGTTCTTGTTTTTTTGGGGACAGAGATAACAGAAGCTCCTGATCTACCTTCTCCAGACAATATATTAGCTTATATACTTTTATCATGTTACATCTCATTCATCTCCTCTCTAACACAAACAGGCCCAATCTTTTCAATCGCTTCTCATATGAGTGCTTTTCCAAGCCCTCAACTATTCCCATCACTCTTCTATGAATTCTCTCTATATCTAAAGTACACTTTTTGAAATGAGATGACTAGTACCAAACAGATTTCCCATGCCAATAGGATGGAGACTACTATGTCCTGGATTAGGTGTTCTGTTACTTAGCAGTGTAGATCTAAGGAGCAGGCATATGATTATGCTGGCTGGTAGTGAAGTTGTTGTCACTTCTGCTTGGTCAGCTGAGTCGTTCCACAGAGGTCCCTACACATTCTGGGAATGATTTTCATCTCACACCAGATTAAATCATGAGTATCTTCAATTAATCTAATTGGAAAGTTGGTATAGTTATACAAATGTCATAAAAGTGGTATAAAAGGACAATTAGGCCCCCTCTGATGAAGGGGACTAGAAATAGTCTATCTCTTTTCTTTTATTAGTATTATTATTACCATTGAATGAAATTATGGCCTCTTATTTCTAGTCCTTATTTGTAGTGTGTTGTAGGCAAAGCTTTTAAGGCTGCATAGGCATTTTGTTTTCACAGTACCAATTCTAGATCATTTAAGGTGATGTTCTAGCATACAACTGTGTGTTGTTATAATAATATGTTTTTATAAACCTTCTACAAGTAGGTGGGAACTTCTAAAATGTATGAGACCGGTAATTTGTCTCCATATGTGTAATAATCAGTACATAATGACTGTACCTCTCCTAAAGTAGGCAAAAGTTGACTGGGCTTGCTGGGGGAAAATGAGGTCAAAGACTGTTGCATAAGGTGAACAGGGTCAGCCTTGTGGCTCTGACTCACCCCCAAAGAACTTGAGGTCTGAAGGCCATAAAGATGCAAGCCCTGGGTTTGGGAACTCCCTTTTTTCCACACAGCCAGTAAGGCAGCACCCACTCTCTCCCCCGAGGAGAGGCAAGTATGAGGTTAGGTTAGGCTCTTCTGTGGGTGGCACTCTTTTTAAAGGGGAGGCTGGAAAGGAATTTTCCTGCCTCATCAGACTGGCTTCAGCAGAGTGAGTTTTTTCTCCTTCCCCACCATGGTGCTATCAGGAATGACCTTTGCTGGCAAGAAGAAAAAGAGGGTAGGCCGCATGTCACAACTTATTTTGTAAGTGTGGGGCAGATGTCTGCTGCAGGTACTCCATAGGAAAGGCATCCAGCCACCAGATAAGGCCTGGTGAAGAACTTAAAAGTAGGTGCTGGATAAAGGAACAAAACAGGGGAGGGTGCTGGACACTCCTATGATTAGTATGGAAAGGAGCCAGAATTTCCCTACTCCCCCCATTCTTATAGCCCACCTTAACTCTTGTAAGAAGGGAGTGAATGCTAAGGTCCAAACCATGGGTTGGCTGACCAGGACCTGGATGGAAATGAAGAGGGACTGGTGGACACTCCAGGTAATGATTTGAGTAAACATGGATTTGCTTGCACTGTACATTTTACCTGCCAAGTAGTCCCAGAGATCTATATGGTAAAGTTGCAGCCTGATTAAAGTCCAGAGCAAGTGTCTCCTGTCCTCCTTTTGGAGTGACAAACTGTAATATCCCTAAAGACAAATACAGGTAACAATGAGGGCTATGCAGTTCTCTTTATACTCAAGGAATCACTATGGTATTTTGTTCTGTTAATGGTCTGTATAACTACTTTTATTCTTCCATTTCATAGTGATGAAATGTACTTAAACATCAGTGTAGTCCTGAAATCATGGAACCGACAATAAGGGACAGAAAGAATGGTTTGACCAAATAGTTTTGTGAATTATTTCTGAATTATTCAGTTTTTTAATCTCTTGCCTTTTGATCTATTTGGGCAATGCTGTTTATGAGGTAGAATGCTGCTGATTTAAAAATTTGAATTTCATGTTCTATCAATATAAAATGATATTGTTAATTACTAATATTAATTAAATTCCAGGCACCTACAAATTGCAATAATACACTTATGTATAACTGTGTGTTGAGGTTGTAGAGATACATGTAAAATAGTAATATTAAAATCTAGATCAAATTCAGTAGAGTTTATATTATTTTAAACTTCAGGATTCATGTCCATGAACACTGAATTTAACATTTCTGCTTTTTATGTTGTATTGAATTCTACTTTAGATTATACAATTAAATGCTCAAAGCAGAAACCTTGTCAGTTACAATGTCACTGAATCAAATGCTGTAAAGATGAAGTAGCCCTGCTGTTATTTCTGTCAAAGCCTTCTGGCTATACTTCACATTTGGTGCATTTATTTGTTCCTCTATTTCTATTTTGCTAAATAAAATGTTGAAGCAACAGCATATGCTGTGAAACGCAACCTGAAAATATAAGGCTGAACTTATACAGATGTTCAATATCAGAGATAATCACTATGTGAATCTTGTAATTTTCTCCAGTTTGGCAAAAAAAAATGTTTTCCAATATACATATTTGGGAAGGAAAAACTGAATGTATACTGTACCACTCCCAAAATCAAAACTGACGCTGTTTGCCATATTAGCTTAAAATACATTTACAAAGTAAGATAGGCTGAAACTGCATTCATTCCATGGCCAATATTTTCACTGAAGTTATAGGGAATTTTTGGTGCACATCTTGGTTTTTCAAATGTCCCTGAGTCCTTTTTCTTCCCAGAAATACAACTGTCAGTCAATTATGTTTCTGCTTAGTATTATTCTGAATGTATGCAGAGGTGGTAATGCTCAGAACCAAAGTAGATCTTAAGATATTGTGTCATTAAACACAGTACACTGCATTATATTTTTCTTTGGTTACAAAGTGTTCTTTTAGAAAATGCTCTAAACAATTACACTTCATTTTGTGAAATGAAAATAGCATTCTGTATTTGGTTGCTATGATTTCTTTTAAGAAAAAGCTGTTATTTAGCAGTACATGAACAAATATCTTTTCATTTGAACTGATTATGTTTAAACTTTATTTTCAAGACATGTTATAAGTAACTCTAGTACAAAGTCTTCAAAGGGCTTGTATGCTTTTCCATGTGCCCACAATGCATATGTAAAATGTGCAAGTTGGGATATTGCAAACACAAAATTATTTTGTATGCATGCATAAAATAGGGATGCATGAAGGATTAAATTCACATCTTTGCAATAGCTTTATTTTGAGAATTTAAGTGGAATGAACATAGTGTATAAGCTTTGGTTTTGTCCCTTTACATGGAGATGAACTCCACATGCATTTTTAAAATTTTGGACTTCTCTTTTTGCAACTTTCCTGATTACTTTCTTCTAGCACTAAAGACCCTTTTCATGAAATATTTTTTTCACAAATAGTGTGAATTATTTGCCATTCATTGTCATAAATCTATGGATTCTACAAATAATAACTTAGTCCTCACTAAATCCTTAACTTTATACCACTCTCTTCTGCCAAGAACCTGCAACCAACCTTACTTGGAACCACACCAGAAGAATCCCTTTACTCGTTTTTTCTTGAAATAACTTCTCTGGCACCAGCAACTTCAGCACTGAAACCACCAATTTGTTTCCTAGTTCCAAACACTAGATTTTCCTTTACTAAAATAGATTTTTGGTATCTACTCCTGGGTATCTGGAATAATGTAGACTTCAGATTGAAGAACTTGTATTTTATACAGTATTTCTCAATATATTTAGTCTCCATAATTATTGCTCCTACTTAAGCTGGTGAATTTTTCTAAATTATATACAAAAATTACTGCTTCTCTGGGAATGTGGTGACTTACACTATAAAACCCCATTTCAAGTGAAGCAACCATTTAATTAAGAGAGCACAGATTTCAATCCTCACCTTAATTTTTTTCTAGGAATATTTTTTTCTAGGCTATTAATTTGCTTCTGTGGGAAATTCTCCTTCACCAGCGGAGACCTATGCACCACATAACCATTCTGAATAGGTGGGTCTTCTATAGTGCTCTTCGTGTAGCATAGAGACTAAGCAAACACCTTTTCCCCATAATCATTGCTTATCCTATTCTTTGAGAATCAGCCATTAACTATCATTATTAACAGGGAATCATCAGCAATTAGATGTATTTCTAGTGGAGTCCTGCAGGGATTGGTTTTTGGCCCTACTCTATTTAATATTTATACAAGTGACCTGAAAGAAAAATATAAAATCATCACTTATAAAGTCAGCAGATGACACAAATATTGAAGAAGATGGTCTAGGTTTATTTGGTTCTGCCTCAGTACAGGGTCTGGACTTTATGACCTGTTAAGCCCTACATTTCTGTGATACTTATATAAAGTAAGAGGACTGGTCCACTGATACAGAGTGATCTGGATCACGTGATAGGATGGGTGCAAGCAAACAATATGCATTTTAATATGACTAAATGTCAATATATGCATATAGGCGAAAAGAACATAGGCTATCCTTACCAGATGGGGGTTTCTATTATAAGAAGCAGTGACTCTGAAAAGGATTTGCAGAGTCTGGTGGATAATCAGCTGAACATGAGCTGCCAGCGCAATGCTATAGCCAAATGTGATCCGGGATGCCTAACCAGGAGAATCTCAAGCAGAAATAAATTACCTTATCACTGTATTTGGCACTAGTGTGACCACTGCTGGATTACAGGGTCCAGTTCTGGTGTCCACCATTCAAGAATGATGTTAAAAAATTGGAGAGTCCAAAGAAGATCCACAAGAATGATTAGATTAAAAAACGCAAGGAGCTCAATCTATGTAGTTTAACACAGAGAAGGCTACTTGATCACAATCTATAAATATCTAAGAATTAAGAGGTACCCTGCCTTCCCTTTCTCTCCCATGCAATCCCAAGAGTGTTATCTCTATGACTTATTTCCCTTCCCTAAGAAACAAAACAGTAATTTCTTTAATGCTGAGCCACTCGTTCAGTAGTTTACAGCTAGGGGAACCAACAGACTTGCCGGGCCCCTGGGCAAGGGGAGGGAGACCCCAACACGTCTGGAAAGGGTGGGACCTCGGGTGGAAGGGCTGGACACACCCTCAGCTCAGTACCATCCAGAGTCTTTCGTGCTGCCTGGAGCACTCCATGCTCCAAAAGCGATTTAAAGGGCCTGTGACTCTGGACACCGCTGCTGCTGCAGTAATAACAGCAGCAGCTGGGACCCTTGGGCTCTTTTGAATCACCAGGCCCTAGGGCAATTGCCCTCTTCCACCATCCACTTGGTGGGCCAGTTCACAGCACTGAACTCAGCCACTCAGAATCTAGCACTGAACCTTTGAACCCAAAGTATCCTTAACACAGAGATGTTTTCCCAGCATTTATGCAATCTGTGTGCAGGAGAATCTTCAGGCACATCTACACAGCAGGGCTAAAGCCAAAATAAGCTAAGTACCTTGAGCTACGTCAATTGTGTATCTTAAGTCGAATTAGCTTATTTTGGTTTTTGGTGCTGTCTACACAGCAGGAAGTCTGAGTTAGAGCACTCTTTCTTCGACTTCCCTTACTCCTCGTAAAATGAGGGTTACAGGAGTCACAGTAAGAGGTCCTCCAGCTCCACGACATTTTGACATTATGTCGAAATTACTGCTTGCTGTGTAGACACGGACTACGTTATTTTGGAATAACTTCGGTTATTCCAAAATAACACTGCTGTATAAACATAGCCTAAGAGAAAGGAGTATTTGTAAACAGGCTAAGCCATAAAGGATTCTGAAATGAATAAGCTTAAAAAATAAATGATTCAGAGAGCAAAACTCCCACCTGCACACTCCTAATTTCTCACACTGGAAAGTCACTGTGCCTCAATTCCTCTTCTATTGGCTGGCTCTTCTATAACCATGACCCTTGAAGCTTTAAAATCCGAATGCACCTGGAGAGATCCTGGGCTTTTGTTGAACTGGTAAATTAGAAAGAAATTTTAAAAAACATACATTCAAGCACATATTTAGATAGCTGCAGAGACAGGTGAGTGGCATGATTAATCCATAATCAAAAAGGAAAAAGAAATGTGTCCTCAATCTATCCATTTTATTTTTAATAGTTTTCCCTCTATCATTTTAGCTGGTCAATTCTTTTTCTTACGCAACAATCTTCAACTAAGATTACAGTTTATTAATAATTAATTGATTCTTAATTCTTTAGCGTCTTCTGGCACTCATAATATCTTGAACAATAATGATATAATCATAGCCTGGAAGGATAGAAGGACAAAGTTTAATTAAAAATTGTTTGATTTTTTTTCAATTTAAAAATTATAATTTCTCCAAATGTTATAGCTTTATTCACTGCTTGAGACTTCGCACAGTCATATGTATTATTTTTAATTAAGATATTCTTTCCTATTTTCCTGATAATCTTGTGACTCTTAAGCCATGAAAAAAAGAGCATAATATTACCATTTAGTGATTGTGTGCTGCCTTCGCTCACACTTTTCTCTCTTAAATATTTACTTGACAGCTGACTTGAATTCAAATATACCTGTAGATGTTGTAGAAAATAAACTGTGCCACATAACTCAACCCAGTCATAATTTGTGGAAAATTTATATGAGCCGATTGACATAATTTATGCTTCAAGTTTAACTAGAATCAAGAAACAGCAGGTATGAGTCACCAGCTATTTGACTGTGTGTGGTAATATCCAACACATAAGACATGATCCCAGAAGGAGTTTTCCCTTTTGATGTTGCTTTTTGACCCTGCAGAGTGTGTGAAACTAAATCTTTTATAAAACACAGTGAATCGGTAAAGGCTTTAGAATGTATTTTATGTATGTCCAGTTGTTTGACAAACAGACTCTATTTGTCTCACTGTTTAAAAACTACTAAAGGAACTTACACAAGGGAATGTCCATTAGCAGGAAGCAGATGGCTCTGTTAATGGGTGTGCATATGTATCTGGTGAGAAAGAGGTGGTCTTGCTGGTGCTAAGAAACCAGTCCATTTATATAAATACTCCAGCTAGCTTCAAGAGGACTGCTCAGGTGCAGAAGTGTTTCTAGGACTAAACATGGTTTATGGCAGACAATGTCATATTCAAAATACACTTTAAAATAAAATCTGAGGAGAGTCCATCTAAAAGCTTATCCAGTTAGTTCTTTCTCTTCTGCATGGGCCATGTTCATGGAACTAATCCAATGAGGGTTATATAGGTGAGTAAGGATATGCAGGACTTTCCCCTACCCCCCATTCACATCTAGCTATTGCATTTCTCATTGTTATCATTCAGAGAAATATATTTAACCACAAATGACAGACAACTTGCTTACAAGAGATATCATTAATATCCATGCTGACTTTTATTGACTTTTTGATGGGGTCTCCACCCCACGCCTGCCCCGAGCACATTAAAATGGACCACTTAACCTTGTCTGCAGCACCTGGAGAAGACTATTAAAACCCCTTGCCTATACTACCAAGTTTTGGTGACCAAACTTATGTCGACACCCAAAAGTCTACATTCCAAAAATTGGAAGAGTGTTAACTCTTCCTCCGTCTGACAGATCACATCTATATTGGGGGCACCATCATCTACAACATGAATAATGCACTAAGGGTATGCCTCCCACAGCACAGGGCAACATCTTCTGTCACTACGTGTTGTGGAAAGGCAGAGTGGAGTACGGCACCTCTTGGGATCATGTTAAATGTCCAATCATGCATTCCTTTGTGTGCCAAGCCTCCATCGGTTTCAGTTCCTTTTGTGCCATTTTTTCAACTCTCATTCTTTGTTGAGCACTCCAACATCTGTAGTGAGAAGGGATGGATCCCATGCTGCTAAATCTCATTAGGACATCATGCATGGCAGTGCAGTCAATCGTTAAGTTAAATTGCATCCTGCTGCAAAGGACCGTGACTCTGGGAAATATGCATGAAATAGTGGATGGCTTGTCAGAGCTGGGTTTCTCTAACTTGGGAAAGGGAAGGGTAATAGATGGCACACACATTCCAGTTTTAGCACCAGACCATCTTGCAACAGAGTACATCAATAAAAAGAGGTACTTCTTCATGGTGTTGCAGGCACTTGTAGATTACCGTAGACATTTCACTGACCTCAACGCAAGGGGGTCTGGAAAAGTGCATGACGCATGCATCTTCACTGGCCTACACAGAAAGCTGCAAGCAGGGACTTTCTTTCTAGAACTCAAGATTACGTTGTGGGGATGTGGAAATGCCCATTGTGATCCTCGAAGAGCTGGCTTATCCCTTACAACCCTGGATCATGAAACCTTATACGTAGCACCAGAACAGCAGTAAGGAGTGTTTTAACAATAGGTTGAGTAGATGCCGGATGAGAGTTGAATATGCCTTGGGCAGACTAAAGGTGCCCTGAAGGGGTCTTTATGGCAGCCTAGACTTTGATGAGGATAATATCCTCATGGTCACAGCTGCATGCTGCACTTTGCATAATCTCTGTGAATCAAGGGTGAAATGTTTGCTCAAGGTGGAGCACTGAACCAGAGTGCTTGGCTGCTAAGTTCGAGTAGCCAGATACTAGGGCTAGAGGAGCCCAGAGGGCTGCAGCTGAAATCAGGGAGGCTCTGAGGAAGCACTTTGACAATAAGCAGTAGTAACATATGTCTGTGTGGATGTTGTTTCCATGGTGCATCCCACCTATATGCCACTTTGGTCCCTGCACAAGTGATTGCAGAATGGCATTGCACAGTGTCCTACAATGGGAAAAGGAACTAAGCTGCACTGCCATGCAACCTGTGGCAGAGGATTAATTAGTACCCTTTGGAAACTTTCCTGGCAGTCTCTCTGGAGGATTGCCATGAGATCTCAGAATGCCTCAATACCCTGTTCCATCATACCAATAAGATACCCAAGGAAACATCCACCTCACAGAAACACAGCCAGCCTCCTACTTTTCTGTACCCCAAACCTACTTCTGCGTTCCACAACCCACAATCACTTACCCTGCATCTCATCACCTCCTGGCTCCCCAGAGACTAGCTATGCACCTCAGGAGTGGAGAACAGTTCCTGGCTACATGCCCCACCAGGCAACCCCATTGGGAACTCCACATCCTCGTCTAATTCCACCTCCTCATCAATAATTTCATCTTCTGGTTTAGGTCCTCTTTCCATTGCCCCTGTGCCCTCCAAAGTATCCACACCCAGCCAACAAGGATATGGGATTTAAAGTTCCTGAGATTTGCAAAGGGGAGGAGTGGATTGTTGTTTATCTGGCTGCAGGGCAGAAAAGTTCAAACTGCTGACTACCGCGGTCAGCATGAGCATGGTAGGACACTTTCTGGAGGCTTATTGAGGCAAGTGTGGTGTCTAGCTCTTTGTCAACAAAAAAGAGAGGAGGAGAAAAAAGTCTCTTGTAGGGCTGGAAATATTTTTGTCATCGAAACCAGGTGTTTTTCCTGACATAAGTCACATTGCAGTGTATATGCTCTCACTGTTTTGTCACCAAAAGGCAGGTTTTAGTGACAAAATTTGGTAGTGTAGACAAGGACTTAGTCTAACAAGATGACGCCCAACTGAGCAGGGGCAGACTGGAGCTTGTATAAAGCCATGAAGTTGAAAGCAGCAGGAGGCTGCAGGAAGTAGGTCTGCAGTCACTCCCTAGAGAGAAAGGGACTTATTTAGGGACACAGAGGAATTCTGGGAGGGCAGAAAGCTCTGGGATCCTGCCCGGGACTATAAAGTCTGTTGAGCAGCTGAGATTAGTGAAGTAGTCCCTGGAAGCAAAAGAAACTCAGGCTTGTAAACGCAGAGGTGAGGCAGGAGATAGAGAAGTGAAGTAGGAAGAAACAGGGAAACACGAGGGCTACGTCTACACTGTGTATTCTTGCGCAATAAGAAATGCAAATGAGGCACGGGGATGAATATCACCGTGCCTCATTTGCATACCTAATGAGCCACCATTTTTGGCGGAAGAGGCTTTTGTGCAAGAAGGAGCTGTCTACATTGCTCCTTTTTGCACAACCCCCTCCCCCCCTTGCTCAGAGCCATTCTGCTGCTTATTCTCAGGAAGAACAGCTCTGCGCAAGAGGGGGTTTTTTGCACAAGAAGGAGCAGTGTAGACAGCTCCTTCTCGTGCAAAAGCATCTTCCGCAAAAATGGCGGCTCATTAGGTATGCAAATGAGGCACGGCAATATTCATCCCCCGCACCTCATTTGCATATCTTATTGCGCAAGAATGCACAGTGTAGACGTAGCCCAACAGTGTGAGGTTGAGCAGCCCACAGCTGCTAAGAATAGGTTTCCTGGGCTGGAACTTGAAGTAATGCACAGACCCGGGTTCTCCACTGGGAAGTGGTACTGGACCTGGACTCAGATAAGAATACTACCTGACACAGCATCTGGGCGGTTTGTCCAGTAAGACTCTGACATCCCTGAAGAGAAGGACTAAATAGTGATCTAATCAGATGGCCAAGACATGAAGAGGGAACACCCTAACTCCCAGATAAGAGACTGGCAACAATGTGTGCAACTGGTGGAAAGGAGCACCAGACCAACGAGAGCTGGATTTGGGGATTAGCCATAAAGAGGTGTTTCTGTGGTGGTTGTACCCGTGTTACAACTTTCATAAATTTTTTTTAAATGTGTATAATACCACCAAAATATATACTGCCCTACAGTTGCGGGGGAATAATAGAGGACAGTCAAGTACTGTGCAGAGCATTTAGAAATACTTGAAACATTTATTATTTTTATTCTTTAGATATGATGCAAATCCAAAATTTAGACACCTCAGCAAAGGTATCTGATTTTTAGAGATACTAAGCACCCAAAACTCTGATAATCAGCCCACATCTATTAGGGGCCTAAATATGGATTTAAGTGCCTAACTTTAGGCACCCAGATTTGACAGTGTTTTTTATATATAAATAAGGAGGTGAAATTAGCCACACAAGCAAAAGCTAGATAGACTGCAGGAGCAGAGGAGATAGGGATTACCAAAGTACACCGGGGATCCAAGGAGAAGGATTATTCAAATGCTTTTAGACTTGTAACAAATAGTACAGTTTGCGACTGCTTAAAAAAGAAATAAGTCCATCAATTTTTCCACTCTGCATTTACAACAATCAGAATCTAGAAATTGTCACTGTTGTCGCAATTCCTACTTTGCTCTTTTGTGAGCTCTTCAAACCCATTGGCATTTCAGTTTTTAGAATTCAGATTGGGCCTGTAGAATTTTTTTCGTATTATAACTAAGTAAACTATCATCTCAGAGTTGCAGCATTTCCAACGAGCAGGCTATTGGCATATCCTTTGACGGTTTGATGCTCTTTCATTTTACATATTGAGCTGTGTTCACTTAAGTGCTGCCAAGGTTCTTCAAAGTATTTGAATGAAACTCTTTATAAAACAAACAAAAAAATCCATTACCAGCAGCCTCCAAATGCAGATTTGACAAACGGCCAACCTGGAAATTTTAAAAGAAATTTGCTCTGCTGACAAGTGGCTCTGGTGAAGGCACTGTTGGCTTTAGTTAGGTGTGTATACACTACACTGTAACTGTTTTGGAAGTCTAGGATCAGTGAGGCTGCTAATTAAAGTACAGCATCAATTCTGTGTGTTTGAGGATTTGTGAATCCAACACTGTCAGCTCACTCAAGATCGGAATTCATTATTATTATTATAAGGTTTCAAGTTGTGTTGTCTGAGTCAGTTGACTTGGACCATCTGAGCAGCTGTTTGGTGCTGCTAAGGCTTACGGGCACTTGCCATAGAAGAGGCTCAGCAGTAGTTACTCTTATCACAGTTTGCCCCAGCAGTAGTCCCCTACTGCAGTCACTCCATTGAAAAATTCAAGAGAGGAACACTATGATATGAAAATCAGAATAAATTTTATACACGTTTAAAGCTGAAATTACAAACCTAACATACATATGCAGAACCATAAGATATTGACTAAGCAGATTAGTATTGGAAAGCTCCTTAAAAAAGAAGTCTTTGGCAACTTATGTTGAAATGCTGCAAAACCCCATAGGGGTTAAAAACTTTTTGAAATCATTATTTAATAAGAAATCTGTTCCCTTTCCAAAGGATATTACCCTCTCCACAGAAGCTATATAACTTGATATATTCTGTTTTTTTGATAGCACAGCAATTTTAATAGCCAGTAGTATAGTTTTCTGTTGCAGACAGACAAACTGAGAGGCCACTGTTCTCCAGTTTATATGCAAAAAAAAAAAAAAAGTTTCAACACCTTTGCAGAACCAGAGTATGAAGAAGATTGTTGTCTTGTTTGCTTTTTAAAATCTAGCAGTTTCTTTTTCTAATTTCTGACTTCACTGGTGGAGTTGAAAGACTTATGCAGTTACACACTCGTACATACTTCCATAGTTTCATTGTACTAGAGCCCAAAAAAGGAAGTAAAATAGAGTTTAACTTGGAATTGACCAATTATCAATTTAAAACTGGTAATTCATCAAAAATGGAACCTCCCTGAGCCCCTTTCTGGTTCAGGAGATATATGTTACACCTACTTCCCCCCATCCAAAACTGCAACTCTGCCTTGAGTCACATCCCAAACCAGAAGGGCCTGCTCAGTTGCAGCCACAGTCTCACAGCAAGTAATTTTGATCTTAGATGGTAGAAAGCTCAAGACAACACCTAATTTTGCAAGAAGAGATTGCACTATTATTTTTCTGAGATTATGTGCAAAAGGCTTAAGGGAACCAAGTCTTTTACAAAGAGGGCAGAGCCAGTAACTGAAAATCTCTTTCCCACTATGCTCCTTCCCATTGCACAGACTTCTCGTGTACACAATAAATCCCTACTATGCAATACCCAAAATACACATACACACACTATGTTGGGCATGCACCTAGGAATACCTCTAAATCCCATGTCCTCACAACTTGTTTACAAAAACAGCTCCTTACTATCCTGTTCCTTTAGCTCAGCCCTCTTTTATCCCCAGATTCTGCTCCTTCTGCCTTCGTAATGCTTGGAGTGTGTCCGCCTTAAGAGCTGGTGCAAAAGTTGCAAGAGGAAGAAGGTGCTGCCCCTGCAAGTGGGGGAAGTAGTACAGACACCACCAGCAACAATAGCTCTGAACTGCTTCTCCTTGGTTCCAGCAGCTTCTCCAGCTATATGCAGAGCATCACATATACAGCTGCATGATTTGCTCAGTTCCAGCACCAACTCTACTTACAAGATTTCTACCATTCCAGGTAACATGATTTTTTGAGATTTCTACCATTTTGTTGTTCCTGCCATAAAATTTCCACAAGATTAAGATGCTGTGAAATCCATACCTGAAGGCTCGCTAGCCATGGTTGGAATTTGAAACATAATCTAATCCTAACCCAATATGAACACCTATCTAATTAATGCATCTCTGTCTAAAATGAAAGTTCACTTACTAAATCACATCACTAATCACGCTTACGTTAGTAGGAATAAGATGAGTAGAACATGTCTCAAATCTTTGACTTACTTGTAAAGACCTCAGCCCCTGCTGTGACTTTCCTACCTCATTTGTTAAAGTTTCAACCAGAAAACAATACATTTGCCTTTTGTGGATTCAGTTTTCCTAGGGTTCTGTTGGTTTGGACAAATCTACCATGCAACAATATTTTATCCAGTCAGGATGTATGAATTTCAAGATGCTTTTAATACCAAAACCAAGCAGCATATATGAATAAATACACAGGTGAACGCACACAGGACAACCACCCGACCTGTACTATTTATGCTGACTTGTAGGTGGAATTTAGGAACCTATTCATCTATGTAAGGAAGTGAAATGTTGATAACATTTTTTCTTGCTCTTTAGCACTTGGTTATATGTACAATAGTTGTCTTTTCTGCAGAACATTGTTCTATGGAATATTTTGTTTTCTGTAGCTATTACTCATAAGCAGAATAGAGGATGTAGATACTAATTCGAGAATAGAAAATCCAGTGAGAAATAATTAATAAAAATCCTTTGTACCCACAATCTCCTTCTGCATCAATTAAAAATAATATTGTTATACTTTTATAATAGAAAAATTATCAATTAAAATTATTTTTCAGACATGAGGTGAAAGAACCTGCAAATCTTTTCTGTCACATTTTCCTCTTTGTACATTTCAAAAAGTATAAAATGTCTCAAAATAACGGTGTGCATGAGAATGTGTTCTTATCCATATCTCCCAAAAGAGAAAAGCACTAGTTTGCTTTAAGCCCTGCTGAAATATGAAATTGTAGGAAGAGGGCCCCATTTACAAACAGTATATTTTCCATTTCAAAAGTTATGTAATAAAGTATATATTCAAACCCACAAACCTTTGCAAGTTATTGTTATCCTGCAGCTCACTGAAATACTAAGAGAAATTGCCTTTATGGGTATTTCCTGTTAAAATGCTATAAGAATGTTCATGCTGCTGGTATTTTAGTGAACAATAAGTTGATGGCTAGAAGATTCTGCTCCTGGAAAGGGAAAAGATTCTATTTAACTCTGTCAGAGTATCCTAGAGGAATCCTGCATGGTAATATTTATTTCTCCTGGGATACATTCTAGATATAGAAAGATTTCAGGCACTGGGCAATGATAGAGAGCAGCTCTGAGCTCAAGTACCAATTTTATGATAATTGCTAAAGTAACAGCATTTTTCCCTCTAGCAAAACTAAACAGAGACATTATCTGGTGTAACTTACTAATAATGCACCCTTTCATTTTAGCATTTTTCAAATTGTTTTCATGAAAACAATATGTATTTTTCAGTGAATGCAATGTATGTGAAGGGTTGGTGGAGGGTACAGTAAGAGAAGCAATCAAAATTCCTTACATCACCTTGGCCAGAGTGGTTTAATTCTGACAAGGAAGGAGTAGTGCTAGAGTTGGAGGACAATTCAATATTTTTAATTAAACCCTTCACTTCTGGGCTGATAATGTTAACTAGCATTAATTGTGTGATGTGAATACTTGTCCATTAGAAACTGAATGGAGACCATGAACTAGTTACACATAGGCAACCAAATGGATGCTAATTGTTTCATTTGCAAAGGGGCGAGGCTGAATGCAGGTTAAGCAGAACAAATGGAACTCTGTAAAACCTGTGGAATGCGCTGTCCATGCTTTGCTTCCAACCTAATTCCACCAATTCTGTTTCCCTGTTATTTCACCAATAACTGCCCCTCTAAGGAACATTGACCTTCTGACTCCAATTCCATGGATTATGATACATCGTCTGTATTTTACAGAAGTTTCAATATGGACATTAAAAACCAATAATTATTGATGCCCTGCCCCATTTGCCGCTCGCTTTCAGCCAGAGATTGCTAGCACACAGATGGATCAGAGTCTTGTCTTTACCACATACTCAGCTGGTTTTATACTCTTTGAGATAATTTTGTCTCCTCAAGAGGTGGCCTCATCAGGAATGACCTATTTCTATCTCCCTCTCACCTGTGTCCAAGTCTAGCATGCTGTCTCTCTATGGAGTCTCCTCCCTCCCTGTGGAGTAGGCCTCTTGATAGTTCTGTTTTTCACTTCTGTGACCATCTCTGTAGGCATTCTTGGGTGTTGTCTGCTGACTGACAAGTGCCCCCTGCCCTTTCAGATCACATATCCCTCTTGTGTAGTCACCTTCTATTAACTAGTTGATCCCAAGTGAGAGAGAGCATCCTATCTTACATTAGGGAGTCTGTTAGGTCATCAAAATTACTTGCAGCAGCCAATGTACATAAGGCAGCAACAGAGGACATCTACCCTTCCTCTTCGGGCTGAGTTCTAGTAAAAAAAACCCTACGTCACTGCACAATTTCATTCTGCTTTCATGAGCAATATTTCTCAAAGGTTCTTAGGACTGCTGTGAGGTTTGCAGCAGTGGTGAGCTTCAGAGTGTTGCAGATCTCTCTGCATTGTTCCCTCATGAGGTAAAATAATTTTATTTTCCTGCTCTTGTCATCTTCCTGCATGGACAGGCCTGTGGATAGCTCAAACTCCTCTTTCCACCAGGTCTGGTATTGAGTTAGGTATATGCCTGTAAAATCCAGGGCTCCAGGACACTTCAGACGAATGTCCATGGCTCACGCTGCCAGCTGCTGCGCAGCAGCAAACTCACAGCTCTACTGCTTCTCCTGTGTTTGATTAGCAAAAAACAAAGCTGAATGCAGGTTGAGTTGAACATGTAGAACTTTATTAAAACCTGTGGATTGCTCTGCCCATGTGGCTGAGTTGCTCCCAGCTCTACTAGTTCTTTGTTTCCTGGGTTGCTCCCTAACAAGAGTCCCTCCAGAGAACATGGTTCCACTGATCAGTAATGACATTTGATCCCTACCAACCCGAGCCATATTTGACTTGGTGAAAGGCTTTGTATTTAATTGCCAATCTTTTCTAATTGATGACTATTTTGACTGTTTTATCGTCAGATTTTAATCCTATTTTGATGTTTTTCAAATAAGGAAACTCATTTGAGACTAGAGACTCAAAGGAAAAAATAAGTTTGATAAATGTTAGAATGTGAGAAGTTCTCTGGGATCATTTATGGGATACCTTTTCATACTAATAATGTAGATAATGTAATTACTTTTTTGTTAGTTAAGAGTGGGCCCCAAACTTTGTTTCCCCTTTGACAAAACTAGGAATCTCTATGGGCAAGTTTAAGCAACACAAATGTTCATATCTTTAATAGCCTTGTCAATCCCTGCAGATATAGTCCATCTTTGCCATGTTCCTTTTGAAGGCAAATTGTGGAAGGCAGATGAATCCAAATAAAAATATAAATTAGAGCTTGATGTTAATTGCTTATAAATTAGAACTTTCTAAAAGTTATCATTTTTATTCTGTCCAGACTGATATACTTAATAATAATCATAGGGCTTTTCTCCAAGGTATGGGAAAGCACACCAGAGGGGTGAGACATGTAAAGCACACTAAACTGCTGCACTCTATCTGTCCTATGTGGACCCTGCTAGCACACTTTACAAGGTACCAACTTAGCGTTAATGTAATGGACAATGTTACCATGAAGTACGTTAACATGAACTTTCAGAACATGCCAGTAGTGTCTATATGGAGCAGCTAGAGCACAGCAAGCTAGGACTTTTCACAAATCATTCCTATTGTACTCAGCCTCTGCAGCATAGAGAAGTCCTAAATTATCTTTTCTATCTGCAAAATGACAATGACACTGACCCCCCCCCCCCCCCCCTTGAAGTACTTTGAGATCTGATGGACAATGCTATTGAATGTGTAGACTTCTTAAAACATAGTTTTTTTGACAGGCACTTAAATTCACTTCAGGTACAAGTAGTTCAAAAATAGCCTTACAAACAAAGGCCCCAAATATTGCAGTTAGATCCATGCAGCTGAACTCTTATTCTCATGTGGAGCTCCAGTGGAGTTCACCTGCATTAGTCCAGTTATGCCTTTGGACCAAAGAGAGTTGCCACAGAAGTCAATCACCAAAAGCTATATTCAACTGAATAGTTACAGTGGTTAGCACCACAATCTAGTTCTCCTCTATCATCCTTAATCCAGTTAACTATAAATAGTAGGGAAGAAAAGAAGAAAAAATGAGGAAAAACACATCAATAAGTAATTTTGTATGGCATCATTTTAAGATGTGGAATTACTCAAAGTGTAAAAGACTTGATAACTTTGTCCAAATTCCCAATGAGTTAAAAACAGTGCAGAACTTGGGCCCTCTGTGCAAGAGATGTTCAGATGCAGGGCTTACCAAATTACACAAAGATATTTAAGCCAAATACTGTATTTAAAAATATTCTGTGCTAACCTCCTGAATGTAGTTCACTGGAAGCACTAGTGTTTTGACAATATTGCTTGATACAAAACAACATTGAGGACAAAATAATTTGTATTATAATTTTGTTCTTACTTAACATATCCTCTACTGCCTGAGTCAACATTAAATTTGATAGATAGCCAGTCTTTTAATAAATGTTATCTGATCTTATACTTAACTGCAAAACGTCTCTCTTTCCTCTTCCTGTTTGTTGTAAATGGGAATATGCTGAATCATTAGGTTAGGGATTTTTAAATCAGCTTTGTAACTTCTGTGGTTTTTCTCACATTTATGCTAGCCTTTTCCTTTAATTATCTCTACATTATTATTCTTGGCTAGGTTGCACTTTCCATCATGAACTGTTTACCTTCCTAACAGGCCTTGCTTCCTTCTTATCTTTGCTGGCTTATTGATATTTCCTATTCCAACAGCTCTTTTCCTCTCTGAACACTGTGCATGAACATTCTCCTCCTAGGCAGCCATATCCTCACCTTCACAACTCACTTCTCTCCCTCTTTCTGTCTCTCTTTTGAATAACAAGCTATTTCCTCTCTCATTTCCTCTCTCAGAAGATGTTTTTGGACCCATTCCCAAATATCTCTGGCATTAAATTTTGCCCATTCCACTTCTGTGTTTTGAATGGGCAGGCTTCCAGATGTGTTTCATCAGAGTAGGCCTCTTTGCTTGCAATCCAGGGGTATGTGTTTGGGGGGGGAAGGTTAGTTTTTTTTTTTAATAATGTTCATTACTTGGTTAGCATTCCTGGCAGCCATGGACAGCAGTGACAGGGTTTGGTGGTGCTTGTCCCCCTGGCGACAGGCTTTGTGGTTCATGTTTTCAAATCACTTGCAAGAAGTCTGTTGTGGTATAATATGAAACCCCGGGCTTCCTTTTTTATTACAAGGGAAAAGGCTATTAGACTGAGGAAGGAAAATGCTGAATCAGTTATCTCTGCCCAGCTAAAACACATTTTTCAATTTACTGAATAAGTGTATTATCCAATTATCTTCATATCTCTAACAAAGTTACAGGTCACCTGGAAATAAGTTTGACAATCCTAGTCAAAACAAGAAAGGCCAGTGAAGAGGAAGGGTTAATTCCTTGAAAATGAACTGCTCTGGAAGAAATTGCTTTGCTTTTGTATTATTTTAAGGAATTTTGATTTTATCTCTTTAGTGGATATGTAAAAATATAATTGAAGAAACAAACTTTTGCCAATTATCTAAGCATTATTTTATATTGCATCTTTAAAATGTATATATTAATTTACATCTAATTCTTGATAGCCATATACATTTGAAACCTAACAATAGCACACCATTATCACAATAAAAGCAAAGGGTCCTGTCAAATTCATAGTGAAATAGGTGCTTTCACATTTGAGGATTTATTTGGTCCTGATCTTCAGCTTGACACAGAGAGAACTGAAGGCCTGAGTCTTTACTCCATTACACGGTTATGCTGGTATAAATCCACTGAAATCAGTGGACTGCTATAAAACTAGTATAACTAGGTGGAGTATCAGATGCTAATCTGAATAATAAATTGAAGCACTCTTAAAAGTCTGACACTTTATATGATATATTTACATGATATATTTAACTTATAAAAGACAACATAAGTGCAAAATTTTACCAAAGGCTCACTGTAATTTCAATGCATTCCAACCTCTGATTAAAAAGAGGAGGTATAGGTGGTCTAGAGCTGAGTTTCTCAACCTTTTTGATACTAGGGACCGTCTTGCTGCCTTCCTAATCTGTTTGTATCTGGGAGATCTCAGGGACCAGCACTGGTCCATAGACTAGTCATTGAGAAACACGGGTCATAGAATCATAGAACCATAGAGCTGGAAGAGACCTCAGAAGGTCATCAAGTCCAACCCCCTGCTCTAGGCAGGACCAATCCCAACTAAATCAACCCAGCCAGGGCTTGGTCAAGCCGAGACTTAAACACCTCCAGGGATGGAGATTCCACTACTTCCCTAGGTAACCCATTCCAGTGCTTCACTACCCTCCTAGTGAAATAGTTTTTCCTAATATCCAACCTGGACCTCTCACCACAACTTGAGACCATTGCTCCTTGTTCTGCCATCTGTCACTACTGAGAACAGCCTCTCTCATCCTCTTTGGAACCTCCCTTCAGGAAGTTGAAGGCTGCTATCAAATCCCCTCACTCTTCGCTTCTGCAGACTAAACAGATCCAACTCCTCAGCCTCTCCTCATAAGTCATATGCTCCAGCCCCCTAATCATTTTGGTTGCCCTCCGCTGGACCCTCTCTAATGCGTCCACATCCTTTTTGTAGTGGGGGGCCCAGAACTGGACACAATACTCCAGATGTGGCCTCACCAGAGCCGAATAAAGGGAATAATGACATCTCTGGATCTGCTGGCAATGCTCCTCTTAATGCAACCTAATATACCATTAGCCTTCTTGGCTACAAGGGCACACTGTTGACTCATATCCAGCTTCTCATCCACTGTAACCCCAGGTCCTTTTCTGCAGAACTACTACTTAACTGGTTGGTCCCCAGCTTGTAACTGTGCTTGGGATTCTTCCGTCCCAAGTGCAGGACTCTGCACTTGTCCTTGTTGAACTTCATCAGATTTCTTTTGGCCCAATCCTCCAATTTGTCTAAGTCACTCTGGACCCTATCTCTGCCCTCAAGCGTATCTACCTCTCCCCCTAGCTTAGTGTCATCCGCAAACTTGCTGAGGGTGCAATCCATCCTCATCCAGGTCATTAATAAAGATATTGAACAAAACCGGTCCTAGAACCGAACCTTGGGGCACTCTGCTAGACACCGACCGCCAACCTGAAATCGAGCCGTTGATCACTACCCGCTGGACCCGGCCTTCTAGCCATCTTTCTATCCATCTTACCGTCCATTTATCCAATCCGCATTCCCTTAACTTGCTGGCAAGAATATTGTGGGAGATCAGTATCAAAAGCCTTGCTAAAGTCAAGGTATATCACATCCACTGACTTTCCCACGTCCACAGAGCCAGTTACCTCATCATAGAAGCTGATCAGATTGGTCAGGCACGACTTGCCCTTTGTGAATCCATGCTGACTATTCCTAATCACTTTCCTCTCCAAGTGCCTCAAAATGGATTCCTTAAGGATCCTTCCATGATTTTTCCAGGAACCGAGGTAAGACTGACCGCCTATAGTTCCCTGGATCGTCCTTCTTCCCTTTTTTGTAAGATGGGCACTACATTTGCCTTTTCCAATCATCCGGGATTTCTCCCGATCTCCACGACTTTTCAAAGATAATGGCCAAAGGCTCCTCAATGACATTTGCCAACTCCTCAGTACCCTCGGATGCATTAAGTCCGGACCCATGGATTTGTGTACGTTTAGCTTTTCTAAATAGTTCCTAACCTGTTCTTTACCCACCATGGGCTGTCCATCTTCATCCCATCTTGAGTCACTTAGCACAGAAGTCCAGGAGCCGACCTTGTCCGTGAATACTGAGGCAAAGAAAGCATTGAGTACTTCAGCTTTCCCCACATCATCTGTCACTAGGTTACCTCCTTCATCCAGTAGGGGCCGCACACCCTCTCTGATCACCTTCTTGTTGTTAACATGCCTGTAGAAACCTTTCTTTTTATCCTTCACATCCTTAGCCAGTCGCAATTCCATTTGCGCTTTCGCCTTCCTGATAACCCCGGCATTCTCGAGCTATACATTTAAACCCTCCTGGTCATTTGTCCAAGTTTCCACTTTTGTAAGCTTCCTTTTGTGCTTAAGTTCACCAAGGATTTCCCTGTAAGCCAATCCGGTCTCCTACCATGTTTGCCTCTCTTGCTTCAAGGCCGGGATGGTTTCTTTCTGTGCCTTCAATAAGGCTTCTTTAAAATACTGCCAGCTGTCCTGGACTCCTTTCCCCTTCATGTTAGCATCCCAGGGATTCTGCCCAGCAGATCCTGAGGAGTCAAAATCTGCTTTTTGAAGTCCAAGGTGTGTATTTTACTACTCTCTTTTCTTCCTTTGGTCAGGATCCTGAAATCTACCATCTCATGATCACTGCTTCCCAGGTTGTCACCTACTTCCACTTCCCCTATTAGTTCCTCCCTGTTTGTGAGCAGAAGGTCAAGCTGCGCACGGCCCCTGGTCAGATCCTTCAGCACTTGCGTCAAGAAGTTATCCCCAACATTCTCCAAAAACTTCCTGGGTCTAAGGCAACTACTAACAGAAGTGAGGCCAAAACTAGTTCACTTAACCTTACAGCATTTAAAATATCCGAGCAGCATACAACTCATTTTCCCACTGAGGGAGATACCATAAATCAAGGGACAAGGAGCCCAATTCTTATCCTTTACACCAGTATAAATCAGGAGATTTAAGTCAAAGGAGTTACAGCAATGTAAAACTAATGTAAATGAAATCGAAATCAGGGCCCACTAAACCAATCTAACTTTCCCATCAAAGAGCAAAAGGAATCAAGTGTGTAGGAAGATCAATTATAAAATTACATTTATCCTTGTTTCATTATCACCAAACATAAACTATATCAGAAATACTGGCTCTATGCTTCACTACAAGTGTTTCTTGTGGATAATCTTGATAACCCTGCATAGGTTCTCTACGGTCTTATTTGTTAAAGACAGTATTTCCAGCAGGGGGGGTTGATAGAATTGTCGGGCCCCTGAGCGAGAGGTAGGAAGGAGCAGCTCTGCACTCCCACAACAGATGAGGTCTTGGGCAGAAGAGCTGGGGTTGGAGCTAGCCTTCCCCCACCAGCCCTTCCGTGCAACCTGGAGTTCCGGAGGCACTTTAAAGGCAATAACAATAGCAGCAGTGGCTGACAGGCCCAGGCTCTTTTGAATCATCGGGACCTAAGGCAGTTGCCCCCTTTGACCCTCCCCCATACACAGTCGGTGAGCCTGATTTCCAGTGGCACTGCTGACAACCTCTCCAGTGTTGATTGCTTAAAATTAGTCTTGGGGACAGCCCTAGAAGCTTAGAATTCCATACACTGTAATACTACATGTGTTATTACAGGATGGATGGTAGATTTTTACAAAAGAAAAAAAAATCTGATTAAGGTAAATTATACAATAGCGCAATGGTGAATAGCTTGACAAAGCAGAATTTCACCAGGGTTCTACTGACTAGCTGGCAAATGTTGATGTTGGTACTATTTCCAGATGTTAGAAGAGTAGCTATAGTTTTTGACCCAGTACCTCCCCAACATGTGCAGCTATAAAATAATGCAATCATCCCCCATAATTCTTCTGGCTGGAGAAGTGCACTTAAGATCTTTTCTTCCTGAATCTTCTATTATATTTCTTATTTCTTGATTCCTTCATGGGTACTCAAACTGGTCATCCTCAGCAGAATAGGCAAAATTTCAACAAGTAGAGGCTAAGGTCAATGACCCAAATATGCACATATATACAGCCATTCTTGAGCATATATTTACCATTATGGATAACTCTATGTGAAAATTGTACTCAAACACCTAAACTATCTATTTATATGTGCAACTACCTAGTCTAAAAACACAAACACCACTGGGAAGGTTCTTAGATATTTTGCACATTAAATTTCTTCTCCAGCTGCAGTAAAATTGGACCTTCTTGTTTAACCAGACATTAAAATACTTATATCCATTGTGCATCAATTGTATTTTATCTGTGATGCCTTGCACTTTCCTCCAATATTCATTTGATCCCCTCTTACATATCTCAAGTAATTAAATTTTTATAAGTATTCATAAAAATTGTACAAAAGTAGGACTGGATGAGACCTTGATGGATCTCTAATGCAGGGCACTGGACTGAATATTATCTAGACAAGTGATCCTCAGATCTCAGTGATTTAAAAGTGAATTTAACTATCAACATTCCCAAATATCATTGTTTCATTTACTATATATAGTACCCCTCTGTCTCTCTCTCTCTCTCTCTCTCTCTGCAAAATGACAGACCTAGCATAATAAAACCACCTGATTTGTTAATAATTAAATCACGGTGTTTTAATATCACGTGCTGCAAAGAGCCACAGGAGACACATTAAAGTGCCATATGCAATTCCCAAGCCTCAATCTGAGTATCCCTGATCTAGACAATCCCTGACAGGTGTTTGTCTAACCTATTCTTAAGCCTCTAGTGATGGAGACTCCACAGCCTCTCCAGGTTATTTGTTCCAATGCTTAATTACCTTTACAGTTAGGAAGTTTTTCCTAATCTCTAACTTAAATCTCCTTTCCTGCAGTTTAAAACCATTGCTTCTAGTCCTGTGCTGGGTGGTTAAGGAGAACAGTTTATCACTCTCCTTTTTATAGCAACCTTTTATATATTTGAAGACTGTTACCACGTCCCCCTCAGTCTTCTCTTCTCCAGACAGAAAAAACTTGGGTTTGTTTAATCTTTCCTCCATATTTGTTAGACTTTTAATCATTTTTGTTTTACTCATTTGGATTTTCTCCAATTTGACCACATCTCCCAAAAGAGTTGGTCACAGTATTCCAGATGAGGCCTTATCAGTGCTGAGTAGAGTTCACAGAACCTCTGCTATTACATCCTAGAATGAGGTTGTTGGTTTTTTGGTTTGGTTTGGTTTTAGTTTTTTGTTTGTTTGTTTGTTTGTTTGTTTGTTTGTTTGTTTGTTTGTTTGCAATAGTACTATTGCAAAAACTGTTGACTCATATTTAGGTTGTGATCTACTATAATCTCCAGATCCTCTCCATCTTATGCAGCTATTTCCCATTTCCTATTTATGCAATCGCATATTCCTTCCTAATTATAGTATTTGCATTTGACAGAGGGAAGAGGGGAAAAGAAGACAAGAAAACACTGTCCAATGTCCTGGAATGTAAAATGATTTAAAGCTATTCTGCCACATCAAAATCAAGCTTTTTGTTCTCCCTGGAGATTAAATACAACTGTTCCTCCCATACATAAAAACGTAAGAACAGCCAAGAACTGGGTAAGACCAATGATCCATCTAGCACAGTATACTGTCTTCTAACAGTGGCCCATGCCAGCTGCTTTACAGGAAATAAATGAAATAGGTAATCATTTATTTGGTCTACACTAATAATAGTGTAGATAGGTCTACACTATCGAATTTTATTGGGGAAAAAACTACACAAATTGTGCTCTGTAATTTGCGTAGCTTTTTCCGATTGTTTTTTCCAGCAGAGGCTTTTCTACCACTTGGCCTTGTCTAGATGGGGCCAAATGGCAGACAAACCTCGTCTTTCAGAGGAGCCCTTATTCGTTGTGAAATGAGGGCTCCCCAAAAAAGCGTGTTTGCTCTTCCACGAAAAAAAGCGAAAGAGCAAACGCGTTCCCTGTACGCAGCGGGGTTTAGCTGGTTCTCTGTTCATACTCTACAGCATATGACAATTTAGGCTCACTGTACACTTTACCATATTTATTTAATGGCATTATGGATGTTCTCATTAGCCATTTATGATTCTTCTGCTTTTTAATTGAACTGTTAGCCTCATTGGTGTCCTATAGCAAACAGATACACAGGTTATTTGTCTAAGCAGGTATTTTTATTTTAAATGTATTGTCTTTCAGTTTCATTAAGTGTCTATTTGTATTATGAGAGATATTAAGTGGGTAAATATGATTGACTTCCTGGATGTCATTCATTGCCATACATATCTACATGCTTCATGTCCATCCTTAAAGTCTGATCCTGCTCCATTGAAATCAGTGGGAGTTTTGCTGTTGACTTCAACTGGAACAGGATTAAATGCTTCATTCCCTTTCTAACCTAACAGACCAGTCTCTTCAATCTCTCTTCATACCTTCACATCATCTTTCCATGCCTCTAACCATTTTCATTACTAGTGTTGTCCCAATTAGGTACATAAGCTTTTACTAAAAGAGATTCTGCAACATAGTTATAGATAGTTAGGTTTGTTTGTTTAGGGTTTTTTATCTAATCTCAGCTGTTTCAATTCTTATGTCTATAATGTGACCCTTGCAAATGGATCCCTACACCCACATAGAGTTCACCAAAGTCAGCTAACATCAAAGTTATTTCGGGATACCAGAGGTATCCCGAAATAGCTCCCCCATGTCTTCACAAGTCACCCATTATTTCGAAATGCTCGCTATTTCGGCATCCCGGTAACTCTCATTCCACAAGGGTTAAGGGATGTCTCCAAATAGCACTTTATTTTGAAATTTGGTGCTGTGTAAACAGCACCAAATTTTGAAATAGCCTATTTCAAAATAAACTTGAAATAAGTACGCAATTTGCATAGCGCAAATCTTATTTCGAGTTTAGAGTGCAGTGTAGACATGGCCTGTGACTGCAGAGGTCCGCCCATGGGGAGCAGATTGTAGTATCGGGACCTTGATTTGTACTATCACAGGACTCAGTCCTGAAAAGTGCCAAGCACTCTGGCCCAATCCTGCAAATGAGTGTATTTTTAATAACAATAATTCCACCTATCACTTACGCTGTGCTTTTCAGCCAGACATCTCAAAGCACTTTCCAAGAGGGACTAAAGTTTATTATCCCAATTTAGAGATGGGGAAACTTAAAGTCACAGAGATTAAGTAACTTGCTCAAGGTCACACAGGAATCAGTGAAAAAGATTGAAAAAAACCCACCCCAGATCATATGACTCCTAGGTTTGTGGCCTATTTACTGGACAGTTCTGCTTTTCCTATCTAGAGAATGTTTTAGTTGTTTGTTTTTTTTAAGATTGAGTAAAGTATACAGATGACTATATCGATTGACTCTTGCTTTTACAGGCCTTACAAATGCATGGAGAAATGTAGTGCTTTGCTGGAATACTGAGACTGCCTGATTTGCAACTACCCTGTAAATTCTTTTTAAACCACAGAACACCTTAGAGTTTTTTCGCACAAAGAGAGGCAAGTATTTTGGTATAGCTGTTATTTTTTTTTACACTGAATATACTGTTTAAATTCTAAAATTAACAAAATACATATATAGCCTGTAAGCCTGGGGTGGAAGGTAATGAAGTGTCTAGGTTGTAGTAAAATCATTTTCCTTATCGCTAACTACAGAGTCAGACATTTAGTTAGTTGCTAGCAGATCCAATCATGCTAAATCCATGTGTATTAATGGGTTTAGAGTGAGGGGTCAGGAAACACAAAAATTCAGATTTCTGCTTTCCTACCCTTCAGTGATCACTGTGGGTTTCACACCCGGGAAACCATCCTGAGGCTTACACCAACCCACACTTTGTCTAAAAAGGCTGTGTGGCACAAAAAATAAGCAGTAAAAATTGCTTTACAGACTCTGAATGGGATATAATTTGCAGAAGCATTATGCAGTGCATTACCGGTTTTCTTTAGTTTTCATCATAAACATTGCAAATCTCCTGAAAAGAAGCAATAAGTGGCTTCTGCTTGGCAATTCTACCCATGGAGAAAGAACAGTTGATAAAATGTGTATGGTGAGTGATACCCTTCTTGTTGGGCTAGCACCATCTTGAGAGAAGCAATGTAACAGGAAAAAAGGAGAATGAAAAGAGCTGGACGTTGGGAAATAACCACGACGTTCAGAAACACATATTGCATACTAATACTAAAAATGTATGTGTGCATACATGTAAATATAGAAATAGATATTATTTTATAACTGAACCCTGATGGATCTTTATAAATAATTTAGTAGAGCAAATATTTCCTTTGACTAATTTCTTTGTCCATTTCCTTTGGCCAATTTCTGTTTTAATCCATCTTTCTAAGCAGTTATAGAGAGCTCAACACAAAGATATCTGCCTACTGCTAATAATAAACACCCTGGTGGTGGTGGTGAGACAGGTTATTTCAAATGGGCTTATTCCAGCTACAATACTAAAAAAATGTCTAATTTAAAACTGGGGAGGGGTGAACTTATTTATCATCATCCCTAAATGATCTTTAGCCATTCTCCAGCTGAACTCACCTTGAACCTTTTTAAAAAGTTTGTATAAAGAACACCTCTCTCTTCTTGTCTCCCTGCCACTTTACAGTTCTGCCTCTCTTTTTTTCCATTTCTCCTTTCCATCCTCTCTACCACTTACCTTGTTTGATACCCATAGCAGACTCATTACCTTATACCCTCCATTATCCCCTGCCTTTTTGGTGTCTCACTGCTCTCTTCTAACAATTCCTCATAGATTCATCAACTCCAAAGCCAGACTGGACTACCATGATCTTTCATCATAGGCCATACAACTTCTCTGAATTCTTGTTTGTATTAGAGAATATTCTTTAAAAAGCACCTCATATTAATTTAAAAATTGCCAGTCATGGTGACTCCATCACAATATTTGGTAAATTGTTTCAATGGTGAATTACCCCCACTGTTTGTTTTACATGTACATTTTATTCCCAGTCTAAATGTGTTTCACTTCAGCTTCCAACATGAATTCATTCCTGCATCACCAGTCTGCAGTCTTCCCACATATGCCTTCCATAGCCTTCACCAGGTAAGCCACCCAGCAAAAATGGATTTTTGTGTTCTTGTCCACAGGTTTGCCAACCTGTTTACTCTACCATCTCTCCTTGCATTATAGAGGACTTAAGTGACCTTTCTCCTTCTTCTGGACCAGAAGCCAGTTCACTATGTTATTCTATCACTTTCTCCTTAGTATGAAAGGGCTAAAGGATGGGAAATACAGAAGGACAGGAAAAGAGGAAAGAAATCCAGTGGTAGATGGGTGGACTGCTTGAGACAAGGATTGTGAAAGTTGTAGGACTCTTGGAGATGGGAGGAGATCACAAAGGTTACTGGTCCCCAAGAGCAGAAGGGGGAAGAACAGACAACAGAGATAGATGGAAGAGGCTGGGGGAGTCCTGTCGTTCAGTTAAACATTCATATTATTGGATAGTTGTCTGAATTCAAGTTGCAAATCTTTGAGGTTCACTCATCATCACAGTTTATGATAGCAAATTCAAGAACCAGGGATAGAAAGCATTTAAATGCATGTTTCCATTATTTCTGAAATGCAGCATGCAGCTGTTCTGTTTTGTGTCTGAAAGAAGAAAAAAATCAAAAGAACTGTGCTGAAATAACATAATGAATTCCCTGACAGTGATTTTTTTTTTCATGGCAAATGGGAATTCACTGAAAGATTGTTTATCAGTCTTAAAATATAGGTATGTTTATTTTCATTGGCACTATCAACTCAGAGGTCATCTCCCCCAATGAATGCTAATGTTCACAGGACTTATTCCCATGCATAAATAAAATTTATACTCCAGAACACATCCTGTTTGAATAAGAGCAACAGCAGCCCATTTAAGATATTAAGCAGGTAGATCTACCATGAAAGAAGATTTAAGGATGCAAAGACCCTTGGTAATGCTTCTGAGATGGGGCGTTCACATCACACTTTTCCTGTAATGGTTAACATAAATTGAGAAGGTGACTGGCTAATCTGACAGGCCACAGCTGAGAGGAATCAGATAACTAAGTAATCCCCTAACTGATAAAGGGAGCCCAGCTGAGGAGGAACAAGCTGGGTGGGTCTATAAGGGCAAGAAATTGGCAGTAGAGGGAGATGCTGGGAATGCTGGGGAAAGTCCAAAGTCTGAGAAAAGAAAGTCTGAGGGATACCCATGTTAGTCTGTAACTCTAAAAAACAATTAAAAGTCTTGTCTGTTCATCCGAGGAAGTGGGTTTTGTCCACAAAAGCTAATGATATGAGAGAGAGAGAGAGAGAGAGAGAGAGAGAGAGAGAGAGAGAGAGAGACTGTCAAAGATGCTACAGGAGTACTCATTGTTTTTGAGAGAAGAAAGGAATATTTGGAGGCTGCAGAAACAGGTAGCCACAGTTACTCCCTGGAAGGAGGGAATTGGGAGGCTGTAAATCCCAAAATGCAGGAATGCCAGATGGTAAGGAAAGAGTTCAGGAAAAGCCAGTAAGGATCTGGAGGGACCAGACCTTGGCCACCAACTAAAAGGTCCCTTAATCAGAATTCAGAGTAGAGGGTGGACCTGGGTTCCCCAGCCAGCTGCTGAGAAAGTGGCACTATGAGGCAGTGAATGGGAAGACTGCTTAAGATTGCAGAAGGAAGACTTTGACACTCTGGAAGGGGAAAACGTGTACCATTATCTGGCTGGAGGGTTGCATCACAAAGAGGCAGCAGCAACTTGGGGACTGAGAGAGAGACTACCAACCAAGACATGATGTGCCACCATGGGAAGCAGTGTCAACCTTAGAAAGATAATTCCCAGAATAACCAGGAGGAGGTGCCATTCTAGCATCCTTTCACAGCTTCCTGTTAACTTTCTGATCTGCTGTAGTTTATTATCTATTTAGTTTTACAGCACTTGATTTGTATATTCTTTATGGGAGACTTCAGAAAAGATAGCTGTGCTATCACAATGCTGTACTTTTCCTTTCATGGGACAGATTTCTTTGTTTACTTGGAGTGGAAGGCAGAATGTGAAAGCCTTTTTTTGAGCTTATCACCATTTGTTTGTGTGAAGAAAAAATACTGCTTTCCGGGGGGGAGGGAGTAAGGTTGCCTCATGTCAAAGAGAGTTTGAATTTTGTTTGATAGCACAAATAATGTTGTATTCTTCCAACTAAAAAGGAAGATTTGAGCTTTAAACATGAACACGCATCCCTGGCATAATTCCCTTGTAATCAGTGGAAATATATCTGGGATACACTTGGCCCTGTGTTTGAACTGAATAGGAATAATTTTGACTGTAATTAAAATATTAACACACCCAGTTCAGCAACTCATTTAAGTAAGTTTCTAGACCTTTTCAGCAAAGCATTAAATTCCTAAGTACACAAGTGCTTAAGACCAGTTTTGAAGAGCTTTGTCAAACAGTGATAGATTTAAGAATATGCTTAAATTTAAGCATGTTCTGAAATGGTTCATTGAATTAGGAACTAAAAACTTAACCCATGATGCAAGTCCATGGAAGCTAATGGAAAGATTCCCATTGATTCCAATGGGCTTTGGATCAGGCCCTTATTCACCAAAATATAGATTCATAGATCCCATGGCAAGAAAAGACCATTGTGATTACCTATGATGCATTGTGATTACCTATGATGCAGTATGACCTGCTGCATCATACTGACCATAGAAATCCCTCAAAGTAATTCCAGAAATAAGTTAAAAATTGATAATGCACTACGAACTTGTTTCCAAATGTTCATTTCCCTGCTGTATCATTTCAGCCACTATCAAGTTTGTATTTCCCATTAGAAAGCAACTAGGAATAGTAATGGGGGTATTTAAAGGAAACACTTTTTTCAATAATTAGAAGGTTCTCAACCAGTGGTGCACACAATCATAATGGTACTTTGAGACTAAACTAGTGAAGTGTTGAAAATCAACTGGTGGGCTCACAGAATTTCAGCAAACCCAATCAGCAGTTTTTGTTCACATTTCCTGAGGTTCAGGAGAGGTTTTACATGTGCCCAAAACCTGGAACTCCAAGTGAGCCCAGTTTCATTCATAGTAAAACCAAGTTTTGACCCAGAAAGCTGTTTTATTTGTGTGTGACAAGCAAAGCAGCTTCTTTTTTATCCCACTCCTAATGCCCCAACATAAACTTAGTGTTTTTGTCCTTCATTACAATGCTGTTTGTCTTGAGTATGAACTTAAAACCTCTGATTCTGGTCGACCCCTAAATTGGATCTAATTACATTAATTTTTTACATTAGGGAAGAAAACTTGAAGCAAGTTAGGCAATCAAATAGGAACAAGTTTCAAATGCTATTTTGACTCAAGTTTCCTGTCCAGCTGCAAAATAGGTAGAGTTTGTTTAGTGCAGTGTAGGCTTTAGTGCAGTGATTTTGCCTCTTAAATAGGTGTGTTTATTCTCTCATGAGGAATGAGATATGAACGTACAATCCAAGCTCAGTTGACCCTTGGCTTCCTTCACCATTAAACCTCTCAACATCATGAGTGGCTTTGAAATGTGTACCGCTGATCTTTTGGGACTGGGGAGAGATCATCAAACTCATTGCCCTTGACACACTATTCTAATCTGAAAGTTAAAATACATTCTTGTTGCTGAATTGGAATGTCTGTAAATGGCTATCTAACATACAAACAAATAGACGTATAAATCACTGATTTGTTCAGGCCGTCAAGTAAATCACTAGCATTCTTTAATTTAATTTGCATGCTGCTTATTTGGACTTCTATTGATGATCTTGGCACAGCCAGGAATTAGGACAGTGTTGGCAAAGGAAAAAATATAAAGACTTTTTCAAACTACCCAAAAGCCAGAAAGGCTTGAAATTTCACATCTTCATGGAATGTCTTGTACTTATGCAATGCTTAATCCAACTGAAAGAAAAGGAGCTCCTGGAAGCTTATTACCCCTGAAAGTTTTTTAAAAGCAGAAGGAAAAGAGGTGGAGATTAAATGAGGCATATGGTCTCCTGGGTCTTGCAAGTCAGAAGAAAATGTCCTCTTCCCATCTACAACCACCAGCAGGAAAAGCGGGAAGGGTTAATATATATTTGGAGTAACTATAGATCCAGTTTTCTCTTTGCTGTTCAAAATGTGAGAGATTTTATAGCCCCTTGCTAGACAAGCTCAATACCTGATTGAAATAACCCTAGAGAAAGATACATGTTGAGGGCTGAATTCAGACTGCTTTGTGGAAGTACATCTTTTTATATGAGACATGCAATCTGTCTCATTCCAACCTGCATTTCTGGGTCACTTGAGACATTTAAACTGAACTTATAATTAACAGCTATTTTTAAACAGTGAAAAAATAGAGCACTGGTAAGGTACAAAAGCATTAAAATTGCCCCAGTTTTGCTTTTCAATAGGACACACCACTGCAATATGCTTCAAGATCAAAGAGAGCTCAGAAAAAAGAGACAGGCCGATCAGTGGGGATAAATTGTTCCCATTATGATGGTGTAAGAATAGGGTTCTTTCAATTGAAACAATTTAATAACCACATTCATTACATTGGTGTCCACTTGGTTTTATCTGAGCAGTTTTTGCATAACTGGGGAGCAAGTTCAATTGAGCTTATTCTCTAGAAATTAAGATGTGCAGGGTTTGACATTCAGAAATTAAGCACTAATAGTCGGCAAAGCAGTTGTCTTGAGATTCCCCCTGGATGTAGCTAGATCTGCCTACTGCTAATTATGTCAAATGCAAATGTATTCTCTAAAAGACACACCAAAAAAATTCATTAGCTCATTTCAAGGCAGTTAAGGTTGCACAAGAATGATAGCAGATATCAGAGCTTCATATTTGGAGTGTATTTATAAAATCACTTTACAAAAGCAGGAGTTAAATAGATACAGTGTTACTGCTTGTAAACATTTTCCTCCACCATCAGCAGCAGAAGTATTTTTACAGGCAATCTTTAACATCCCAAGCAAAGCAACCAAACAATATCAGCAGGGTGACATTTCCAGCAACAATTTCATAAAGAACAGGAGAGTCATTGATACATTTCTTTTTAATTCCAACGCTGACTTCATCAGCAGACACCTATGTATTAGAAAAGAGTTGAATTCTCTGCCAGCCAGTTTGGCTGAGAATTATAAAGATTGCCAGTTCTCAACTGCACAGCAGAATGTAATGTATAAAGTGAAGTGCAGTTTATCTTGAAATACTATAAAAATATTGAGAATAGTTCTATACAAATGTCTCTAAAAAGAAGCAAATCTGGGGTTTACACATGACATATTCAACCTACACTATCCATTTCTATGTGCAATCCTCACTAGTAAATGAAATATACACAGAAACATTTAAAAGACATTTCCCAGTGTACACTGAATCCTTTCTTGTTTTCTCACTGCTGCCAAACCAGTGAAGAGTAAAGAACTGTTGAAGCATGCATAGGGTGGCAACTTCATAATAGCGCCATTTCTTCTCCCTCTCTCTTTTTTTCAGGAGACAAAGTGTAAAAACTGTGAAGTTATCCTTGCCTCAGTGAAAGCTTTTAAATGGATGGCTTTTCCAGGAGTAACAGTGCTTCTCTAACTTTGCTGTTTCCCCAGATGGGATTTGCAATATAAAACCATACATGGATTCGACACTGAGGAAAAGAAATAGACTTGTACAGATTCCTGGAAAGATAAATATGCCATATAGATCAATATATAAAAGCTAGTCCCCTAGCAAAAAAAAAGTGTAGTAATCCAAACCAATTAAGATGTTATTTACTGCTCATGTGATTGCTAGTTTGGTGCTCTGCTTATTCATTTTTACACTGTAAGCATTTATTTTGTCGGAAGATCTAGAAGCCATTTGTAAATAGAAAATTATATAGATAGATTTTTGTCTTATCAAACTGTTAATCTGTGCTCCATATTAAATATATACCATGGATTTTTATTTAGAAACATCACTAGTATAATTAAAGTATTGCTAGCTTTATTTTTTCAGTAAGACATTTCCAACTCTAGAGCTCAAATAACAGTTCAACGGCAGCATGAAATGTGGTTATAATAGCCTGAGACCACATTTCCTGAAACTAAAACATGGGAGATAATAGTGTGAAGGTACAAATTAAATGCAAATAAAACAGATTCCTCTATTGTTGCTAATCCCTGGATTGGATTTCAGTGAGAAAATTAGCTGTAATGTTTAACTTCTTTGTATAGTAATCATTGACATATTATCAGTTACATTTTCAGAGTTTACATAGAAATTATTGGACAGGGATTTGAAAAAAGCCACCTCTCCATCTTTTTAAGAATCAAATGGAATTGTCCTACAGTAAATAAAATAGAAATATGTAGCTCCATCTACCTCAGGATATTTATGACAGCATGCAATAGTGACTGACTAGTTTTCTGATTGATAATTACTTTGATTATCAAACTGCTTTTCCTTTGAAGGTGCAACTAATTTAGGCCTTGTCTATACATAAAAGTTTAGCAACATTGTTTTAGTTTAATCATTGTAACCCGTAACATGAACATTTAAATTGCTTTATACCTTGTTTAGATCAATTTGGGTGAACTGGTAATTTATGGAGTAAAACTCAATCTATATCAGGCAAGATTAAGTTGATTTAGGAGTTTCCAAATTGTAACTAAATAAATTTTAAAACAATTTAGTTAAACCTTTGCATCTTTTGCATACAGACAAGGCCTTAGTGTTAGAGGGAGGAGTCATGAGGCTCTAGAAAGCTTTTGTAGTCAACACTAGGCCCAAAACCTGCAGGTTCACAGCCCCTTTTTATCTTAGGTGAGGGGCTTCTAGTTATCCTAACAGTTATGTTAATTGAAGGATGTGTTAACAGCTAAGCTTAAAGAGGCTTGTGATTGATGCAGTCACTATTATCTCCCAGCATAGCAGGCTTCAGAAAGAAAGGCAACTTCCAGTCATATGTGCCACAGTGGATTTTGACCGTTAGAGTTTAGCAGGACGACTGGATTAAATTTTAAGAAACCTCTTTGCGGAGATTAGGAAGTGATCTTACAGATCTTTCTTTCACCACCCTTCACGAAGCTGAGGGGGTGGTACTCTGTACCTTATGTTCATTCCTTTTTCAAGACTATGATACATTTTGTACAGACTATACCTTGTAAAAAAAATTGAAAACCCATAATTTGCTGATCATTATTAGCCTGATAAAAATGTGCAGCAAAATAAGTGAAATCATTGGAGTCTGCTTTATGATGTCACTAAGACACATGACAAATCTGATGAAGCAACCAGAATCAAATGGACTATCACTGGATTAAGTGGCCATTCTTTGGTAGGAAAAAGGTTGTGAGTGAGAAATTTACATCTTGATAATGAAACAGCTGTGGGTTCCATCCCCACAGATTTTGTCTCCTGAACTCCAGCTAGAGATGATTGTCAAAGAGGAAAAATATGAAAATGGGGAACAGATATCTCCCCCTCCATCTCTATCCAGGGCAACCACAGCACCTGAGGAGCAAAGAAATTGATCCAGTAAAAGAGGGAGACTTTTTGAAGCAGATTGTGAGGGAAACTTTGCTTTGGATTCAGTTAGCTTGTTAAGGTAGATATTAGTTGCATTTTACCTATTAGTTCACTGTAACCAGTTCTGACTTTATGCCTTGTTACTTGTAATCACTTGAAATATTTTTGTAGTTAATAAACTTGTTTTATTGTTTTTATCTAAACCAGTGTGTTTGGATTGATGTGTTTGGGAAAATACCATAAACCATAAGATAACAGAATTGGTGCCTATCATTTTCTATTAATACAATGACAGAGTTTATATGGGCTTGTGTTGTTCAAGAGAGGGCTGGACAATAGAAGATCCACATGTCTGAGGGAAAGTCTAGGGCTCGTAATTCGTTGGTCTTGCTCTGCAGTACAATTTGTGGCTGGCCACAGCATTCATACAATATAGCTGGGAGTGATGTACATGGTGTCGGCTATGTGTAGGCAAATTAAGAGTGGTTGCTCTGAAGGCAAAACAATGCAAAAAGCACCCCTGGCTGGAGAACTGAAGAGACACAGCTCTTCAACAATCCAGATTGTACCCTGGGTAATTGTAGTGGAAATGCGGAAGACAATTGTGAGGTTGAGGAAATTAGGTGGTGTACCACAATCGTTCCTTTTGTGCCTGCAATTCCTTACAGGCCTGGATGCTCTAGGCAGCCATTTGTGCTTTTTGCTTCTTGTTATTCTTTTGTTATTCTCAAAGAGTTAGCTGTTTGCTCAAGATGGTACAGTGTAGGAATGCACTGTTGACTTTCAACAAGTTCTGGGACTGGTCCCAAGGCCATGCACCTGGTATGGAAGTGCAGGAGGGCTTGGGAAGATCACATAGCTATCTTTGCTGAATGTTTCCCACCTGATAATGCTAATTATTTGGCTTGGGAAAATATGCAAAGTATCAACAAGCTAACTATTGGATGTGGGAAAATATGCAATGTACCAATGATTTTGTTAGGTTCTCAGAACAACAGGGGTGATTACTGTAGATCCAACAGTATATAAGTGCCAGGGATATTCCTAACATTGGAACCTTGGCGTAGACCAAAGCCTCAGAAGGTGTTATGCATTGGCCACTGGGGTCCATCCACTGTCCTTCTTCAGGGGGTTCCCGGCAGCAAAAGGGACATAGGCATTGCATTTTATTCCAATATCTGCTTAGGCTTAATAAGTATTGTACTTTCTTAATAAGCATTGCATTTTATTCTAAGGTTTGCTTAGGCTTAATAAGCATTGTATTGTTTTAGTAAGCATTGTATTTTATTTTGAGGTTTGCTTAGGCTTAATAAGTATTGTATTTTATTCTAAGTTTTGCTTAAGTGTATTTTATTCTAATATTAAGCATTGTATTTTACCCTAATATTTGCTTAGAAAATCTTTAGGCCTTCACCCAATTTGTGTGCTTATTGCCTCCAAATCCCTTAAGGGAAGAACCATTGCCTCTTGGCAGTACAGTAATGTCACAGAGGGCAGCAGCATTGCAGGGCATTTCCACAAGAGGAACAGACCCTTATGTAGAATGAACTGACTGTCATGGAATCCAACATAGTGCTATGAGTCACGATTATGGTGATCTTGGAGATATAAGAGGTTCCCCAAAGTCTCTTAGCTACCAGTCAGGTCCAAACATTACTCGTGCTGTTACCTGTCTATGGCTACACTGTAGCCTTCTTGCGGAAAAGCTTATGCAAATGAAGCACGGCGTGGAATATCGCCATGCTTCATTCGCATAATTTATTAGCAATAGCTTTTGCGCAAAAAGGAGCTGTGTAGATGGCTCCTTTTCGCGCAAAAACCCCCTCTTGCACAAGAGGGGGGTTTTGCGCAAAAAGAAGCCATCTACACAGCTCATTTTTGCGCAAAAGCCTCTTGCGCAAAAGCAGCTGCTAATTAATTATGCGAAGGAAGCGCAGCAATGTTCCACACCATGCTTCATTTGCATAAGCTTTTCCGCAAGAAGGCTACAGTGTAGCCGTAGCCATTTAGTCAGTAACTGTGGTACAGATGCCACAATGCGTACACCCAAATGTCTGGAATTTCTCTACATTTTTTTCCCCTTCACCCATGGCTCAAAGGTAAAGGAAAGTAATCCTCACTCCTGAGTGTGAGGCTGTGTTAAAATTGGTCCCTTGTTCAGCTTTATATCAAAGGCCTGGGGAGAATTATATGTACAGAAAACAGCATATTGAACAGAAAGATGGTGCACAGAACTCCAAGGAATTTCGCTGGTTAAGTAGAAAGCTATTCACTGCATAGCATCACAGATCTTCACTGTACATAGCATGCATGGGATACACAGTCAATATCATGAGAACAAACTGGGCAATTTATTATAAGTCAATTATTAATAAAATATCTAGCATTGTTATGCCCAAGCAAACAGGGTGCTCTTACATCCTGAGACACCTGAGCATTGCAATTCTGCTGTCATGCAAGGTGCTGGAGAAAAAATAAGGCCTCAGTTTACCCAAGGTACACATAACTGAACCCCATAAAACAACTTGCTGTCAGAAACCTGGCATATAGTAAGAAGGCCCAGACCACTTTGCTGACAGAATGCTGACTATTAAATCATATGTGTTGTATATCTTGGTTTTGTTTGTTTTCAGTTTGACACTGTGGCCTGTGCTCTGGCCAGAGCCGCAATGACTTCAGTGGATGTTGCTTTTGCATTCAGATCTGCTTTTTTATCTGACTAGCTATTTCTCCCTCTTTTGTTCCCTTGCATGAGCAAGATGGGCAAGTATTGCTCTGGCCCTGAGCATCTGCCAGTCAGTAAATCTCCATAATCAGTCGTGTGATGGTTCTGTGGGGCAAGCTGATATCAGTGACAGCCCTGAAGTATGGTGACCAGCCAAGTAATTTCACTTATTTTCCTGGGAACAGGTATGGTTTGTGTTTTGTATTAACTGTCATGATCTTTATCTTCCAGATTTCCAGTACACACAGCTGGGGAGTAACTCCCAGACTGTGTCTACATTGGCACCCTTTTCCGGAAAAGGGATGCTAATGAGACAAGTCGGAATTGCAAATGCAGCGGGGATTTAAATTTTCCCCGCGGCATTTGCATAATTTCTAACTGCCGCTTTTTCGGCTCGGGGCTTTGTGGAAAAAGCGTCAGTCTAAACAGCGACTCTTGAGGAAAATAAAGCCTTTTCTGGAAGATCCCTTATTCCTGATTTTAAGAGGAATAAGGGATCTTCCGGAAAAGGCTTTATTTTCCGCAAGAGCCACGTCTAGACTGGCGCTTTTTCCATCAAAGCCCGAGCCGAAAAAGCGGCAGTTATGTTCATGCAAATGCCATGGGAAAATTTAAATCCCCGCTTCATTTGCAATTCCGACTTGTCTCATTAGCATCCCTTTTCCGGAAAAGGGTGCCAATGTAGACACAGCCACAGTGTAAAAGGAGAGCACGCACTCTCTGGCCTTCTCTCCTCTTCTATTCTCTCTCTCTCTCTCTGTGATGTATATGGTATCATACAGAGTTCTGTTCACAGCATTTCTTCCCCCCCCCTCCCAAAAAAAAAAAAAAAGAATGCTGTGATATTTATTCCCTCTCCATGGATGTTTTTGTGTGGTAATGTTTGTGTTCATAGTCAGGTTTTTTGCATAATTTGCTATGCTTTCCTTTTTTTAAAAGTAAAGTTGTATTTGTGGTAGGTGGGGTGATTGCTGCATAGCTTTATTTGCCAGTCTACTGGTGATAGCAGAGCTAAAAATACTCCCATTGAATGAGAGCAGCAATCAGAGCTGCCAGAAGGGAAGGGGAAAGCAGAGGGACCACAGCAAAATCAAGATTAAAGTTGTCTATGAGTAAATGGGGAGCCAGGGTTGGGAGCTGACCTAGATCTTGGTGAATCGATGCACACATTACAAGGTGGAAAAAGAGCTCACTCTCACTGCCACATGCTGAAACTCAGTCAAAAACAATCACCTGGATGTATCTAACGCTGGTAAGATGCAGTGTCCTACACTACTCTGGAGAGGTTGCAACCAAGGTGAAACATTAGCCCATATACTTTGGTAATACAGCACAATTTAGGAATTAATGGGATGGTGTAAAGAGGGAAAATAATTCAAATATGGAGTATTTGCCTTTCTGGCTACCCAGAAAAAGCCATTTGGGTTTCACCCCTTCCAATGTTTAGTGAGGGGGGGAAAATGACCAAAAAAGAAAGAGTTGTTATGACTTAATTTGTAGCTGAATTGGGCAATGAAGGAGGAGGACTGCACTTCCAATGCATGGTGCTCCCTTAGCCAGCTGTATGCCACCCACTCCTTCCTCTGCATATCATAAGAAAGGGGTTTTGGTGGGAGGTTGGAGTGAAGCCAACAAATATGGGGCAATCCAGAGGCCTGGATACACATATAACCAAAAGATTAACGTAACAAATTCCTCCAGTGTAATTCTAAGATAATGATTAGCTTTTAGATATTGTCTAACACAAACCTGAATTTTAGAGAATACATCCCAAAAAAATCTTAAATACTGCACAATAAGTCAAACCAATGCAAACAACTAAAAGGCAAATGGCCAGTTTCTATCAGCATAATGAATCAGCTAATAGGCAAGATTTAGATGTGGATTCTGTTATGGATTCTGTTCAGGAGTTTCTACATTGTTTAGGGGTTTCCTCAAAAAGGAAAAGTTTTTTCACTGTGGTTGCCCCAACATGCTGCAGGTGAGAAGCATCTGTCCCTGCCTGGGGGGAAAATGTTTCTCTCCTTTTTGCTTGAATGCCTGGAGAGACATCAGAAGTGAATTGAAATCCTACTGCTTAGTAGTAAACTCAGAAAATATAATATGCCCATAACTGCCTAGGATGAAGAACAGGCATCAAATAAAGTTACCTTTTCTCCTTGTACCTCAGTGCTGTTCCTTGTTCTTCCTCTTCCCTTTCTGCAGTGAGTGTCCTTCTACTTTCCCGATTCCAGCCTTTCACATGTGCCAAAAGTGGGCCCATTCCACGAGCTCCTCACTCTAGGCTAGGGAGTGGCAACCTCCGGCATGCAAGCCGATTTTTATTGGCACACAGGACAGGAACTCAGGCCCACTCCTCCTCCGCTGCACAGCAAGAGCCTGTGCTGCCACTTGAGCCTTGTGGTCAGTATGTAGCAGCAGCACCAGCTCCAGGGGGCAGGCAGAGAGGCTGCAGACTGGACTTTGTGCCAGCCAGTGGTCAGTGCTCTCCCCCTTCTCCTACCACCCAACTCCATTATAGAAGTGATCTGGTGAAAACAAGTGAGCTGCTGCTGCTGCTGCTGGCATGTGGGGAGTCAACGGGGCAAGCTCCAGTGGCTGGACCATGTGGGCTGCTCCTTTGGTAGCAGGGCCGAGACCTGGGCAGGGGGGCTGCTCCTGGGCAGGCAGGACCTGGGCTTGGGCCATGTGGCTGCTCCTCCGATAATGGAGCTGCGGTAATGAGGCAGAGTCAGCCCAGCAACCCAGCTGGGGAGAGGGGTAGCACATGTGTGCTGGCTCAGCAGCAGGGAGCAGGGCCCCCAAAGTAGTGGAGCCATGGTAGCGGGGAAGGGGAAACTCGGCAACCCAGCTGGGGATGGGGCACCACATGTATGACTGCATGGGGTGGGTGGGTGGGGGAAAGAAGAGGTGGGTGCGTGCTGGCATTGGGGTGAGGTGGAGGCAGAGAGGTAGTTTGTGCTGTGAGGTGGGGGAAGTGGGGATAATTTGTCCTGTCCTAACTCCAAGCTAAAGCACATACTGCTGGTGCCTGCTACTTTGAGAAGAAGGATTTTATCCTAGCCCCCACCTGGGCTAGGGGGAGCAGATTCCACAGCAGTGGGTGGGGGAAGGAAAGGGTGGGTGGGTTATGGCATCTGTGTTGTGAGGTGGAAGCAGGGAACAGTTTATTTAGGGTGTCTGAACACTCAGAGGCTTGTGTGCTGTTTAAAGCATGGAACTATGAGCCCAAGATTGGAGAACTTAGCAAGGCCAAGGATCACACTAAAGGGTAAGATCCACATCTTTATTTATTTATTAATGAAAGCTGTTGTAAGTAGGACTATTATTGACTTTAAAAAGTATCACCGGCACTTGGACCCATACATACAAGTGAATAAGTTAAGTCTTAACACACCACTTCTGAAAGGTTGCTGACCCCTGCTCTAGGCCCTCCTTGCTCTTATACTGGCTGCTTTTATAAAGTTTCTTCTGGGGTTCACACCTAAAAGTCCCTGCTGCTGGTTGCAGTTATAGTTCTATTCTTTCCATCTCCTGTTACCTCTGGACAATAAGGGAGCTGATGTATCAGCAGAAAGAAGTGGACTGAAGGCTAAAAGAACAGGGGGCTTCTGAGCAAGGCATTTTGGACTGATTGTGCAGGAATCTTACCTGATCCAGTCCCATCTCTTTGTAAGCACAGTTTTTTCCTGCTACAGAACCTTCTAGGTGACCCAACAGTAAACTAATAAATTGGCAAGTCCTTTGGCTAGCACCATAAGTTCAGGTCATTCCAAGTGCGTTCATTTCTGGTATTCTACCTGTTGTGGTTTCTGCTCTGGAATCTAATACACTTTTTCAGTATATACTGCATTCTTTTAAAGATCTTCTACAATATCAGTAGGATCTAATATTCCAGGAATCCAATACCATCCTTTCCCTTCATGCCATCCGGTAGCCTCACCATCTATACATTATTTAAATGCATTGGATTTTTCCATTGATTCTAATGTAAATCTCAGCAGTATGCTTTCCTTCATGAGCCTTCCCTCACTTATTTGTTATGTATTTTCTGTCTCTTTGAGGGCTTAATCCTATAGAATGCTGAGCATTCTGGCACCAATCTGGTAAAGAATCTAAATACACACTTAGCATTAATCATGTGATTTAGCAATTAATTTTAATGTGCTATTTGCAAACTTGAACTGAAGTAAGTGCTGGATCCTGTAATGCTTAGGGTTCAGTCCCAGCATCTTGTGGGCCTGAACCCAAACTACAGTTGGACAGTTTCTGTGCAAACAATTAATCCTTATTCCCTGATTTATAAACTCTAGGTGATAGCATTGCTAGAATTGGTACTAGAAAAACGAATGGCCCACATACAGTAACATAATTCTGAGGAGGTGTCAACCCCAGCATTGGTGTCAAACTGTCAGGTCCATAAATGTGGCTGAACTTCCTGTTAGCAGATGCTGGTGCTCAGACTCTGTAGGTGCTGCCTCTCTCTGAGACTTAAAACAATTTGGAAAAGATATTATTGCAAGAATTTGGGAATACATTTTCTGCTGGTTTATTTATTTCCATTGACTACACTGACTATGTTTCAAGAAAATTTGGCCCGTGGGCTAGATAGTAGATAAGAAAATCTATAACAATAACAATACACTGTACATTATATATGTATACATATATCTCTTTATACTGTAGCATAGGTCTGCTCATCTGAGGAAGTGGATTTTGGTCACAAAAGTTCATGATACTAATATTATATATAGATATATAATATTTGTTAGTCTCTAAGGTGCTACAGGACTACTCGTTTTCTCTTGCCAGTGTTCTTTTTTGCCAAAACTATGAAGTCATTTACTTTGCAAGTATGGCTTTTACCCCCATTAGATAATTTAATATGCTAAGATTAATTTACTGATATGTGATAGTGTATGACCATTATGGACTCTTGCCATTAAGCAGTTTTGAGTCATTGGCCATCATAGCTCAATATGCAGAATTTATTTTTCTTTAAGTTAAAGGTTCAGGAACATCTCTTTTTTAAACCATTCCAATTTTATAGCCTTTGTTTGTTTAATTAACTTAAGAAGAGAGTCAAAGCTGTTTTCAATAAAGCATTTCACAGGTGCCATTGTATAACAAAGTTGTTTAAGAGTATGGGAAAAATGCAGTACAAGGGAAATGCAAATCTGCATAAGCCTCATTGTGGTTTAACCCTTTTAGAGCTGAGTAGAGCATAAAAGGCTGACTTTTTTTTTCTGCAGATGTATATAGATTACACTGCAAACTGAACCCTCGCTTATTCTACAACCTTAGTAATACTGTGTTCAGTTAATCTGCACAACATAGAGTTGTCCCCTCAAAAAGTAATTCACTTCTTTAAAAACTAGGAGGAAAATAAATATGGTGCAGTAAAATTGTTGAGTAGAGGAATCTATCTGGACATTTCACAAAACATTTCATTATGCTGATAATTCCCAGAAGTGCTCTCAAGAGTGCTTTAAGCTGAGGATTACTGCACTGGATCTGATGGACTTTTTTTGTAGCCCCTTTAAAAGGCAGTGAACCGTTTTTCTATTTTATTTAAATAATGCCCCTTAAAATGGATTTTTAGAGGTATAATAACTCCTTAAGAGTCAGTTATGCTAAACAGTTTCTCTTGATAGAAATGTTGTAAAACTCGTTAACTGCACAATTTCAGATGCCGGTTTGGTGAACACTAACTGACATGTGAATGGCCAGAGTTTGTAAAATAAATTGAAATAGTTGTTGTATCACACAGCTAGCAATGCACAAGCTGTAGGCCACAAGGGGCTCAAACCTGACAGAAAATTACTTCAAGATGAATGAAAAGTGCTTGTTTCTCTTTATTAGTTTTTAGAGAACAATGAAAATGTTGAATTGTTTACAGAAGGGCTGATTAAATGTGGGCAGTAGGGCCATGGCCCTACTGCTGTTAGCCTTCCCAACCCCCAACCCCTTCTCTCTGCCACATGCATCTTCTTAGAGGCTATTACGGTCACACATCTGTGTGTGAAATGTGCTCATTTTGACATTCCACTGCTGCTCTGAGCTGTTGAGGCCTTTGTTAGGTAAAACACTGTTGTCAAGCCTAACAAGCAGGTCATGCAATTTGCTGGACACTGCAGCAGCGAATAGCCTGCTATGAATTGCTTCAACATCTAACAATGCTCAGTTCAGTGTTGGAATACATATGTATTTGTCTTTGTTCACTCTTGATACTTACAATATTTTGGAAAAATCATTGCAATTAAAAAATGCAGTGTCTGATAAGAATATTCCAGTACAGTGTTTGCTTTATTCATTTGTCTTTTATTATAGCACTGAAGGGGGGGAAATACAGAGATTTTTAGCTGTACTTTTGTGACCTAAATTCATTTTATATGTTGCACTGAAAGCAGACAAAATATTGGGTAGCAGTGGGATGTAAAGTGCTACCCAATATTTTGTCTGATAGTTGGTCCCCTTTCAGAGCAGTTCAAATCAAGGCCAGTTCAGAAGAATCATTATTAATATATTTAATAATTAAAGTTCTGGAGTAATTAATAACCATATAGTATAGCAAAATAGTAGGTCCCTTTAACAGCACTGATTTTAAAAATACTGCTTGCAGTTCATGTTCATTTAACAGAAATCAGAAGAGTAAAAGCTGGTAAATGTACTGTGCTTACTATTGTACAAAATTGTCGTCTTTGCACCACCTCCTTCCTTGTTCTTCATCCCCTCCCCCGTCCCAAAACTTAAACACACACCACGAAAAAAATCAACCATTAACATGCAAGGTTTTGAGTGCTATTTGTGGCATTCTGTCACTATACATAGTGTACCGCCCTACTGTGAAAGCAGGATTTTCTTTTCTTTTTTTTTTTTTTTTTTTTTTCGCCCTAGCAGCAGAACATGCTTTCCAGGCCTATTATGTATATAAACAATGGCATATGTAATTACCTTTCCAGGGTGGCAATTATTTCTCCAAATCAACAACTAAAGTTAAAGCAGAATTTCACCCCACCACCCTCCAGAAAAACATTTGGGGATCAAATGTGGATCGGTTTTGTCAGCCTTGGAGGGGACAGATATTATCAGTCCAGCTTTCAAATGTCATTGTGATCTTTTTTAACAGTAAATGCTTTATACTTTGTTTCAGACTTGTTCACTTCAATTTTTGCCTATAAGCCAGTTGCTGTTCCCTTCCCCATCCTCAAAACTTTTGCACTTTTGCTATGAAGGATTTCCTTGGTAATTCTGCAGGTATGAAAATACCATACATGTCAAAGTAGTTAGATGGCGTGAAATGCTGATTTGCTTCAAGCTATTAACAGTTGTGCTGGCGAGGAGGAGGGGATTGGTTTTTGTGTTTTTTTTTTTCCTTTTTACTGTCGCATGTCTACTTTGCACCAGGTTATAATGCTGTATGCAATTGACAAATGCCCACCTCTGCATCTGAACATTACTGTCACCATTTTATTATAGCTGACAGATTAACTTATGTCAAAGCTTACTCCCTTTTTCTTTTTCTTTAAGGTAGGACCGAATCCTGCTAAGAGTATCTGTTCTGAGTATTCCAATTGAGTTCCTGGTTGGTTCTTCTAGAAGATTTACAATACCTAGCTATGATGGAATCATACTTAGTCCCAAAACGCAGTTTTCACTTGCCCCATTTTCTCAGTGATTTACAGCTTTGCTCCTGTGGAATCCAAAAAACAAAGTTCCTGGTTCAGGAAACAAATAAGCGTGTGGTTCAGTCGCATTGATTTTCAGTGGATTTTAAGTGCATGCTTTCCTGCCGAGGGAGTGACTTAAGCACATACTCAAGTGCATTCCTGAATTAAAGAGAAAATGAAGAAGATTCTTTCGAGGTCTTTTTACCATTGACAGTGTTGAATTTTGTGATAGGTTTCAAAAATACTCCTTATGTGAACAAGAGGGTGTTTGAATGATAGGTTCATCATTCCCTTGCACATGCTATAAATTTGAAGTGATCCTACTTCCAAACTCTGGGCAAACTCTGTTCATGAATGTGGTCCTTTCTCCTTCTCTCAGACTCACACTCACAGATAGTAGAGGCAATGCAAAAGAAAAATGTGTCTAAAATTATAGATAAGAACCATCCATTTATTTAATGTATGAGTGCCTTTTTTTTTTACTCACGAAAGTAGCTAATTGACAGTCCTATGGATCCAAGTTCCTCATTTCTTTGTAGAATAGGTACAGCACAGAGAAGCATGCAGGTGACAGATTACTTTACAGGTGAATGCTTACTTTACTTCACCTCACCACTCCAATTTCCCTGCTGAAAGGATTAGGCATAGTGAAATCAGTTATGCACCTTCCCCAGTCCTGGAAAAAATATAACACGATGCTAAAAATTGTAATTGAACCAAACACTGGAAGAATGTTTTTAAAAATGTGCATTTAATTTTTATGTAAATTATGGGGGGAAACAATTAGGCTGTCTCTAAACTACATCCCTTTCTCGAAAAAGGGACATAAATTAGACACTTCAAAATTGCGAATGAAGACGGGATTTAAATTTCCCTCACTTCATTTGCATAATGGCGGCAGTGGTTTTTTTTCGAAAAGGGGCTTTTCGAAAGAACAACGGCTGTTTAGACGGGGATCGTTTTAAAATAAAACCCTTTTTCGAAAGATCCTATACTCCTCGTTTTTTTCAGGAGTACAGGATCTTTTGAAAAAGGTTTTTATTTTCGAACGATCCCCGTCTAAACAGCCGTTTTTCTTTCGAAAAGCCCCTTTTCGGAAAAAAACTGCAGCCGCCATTATGCAAATGAAGTGCGAGCAATTTAAATCCCGGCTTCATTTGCAATTTTGAAATGTCTAATTTACATCCCTTTTTCAAGAAAAGGGATGTAGTTTAGACACAGCCTCAGTAAGTCTGTTTTTTCTATCAGTCTGATAAAGGAAGAAGGAGGGGGAAAAAGCCCAGACCAAACAAATCACAAACAGCTTGGTTAGGGAATACAAACACAATTTTGAAACCTTGCTTGCTTTTACTTTTAATAACCATCAACATAAAACACAGGCGCCAAACTATGGAGAAATATTAATCCTGCTACCAGAAGCAGCCTTCTAATTGTCTTACAGTCAGTTGAGTAGGTGATTTTGGAGTTACTCTGGGTGCTGATTCCAGGATTGCTTGGACTGCTAATGAGCTGCCTTGACTAGACAACATTTTCCTGTATCTCAACTACAGTTGTTCTAAGGCCCTCATCCTTCTTTATCTCTGTAGAAATAACATCTTAAGATTTTGATTAAGGTCTTTCAATGGCAAAAAAATGGTATTTTGTGTGTGTGTGTGTGTGTGTGTGTCTGTCTGTCTGTCTGTCTGTCTGCGCTTCTTAATACTTTGAATTTCTCTAGTCCAGTGGTGGGCAAATAACCAACCTGCAGGTCAGACACAGTTCACCAGAGTTAGCCCATGGTGGGCTACTGCCACTTTATTTACCTGCACCTCCTTAGGTATGGCCACTTGAAGCTCCCATTGGATGTGGATCACTGTTCTTGGCCAATGGGAGCTGCAGGAAGCAGTGTCCCAGTCCTCACTGCTTCCTGCAGCTCCCATTGGCTGGACAAGGTGATCCACAGCCAATGGGAGCTTCATGCAGCCATACCTGTGGAAGCACAGGTAAATAAAGTGGTGGCAGCCCACAGGGACTAACCCTGATGACCTGTGTCTGGCTTATTGCTCACCCCTCCTCTAGACTCTTTCATGTGAGGATCTCAAAATAATTTGCAAACACAAATTTAGCCTCCTAACTCCCCTGTGAGGTAGGAAAGTATTTTATTCATTTTTGGATGGGTAAACTGAAGTAGATAATTAAAGTGAGATGGGAAAAAAACCACAAGACGAATCATTGGCATAACTGATAAGAGAACCCAAAAGTCAAAATTACAATCTTTAACCAACACTCTGAGCCTGGTCCTTCTCATTTACAGTAGTATAAATGAGGAATAACTCTAGTGTAGTCAATGAATTTGCTCCAGGATACTCATGTTCTTAGAGTTACTCTTTTCCCTATGTATATACAGAATCAAGGCAATGTCTCTGAAGTCACCTTTGCAAACAGCAACCTCTGTAAGCATGTTTCACTGACACTAGACATGCAAAAACAAAAGCTGAGTGATGTGACCAGACCGGATTTGTCTTATTGTGTTCACTCTGAAATTTACTTATGTTTTAAATATTAACTCTTTAATTATTGATTATTTTAGCAGAAGCGTCAAGCTGGAGTGGGACTTATTTCAGCATGTCTTTGTTGGCTATTCTTGGATAGGGCAAATCCACTTTTCTTCTCCCAATTTGTTCCTTGTTATTAATACTGCCAGGCATGCTTTGGTGTTTTGAAAGAGTGGCAGTCTTGTCTGGATTGAAAACAGGATTGTGAGTCTTCCTTCTTTGTAGTAAATTAGGTTGAATATAATAAATATTATGTTTCTCATTTTAGGAAGTTCTGTTTCTGGAACCTAGATGAGAGACTTCTGTGAAACACAGCCTTCTCTTCTTGGAAAATAGAAGTACGTGGCTTCTTTTATTTCACCACTTGAAATAAAAGAAGCTCCAGTTCATCAGTTGTTGAAGTAATTCAATCTGATCAATTCAGATTATGGGTTTTGACAGACTACCAAACCTGTCATTAAGGGGAGGACAGGTTTTACTGACTGCTCAGGACATTACAGTACTTTTCATTGTTTACTCCACATAAAATAATCTAGCACAAGAGGAGGAAGGGAAGATAAAAGTAAGATTAGTAAAACACTGAATTAAATGCAAAGTGCTTAAAGAAGAGTGGAAATATCTGATCACCAGTTCAAAGGTTCAGCGTGTGTGTGTGTGTGTGTGTGTGTACACAAAACTTCTATATAAGACAAAATCATAGATTTTATGTAAGGACACGGAGTGGGTGGGAAAGTGCCTTCAGTCTCTTCATACAATAATAGTTAAAAATTAAGGCCTTTGACCTCGATAAACAATTTTCTTTCATTTTTAACCTGTAGGTACTCTGTACCTTTCCACAGCTCCCTTACTCCTGTTTTCTTATTGGCAATTACTTACATAATAATTCAAATCCAATTTCAATATTGACTGCAAGATTGTAAGCTCTGTATCAAATACATACATTCTTATATGCTCTGTTTCTATTAAAAGCTTCTACAGACTCCTTGGGAGAGTGGAAAGAAAAAATATCTGACAAGTGATGGTTGTGAGTCAATTATGCTGGCATTGCATGGCCCTCTGAGCGCACATTAAACTCATATTGCTCCTGGTACCTTAAAAGGAACATGTATATTAAAAATTAAAAGAGATAAGAAATGCCTATGGTACATAACAGAAAAACTGACTTTTTAATCTAGCTGTGGATCATTGCTTTGTCCCTTTATATAGAGAATGAGAAGCGCTGTGCCTGCATCTGCACCATCACCTTTCCCTTGGGCTTGGCCTACCAATTTTCCATGCGGTCAGAGATGCATAGAGTTGTGGGGCAGGGGGCAAGCTACTTCCCTTAGCACTGCAGCCTATAGGCCATATAAGAGTCCAGCCAAGAATTAATACAGTTTGGAGCTGTGCTAGGTCCTGGTGGTTCCTCTCCATAGTTGCTACTTAATAGTTGCAGCAAGATCCAGTCAACAGGAAAACAGTTTCTGCTGCTAAAGGAGAGGCAGGTCCAACAGAGCAGTACAGAAGCAGGTGCAATCTATATTCATCCACCCACATTGTTCCCTGCATATAGCTTAAAATCAACAGGGTGGGGTGGCCTTACTTCCTGAAAACAATTGCCCCTTGAAGGAAAGTCTGTCAGGGAGCTGCCAGGGAAACCTGACAGAGTTTTCCTTCCTCTCTCAGCCCTCCCATAAATTTCTTTCCTGGGGTGGCAGGATGGGAGATCAATTTGGCCCACAGGACCAACTTCAGCCACAATGAAATGCCACCAAAATCAGTGGAGTAAGACAAGAGATGTGTTGTACCAAAATAGCCTACTTGTGTTGCTAATATTTATATTTAGCTCTGCTGTAGCTTACTCTTTGGGTATGTCTACACTGCCACCCTAGTTCGAACTAGGGTGGCTAATGTAGGCATTTGAACTTGCAAATGAAGCCCAGGATTTAAATATCCCAGGCTTCATTTGCATGTTCAGCGCCGCCATTTTTAAATGCCCTCAGAGTTTGAACTACCTGCCCATGCGGCACGGACTAGGTAGTTCGAATTAAAGCTCCTAATTCGAACTATCATTATTCCTCCTGCAAGGAGGTTTAACGGTAGTTCGAATTAGGAGCTTTAATTCGAACTACCTAGTCCGTACGTGCAGCCGCAGGCAGGTAGTTCAACCACGGGCATTTAAAAATGGCGGCGCCAGGAACATGTAAATGAAGCCCGGGATATTTAAATCCCGGCTTCATTTGTAAGTTCAGATGTTTACATTAGCCACCCTAGTTCGAACTAGGGTGGCGGTGTAGACATACCCTTAGCTACTTAAATAGTAAGTTCTTTGGGGGCAGGGATCACCTTTTTATTCTGTGTTTGTGTAGCACTTAGCACAATGGGATTCTGGCCCATCACTTGGGTCCTGGATGCTACAGTATTACAAATACATAAATACATTTTGAAAAACACTGAGCATTCATATCACTGAATCCTTATGGATTCCTCACATATTATCCAATTTAGTTGTAGACAACTGGCAGGATTCCAGAAATCTATTGCCAATAATAAGCCTACTTTTTATAATTAAAGGTTCCCAGATGTTTTTTTCTGCTTTTAATGGTAGACAGTAAAATGATCCAATGCATCACAGTACAATGTCCATAGTCTGCTCTGAAGCTTTGTTTTGTAATGCAGAGATTCCTCATTATTAAATATGTGGTTTATTCTGTCACTCTTCAGGGATGTATTTCTGTACTCTGCTCTGACTATTCCTGCTTCCCTGTAGGTGCTTTCAAATGAACTCTCTGTATAGTTTAGTTTGAGGGATTTCTCTGCTCTGTCTTCCAGTCATTTCCATTTTGTGACACAGGAGATTATAAATACAACTCTTTTAGCTGAAGGTGACCACAAGTATTGAAGGATACTCACATTCTCCTGCTTAGTAGCATTATGAAGGCAAGAAAAATATGCCATGATCATGTATACAGCTGCTTTTCAGAGACATGACTTAATATGCCAATATTACTTGTAAAGAGAAGTAATTGATTCTGCAGGGTTTTGTGAACCGATTGACTAACCACTGGTACTTCCTTGTGTGCAGGCATGTCATAACAACTCTTGCCTGCCGGGCAGTACCTCTGGAATGACCTGCCTCTTCTTGGGACTTATCCCTACAAACTCTCTGGTAGTCTGTGAACAAAAAAGAAAGGGGAATTAACACACACAAATGGATTTAAGAGAGAGAGCCAAAATCTGCGCTTCCTTTCCTTCTGGGAGGGGCCTTTGGCCAGTGGTCAATTGGAAAGCTCCTTCTTTCAGTCATCCCTTTTCTCCAGAACTGAAAGTCTGTTCACTTGTCTATCAGCAAGAGAACTGCTCAGCTTCCCTTTTAAGCTCTTCCTTCAGCCTGTGCACACCTTACAAGTGTGGTCTGGTGGGGCAGATTGAACCCAGGTACACTCCTTAACCTCTTGTTGCCCAGTGTGCAGTTGTATATCCCATATATTCCTCCTGAACATGTCTCGGTGACTGTCCAGGTCCTTTGCATGTCAATAGTCTCACATGCAAACATCAGATTCACTATTCTGTGCCTGGACTTGTGGTACATTTATATTGGTAATAAAATAGAAGCGAGACAATCTCAGTGATATAAATGATTATGTATTTTCTTTGGTTAGGACTATGGGCATGTCAACTGCAGATCCAGTTCAGTACATGTATAGACTGTCTCTCTGTAGCCCACAAGCTGAATTCTGCCCTCACTGATACTGATGTAAATCCTGAGTAATTTGCCAGAAGCTAATAGAGTTATTCCAGATATACACCAGTGTGAACAAGAACCAAATTTTGCCCTGTTTAATAGATTATACACAGACTGGTCAATATCTACCCTGACCATACAGATATATGAGCTATGGTTTACCCTACTGTACCTCAAAATTAAATCAATGGAAAGAGCAGTCCAGAGTAGTATGGCAGTGTGGCTTAGCCCATCAGTCAGCATTGTGAGTTTGTAACTACTTAGGTCTAATTTTTTTTTTAATTTAAAAGATAAATGTATTTTCAATAATAAAATTCCCCAGGAACTACAAGGCATGCTACACCACTTAAACAAGAAGGGGGAAAACTACATCCCATTGGCCACATCCAGTCCCTCAAACCATTCAGTCCAGCCCCCAAGCTCACGCCAAGGAGTGGGGTTGGGATATCTTTGCCAGGAGGAGTCAGCCCACCTCCCAGACAGTGTGATGAGCAGGGGCAGCTAGTGATCCTGGCCCTTCCTCTTCTGCCTACTTCCCTTGCCTCCTGCACTTGGACGGCACACTCACTGCACCACCAGCCCCAATGCTCTAGGTCTGTGGTGGGGGAAGGAGCAATGGCAGTTGGATGGGGGCAAGGGTACTAGGACAGGACTGAGGAGGGGGGTTGGATAGATGGTAGGGTCCAGGCCACACCTGGTGTTTGGGGAGGCCCAGACTCCTCCCAGGCTTCCCTACCCAATCTCTACCCTGCTCTTGAATAGCACATCAAGATCAATCCCAGTCTCCTTAGCACTAGCCTCCTGATTCTTCAGCCAGTTACTGGAGCCAGACCACACAGTCTCTATGGGTCCACCCTCAAGACAAAGCCTCAAAACTGCCCTGACAGAGTCTTTGCATCACCAAACCCTAGAGAGTCCTCCTCCCCCATTTGGTAACATCCCTTATGGAGCCTCCCCATACCACACCCCATAGAGTTCCCATCCCCCACCTTGGTAAATCGGCATTCATGGGCCTCTATAAAATTTCTGTATCTAGATGTGGCCCTCTGACCAAAACATTTGCCTACCCTTGACTTACACCCATCATTGGTCTGTATGGACAACCATATGTTAAGCATCAGCACAAATACACTTGCATATTCCCAGTTCACTGTGGAAGAGGTCACCACATAAGCAGGCACAAAGGATGGTTATGTGGGCAGGCCAAGAGTGAGGCCACAGGATTTGCATTATCACACAATCAAGTTACACAAGAGGGACTTCAGGCACTCCTCCCGCTCAATGGCTCTATAATACCACTACTGCCAATCCCAACTAGACACTAAATTTTTGAAAAGGCTTAAAAATGATGAGATTTTTTTCCCAAATACCACATGATGGGTTCTTTTTGCTTTCTAGTTCTTTGAACCTTTAGAGTTCACATTTTCAACCTTTCCTCTATAATCCTGAGGGCTATCTGCCTTTTTTAAAATAAAAGCTGAGATTCTCATTGAATCACATCATTACAAGCTCTAAAAAAAACACCAAGTATTGTGAGACAGGTGACAAAATTGTGAGAGTTGGCAGCACCGTTTCACATAGATGAGGCCCCTGCCTGCCTGCGTAGCTGACATTTTAAAGCACTCTTATACACTGGATAATTCCAGAACCTTCTCACTGAACCTGGCATCAGCCAAACAGCTCAGATGAACCCTTTTTTTGCAACTCTGCAAAAAAAATGCACATTTTTGCTCTTAAAAAAAGACTATTGCAAAAGAAGCAGGTGTTCTTTAAAAGGGTAGACGAAAACTAACACCAGAAAGATCCTCAGGCTCTTCACTGTGCTTTGTCTGTTATTTCATTAAGCCACAATCTTTGGTATTATTTGCCCCTTTCCCAGAACTAGTGCTGAAGCTCCTGCCTCATCTTTGTCTAGTTGCTGTTAAAGTTGTGTGTCTCTTTGCTATGTGTGAAGGCTGGCATGGGAGAGGATCCATTGCTGATTATCATGCAAATCAGTCTCTCCTCTGCTGACTCCAAAGAGGCTCCCGGCTTTGCTTCCCTGTTGATTCTTTCATTGTCACAGGGTTAAGGCTAACCAGCGCTTGTGACACCACAGGCTGCAAAGATAGGTTTATGTGACAGTGATGGGTAGACAGAAATGAATCGTTCACATAGGATAGAAATATGATTTTATTTAAGAAAATAACCATACATAATTGGGCTTCTGTCACTTTAAATTTTAATGGTGATAGTAGTACTGAGGCATCTGGAACTTTAAATTACAGCTTTCGGTGGCTTCACACTGAATCTCTCAATTATTCTTTGTAACTACTTTCTCAAAGCATGTGCACCATGACATTGATATCACAATTCAAATCTAAATTCAAAACTGACTGCAGGGCTGTGAGGTATGTACTTGCATATATTCTGCCTTGCTCTATCACTGAAGATCAGAGAGACAAAAGGGAGAGTATCATTCCCAGAGCTATAGCCAGCTGTTTGCCAAAGATTTGAACTGTGGCAGACAAACCCTTGTAGTCTAACATGAAAAACTGAGAGTGACCTGCACATTTCGCCCATTGTATTGGCATCTAGCTCACCTGCCTCCTTCACGCTGATCCAGTAAGGAGCAACGCTCTCAACAAGCATTGCTTTGGTTTGGTCCAGTCCCTGGGTCATGATCTGCACAAAGAGAAGCCAGCCAATTTGGACAAAGCATTGGGAGAGGTTGGATTTTATTATTATTATTGTTATAAAATGTTCCTGTTAACTGCACCTGATAAAAAGGGCTGTACTAGGAGTTTTATAGCTAGTAGGCAGAGCGCAAAGGGAGAAAACTTTTAGGTCAAATATATACCTTAACTATCAGGTCCAAAAAATTCATCAGAAGAGGGACTCTGAAGAGGGCAAAATGTAAAGTTTTAACTGGGTCATCTTTCATTACAGATTATTATTGTGTTAATACACTCTGTTCATTGTTGTGATCTTCTTGTGTTTTGCACTTCAGATTTGTTATTTTAAAATATGGACGGAAGGGCAAACGTGCTTAACTTTACACAGGTGAGTAGTTTTATTGAAGGTAGTCAATAAAAAACGGCAGTCTAGATGCGGATCTGTCGAAAATAAACCCTTTTTTGACAGATCCTGTATTCCTCAAAAAATGAGGTTTACAGGATCTGTCAAAAAAGGGTTTATTTTCAACAGATCTGTGTCTAGACTGCCGTTTTGTTTTTTTTTAAATGCTCCATTTCGAAAAAAAAGTGGTGGCCATGTTTATGCTAATGAAGCATGGGATATTTAAATCCCTGATTCATTAGCAATTTCGACGTGCCTAATCTACATCTCTCTGTCGACAGAGAAGTATAGTCTAGACACAGCCCCATTGTTCTGCTAGTCCACTCCCTATATATTTGTTTGTCCAACTTTTTTCAGCTCTAGAATGAGTGAGAGGCCAAGACTTCGTTGTATCTAGGAACAATCCCTGTTTTGAACCACAAGTCCCAGAATGTTGAAAGTATATCAGATTGGGCCTTTAGGAGGAAGTCCTATATGGAGGGAGATGAGAATTTTACTTGTGAGCAGCATGTTTTGTGCAGTCACAGGATCTGTGCTGCTGAGGGCTAGGAATGGCTGGGCCTGCAACTTAGAATAAATGGGGCATCAGAGGGGGGAAAAACATGTAATTCCTTCTACAGCCATGACTAGATAACTATGCAATAGGTCAAAACCTGCTCTGTTAGGTTCCCTTCTATTCCCCCCTGTGTGGATTAGATATAGTGCAGCATTAGATGAAAGAGGGGAAGGGAGAGCTCACATAAACACACAATTTATTGCTATCTGCATATTCTGAGCCTTCATTTCAAACAAATTCAGTTTCTAGGATTGATGTTTATAAACAAACCTCCCAAAGGTGTACCCAATGCTAAGTGATGCTCTGGAGTGTGTTGCAGGTGGAGAGGGGAGTGGAAGTAAGCAGAAATGAATCCTGATGATGTAAATATAAATGCATAAGAAGGGCAATTTTTTCACTTTATTAAATCAGATTTTATAGTATTAGCTGAAAGCACAAAGTGCAGAATTTATATTTAGATAATCATTCCATAAATAATGTGTGTTTTCACAGCAGTCACAAAAGTCTGGAATTTATGTGCTAATTACAGACCCCAAATCATCTCCACACAGATTTGCAATTAAAACTGAAATATTTTCATATACAATGTAATCCATGTATTCATAGCAACAGCTATGAGACTTGCTGGGTAGTATTTGCTCAGTAAAGTTGAATATCTTATGTTTGAAAACAATCATTTCGCTTTTGCTGTCCTTCTGTTTTGATATTTTTAAAGCTGAAAGAGTTGAAAGTGTAGTACTGAGCTTTTGGGAGGAGGAGGGTTACCTGCATATTCTTCTGTAGTAAGTTATATACTGTCTGAGTCCAAAGGAACAAATGGCAATTCAAAGATGTTGAGAATACTTTAATTCCTGTGCACAGTTGTCTTCTCAATATATATTGTAAAAAAGCATGTCCTGACAGCAAAATATAGCAAGAATGCAAATTTAGGGAGAATGTTGAATAATTCAGTAGCTTGTTATGTGAGTAGATCTGATTGGACCCCACTAAGATGCGCCCCATAAAAATGATTTCCCATGATAGTATTGGTCTAGGGATAGGAGGTTTATAATGTCCATAAAATGGGAGAACAAGGCTTACTTGAACTAATAATATCACAGCTGCACAGAATGATTGATGGTCTTTAAAAAGGCCTAGATTGGTTTCATCTTTCTTCAGATTTTATCATTGACTTGTTCTTAGTCATGTGCAATCACTAAGGCCAAGAGAGGTAACAAGTGTTTGATGTATGATACTTGAGCCACTTTTGTCAGAGCTGCATTTATTTTAAGCTGCACTCATTTTTGATGCTCCTAGCAAGCATATATGTTCTCAGTGTTTATTTTTTTCCAGATGATGGGATGGGTCAAGAGGTAAGCCAAGCTCTTATAATACTAGTGTTGCCAGAAACTGTAGTAAAAAGAAAACAGATCCTCCTCCTTGCAATGGGACCATTTCCATTACAAATTAAATGTACTCAGATGCATGTAGGGCTAGCATCTTCCTGAGAGAACTTCAAATTCTTAATTCTTTGCTATACATGCAGATCTTTCAGACAGATACTTATAGCTCCTAGAATATATTATTTGTTTCAATTCACTACATCCTTCATGATCTGCAGAGAGCCACAAACACTCTTTTCAGTGAGGGGATAAAATACTTCATTTAACCAATTGGGGAGGGTCATGCTACCTCAAGATTAGTCAAGAGAAGACCAAGTTGATGCACATTAACAACAGACAGGAAGGTGAAATTACAATTGAAGGAAAAGCAATGCAAGAGGTAGATCAGTTTGTATACTTGGGGAGTGTTATCAGCAAGAATGGGGGAGCTGAAGAGGACATCAGTGCAAGAATAAGAAAGGCACAACAAGCTTTTGCCATACTACGACCAATCTGGGGTACAAGAGCCATTTCAACAAGAACCAAACTACGTATTTTCACTTCCAATGTGAAATCAGTGCTGTTGTATGGCTCGGAGGCGTGGCGCATTGTCCAGAGCAACACTAAGAGAATTCAGACATCATATATATAGTAGCCCAGTGTCTGAGAGTCTGTAACGCTGAAATGCTGGCTGTTCCCTCTGGGGGGCGCTGTTGCCTGAAATGCTGGCTGTTCCCTCTGGGGGGCGCTGTTGCCTGAAATGCTGGCTGTTCCCTCTGGGCGGCCCGTGCTGCATGGGGAGTGCGGGGCCCAAACGGCCGCTTGCGCCGCTTGCTCCCCCGCAGCGGCCTGGCTGAGCGGCGCAGAAGTCAGCCAAGTGCCATGGTGGGAGGCGAAGGGGGGCGGGGCGGTGATGTGCGGCATGACAGTGGCTTCAAGCCCCGCCTCCTGGCCGTGAACATCATCGCCCCGCCTCCCGCCATGGCACTCGGCTGACTTCTGCGCTGCTCAGCCAGGCCGCCGCGTGGGAGCAAGCAGTGCAAGTGACCGTTTGGGCTCCGCTCCCCACATGCAGCACAGGGAGTGCGGAGCCCAAACAGCCATTTGGGCTCTGCGGTCCCCCAAGTGAGAGGCAGGAGGGGGAGGAGAAGTGAAAGAGAGAGACAGAGAGAGAGAGGCAGGAGGAGAGCTGAGAGAGGAGGCAGTAGGAGGAGGAGGCGAGATGGAGCGAGAGACCAGAGGCTCAAGAGAAGACAGCGTGGAGAGAGACCACAGAAAATCCTGTCTTTATGACGGGCTAATTGGCTAGTTTGTCAATAAAAGCCTTAGACACATTTTCCAGCTAAATTGGTACGATAGAGTGCCAAACGAAACCTTGTGGACCAAAACAAATCAGAAACCAATGGAGGTCCAGATTAAGAAAATAAAATGGCGATGGGCAAGCCACATTCTGCATAAGGACTGTGAGGAATGTATCACAAGACAAGTGTTAGAATGGAATCCAAAGGGAAAGAGGAAAAGGGGACGTCCCAAACAAACATGGCAACGAAGTTACCTGTACAAAGTAAAAGCAGCTGGCTTAACATGGGATCAAATCAAGACTATCGCTAAGGATCACAAGAGATGGAGAATGACGGTGGAGGCCCTATGCTCCATTAGGAGCCCAAAGGACTGATAGATAGATAGATAGATGCTTCCTTGTTTCTAAAAGCTTTCTTATCTTCTATACATCAAACCAGAATGAGTTGCTAGAAACCTCCTTATCCGTAAAGTATTCATAAAGGACTGTATATGAGGGAGAGAGGGAGGGAGGAAAACTTTCATTTTGGGAACTTTTTTTCATCCCTGTTTGTTCTGTTCAGAAGAATAATAGACAAATCAGTGACAGGTGAAATTTCTATGACTTGGTTTTATCAAATGTATCTCATATATTCTGATATATACATGTACAAATTATGTTACTGCATGTATATGTATGAGCATATTTTATATAAGCTTATAGGTTCTCTCAGTCATGATAATTGTATCTCATGTAGAGTTTAATGGTCTCCTGTTTTGGCAATTTAAACACTGTCTCAACATAGTTGGACAAAATCAAGTGCAGTTTTTGGCAATTAATTTCTGCAGTCAATAGTATCCTCAAACTGGGCAACTCCCCTTGGAACTGGGAGCCACAACAGAAAAGACTATGTGAGTGAAAGAGCAAGACAATTCATTAGACAATTCTGCAGCAGCTCAAAGTGGCGGGGGATGTCAGCCCCTGTTCCTGTGCTTCAATACTAATGAGAGTCATTGCATATTCATAACCCTAAATACAGTCGGCTTTTTATAAAAAACTTTTGTCACCAAGGCTTCACGGCAAGTGCAAAGCATTGCACTCTTCATGTCGTGGCACTTCCACCAAGTGCAAGAGCAAGATTGATTGTTTTGCAACGCAGTTTGACAGGGAACTAAGGGATACTGCCCCAAGGGTCTTGAAACTAAGCTTAGTTTGATTATAGGGATCCAAGTAATCAAAGAAACAAAAGAGGGAAAAAGTGTTGTTGGGTTTGTTTGGGTTTGGGCTTTTTTTTTTTAATACAGAAATGTGACAAAGATATAGCTTTCCTTATTGAGTGTGCAGAGTAATTATCTGTTAGGTGTTTAAAAGACTTCAGATCAATTTTTATCATGGAGGAAGAATGATAGGTGCTAGCTAACTTGTTCCCATGTTGTAGGAACACTGCTGCATGTCTTAATAGATACGACTCTCTAAAACTGTATGAAGTTTCACGTCAATATCAATAGCAAAGATTAGTGAACTCAACCTGTCAGATATTAAAATCAGGTCTGCCAAGTGTTGTGCTACCCAGAATTCTCTTCTTGCAGGTTTCTTTTCATTTTCTTGTCAGTTTCCTCTTCTTTCCATAATTATTACTATTTTTATTATTCATTTTGAGAAACAACCCATCTACTGCGCTTGCAGTCAAATCCTGAGGGTCCACAGCACTCGTAGCCTTTGACCTCTCAATACCTGTCTGCTGGGGCAGCTATTAGCATCCCTGGAGTCAAAAAAGGGAAACGTGTGTTTCAGCACCCACTTTGAAAAAGCCTTGAGCATTTTCTCACTCGTAATGATATCTTCAGCTGGAATGCCTGCACATTCCCACATCTTTTGACAGGCAAGCAGACTATAAAATATACATAAAATTAAATAAAACAGGACATTAAAACAAAGGTTTCAAAATCTGATTGCATGCAGGGTTGGGGGGTTTAAAACAATTTCCAAATGCAGGCACTCACACAAAATATCTTCCTGGCTCCAGATAAATCATGAAATATTAGTGTTAAGGAGGTTTCTCACGAAATTGTTAAATATTTTAGTCATATGTATACAGACTTTGAAAATAGAGGAATCTTGTGGTTATGATTGATTGAGGTAACTGATTATCCACAGATATTTTAAGTGTTGAGACATTAAATTGTCAGCCATATCAGTTTGATTGCAGTAAAACATGAAAACATTGACTTTTGTCTAGTTAGAGAAATTTATTTTTCCCAGAATGACAATCCTTTAAGTAGAAACCAGGCAGCCTGCCAGCTCTCCATGTCATACATTGAAGTTTGCAAATGCAACCCATATTTTCAAATGTTTTTCAAGGTTCAATTAATGGTGCATAGGTCTTTTGCAAATAGTCTTGTAATAAACAGATTCCCAAACACTGCTTCAATCTTACTTAAGGCTTGTGTAGAATAGTATTTATTCATTATGAATACATGAACAGCATATACAGTGGTTTGCATTCAAGGCATATAGGTAGTTCATAGCTCTTCACTTATGTAAAACATTTCTCAGAAAGAAACGGTAACCCTCTTTGGACTGCAGCTATATGAACAAGTTTGATTAATATGTTTTACAAGTCTGAAGTAAATGCTCATCATAACTGTCAGTAAGCTGACAGCTTTCAAAAAGGGCCTTTGTTCCCAGAATGAGTAATTTGTATGATCTTCTTTAAGATACCACGTTCAGAACCTTAGAGGGAGAAGGTATTACATTCAAGTGAATTCCACTCAAAATGTGATTGCTGTTAAATCAGCTTTGTATTCTGTGTCCTTGATATACACACATTATTTGAGAGAATAGCAAAATGTTGGGAGAGAGGTTTATTTGTTGTTGTGGCTTGTCAGTACACCTGTTCACTTCATTACACAAGTGTATTCATGGAGATGTGTACCTCATTAGGAGAATCGCAAATATTTGATGCCACATATAAGATTTTTAAAAATAAAATCCAGGTACTGGGAAATTACTCTGGATCATAATAATGATGTTTTTGGTGACTGGCATCAGATACTCAACAAGCTGAAAAATCAGAGGGAAACAGATAGATGGATGACTAAGTTAAATCTGGTGAACACAGGCGACACCAATGGGATGCGGCTATGAAAAAAGGCAAACGTGATCATAGGACACACCGGGTAAATGATTTCCAACAGAGAGAGAGAGATGTATTAATGACATTGTACAAGGCAGCGGTAAGACCTCATTTGGCATACTGCATACAATTATGTTCAACCATGTTCTAGAAAGATGAATTCACATTGGAAAAGGAGCAGAGAGGAGCTACAGATTAGACCTCTCTGGTCCGGTACTCACGGTACCCTCGGGACCTGACCAGTCCCAAACAAGGGAATTTGCTGGACCAGAGGAGCTACCCAGCTACTTGGTTCCCCAAACTACCTTCCCTCCCTGCTGTTGACCAAAGCTGCCCTCCACCCCGCCCGCCCCCCATCCCCGCTGGGCTGCTGTGGCCTGGCAGTGAAGACTGCCCCAGCCCCAGCACTGCTATCTGGGTGCCATGTCCCTGGCCCTGACTCTGCTAACGGGGCTACTGCAGCTGCTGCATCTCCAACTCAGGGCTATCACGGCTGCCACGTCTCCAGCCCCAGCCCAGCTATCGGGGGCTGCCACAGCTGCCGCATCTCTGGCCCCGGCCCTGTTACTGCAGCTGCTGTGACTGCCATGTTCCAGCCCTACTACTGGGGCTGCCATAGCCCCTGCTGCACTACTGGGCTCTGAGCCTCCAGCCCTCTTGCCACTGACGCTCCCAGCCAGGACTTCCTGGTCCAGGAACACCCATGGTCCTGCTGCAACACGAATGTTGCCTGAAGACTGACTCCTAGTTTTGGGAGGTCTAACCTGTACTGGTATAATCAGAGGAATGGAGAGCCTATTTTATAAGAGGAAACTGAAAGAGTGTGGCTTGTTTATTCTAACAAAAAGAAGGCTTCGTAGGGATATGATTGCTCTTTACAAATACATCATGGTGGTAAATACCAGGGTGGGTAAAGACTATTTAAGCTAAAGAACAATGTTGGTACAGGAACAAATTTGAATAAGTTGTCCATGAACAAATTCAGGATGGAAATTAGAAGGTTTCTAACCATCAGAGGGATGTGGCTATGGTGCAACGTCCCAATAGCAGTTGTGGGGGCAAACAACGTAATTAGTTTTAAGGGGAGCTGGACAAGTTTGAGTGCAATTGTATGACAAAGTTGCTTATGATTGTAGGAGACAGCAGCACTGAGGCTCACTTCCAGTTTGTTTTATGTTCCTAGAAGATCATGCTTCATGGTTTCACCTACAGAGGACAGGAAGGGATTTTTTTTCCTCCCCAATGTCTTCAGACTTGGAGATTTTTTTAAAAAAAATCTTCCTCAGGATGACCATGGCTAGCAATGGGGCACTGGGGCAGGTGGGCCAGGGCTCTGAGGTGGCACTGTGCATTCTACCTCTTTGATGCTTAGCTGGCTGGCTCTTTCTCACATCTTTAGGATCTAATTGATTACCGTACATGTGGTTTTCCCCCAGCTCAGATTTGTAGTTAGCTTGGGGTGGGGGTCACCTTCTTCTGTGGTGTGTGGGTGCAGGTCTCTTGGCATGGTTATGTGGGTATAGTTCATTTAATCATGCCTTTGCCATTGTGGGAGCCTTAAGCACTTTTCCACCTTGATCTCTCCTATCTTTAATTTTGGTTGTCGGGTTTATTGTGGAAGTGCTGAGTGATGCTGGTGACCTGTGATACAGAAGAGGTCCGACAAGGTGACCTGGTGGTTCCTTTGGGCCTTAGACTCTACAATTCTATTAAGCAACACTGCTGATCCTTGTGTATACACTCACTATTATCTACCCCTCTCTCTGAGGAGAAACCATTCACTGTAAATCTTTGTTTCCCATCACTGTAACCAATTTTAATCCAAGTTAAGAATCTGTCCCTTTCTCAATAGATATTTATTTTCCTTACTGTTCTCTTATGATGGTCCTTCATAAAAATTTCTAAGAAATCCACATAATTTATGTTCACTGTGCCACCTTTATTTGCTATATTATTAACTATTTCAAAGAATTCTAACAAGACACACAAAAACAATTTTTCCTTGCAAAAGTTATGTGACTTTGACCCTATCATCTTATACTTTCCCAAATACTGTATTATTCTCTTCTTAATTAGACTCTCAGCAGTTTGCCCAAGATCAAGGTGAAACTATAATCTCACTTAGCTCCTTTTTAAAAAATAGTTTCTATACTTGTGGTAACTCATTAGGAAGAAGGTGAGGGTTTTATGGGGGTTTGCAGGGTAGAATACATTGCATCTTTTCATCAATATCTCCACTACTTGAAACTTCTTTTTCTTCAGAACTCTTGGATGAATATTGCCCAATCCTAGTTATTTACTACAACTATGTTTCTCAAATTAGCTTTCTCCTGACATGCCAGTCTGTTACGGCCAAATTCTTATTTCCTGTGAAAAGTGACCTTGGAATAGAAGTTAGGAAAAGCTCAGAGACAAGGTAGAAAAGTCATTAACAGGTTGGAGAGATGGAACTATGAAAGATTAAGTTACAAGTACATATAAGGTGGCTGATAACAAATAAAATACATGGTAAACATTTGAAAGGTTGAATACCATGCAAAACAGAATCATTGCCATTAAAATATCAACCCTGAGGTGTCTTTACCAACAACAGAGAAGTAGTGCAGTATCTCAGATATTCATGTGTAACTGCTAGTGAATGTTGACGTTTTAATGACAACCACTGTAGGAGAGTAAAAGGTTGTAATGGAATGAAATTAAGAAAAAGGAAGTGGAAGCTGAATGTTTAAAAATATTTCTTGCCAGTATAATCTATTGGACTGTGAAATAGTCTCCCAAGTTTATTGGTGAAATCCCCATTAGTTTAGGATGTATTAATCTATACTGGACACAATTCCAGTAAATAAGTGTCAAGGAACAATCCTGGATTGGCCGGCAGATAAAGTGTGCCCTAATAAATATTTTCAATTTCTAATGTCTATGATTTTAAGAATGTCGCTACCATTCTCTAGAATAAAAACTAATGGGAAATAAATGAATATATAACTTCCCTGTTAATTCAGCCTCCCCCTTAATTACTCCCTCACCCTTAGGCATTCCAGAGGGTTTGCAGTTCACATTAGCTAGCTCCCTGCTTCTGATCTATTTAATATAATTATTTTTCTAGAGTTCCCTGGCTATTTTTAATACGTATAGCCTGTTCACGGTTTTTATTCTTAAATTCTTAATTTCCATCTTACCTTTCATTATGCACATTCCAATCTATATATGATGTTCTATATGAATTTCTATTCATTAAAGTTTTTCGAGCCCCAAGAAACTACCATAATCATCTTCTCCAAACAGGCCAGTATGACTTTCCTCGTCTGCACCTTTTTTCTTTTTGATGAATAGTCCACAACACATGATCAAATATTCCTCTAGACAATGGGTTTGATTCATGACTCAGCTGTGGTTTATAGGGGGTTCGCCAGCAGTATGATTCATCCCTGGAAGAGTAAGGTGTTAAACTCTGCCAGGTGTTCCATAAGAATCCCAGGAACAATCAGCTAACCTTATTGCTACACCAGGCTGCCCCTATTTGCTTCGCCTCCCAGGCAGTGCTCCCCATTGTCTGGCCTACTGCAAGTGGCTTCTTCTACTGCAATTTCCCCCATTCCTTCCAAGTGAACTTTAGATTGCCAAGGACCTAAAATCCATGTTCTCCCAGTAGAATCAACACAGGCTGCAAAATGCCCCAACAATGGAAGGATAGTAATGGCTAGAACTGGAGAAGAGGATCTGACTGGTACCAGGACATTTTCCTTTACCTGACTGGTGTATCATAGGGTAAGTCAAACAGATTTGCCAGGTAGGTAATTTTCCATTTTTAAATCTTTCTGTGGTTTCCAACATTTATACTTGCCCTTCTTTGGGCTAGTGCCGATTCTGCTCATAGTTATGAAATCTTCCTTTCCAAAGTAATCATCTCCACTTCCCAGGTAATTCTTTTGTGGCAGCTAACCTAATTTACTATCGTACTGTTACCCAGTGAAGCACTTGCTTTCATCTCCTAAAATATACCATGGTTTACTGCCTTAAGAAGCAACAATTTCCAAAGTGTTAAATTCAAGAACCACCTCCTCCTTTTTAGGTTCAAAATCAGGTTTGCTGATTTTCTGCCAGCAAATCAGAAGTAAGGAATGTGTTTTTATCTCCGCAACTGTATAAACTCCTTAAACTATTTACCACTATTCACTCAGGGTACGTCTACACTGCGGAGCTATTTCGGGATACCGGAAGTATCCCAAAATAGCTATTCCACATCTATTGAAGCAATTCATTATTTTGAAATAGATTTTGAAATAACAGGCGGCTTATTCTGATGTCCTGGTAACCCTCATTCCACGAGGGTTAAGGGGCATTTTGGAATAGCGAATTATTTTGAAATTTGGCGCTGTGTAGACAGTGCCAAATTATGAAATAAACAATTTCAAAATACATTCAAAATAAGCTATACAATTTGCATAGTGCAAATTGTGTAGCTTATTTCGAGCTAAGGGGGCTGTGTAGACACACCCTCACTCTGCTCTACTAATCCTCACTGGTTTCCCGGTATTCTGAGTCATGATGGTGGCCTCACCATTTACTCACAAAAACTTCAGCAGAAAATCCCAGAAAGCAATCCAGAACCCATGCTGTCATTCACAGTCTCTGATTTTAGACCAATGTTATCAGAGTCAGTCACTCCTCCTGCTACATACCCCTTCAATATACTTTTCAGTTTGATCCGTCTTGCAGGCAGTAGGGTTATATAGGTGACCTGACTGAGAGAGCTGATATGTTTTCAGGCACTGTTTATGTTAACATTTGTTAGGGTATCTGGAACATACTGAAACAAAGTTTCTGGCTACATTTTGGGCTGTCCGAAGTGCATTGTATGTGAGGACTTATTTGCCATATTGTAAATGAGGGAAATCTCAGGTGCCTCTTTAATTTTAATGTTGCTCAAATAAATTAAAATAGTTGTTAAAGTAAAGATGAAATAAGACTATTTCCGGTTGCCCAGAGGAAGATAGCGACAAGTGTTATGTTTGATGTAGCTTTTTGTTTCTCTTTTACTTTACTTAAAAACTGAACATTTGGATGAATGATGGATCTATGTGAGATCAAGTAATTAAAACCCATTCTGTTATATAACTGTTGCAATAATACCTACTACATTGACTGTAAGCTATAACCTGTATTTTCTCAACTCTGCTCTATTCCATTATTTTGTATATCTGACAGTCTCTTTCACTGTTAATTTAAGGAAATAACTGGCACTGGCAACAATTCCTTCTCTCTTATGTAAGATATTAGTAACTAAATATTGCTGTGAAAAATTTAAATGCCATGGAGGGCATATCCACACATCAGGTACTTGAGCTACATCGATTGTGCAGCTTAAGTCAGAATAGCTTATTTCAGCTTTTGGCACTGTCTATGCAGCAGGAAGTCCAAGCTAGAGCATTCTGCCTCCCACGTCCCTTACTCCTCGTAAAATGAGGGTTACAGCAGTTGGAGTAAGAAGTCCATCTCAACATTATTTCAACATTATGTCAAAATAACGGCTTGCTGCGTAGATGCGTTATTCCAAAATAATCTGCTGTGTAGACATAGCCAGCAGGTTCAAAACCCCAACCTCAGAGTGAAGTTCAAAACCCCAGAGTGAGGTTGTGAGTGAGGTTCAAAACCCCAGCCTCAGTGAGGTTCAAACCCCAACTGCAGACCAAGCCATATATTCATCAATATTCCAAAAGACTGTTCCTACCAATCTCTGGGTTAATAGTGATACACTGTAGTTAAAGGGGCACTGTCCTGCATTTTCATGACAAAATGGTAGCGCTCACGCTCTAGCTAGAAGCATGAGTACCTATGTCTATATTTGCATCGGTAGTGTAGATGTAGCCAAAAAAATTCACAAATTTGATTAAACCAGGTGAGTGCACACTGAAGCCAGGGAAATAGGAGGCAACTAGGTTATGTTGGTGGCCAGCAGCAGCCAGAAGGTGTTAGCTGCCTTTTGACACTGTATGAGTAGGAAGGAACAAGGTGCGTCCAGCCATGGAGAAGTGGAGGACAGAAGAGAAGAGAAAACCTCTACAAAGACATGGGCCCAGGCATTCCTTCTCCCTCTCCTCCTCCACTGCTATAGGAAGCAGCTCCCTTCCCTTCCCTCCTTGTGCAGTGCCAAAAGGCTGCTGATAGCCACATTCTGATGTGAAGAAATCTGGGGAGGGTGTGACTTGCATGCCCACCCATGTGTTGGCTTAGGAAGATATGGTACCAGGTACCAGGAGAGGTGTGTCTGTCTCAGGGGCCCAAGCAGGGAGGGTCAGGACAGTTGGTCAGTCACCCTCCATATGAGAGATGTGTATGGGAGTGTGCATGTGTCACCCCTTCCTGTGTGAACCCTTAAGTCTTAAAGATAAGAGATGAACAAAATCCAACTATGAAGTATTGCCATTTAGCAAGGGCTCAGTAAACTTGATATTAATTTGAACTTTTATACTACATTGTTCTGATTGGTTGCTGTTGAACTCACCTGAACATGAGTAACTTTATCAGGTTAGGGTTAGGGTTCACTACCCTGTCCCAAAGTGCATCAGATGTCCTATATTCAGCATAGGGAAATATGCTGACCCTAATATTAGCTCTAGGTACTATCTAGTCCTATATGACAAAAATGATCAATGTTAATCCAGCATATACTACTCAAAATAAAACTAGAAGTCCAGTGTATACAATACCTGTTATTAAACTAACTTGAAGTCATTTTCATACTGGAGAGTAGTTCTCAAAGGCTTAATTGTATTTTATTTTAAAATGAAAATCATCTTCCTGTAACTTCAAAATGTAGAATTAATTATATTTTCATTTTTAATAAAAAAAATTAAACAAGGGATCTAATTCAATTAGAAAAGAGCTTCCTCTGTATCCCATCTTCAGTGATTTTTATACTGCAAATTTCACAAGGATAGCCACAGAATTACTAAGAAAACAAAATAGCCTAACTGACCAGACCAAAAAAAAATCTCTGGTCAAATAATATTAGACTGATGTAAACCCACATAAAAGGAAGGTCAAAAAGCAAAGATGACATTCCGTCTTTTACTCATGTTATGTCTAGTTTTTGAAATTTTTTTGTAATCTTTTGAATGAGACCTGTTCCAAATTCATGTACAAAAAAGAAGAAAAATCCCTTTCTTCCATAATTGTTTTATGAAAAGCATTACAGATCCGTTTATTTAATCATACATACAAAACCAAAAAAGTACAAATTAAGCTGAAGGTGCAAATATTCATAAATAAAAGTTTTGCACTCTTTTAAATCATTTTTATTATTTTTTTCTCTAGTGCCGCTGCAGATTTCATAATCTACTCCAGAAAATCAAACAGACAGTTTCTTCTCTTAACACTCCTCTATGGCATTTTCCTTCAGTCTTGGCACAAGCAAAACTCCCAGGAAAAACAGAAGGACATATTTTCATAGGTTTTCCCTTTTGTTGCCATATGTAGTACATTGGCACCCCCAATCAAGTAGATAGCTCATAATTCAATTACCTGATTCACACGTGCAGGTACCTATTAGCAGGTATAACTATGTGTGTTGAGTGCATGCTAATGGGGCATGTTTAAATTTAGCTCATGCAAAAAGGCATTTGAAAAGTAGTCCCTCATTACTAGGATATTCTATATTGATGTTATTATTTTCCAGGTAGTTCTAAAAAATTGGTTACTATTACCCAATAAAATGCTACTAGATACCATGCAAATAGAGAGCACTATTTTATAATCATTCCTTAAGCAAAACTACTTCAGTGAGAGATTTTCTGTAAAAAGACTGCAGGATTGAGACCAGAGTTTTAATCCATCCATTATTCATATAAAACACTCTTTGTAGGTTGTGCTTCTGGGTCTGAGGCATTTATATGCCCTTTTATTTTGTTTTATTTTTAGCAACTATGGTAACTACACATGTAGCACTATCCCAAATATTTAATTATTATTCTCATGTTCTTTCATCTGGGTTTTAAAGACTTACATTTTAACATCTGTCTGAAAATCAGTCAAACCCAAGCTCTGTAGCCAAAAGTTTAGCATACGACAGAAGCCTAAAACATAGGGTTTTAAAAAATCCAAGTCCTGCTCTTCAGTAGCAAGTTACAGACTTGCAAATGAGCTCTTTGCCACACACACTCCAGAATTCCCAAATCTCAGCCCCATCAAAAGGAATATATTCAGTGCTCATTTCTTCCAACCTAGGAAGTTATTAATGTGCTTGTATGGCCACACAAGAGGAATGGGCAGTCATGCCATTTGACATGACATGATTTGCAATAAAAAAATTGTGGGTGTCACTAGGTCTTCCCCCTATCCCTCTTATTCTGTTGGAAAATCCCTGGCCATTCTCATCATCAAATTTTGGTGAGACAGGAACATGTATTCATTCCAGGGCAGACATTTTTCTTTATCTTCTTGTCTGATCTATGGAATGCATCTGCCAACCAAGGCGAGAACAATGACTGTGGGCCAAAGGAAACATAGATTACTAGGTACAGAATAGTGATCAAATTAAAAGGCACGCAAGAAATGCAGCACTCTGTGACTGGGAAGGAAACAAAACTGTCCCTTCCAAATAAGCTGTAGCTTCCATGGGTACAGGTCCACAGAATCTCTACAGATTATTTGCCACGGAGTTTCAATCTGCCTAATGTGTTTTTATCAATAGAATTAAAATTTAAAGATCAACTTTATACAAAGTCCAAAAAACAAATAGCTCCAGTTTCCAAAAGGGTCAGCCTGCTGCCCCCTGCTCTGTCATGGGGATTGATGTTGACTAAGCAGGATTAAACCTACAGTGCTGAACTCTTAAGAGAGAATCTTCACCAAGAAACAAGCAATACATTTTCTGCTGAAGTCCTGCATCTTTGCAGTGTTTTCTCCTTAAATATCTACCACATCACATCTCTGGCAGCTTTAATGACATGACCGAAGATATTTTGTTTTGTACCTTATTTTTGAGAAGCTTATGTAATAGTGTTTTCACATGGTATGTGGGTATGGGAGGAAGTACTGTCGTGGTCTTTTAACCTGACTTTCCCTCTCTGGGTTTACTGAGCATTTTACTGAATGTTATAATTGGCCTCATTTGGTTAATTATTGTGATTTTTTTAAATATATGAAAGTGTTTCAAATATTCTGTTGTAATTAATTACTATTGATTATCATATCACTAAACATCGTGCTTTAACTGAGGAATGCCAGTTTCTCAAAAAATTCAGAGATGATTCATCACACTTTGTTTACATACTGTAGTTTAAGAAGCTAAGCAATAAGATGCAACAGAATTGCCATTCTTTTAATCCACTGCAGCTATATACTAACTAATCTGTAAATGAAGCAGTTGCACCATAGCCACACACTTTAGAATACTGCATAGCAATTACATCTGCTGTTCAATTGCAATAACAAAGTAAATAATTAATCAGCAAAAAACTTTAATAATATCAGATCAAATATTGAGGTGATTAATGAAATTTTTACTCAGTTCGCACTCAGGTAAACATCCACTGTAGTAATTTGAAAGATTAAGTAAAGACTTTGGGATTTGGCTCAGTGCTAATAGATTTATTCTGATCTTTCTTCTGTGCTATTAGGCACTATAGGATGTCATCATCAGTTAATCAGAATGTTTGCTTTAATTCCATTATTTTATAACTGGAGTTTGAAGACATTTCCTAGAACTACAGATATTTTACTGGTTTAATCTCACAATAGGTATTAAATACAACTTTGCAATAAAGATTACCAGATGGAATGGCTTTAATTACTTTAGAATAAAGATGATGAAAAATTCTATTTACTACTACTTCTATAAGACTATGCATTTGTGAGGAGAGAAAAATTAACTTACTACATAAAGTGAAATCAGGCAAAACTTATTCAGGCAAAACTACTGCTGAAAGATAGTTTTGCATGAGGCTATGTCTACACTGCAGAGTTTTTTCAGAAAAATGGCCGTTTTTCTGAAAAAAAAACTTCACTTACATCCACACTGCAATCGCATTCTTTAAAAAAAAATATTGAAAGAACAGAGGGGTTTTTCCGATATTAGTAAACCTCTTTCTATGAGGAAGAAGCCTTTTTCCGAAAGAGCTTTTTCAGAAAAAGGCATGTGTGGACAGGGAAAAGGAAGTTCTTTCAAAAGAAGAGGAAAGAGGAAAAAGCACAGGTGCCCTGGTGGCCACTCCATCCATAGTAATCACAACTTAAAAGCGAGATAACGTCCATTCAGTGTAGATGCTATCTTTCGAAAAAGCAGATTGCTTTCTCGATGCACTTTTGCTGTGTAGACGCTCTCTTTCAGAAGAAGTTTTTTTGGAAGATCTCTTCCGGAATAGCTTCTTCCGAAAGAAGTCTACAATATAGATGTAGCCTGAGTAAGGTGTGAGTAAGGGCTACAGAATTTGACTCTGAGACTAATTTGCCGCTGAACAAAGAATAAGGGAGGCAAACAAAAGAGTTCTTTCCTTCTAGCATGACGGGTATGTTTCTACATTACAACTATATTGAGTTGGCATTAAAATGCTACTGTCTGTAGGACATCAACACTGCATTTGCCCAACCTCTATCCATGTCAAAAGTGAGCTCTTGGCCAGAACACTGAATGATTTATTTAAAAAATATACCTCAGAGCCTGTAGATTAGACGGTCTGTAACATAGCTACCATGGCCCAAGCATTTTGCATCTGATTCAAAGAAAGAGAAATTTGTGGTTTTGACTCCAGAATTAACCCAATATGTATTATTCAGGATGTATAAATTTAAATAAAAGGTAAATAGTACAAATTAAGTCTCTCTGAGCTAAGAGGCATTGAATGTATGATGCAACAGTGACCTGGAAGACCAGTACCAACTCACACCACGTTCCCTAGCCAGTTTTCCCTGTAAGCTGTGCACTTGTGCCCATCTGATTAGCAGAGCACCCACAGCTAAATTTTTGTTTCTACTGGAGTTGCACATTTGCCCAATCCTCAGTGCACATAGAATGTATTCTGTACATGGATGGAAAAAAACTGCACACGGATGGAAAATTAGAGGGAACATTGCCTTAGCCTCATTGAAAACCAACAAATGCATAGCTGGAAAAGAGTATGTCTCCCTTGTGTGTTCATCTTGTTAAAATAGGCATTGGACTTACGTGGTTTTCAAATTGGGGTACATGTATCCCTGTCAGAGTGCATGTGAGAAAAATCCTTTAACAGCAGACAATGCATCAATGTTATTCCTTTCAGACCTTCTTTCCTATTCTTATAGGTATATTATGAACCTAACTCAAATGGAGATACATAATAGTCCATATTATTTGGAAAGAGGTACACAACCTAAGAGTTTAAAAAACACTGACATATCAGTGCGCATAGCGTTTAGACGTTATGAAATGCTTGTAAGTTGCTGCTTGCAATAATCTCATTTGTCACCATGATATGCCATGCTTTTAAGTAATACTTAGGTGTCTGCTCTATAGCTGTAAAATGTTGGCTCTGAAACTATTCACCACACAGGAAAAAATGTCTCTAATGCAAAATGCTGGACTCCTACAGAAGGTGTTATCTCCTGCCCATCAGTAAGAATCCAAATGGATCATTGTAGAACGAAGACTTTGTTTCCACCCAGCCTTGAAAAGGATACAATGCCCTCATCCTATCACAGCTTGAATTCTGGGGGAAGGGAACAAAATGCCTTTTAAGGAGAATGTATTATTCCTATGCTGCTTGTTCAGAGGAATTTTAGTACAGGAAGTCACTGAAATGATTGCTATGACCATTTGTTTGTGACCGATCAAATAAATTAGAGATTTTACAGATAAAGGGTGAACCAAATCAGCCATGGTAATAATTGACAGTAAATAGTGCTGTTGATGAGGAAATACTCAGATTGCAGGTGGATGGTTAAAAGTTTATTTTGGCAATAGATTCAGCATACTGAGAAAATCTGTTCTGTCCACTAATGCTTTCTACTACTCTAAAGTCACTCTGATGTGGTGACTGGCTCTTACATACAGGAAGTAGTCATGGGCAGCGAGTTACCTAGGCCCATGGTGCGTGGACTCCAGGAATATTCCTGGCCTAGGGCCTCAGCTCCAGCAAAGTTTGCGACCAGGTCTCTCCCCCACCCCATCTGCAATCCCCAGACACCTTCTTCAATGCATTCCCTAGCCCCGCCTACCCCAGCCGATTTAAAATGGCCATGAGGCCCCATTGCCACTACCAGCATCACAGTGGGGCTAAAATGGCTTCCTATCTGCTCACTCCACAGGGCTGCAAGCATGGCCCTGTGGCCCCACAGGTGGTGGCTGTCTCTGTGTGCTGTCCCTGCTCTAAGCACCCCTGTGGCCAATGGGAAGCTGTGGGGGCGGTGCCTGCGAGCAGCAGTGTACGGAGAACCCCTTGTTTCCCAACCCCACCAGAGGGGGATTCCCCAGATAAGAGCCACACCCCCGCTCACCTTCCCACTGCACCCTTCCCACATCCCACTCCCTCCTACAGCCTGTGCCCCACCACCTTCTGCACCCCACCCTCTGCCCCAGCCCAGAGCCTGCATGCAGCACCCAGATTCTATCCCAGAGCCTGCACTCCAGAGCTCCTCCCCCTCACTTCTCCCCTAAGAAACCAACCCCTCCTACACCCTGTACCCAATCCACCACATCAGTCCAGAGCCTGCCCTCTCTCCAACCAAACACCTCCTTTAGCAGGTGGTGGGGAAGGGAGCTTAGATGAGGGAGAGGTGTGGGCTCTGGGCATTCTGGGTACCACCAAAATTTCTGTAAATCTGCCACTCCTGGAAGTAGTCTGATACTACAGCAAAAGACCCTCTAAAACCCAACACAAAGAGTTTGATGAAAGCATGCTGCATGTAATTTATCCTGGAAAACATGTTGAGCCCAGTCAACTTGTTTAGTTATTTACATCAGTGCAGTGTGGGTGTCACAGTACCAAATCAGTATGATGGTGTGTATACCCAATTTACATTAATTGAAATGATGATTCATAGAGGTTAGATCCATCAATGGCTATTAGCCAGGATAGGTAGGAATGGTGTCCCTAGCCTCTGTTTCTCTGGAAGTGGAAGACAGGGGAGGGATCACATGAGGATTACCTGTTGTGATCCCTCCCTCTGGGGCATCTGGTATTGGCCACTGTCAGCAGACAGGATACTGGGCTAGATGGACCTTTGGTCTGACCCAGTATGGCCGTTCTTATGTTCTTATGATACAAGCTGCATAGCAATAAAAATTAGGCACATTGAACTTATTGAAATACCCAAGAAAAGAAATCATGGTTTTTCTGGAGCTCCAAGCTAAGTATGTTTTTTCATAAACTTACGTTTTCTGGGTCAGGAAAATATATTACAAAAGGTCCCCTATAGCCAAGAAAAAAGCATAACACACAAATAAAAATATGTGGAAGAATTAAGGAAGATGTTAAAATTAGGGTTCTAAAAATCAGATCTGTGGCCATTCTTTTCTTCATGCTATTTATTAGGAAAGGGTGGGTCAGGGTTTTCTAGCATATTCCTGCTCCAGAATTTCTTCTAAAACTGCTACATTATCCCTCTCTTCCTGCTACAAAGAGTTTCACTGTTGTTATCTCTCAGACAACTCTTTCTTAAGATAAAGGATGAAGATGAATAGTCAGTCTGCTAGCACCACTACTGGTAGTGTTCAACAGTATGATTGCCTCTTCTCAAGTTAGCAACCAATGCTTACACTGGGCTGCGTATAAAGAGGTGTGCATTTCATAGCACAGTCCAAAGAACCCAGAGCTGTGAGGCCAGGTAATAATATATTCTTGTCAGTTAGTGGACTAGTTGGATTTACAAGAGAGGCTTTGATCATTTTTTCTTTCTTTCATTATGTTTGACATTCTGGAGATTGAGATTTGTTAATGTGGCAAGGAAGGGAGAAGATGAGACTTCCCCAAGACTCAGAAATTGATATCTCATTTGCACTTATTTGTGTGTTGGCATGTAGTAGTATGATGTAACTAATGAAATGAGCCTTATGTACAAGAGTGGATGTTTAAGCCATTATATCATAAACATATATTTAAATGAACATGCATTGATATCAATGGCCTAGATTCTTTGCTGCAGCAAAGATCAGGCTTCCTGGTTCTTGGACCAGATTCTTTCTGGCTCCACTCCCAGTGGAAGTTAAGACACCTGAGAGCTTCTCTAATATATATATATATGTCGGGGATAACCAGGGCACAACAGGATCTAGCCAGTCCCTAAACACACCCTACTCCCAACATGCCAGAAGGGAGAAGATGTCACAGAAGCTGAGTATGCCAGCTCTGAAGAGCCCTGCACATCCTGTGGATGAGGATACCAATTTAATATCCATGCAGGGCTCTACAGCTCTGCTGAAAGCATCCTCCCTTTGGAATAAGGAACCACAGCTGGCTGCTTACCTGCAGGCTTACTCTTCCTGCAATCTAATAAGTGTAGTTGAACCCCAACAGAGCCACATGATTGGCCAAACCACCCCATTGGCTGAAGGGACCAGCTGACTTCCTCAGGATCAGCAGCAGCAGGCACATGCCGGTTGCCAGAGCATTTACCCATGCTTGCATCCTGTGCCTGATTGTTTCCACCTCTACTGTAGGTAACCCAGCTCTCCATTCACGTCGTCTTCTCTAAGCGTTGGCTCTAGTTTCTCGCTCACTGCTGTTTTAATTACTAGACACAACCACCCCCATCCTGGGCCATGGACACCCCCATGCTGGACAAATTCTCAGCTGTCCAGATTCAGCTGATTTTCAGCCACTTTGCATCACAAAAGGAGAAGAGTTTTGTTTACAGGAACCAGGCTTCTGGTACTCTACATTTCTAGAAGTGATGCCTATAAAATGTGCACTAGGTTACATCACCACTGCAGATTTCTGCCAAAGTCAGAAGTTTTAAATTGTGTACGACCCTGAAGAGCCATTGTTAGATATAGCATATAAATGAATAAAAGATTAGATTAGATAAAGGACCCAATTTTGCACTCAAATACAGAGACAATTTGGTAATGGATTCACTGTAATGAAAAACCTATCTGCTAATGCTGTCTTACTGGCAGTTTTACCTGGGTTCAGAATTGAAACCACATACTCACATAATAACTCAGTATTGCCCAAAGAGTGGGACATGGTCCCCCTTGGGGTACATGGGACTAACAAGGAGAGAAACATAAGAAATGTATATCTAAAGAGGCCTTTAACACTACATGCCTGTGTTACACACAGTAGGCCTTTAACACTACATGCCTGTGTTGGGGACTACCAGGCTACGTCTAGACTGGCATGATTTTCCGCAAATGCTTTTAACGGAAAAGTTTTCCGTTAAAAGCATTTGCGGAAAAGAGTGTCTAGATTGGCATGGACGCTTTTCCGCAAAAGCACTTTTTGCGGAAAAGCGTCCGTGCCAATCTGGACGCACTTTTGCACAAAAAAGCCCTGATCGCCATTTTCGCGATTGGGGCTTTTTTGCGCAAAACAAATCTGAGCTGTCTACACTGGCCCTTTTGCGGAAAAGCTTTGCGCAAAAGGGACTTTTGCCCGAACGGGAGCAGCATAGCATTTCCGCAAGAACACTGACAATCTTACATGAGATCGTCAGTGTTCTTGCGGAAATTCAAGCAGCCAGTGTAGACAGCTGGCAAGTATTTCCGCAAAAGCAGCTGATTTCGCGGGAAAACTTGCCAGTCTAGACACAGCCCCAGTGTGCAATTGCTTTTCTTTGCTTTATGTGGGGCTTAGTTTTCCAAATCTTTATCCCATGCAGAGGGCATATAGGTAGCACTGTATTTCTAGCCACTGCAGTACAGAACATTACAAAATAAACAAATAAACTTTTTATGTTGTATATTAAAGTTTCTGGTACTTTGTCCTCCCCACAAAAATTACATACACAAAATATGGAAATTTCAGACAACAGTAATAGCACTAAAAAATTCTGTTTTTCTTTTTTACTTACTTGGTGTTAACTTAATGATATGTGACATTGCTATCAGTACAGTGCAATAAAAATGAAATGGTGCCCAATGAGCACAGACACTATGGAAATTTCAAATGACAACAGCAACAACAAAAATTATATTTTCTCTTTTCTTTCTTATACCCTTTGCATTAACTTAAGGATATGTGACTTTGCTATCCATGCACCGCAGTAAAAATGAAATTGGTGGCCAATGTGCCTAGACAGAGCCTTTAAATACAACAAAAATAAAATTATACTCCTTTGCATCATGTAAAGGATACATGATGTTAAGCACAAATTTCCCTTCACTGCCACATCAGAAATAATGTGCCAGCTGAGAACCTATATTTCTTGTCTCATCAAGAGCAACAAAAAAATGTAATTATGGACATTTTTTCATCTCTGTTCTTTTTATAAACATTAAATATCAGGTTTTAAAACAGTTTTACATATATATTAGATTCATATTGTGTTTACACATTTTCCTAAATGAATGCATTTATAGTAACATGTTTGTGTCTGATGTTACTCATATAAATAAAAATATACAGTCATTTTATGGGATAATAGGCAAACAGACATCTGCATGCAACATTTCCCTCATTAGATGTTATCATGTTCGCATATTTTATGACTTTGCTACAAAATACAATGTGCTGATCTGAAACCTCTTTAATATAACTTATGTATGTTAACAACCCAAATGCTTTATCTGTGCTTGGAGAATTGTTTAATAAAGGATTAGTTAACATTGCTATAGCATTAGACAGTGTGACCTAGAGGGATAAGCCTGAAGATATAATGGGAGCTAAGATAGTGATTCTCAGACTGCGATCAGTGAACTATTATTGGTTCACAGACTACTTGCTGGTGACCAGTTAGCTGCTGGCTGGTTACATTAGGTTGACTGTCCTTGTTTCCAGATGAGAAATTGCATTTTATATGTATTATATACAAGTACTTTCCTGGCACTACTTTTCTATGTAAACAATTTCTGTAATTGAGATCACATGGGATTCTGAAGGGAAGAGTCCACAAGAGAATCCCTGTGCTAACATATGGGCTATACTGTTAAATGAATATGAGAGATCTCGGTCTAGATGAATGCACACAGAATGGGTAACTTTTAATCTAACCTCTCTTCTGCCACTAGCCTTGCCATGTGGCTTTGGACAAGACATTTAATCTTTCAGCCTCAGTTTCTTCATCTATATAATAGGGGTGATGATTCTATCTGTCTACCCCATAGTGTTTTTACTTGGAAAATTAATGAATGTTTCACAGCTTTTGGAAACTGTAAATAGTTAGGCATAATTGTACAGTATAAATATAAATGTTAACTATAGTTGTCATTATTAGAAAATATTCCTGAAAAGCAGTAGTATATATTGAGGCCAAGTAGCCATTGGCAAAATTGGGTCAAGGATGCACGCCACAAGAAGAAGTAAAGAAATAGGTGAATATAGATGATGCTATAAAATACATCTGGCTTCATAGTATTGAAAATTAATAATTAGGAATTAGAAATGTTGCTAATCTGTAATAAGAAACCCTAGCTGAAGTTACATATGCAGCTAGAGTGCTGGCAAATCATTCTCCATATGCAGCATGCATGCCAAACTGTTGCACCTGAAACTACTAGGAACAGGATCTACAAGCTGGTTAGTCTGCAGGAAGTGCCTGTTCAAAAGGTACTCAATGATACTAGCTACGATTCATATAGTAAAATGTATCTCTCCTAAACCACAAGTGGTTTTACTTGTGATTGGTCAAAATGTTACATTATAAAGATCCAGGATTTGTCGAATGAATAACTGAGAAGTTACTCTTTTTTCTTTAAAACATTTTGTTGCTGGATTTAAGAAAGTAATCAAAGAGTTGCTCTTTTTAGAGGGAGGCCTGCTATAGCTTACTCTAGCCTTGCTGTTTGAATAAAAATTACTGGAAATTTTTATAGCTACTGTCATTTAAATAATCTGTTTAAAAGCTATTAAGTTTCCCTAATGCTCATCATTTTTAAATGGCTCTTAGTTTGATTCATGAACAATACATGAAAAGCACATGATTTATATGGCCAATCACTTAGTAAAAATGCAATTTTTATTAAGTGGGTATTTCAAAAAGGCTATCAAACTGGGTAAAATCCACTATATCTTGTAACATTTTGGCATATCTTTTAAAAAATATTTATGCCTTAAGGGTCAACTTTTCAGAAATCAAAACTGGCAAAGGAGTTTGAATTTTCACAGGATATCAAGGAGCCCACAGGAGCTGAAAGATATTATATAGATAATTGTAAAGATCTTGATATGGAGCAAGTGCTTTGGAAGTTCACTATGACATTTTGCTATCAGAACCTGACAGATTTAACTGAAATCAGAGCTCACTACTTCATCATGAGATCCATAATGTATAAATATTAGTCCTGCTGAGCAAAGAATAGACTTAGTATTAATGAGAAAAAAATTGGACTGCTTAAGTATTGAGAACTTAGTCCACTATATTGTAAATTGTTATTAGTATATTGGTAGAAAGGCAGCATAATCCAAAGTAATGCATGTGGAGCTGGGAGCCACTTAGTTCTACTTCTGAGTTGACTTGGTTTGTGGTTTGGTAGGTCATTTTCTCTCTTTACCTCTCTCAGTTGTCCCATCTGTAAAATAGGGATAAAAATATGTTATTGCTTACCTCGCAGGGGTGCTGTGATGATTGATTAGCTTGACTAATTTTCCAGACTATAAAATATTGTTTCCTAGAGTCATAATGATGTGAATATGGTAATGGCAATGACATTTGTTTAGCATTGTATAAGCTATATTGTAAATATTCCATTGCTACATACCTACAACAGATACTGAAGTGATGGGTGAAACAAATATGACCATCGTTAACTTTTCAAATAAATCATATCATGCAAGCAAAGTAATATGCTCAGAATCCAAAGCATTGTTTCTGCTGTGGTATAAAAGAGGCTGGATTATGCATTTCAGTGTCAATGTGCTTAGATCTGCTTAAAGAAGAATTCTAAATTATGGTAAGTATTTAAACTGATAAGTACAGATTTAAAATGGGCTACAATAGGATTAATGAATGAATATAAGGGTCTTATTCTAACATAATTGTAAATAGGTAACATAAAAAGTAAGGATACAATTGTTAAGTTGAACACAAACTACACCTCCTATAGAATGGTAAGCAGTAAGTGACAATGTTTGAAGATGTTCTTTTTTATGTCTGTAGTGATTGCCAAAACTCCAGGCATCAGTAGAATTCCAGTTATTCAGTTCAGGAGGTTTTCAAGTCAAAATTCCTCTACTTTTCCAGGATTTTTAAAAATCTTATTTAAGCGTTTTTTATCAAAGGGCTTCCTGCAATTTATATTACAATTCATATACCTAAATAGTTCCACTACAATAATTCAGTATGATTAGTATGATTAACGTATTATATGAAACAACAAGTAGTCCTGTGGCACCTTAGAGACTAACAAATATAACTCATGATTTCATATATATTTGTTAGTCTCTTTGAATAACTGCCCTTATTTCAAAATAAAAAGCGGAGCATCCACACTAACAAGCGGTTATTTCAAAATAAGGGGCTGGTTATTTTGAAATAACAACTCCTGCTTTCCACAAGAAAGAACACTTATTTTGAAATAGTTATTTCAAAATAGCAGTAGTGTGGGGACACTCCACTGCTGCTATTTCAAAATAACTACTCTCTAGAGTCATTCAAAGTAAATACTCCCCAGTGCTTCCTGGGGCTCTAAGTCAAGATAGAGTGCCCACGTTAAGGGAGCCTGCCTCAGACTAATTTTGAGGCTTCCCTGTAGTGTGGACATGCTGTTTTAAAATAATTATTTGGGGAGTTTTTATTTTGAAATAATTTCTAATGTAGATATGCTCTAAAGTGCCCCAGGACTAATCGTTATTTTTAAAGTTACAGATTAACATGGCTACTCCTCTTAGAATCATAGAATCATGGGGCTGGAAGAGACCTCAGGAGGTCATCAAGTCCAGCCCCCTGCCCAAAGCAGGACCAATCCCAATTAAATCAACCCAGCCAGGGCTTTGTCAAGCCGAGACTTAAAAACCTCTAGGGATGGAGATTCCACCACCTCCCTAGGTAACTCATTCCAGTGCTTTACCACCCTCCTAGTGAAATAGTTTTTCCTAATATCCAACCTAGACCTCCCCCACTGTAACTTGAGACCATTGCTCCTTGTTCTGCCATCCGTCACTACTGAGAACAGCCTCTCTCCATCCTCTTTGGAGCCTCCCTTCAGAAGTTGAAGGCTACTATCAAATCCCCTCTCACTCTTCTCTTCTGCAGACTAAATAAGCCCAAATCCCTCAGCCTCGCCTCATAGGTCATGTGCTTCAGCCCCCTAATCATTTTGGTTGCCCTCCGCTGGATCCTCTCCAATGTGTCCACATCCTTTCTATAGTGGGGGGCCCAGAACTGGATGCAATACTCCAGATGTGGCCTCACCAGAGCCGAATAAAGGGGAATAATCACTTCTCTGGATCTGCTGGCAATGCTCCTCCTAATGCAACCTAATATTCCATTCGCCTTCTTGGCTGCAAGGGCACACTGTTGACTCATATCCAGCTTCTCATCCACTGTATTCCCCAGGTTCTTTTCTGCCAAACTGCTACTTAGCCCTTTGATCCCCAGCCTATAATAATGCTCAGGATTCTTCCGTCCCAAGTGCAGGACTCTACACTTGTCCTTGTTGAACCTCATCAGATTTCTTTTGGCCCAATCCTCTAACCTGTCTAGGTCACTCTAGACCCTATCCCTCCCCTTCAATGTATCTACCTCTCCCCCTAGCTTAGTGTCATCCGCAAACTTGCTGAGAATACAATCCATCCCCTCATCCAGGTCATTAATAAAGATGTTGAACAAAACCAGCCCTAGAACCGATCCTTGGGGCACTCTGCTAGAAACCGACCACCAACCTGACATCAAGCCATTAATCACTACCCATTGGACCTGACAGTCTAGCCAGCTTTCTATCCATCTTACAGTCCATTTATCCAATCTATACTTCCTTAACTTGCTGGCAAGAATATTGTGGGAGACCATATCAAAAGCTTTGCTAAAGTCAAGGTATATCACATCCCCCGACTTTCCCATATCACAGAGCCAGTCACCTCATCATAGAAGATAATCTCTTAGACATATTGTACTCCATTTTGGAAAATGATGTTACTATTATTATTGAGTTAATTAGGCCCTTAATATGTTCAATAAAGCATCAAGAAACATAAAATATCTTACCAGATAATCCTCTTTGGAATCCACAGTCCAACTATCAAGTATTCCTTTCAGTAATCCCTGTAATCCTCAATTAATGTAGGTCAGTAAAACACAGTGGCTAACCCTCATATAATAAAACTAAATCTAGATTTCACATTAATTCTTTTTACATTTTTGGTGTATTTTCCTCTGCTGTTCTTTTACTGATGGCATACCAATACTACAGTCACAGCACCTGCTTGTAGTTCAAGATGGAGACCTTACTTTTGCCAGCTATGAATCAAAGTACACCAATCAACGCAAACACATTTAAAACAATATTGTGAAAGTCAAGACTCAAGATTATTGTCTAAGTACTGAAATCACATTAGCTCATTAATGTTTTCAGCCACTGTATTAGCAAGCAGTGTTACATCTTTGCATGCTATGAAAGATAACAATGCTGGGTTTATATTGTCCAAATAATCAATGAGACTGTTTTCTCTTTTTGATTATAGTTCATTTAAGGGGGAAATGTTACTGCATGCTTTGAGAATGTTTTGTGTGTCTTTGGCTGATAGAACACACCAAGGCTGTGTCTACACTGCACCCCTTTTCCGGAAAAGGGATGCAGATGAGACAAGTCGGAATTGCAAATGAAGCTGGGATTTAAATTTTCCCCGCTTCATTTGTATAAACATGGCTGCGCTTTTTTCCGGCTCGGGGCTTTGCGGAAAAAGCGCCAGTCTAGACGGGGATCTTTCGGAAAATAAAGCCTTTTCCGAAAGGTCCCTTATTCCTCTTAAAATCAGGAATAAGGGACCTTTCAGAAAAGGCTTTATTTTCCGAAAGATCCGTCTACTGGCGCTTTTTCGGCAAAGCCCCGAGCCGAGCAGCAACATGTTTATACAAATGAAGCGGGAAAATTTAAATCCCCGCTTCATTTGCAATTCCGATTTGTCTCATCTGCATCCTTTCGAAAAAGACACAGCAAATGTTTGACCCATTTATTTGAGCAGACATATTAAATAATGCTTTCCATGTGAACATGTATGTCATAAATTTGCAAATCTCTTTAAAGTAAAATAAATCTGTGTATTTAAAATGGTCTTTGTTCAAAGCCATCTTTTTTTTTTTTGAATAGTCATAAAGGAAACTGTGATTTGTGCTGCATGAACAATGCCAGCACCATCATTTTAATGTTATCCATATGGGCTTCTAATAATAGATAAGAGACTACACTTGTATTGTATGTCTTAGAGACATTTAAAACCTTGATAAGGAAAGGCTGATTTCATTGGTCCCACAGTTAAAGGAAAGCAGACCCTAATTAAAACAATTCTGTTCTGAATTAACTACTTTGACATGTGCTAATTGACAGTTCCTGTGAAATGGTTCTAATTAAAGTCAATATGTCTTTTTCAATTAAAAAGAAATTAAGAATATACTAATATACATTAACAACTTAATCTGCCTTCAATATTCCATACATCAGTTGCTCCCCCCCCCCCCCGCCACACACACACACACACACACACAATGTTATTGGAGAGCCATCTGACATGCATCTTCTACTGTTTGGTTATGGTATCTCATTATTACTCCACAAGAACACAGAGAGTGGTGAATATCCCCTATAGCAAGAAAGATAACCTTCATATACTTTAATTTGTGCAGTCCCTAAGCTTTTGGCTGATTAAGGGTAAACCTACCTTTTCCGGGGCAGAGTACAAGGACATATTTAAAAGGGGATATTCTTACTAGGGCAAGTGTTCTCAATGATTTAGAGCTTTTACTACAGGACTTGGAGGTAATTAAATACTTCTGGGGAGGAAAGAAGCCGGTTGTGTTTTTCTTCATTTGGTGCAAGGAAAAGCAAGGTCTTGATTTGAGAAATATACAACAGAAAGCATCTTTCTCATCATGCTGTTTCACAAATGAATCCATGGTGGCATTCTCAGGTGAAAATGCTTTTTCATTATATGTGTACAAGTGAGCTGATTGGTGCCTGCAGGGGAAAGGTTCAGGGAGGGCCACCAAAGAGGAACAGTGAGGAAGAATGAGGGAGCACTCCAATTAGCAATTACATTTTTGGCAGGGACACAGGTATGCGGTGCACCTCAAGTTCTACTGTGAGTCAGCTATGGTTAGAACTTCCCCAATATTGTCCATGAGAATACCCTGTAGCTATAGCCACAAAATTAATTATTGAAATGTACATTTGGCTTTATTCCTACCAATGCCAAGGTTTTATTGCTATCAGTTTTATTAATAAGAAAAGTAATATTGATAATCTCAGATATCAATAGTGATGTGCAGAACATCTACAACATATGTTGAACTCTTGGAAGATTAACATTTGCTCAAGTGGGCCATGATGATGGCAATATTTTTGTTATTGGGATGAAATTAAATATTTTGGAGGAGTAATGGAGGGATGTTAAGAGATACCTGGAGACTGCTTAACAACTTTCTCATAAACACTGCTAAGAACATGATCTCAGTTCTGTTATACATATCCTGTCTTCAGAAAATTATAATTCAGCCATGATTATTTACTCTGTTCAATTTACCATACAAGGAATGACTATTTAGCCATGTTTCACCAAAAACTTGGGTTGGCTGTGGCTTTTTAAAAATATTTGAGTTATAAATTAACTAAAACTTGAATCTTTAGAAAGATAGAACATCTGATAAATCATGTGCGTTCTCCTGTGGTATGTTGAAAACAATTTAAATGGCAGAAACTTAGATTTTTTTTAAAATAGCTTCAGAAATTCTAGTCTCTAAGGGTAGGTCTACACAGCAGCGCTATTTTGGGATAACGTCCGTCATCCTGAAATAGCATTGTGCACATCTTAACAGCCAGCCCATTATTTCGAAATGCATTTGAAATAATGGGCTTCTTATTCCAACGTCCCATAAACCTAGTTGCATGAAGATTAAGGGACGCATCAGAACAGTGCTTTATTTCAAAATTAGCACTGTTTAGAGACTTGCGTATCTCAAATGATGTAGCTTATTTTGAGCTACATGCTACTCTGTAGACATACCCTAAATGTGTATCTACAAAATTCAATTGGCAAAACTTGTATTTTTTGTTCACAAATAAAGATCAGGCATGCAGGTACCTGATCTGTGTATGCAAATAAGTATGAAAATTTTAAAACTTTGTTCCAAAACATCGAATATGATCAAATTATTAGCTAGAAGCACTCCATAGTAACTTTATGACTACACGCTGACCTCCCTAAACTGAGACTCTCAGAACACAGATGTTTCCGGGCCAGAGAGACCCAGTGGCCAGGAGTCAGGCAGCAAGAGAGCCTGCAGTTGGGAGCCCTTTGGGTGCAGCCTGGCAGTGGAGCCGGAGCTAGGGTTACAGCAGTCTGGCAGGGGAGCCGGGGCCAGGCCACAGCAGCCTGCCAAGCTGGGGCCAGCAGTAGGGTGGCCAGCCAGGACCAGAAGCTGAGCAGGCAGCAGGCTGGAGAGATGGTGGCAGAGGAACTCCCCTGGTTCGGTAAATTCCCTCATTGGGACCAGTCAGGTCAATAGGGTGCCAGACCAGGGAAGTATAACCTGTATTAAAGTTGCACACTTGGGCTGGCCCAGAATCTGAATGCTATTTGCTGCCATGCAGAAGACTTGTCCTCTTGCTTCTCAAGCCACAGAGACTAGAAATTAGAGATACACTGATCCAAGTCTTCTTACCTAGATCAATGATAATTCGTTCAGGATTTTAAAGGGAAGGTTAAAGGGAAAGGAAATTGAGTATTCCTCCAAGTTAAAATATAGGACATTTAATTACTTAAGTCCAGAGCCTTAAAGGTGTTGAGGTGCCTAATTCATGAAAACGAAAAGGAGATAGGTGCCTAAATACTTTTGAAGATCTGGGTTTGTGCCACTCTACCAGGGAATTCAGCTGGTTTTCTTCTGTGATTAACTATTACTCAACCAACCAGTGGCATAATCAGATCCTATTGGTAATTTAATAATACAATTTCAACTGAAACTCAGGAAATTCAAAGATAGAATGCTCTTACCTTACATTTTGAAAGCTTTGCACAGGAAGCTTGACTACCTGAAATAAAACTTCTCTGTGTTTGGTCCTATCAAATCTTATATTCTAGGATAGGGCCAATACATAGATGGGACAGTTTGAAGGAACACCTACATGACCATGAAGTTGTGTAAGTGAAGCAATACATTAGCATTTTCCCCTCTGCATTCTTTTCTAAATGTGATTCCAGAATAGTTAGAGTAATCATAGAATCACAGAAATGTAGAGAAATGAAAAGGACCTCAATTGATGATCTAGTCCAGTCCTCTGCACTGAGCCAGGGCTATGTAATAGCTAGACCATCACTAATAGGTGTTTGTCTAACTTGTTTTTAGAAACCGCCACTGGTGGATGTCCCACTACCTCCCTACATAATTTGTTCCAGTAATTAACTACCCTTCTAGTTAGGAAGTTTTCCTAATCTATAATCTAAATGTCCTGTGCTGCAATTAAAGACCGTTACTTCTTGTCCCGCCCTAAGTGGATAAGGAAAAAATGTATCCTCCTTCTCTTTATAACAAAAATTTACATAATTAAAGTCTATTATCATGTCTCCCCTCAATCTTCTCTTCTCCAAACTAAATAAACTCAGTTTTATTTTGATCTTTTCTCACAGGTCATGTTTTCTAGACCTTGTGTCATTTTTGTTGCTCTTCTCTGGACTTTGTTCAATTTGTCCACACCTTTCGCAAAGTGTGGTGCCCATAACTGTACACAGTACTACAGCTGAAGCTTTACCAATGCTGAGTGGAAGAATTATATCTTGCATTGTGTCTTGCTTGCAACACTACTGTTAGTTCATCCCAGAATGATGGTTCTTTTCTTTTCTGTTCTTTTTTTTTCTTTTTTTTTCAACTATATTACATTGACTCATATTTAATTTATGCATTAAATACTTCTATAATTCTAAATCAATGAATCAATCAATAAAATCTCTGGGATGAGACACAGGTCCAACTCATGACTGCCTGTGCCAATTAAAAATTACATGATACTTCTCACATGAGGAATACTAACATCTAAGTCTAAATAGAGGCCCCAATCCTGTGGGAATTTATGTACATGCTTAATTTGTAGTAGGACTACATGTAATATTCAAGAATGTGCACAAGTATTTGCAGGATCAGGTCTATTACATTCTGCCTTTCTCAAATATTTCTTAGGGATTCAATTGGATGTGTTATTTTTCACTTTTTCTCCTAAACATATATATTGTGTCCCCATGTGCCACACTTCAGTCCAGAGTTGGTGACATTTAATGCTCCCTTTAGGAGAAGAGGAAAATGATAGTAAATATGCAAAAACTTTTCAATGATCCCCTTGTGCCATTTTGCATTTCTTTTATTAGTAGTATTATTTCTATCCAACTTCCTCTAGTGGCAGCAGCAAGAAATGAGAATAGAATATACATCCTCATTGTATAATTTTTAGAATGTTCTGTGATTCTTTAGGATAAAAGAAACCTTCCCCCACCCACCTTTTTTTTTTTTTTTTTTTTTTTTGCATGGCTAAATCTTCACCGCTATTTCTGGGAAATGTCTTCTCCCCTCCGACATTTGATCAGATTGTTTATAAAAAGGGGGGAATCATTTAAGAAACAAAATAACTAAGGCGCTGATTCTTCAAACACTGATGAACATGTTTAACTAGGAGCACACAAGGGGCCACACTAACTTCAGTAAAGCTATTGTATGCATCTTTGCAGGATCGGTGCCAAGGTAACACATTTTTTACATATGGAATCCTATTCCCCTCATGTAAAAATTTAACCTAGACTCCACCCTACAATCATTTGCACAATCCTTACGCATTCAAGCAATCCTATAAAATCAATGGGACTATTTGAATGAGTAAGGGCTCTTCACATATGTAAGATTTGCAGGATTAGGCTTTATATCAGTATTATACCATTATATAAACAGTCACAAAATCTTGATGCAACATGTAAGTAAATGATTAAAGATCTGAGTATTGGGGAAAATAATAAAATCATAAATTACCTTTCTGTGTTTGAAGAGCCAGTTGCTTTTCAGTGCATTCTGCAAGGCAGCCCTGAACGCTAGTAAAAATAAAGTGAGGTACATGCACACACCCAAAAAAACCCAACAGCTTCCAGATCCTATGAAACTTCCAGATTGCAGCTATCTTTGACTTTTATATAAATAATTAGTGAACCATTCTTTCTGTTTATGTCCTGCCTAGCTAAAGCTGAGTTGTTTGCATGGGGAAGAAACTGCTGTGTTCCTGATGAAAGCCAAGCACATCCTATAAATTCTAGAGTAGAAAGAAAATTTATCTTGGCAACAAGTCTGTTCAAAAAATCAGCATGTGGGATATAGTATGGCCAGGTCCATGCAAGACCCCTCCTAATAAGGCCTGTTTCTGGTTGAATATCTATCCAGCTTTTCCTTCCTTCCCCCCACACCACTTAATGTACATACCCACATTTTCCTAGCCTTCCTTGAGTGCTGTAAAATAGCAATGCATCCTCTGTTAATGCATACATTATGGAAACATTTTGTTTTCACTGCTTAAAACAGAATAGATAAACGTATTTTCAGCATATATTTGTTACTTAGCAGACAAATAAAGTAATATAGGTTGTTCTTATGCTTGTTAGCAAACCCAATAACTTGAAGCAACCTTAATTTACATGCCATACCCATGTCTTTTCAACTGTTGTGAACTGCATATATTTACTTGATATCTTAGGTCACCTGATTGTGACCACTGTTTATTTTGTACATTCCTTGGTGAGTGGTGGTATTAATTTTTAATTATTAAATAGAATTTTTATTTCATTAACTTCAGCCCTTTATCAGGGAAAATGAAGTAAAAGTACTTTTACACTGACTAATATTTGTATTTTATGGCAATCTCATATAGCTAGGTAGATTAGTAGAAATGGGCCACAAAATAGCTGTAATTAAAGTTAGATAAATTTCCATTCTAACCACTTGTATTCATTAGTTCAGACTTTTATGAAATTTTCATTTCTTGGAGTAAACTTCTCCAGGCTTGGTCTCTGTTCGAGAGAGAGAGAGAGAGAGTTGGTTGCTGGGGTTTGGGTTATTTGTTAAATTTGAGCAAGAACAATGTTTGCTATTTTTGATTAGAGGGAGAATACTCCTTTCCTCCATCCCCTTCCTTAATAATAACAAATAGAAAATTTTATTAATAGTTCTATAACCAAAATAACTAGATGTAGGAAGTTGAAATTTGACATGGAAATATACTCCTGCCTTCATGTGTTCTGGTGAAATTTGATTGGGATATGACTGTGTCTTTTCCTGAGTGCGGCAGTCTGAAGGAGAGAGCCCTAGGAGCCTGGCTGGGAGCATGCCCTGCCGCCTCCTGCTGCAGTGGAGACCGCAGCCAGCTCTTACCAAAGCAGCGCACCGAGGCATACTGGCTTAGTTTCACCTCTAGGCTCAAGCAATTTTTTTACTTTCATAACTGATGCAGTAAGCCCAGAGTTGCTGGGGCTCAGTCCTGTCAAGCCCCAAAATATTGAGACACATACCATGGAAAAAAGGGAACAAATCATCCAATGTCGATGGCCAAATTTCTCAAATATTAGCTTCTAAAATGTCAATGATTAGTGTAAAGATAGACATGTATGCATAGGCACCTAAATAAGTAGCCAGATCTTCAGGGCTATTGAAGTCCCAAAAATCTTAATTAAATCAACGGCAACCTTTGATGCTCAGTACTTGTGAAAATAAGACCACTTTTAATGTGCTTAATTTTAGACAACAAGACAAGCTTTTGATACACACCAAGAAAGAGATATTGCAATGTATGCAGGAGTGCAAAGGAAGATTCCCATATAGAATGGGTACACTTCAAAACTTTATTTGGAATTTAATTTTGCATCACTTGTTATGGCAAGGTCTGGTATAACTTTTGAGTTGTGATCTGTGGGGAGTTTGTTTCTGATGATGAGCTTGGCAGAGGTTGGGGGGCTGTTTGAAGATCAGAAGGAGGGGTGGGAAAGTTTATTTCAGTATATGTCCCCATTAAGTATGTTGTTTGATGATCTTCTGTATGAGTTCCAGTGTGGGGTGGTAGGTAACAACTAAGGGTGTTCAGTCAGTGGAGGGGGCTGGATGTTTGTGGGGTTTCTTTGGGTTTTTTTTTTTTCTGTATTGAAGCAGGTTTTCTTGGAGTATTTGGGTGGCCTCTTTCATTATGTGATCTGCCTCTCTGGTGGAGTGTCCATGTCTGCTGTAGGTGATTTTAAGTATGTTAAGGTGTGTCTCACACACTTTCTCATCAGAATATTCTGTGGTATCTCATTGCCTCGCAGTAAATAATAGATGTTATGGTATGGGTTAGTAATATGAAGTAATTCTGGTGATTTGTGTGTTTCTTATAAGGTTTCTTATAGGTTGTTTCTTCAGTAGGGTTCCATTGTTGAAGCTGGTATTGAGGTCCAAAAAAATTGATGGTGTTGCAGGAATGTTCTAGACAACATTTAATGGAAGGGTGGTGGTTGTTGAAGTTGTGATGGAAATCTATGCGGGAATTTAAGTTGTCTGTCCGAGAGTATGAAAATATCACTGGTGTGTATCAGGGGTATCATTGGTTTCTTGGTGCATTTTTGCATAAATTCTTCCTGAGGGTAGCCCAAGATGTGTGGCATATGGGGGAGCCATGCTAGTACCCATAGTGTTTGCTGTTAAATGTTGTGTTGCTGCGTGAGACTGAAATGGATGAGTTTGGCAATGCGTTTGGAGTGGATATCTAAGTATTGTTCATTTTCTTGGAGGTATTTGAGGCAGGAAGGCTACAGCAATACTGCACACAGGATATTGCATTATTAGATGGAGGAATAATGGCCATGGCCATGTAACTAAAAACTAATATATCCCCAGGAGGGCAGATTTTAGGTTTCATACTTAAATTCAAGCTTGTCAGTTACTAACTTTTCATGCTTAACTTTGCAGCTACAGCCCTGGTCCTGCAATGAAATTCATGCAGGAGGATGTTTGTGCTGTCATTGTGTCCCAATGAATTCAGATGGAAGTCAGTGCCCATTCACCTGAGCACAACACAGATTGCAAGACGGGGACCTTTAATGCATAGGACCTCATTCTCACTGATGATGAAATTAGTGGGAGTAGTGGTATGAGTACCCTCTCATGAATGAGAATAAAGGATTTTCCATCTGGCCTATAGTGTTTTGTATGGAATGTGTGTGTGTGTGTGTGTGAATCAGACTCTGCATTTGAATATATATACATAGAAAATGGGCACAATTTATGCAGAGTTCTCAAATACTTGTTCAAAAAGCAAAATGTCCTTCTTCAGCCTAAAGTGTATGGAGAGAGAGAGAGATTATATCTCATTTGTACATACATGCAATAAATAATGTCAATTTTCTTAAAAAAAAAAAAATTACATTGTAACGTCTTACACCATTTTCTGAAATGTGAGAGCCTGACTTTGAAATATAGCACTAATTGAATAAGTGGGCTGTTTAAAATTCATTTCAGTTCATTTTCTGCTTTTTTCCAGTAAATGTATTCAGTAGAATTCTTACCATTCACTGGGACAAAAAGTCTTCCAAGATGTCTCCATGATTAGAGGGAGAATTCTAAAACGCTGTGTTTTAAGGATCTGTGATATAAAAAATGGCACAAGTACATGCAGGCTGGTTATGTTTTAAAGTATGCTGTGCACAGTGTGTGTGTGTCAGGAATGCTGAAGCAGGAAATTGCTTGGATTGCAGCTGAGACATTTTGTTGTGTTTAAGTTTGTGTGTGAAAGGTGAGCTCTCCCAGTCCTTTCATCACTGTGACTGTGATTAAAACATTGCCTCCCTTGAACTAAGTGTAAAGGTGTGCATTTTCTTCGACCACCTGAGAGTCTTTCAGATAGCTAGTTTGCAGGTTGTGAGAGAAGACATGTTCCTGTTTTCAGCATGTGTGCAAAAGATCGTGCTCTGGCAAATTTAACTGGATAGAAAATTGAGCCTTTTCTCTGTTTATGCTAAAGCTTCCTCTATACATCTGTTCATACTGTACAAGTGACAACTGCAAGATCTCAAATTGCCACACTTCTGGAAACTTCTTTTTCTACTACTTTGCATGCACATCTTTGTGTGTGTTTAAAAGAAGAAAAAGACCTATTGGAAAGCATTATTTATGTATCTGAATCATGCACAAACATATGTAGCACATACCCCAAAAACAGACAATTTACATTCACCTGTGATTCATGAGATATGAGTGCTACACAGAAAACATCTGCTGTCTTGAGAAATCTTCTGCAGTGCAAGCAGGGGTAGATACAAGATTTTTAAAAAGGTCCTAAAGAAGAAGCAGCCAAAGATTGATAGGGGAGTTACTATCAATTAAATGAAGGTCTTTTATGTAAAGAACCTATAAACCAATTGTATGGGCCAGTGTTTGAATTAGCATAGTTTGAATTATACTGGATTAAGAAAAAATTCAAGAACAAATAAAAATCAGCATTTTTAATTTACCAGTGTGGTCCAGAATTCTGTACCTTCTGCTGTTTTATATCTATGCTCTTTTAAATATGCTGAGTTGGGGAACAGTCAAAGTTGTCCTGAGGAGGATTGGTGTTAAAAAGAAAAAGTAAGGAGCCCTGGAAAGCCTCATGAAATAAAGGTACAGGAATTCTGCCACAGGGGATGAAGAAAATGGGAGAGCAAGCAGGAAGGGTTTCATTTTTAACTCAAGAAGATAAATGTAGAATTGTTATTACAGGGACTTCCTTTGAGTCTCCTCTGTGTTTCTTTTCACAACCATAAGAGGAAGAGACGAAGATAGCCAGCAGGAAATGGACAGTCACTTCTTTGTCAAATAGTACTAGAATTCTCCATCACATCTGGCTAGTCAAATATGAATGGCGTGGCCCTTACTCTCATGATTCTGTGACTGAATAAGATGGCTGTGTAATAAGAATAAGATGTGTGAGCATTCTGCTGTTTGTACATCTTTGCAGTCATCCTATGTTTACCACAGCAAAACAGTTATTTTAAAGATCAAGTGAAAATAATTCTCCTTCCCAAATCTACACTTGTCCTGTGACCCCAAGTGTAATAATTGAGAAATACAAAAACTCTCTAGAAAAAGGAAATACAAGACTAAGGAAAAAATTAATTGTGAATTATTAACATTTTTGTAAATTCTAAGTGCCATGTCAGAGTACAATTTACCAAAAAATGAATCATGATATAATCTCTCTTTAGGTACTCAATCTGCCTGGTGCTGAGCTCCTGATGTAGATGAGAAGTGCCTCATGCAAGAAAGTTGAGGATGCACACCATTTTCTAAAAGGCTCTATACACAGTCACATCTTTTATCAGGGCTCTTACCTTAAATATCTTTTTTATCATCATATTTTTCTGGTACTGCCATATGGTTTATTCTATGAGAATACTTACCCAAAAGATGTAATGGTAATTTAATGTAAAATAATAATATAATTCACTCAAGAATATAATTACTTTTTCAAAGCTATAAATTATAAAGTCACTTCCTCCAAACAAAAATTAGTGTAACCTTGACATTTGCTTTTTCCACCAAGCTTGTTTATGTTAAGGAGAATACATGCAGAATGAATGCAGAAAGGCAAGTGAAATGCAGTATAGCTCAGAGATGAGCATTTTACCCTAAGTTTCCTAGCACTGCCTGTTGGAATGATTGATTAGTCTTGTAATGTGATAGACGTTCTAGTCAAGACTAACCTTGCTTGTATAGCAAATGCAATAACTGTTGAGCACTTAGCTCTTCATATGCCTTTTGTGACCATATTGATTTGGGACATTTATGACCTTTGCTGCCTTGAACGAAGGACATCACGTCCAACTTAACAAATTCCTCCTGAGGTAAATTCATTTTGCACATTGCAGATGAAATCCTGCCCCTGTTCAAGTTAACCAGAGTTTTGCCACTGATTTGAGGGTCAGGATTTCATCTTTGAAATGACTTTTATGGACACTTCCATTGCAGCATGTTGTTAATGGGTAGGAAAAGGTTAATGTAAAATACAAGATTCTTCCAAAACTCATGTACATGTTGTATGGAGTGGCTCTGTACTTTCTTTATTAAGGGTATTGATCTTTGAGATGATCCTAGTAACCCCAAGAAATATTACAAGGTATCATAGGGAGTTGTCCTGGTCTGGCACCCTTGGGACCTGAATGGAGTGGAGCAAGGAGTTTGCCAAACTAAGGGAGGTCAGGCCTTGGGGTCTCCCGGACCTCCCCTCCTTGCCACTGGCCTAGCCAATGTGCTGCCCATGGCCTGCTGACAGGGCTCCACTCCAGGCAGCCACCCCGCTCCAATTGGTGGGGCTCCACATACCCAGCTCCCGGGGTTTCCTTCCCTCCTCTCTATACTCCTGGCTGCAGGGGTTTCCCTCCTTTTGACCAGCGGCAGTTTCACGCCCCCAGCCACAGGGACTCCCTACCCCTGGCTAGAAGGGCTCACTTCCCCATTGGCAGGGCTCCGAGCAGCTCGCAACCTCTGTGATTGGGGTCTTTGGTCCTGCAACATCAATGGTCCAGACCACAGAGGTTCAACCTGCACCGTGATACTGCAATGGGATGCTGCTTTATGGCTCCATCCAACTTTTCTAGCATCCCAAAACTGCAAGATTTTGGGGGACCTTAAGGAATGCAGGATCAAGCGCTTACAGAGAGGCCTTGCTCTCCCCCCTCAGGTGTTATCATAAGTGTAGTGCTATTACTATCTCCTCAGGATTTTCAGTGTTGTAATATCTAAGCATAGGGTGACCAGACATCCTGTTTTTAAAGGGACAGTCCTGTATTTAATCCCTCCTGCAGGTGTCCCAAATATTCCTTAAAAATGAACAAATTGTCCCATATTTTCTGTCTCCTCCCATTAGTACTGGTGGATCCTGCTGCAAGCCAGATCCCTGCTTGTCAGCTACCTACCACCAGTGGTATCCAGTGGCCAATGAAGGGGCATGAGTATTCAAGGCTGGTGGGGCCAGTCACCCCACCCCACACTGGTCCATCAGTGCAGCTCCCACTGAGTGCCAGCACCCAGCCAGCAGGGTCCTGCCTCCCTTTCCCATTTCCAGCTGGCACTGGTTGTGAGCTGCTGTGGTTGGTAAGTGTGGACAGGTGCCAAATGCAGCCAGTTATGTATTGCTTGTGCTGCCCACTCACTGGCCGTTTACATGCTTCCCCTCTCACTGTCCTCCCTCCCCACTGTCCTCCCCATTCCTTCTGCTGCTCCTACATATCCTCCTCTGGCAGGGTGCATCCTGCTCCCAACATTGTGTGGAAAATCAGCCCCTGGTTGGAGCACTGAGCTCACCAGCAACCTAGCTAGCAGGCTCCTTCCTTCTCCTACTATCTCTGGCTGGGTTGTTACCCTGGGAAAACCCAAGGGCCTCTGGCCCACGGTGCTGGCCAAGAAGACAGAGCCCTGCATGAGCCAAAGCCCTGTACATTGTTGGCATAGCGGAGCCTCTCCAGACTTCAGCTAAGCTCTGGAGAGGTGTGAGGGGAAGCAATTTCAAGGCTGTTCATGCCCCAAGCCTGCAAGTGCCACAGCACTCCCCTTTTACACACACACATACAGATGAGCGTTACAAAAACACAGGCCAACACATCCTTTTCCCTTCCCCTTCCCTGCGACTAAATATGCAATTCCAGAACTGCTCATAACAGAACTGGAAATAATCATGGTTAAGACACCTGCACCTACTCTATGCTAATGTTTTGCACCTGTGGAATTGCATTGGTCTGGGGCCTGATGATTCCCAGACTGTGATAGGTATACAGCTGATGGTATGTGACCTTGATGTTCCATCCATTCATTTCACAACCGTTTATAAGATGGTTGAATATGAACCAGAACCATATGGGTGCCATTGGCTAGAACATTTGTGGGAGAATTGCTAAAAGTTTTCATTGCAGACTCGAGCTGTAGGGCTGGTTGCTTGTGGAAGGATTACAGGATCGAGTTGTGCTGTGCTGGCCAAAAATTCTCTTGTTTCTACAGCATAATTTTCTGACAGTCTAGCTATGGACACATTTCATCAGTTATATGCAGGTCTAATAAAGAGGATGCATGAGGTGCCAGGCTATAAACTGAATAGTTCAAATGATCTTTCCCACAGGGGTATTTGGTGGTAATGAAATGTAGGCAGTCCCAATGATCACTTGGAAGTAAGACTCAACACAAACTTATATCATTATTTGAGGGGGTGGCGTGTCTTTATGACCAAAACTGTGGGACAGTGAGACTATGTCTAGACTACAGAGTTTTGTTGGAAAAACGGCCGTTTTTCCGCCAAAACTTGAGTTACATCCACACTGCAAGTGCATTCTTTTGACAGTAAATTGAAAGAACAGAGGATTTTTTGTGCAATTGGTGATCCTCATTCTACGAGGAAGAAGCCTTTTTGCGAAAGAGCTCTTTCACAAAAAGATGTGTATGGACGGGGAAGAGGGATTTTTTTTTTAAAGAAAAAGCACAGGTGCCCTGGTGGCCATTCTGTCCATAGCAAACACTGCTTACATGTGATATAGTGTCCAGGCAGTCTGCACGCTATCTTCCAAAAAACCACATTGCTTTTTCAATGCACTTTTGCAGTATGGATGTTCTCTTGCGCAAGAAGTTTTTTCGGAAGATCTCTTCCAAAAAAAGCTCCTTGCACAAGAAGCCTGTAGTCTAGACATAGCCTTAATCAGCCTACAGTTTCACACCTGCCATATATAAACATGTCATAAAGTTCTGTGTTCAGTGAAGACAAGCATCTATAGTGTATATATGAAAAGTCCTCCCCCCCACCACCACACACACACACTGTTTTAGACTATTCTGTCCCCTGTCACAAAATGTTCCTAAATTCCTTTTAGTGGGTTGAAAATCAAAGATGTCTGAAAACTGATACCTGAGACTTCTGAATTACTTGTCACAGAAATCACATCTGTGTTTTTGTTTTCCTGTGAGATCTTATTGATACATGGAAAGCATGCATAGTTCAAGAGAGCTATTAGCCTTTAAGGACACATTCAGGGCAAACAGCAAGGCTGACCAATTCTCCGAGGCATCTGTGAAGGGGTGAGTTATGGAAGGTAGGTTTTGGGCAATGTGGAGCGTTATATATTAACTTTGACATAGAGAGACATCCTGCATGAAGACGGTTCAGATCCCTCTCTGGGGAAAGAGGGTTAATTTTTCCTAGTGATTTTTAATGTACAAATACCTAGGACGAATATATATATACACGTGTAAAATTCAAATACATAGTATTTCACACACAAAATGTTAGAAACCAGTACAATTTGGGGAAGTATTGCCAATATCAAGGAGTACTGAAATATCCTATGAGAATATCCTGGGTGATCTCTTGTAAATTGCAGTAATTGAAATGGGATGAAATTTAATAATGCAAATACAATGCTGACAGACTCCGGCCGTCTGTGGGCAGAGCCCAACCTGGAACCTCTGATGCTTAATACATGAGCCTCTACCACATGAGCTAAAAGCCAGCTGGCTGTTAACTAAGGCTATAGAGCAGACCCATTATTCTCTCTGTAAGTGGTCTTGGTGTGATTAGATGGGATTGCACTTTGTGTAACCTACACACCTCCTGGATATGGCATACCAAGTCATACATTTAGGAATTAACAACAAACTGGGGATTTTATCAGTTGGACGAGACAGAGGAGCAGAGAGACCTGGGTGTATAGGTTTATCACAGAATGACTATGAGCCCTCAGTGTGATGCGGCCATGAAAAAGGCTAATGCAGTCCTTGGATGCATCAGCCATACGTGCTGGAACTGGAGGTGCTGCTGCACTTTAAAGTAGTAACAACAATACAAATATATAGTTTCCACCTTCAGCACCCCTGCTATAAATATTGTTCCAGCTCCACTAGCATCAGGTCAGGTATTTCCTGTAGAGATGGGCGCATGAAAATGCCATTACACCAGGCACTGATGAGGCCTCATCTGGAATGTACTATTCATTTCTGGTCTCCCATGTTTAAGAAAGATTCATTCAACAAGAACAGGTGCAGAGAAGAGCTGCTAGGATAATCTGAGGAATGGACAATCTACCTTATAAGAGGAAACTGAAAGAGCTTGCTTGTTTAGCCTAATCAAAAGAAGGTTGAGGTGAGATATAATTGCTCTCCAAAAATATATCAGAAGGATAAATACCAGGTAGGGAGAACAGTTATTTAAGCACCTGTGAACACAAGAACAAATGGATGTAAACTGGTCGTCTACAAATTTAGCTTCAAAATTAGGTGAAGGTTTCTAAGTATCAGAGGAGTGAAGTTCTAGAACAGCCTTCCAAGTGGGGTTAAAAAGCCTAACTGGCTTCAAGACTAAGCTTAATAAATTGATGGAGGGGATGGTATGATTGGATTGCCAGCAATGGCATTTGGCCCATCAACAACTGTCAGCAGCAGAAATCCCCAATGACTGGATATGGGAAATTAGATGGGGAAAGCTCTGAGTTACTACAGAGCATTCTTTCCCAGTTATGGGCCTGGTTTTGCCCACATGCTCTGAGTGTAACTCATCATCATATTTAGGGACAGAAATGAATTTTCCCCAGGTCATATTGTCGAAGAGTAGGGTTTGCCTTCCTCTGCAGCATGGGGAATGGGTCACTTGCAGGTTTAAACTAGTGTAAATGATGAATTCTCAGTAATCTGAGGTCTTTAAATCATGATTTGAGGAGTTCAGTAATTCAATTAAGAGGTGAGAGGTATATTTCAGGAGTGGGTGGGTAAGATTGTGTGGCCTGCAATGTGAAGGAGGTCCAACTAGATGATCATGATAGTACTGTCTGACCTTAACGTCTGTGAGTCAATCCTGGTTCAATGAAAAACATACAGCAATTTTGGGAGCAATCCAAGAATTTTAAATTGAGCTCCTTCATTCATCTAATTCTAATGGCCAATTTAATCTACAGTATAGCTCTATTGACTTTAAAGGAATTACACCGTGGATGAATCTGGCCTCTACCTATACACAGTGCTGTCAAAAGGCAGCAATTGCTGGACTTGCACCTGCTTGCTTGATTAGGCTATAGAAAGAAAGCTGGCAGTGGCTCAGTATATAAAAACAGTATATTCATCATGATAAAGATCTAATCCAGAACATTCTACACAGCTTTACTCACAATGTGTGTGGGTAGTGGGAGGGATTTCTCTTGCTCTTCTCACCTATGGATATTATCTCTTTAATGAAATGTAGATGCATTTCACTTTTTATTCTACATGTGAAGACTTTTTCAAACTGTTTATTAGCTGCCTGAGTTTTTTTTCTACCCATTCCCCAAACTTCAAACTTACCAAGTAAAAATCATGGACATGGATCTAAAATGGAATAAGTAATTTCTTGATAGCTTCTTGCTAACTCTTTAAAGCTCTGTGCAGCTGCTGATGTATGTTTGTGCTGGCATTACAGAGCGGAGCCCTGGGAATAAGGAATCTGATTTCAGAGAAACAAGAGCTAGCTTCAAAGAAGAAAGCAACTCTCCCCAGCTGATAGAACTTTTACTAAAAGAAAACAACAATGAAGTAAGAACCACACTAGTAATATCTCCTATTACTCCTCTGCAATCCTTTTCAAAACTTTCTCCTCGTTTATCTGATTATACACTTCCGTCTCCAAAATCTCTTTTGTGACGGTTTTACCTTTTCTGTTAGTTTAGGTGTCTGATTGTAGATTGCAGTGTGAGACCGTATTACTTCAAAGTACATTGTATTAGTTATTAAAGGGCAAAAAATAACTCTGGTAATTGCAATATATGTCCTTGAATGTCTCTACAGAGTGGAGAAACCAATCTGAGGCCTATTGGATGTATGTTTTTTTAATATCGATTAAGAAGGCATTATGTACTAATAATGAGCTACACTTGATTTTCATTCACTAATGACATGGTATTTAAACATCACAGCTAATGTAGTTTAGATCATATTTTTCCTGGAGTGAGATGGTAGAGATAAATTGGCCACCAACACATGTATTCTATATTTTAAGAAAGGCCTGATAAATATACAGTGTGAAAAGCTGTGTTGATAACCTATTATTTATCTCTCTGGTGGTTTAAAAATGGAATTTGTTTGAACAGAAGAAAAAAGGTAGTCATTTGGGGGTCCCATCCTACCCGGATTTAATTCAATGGGATTCCCATTCAGTGGGAATGTATCCAAATCCTAGATGCCATGGACCATATTTTTAGCTCATGTAAACTGCTTTAGCTGGTGTAAACTGAAGAATCTCCATTGTCAGTTTTTGCCAGCTAAAGATCTGGCCTGATATATTTATTTAAATGATTCCCATGATACATTATTGGTGTACAATAGCTCTTTTGCCTTTACTTATGTAGATTTTTTTTCCTTTCTGCTTTTGCAGGCATAATTTGATAGCAATAATCATTATATTTTTTTCCATGGGAAGGCTCTCCAAAAGTTGCTCTTTGAATACAGGAGAACAGCACTAGTTTGTTTAGTTATTCTGACTGGATGACGGATGAAATGTCAGAAATAATTCCACAAAACTGTGCTGTATAATCCCACAGGATGAATGACTGCATTAGAAATCCCACTGCAGGTTTAATTTGCAAAAACGAAGCCTACTTGCCACACTGCTTATTACTTTTGTAAAACAGTAATAAAGTAACATTTACAAATTATAAACCAAGAGCAAAGAAAATGGTTCTGGAATTATGAGTCATCAATGATGACTAAATACAGTTGATATATTTGAACTCGTAAAACCAGGATTTAACCAAGAGCCTCCCTACGGTTCTGATCACACAAAGTGTTGAGCATCCTCACTCCCATTTGCTTCAGTGAGAGTTGAGGGCACTCAAAACCTCCAAGGACCATGCAGTCCTAAAGTAAAGATCATGCGGTAGTTACTCTGCATCTGAGGAGAAGACTTAGTGATTTTTCTGATTGCACAAGTGAACTAAGAATTTTTTGAAAGACCATCACAAAGTTGTAATTAAAAATCTGTTTAAACTCCCAAACCAGTATTATAATAGATACATTGCAGGCCTACTGTCCTGTTTGGTTTCCTCACACTGACTGCAACATAGAATCATAGAATACTAGAACAGGAAGGGACCTTGAGAGGTCATCAAGTCCAGTCCCCTGCCCTCATCACCACCTTCTTGGTAATAGCAGAGCCTGGAGAAACGTGTGGGTTGGGTAGCATGGAGCACAGTAAAAGATGGAGGCAGTTTCCCATCACACAAGGTTCAGATGAGTATTTAGTCCACACGGGTACATAGAGCAATTCAGTATGACTCTAGAGAGATCCAGAAGGAGGAAGGCAAAGATGGGGTGAGCGGAGAGGTGTGTAGGGAAAGACTTCCCTGTGGAAGAAAGATTCAGTTGGTGAATAGCTTTGGGTAAGTGAGTGAGAGGAATAGGGGGGATTATTATAATTATTATATCCCTAAGAAAAAAGTATTTCTTTTAACAGACACTTACACAAATTGATTTCCCAGGACTGGCATAGAAGAGACAGAACGCTGCTGTTTGGATGGGAGTCACAGAGTGAATATCCTCAGGGACAGAGGAGAGGCAGGATAACATGGTTGAAGGATAAAAACTTCAGAGGGAGCCACTGGGGACAAAGTTTGCAGTTAAAGGGGTTGTCGAGATTAGAGTTCACTCTCTCAGGGGACAAGAGGAGATGTTCAAACAACTTCCTTCTGTGTGGATGCACATGATGCCTCCATCCCATAGGACAAACAAGAGGAAACAGAAAGCTTTCACGTCTCCTTCTCTTGGGGAAAAAAATGGTTGAGGACGCAGATAGAAAGCTGGCACAAACTACAGAGGGCAGGTGGGTGAGAAGTAGTATCATTCAGAGGAGAGAAGGAGTTCTCCATTTTTTGGGAGGCAGAATAGAGCTCTCACCATTTCTTGGGAGACAGAAGAGATGGAGATTTTCTTTGGCAGAGGCCAGGAAGAGGAGACCACAGCGCAAGAGGCAATTTAAGTTCAATTCTAATCTGCTCTGATACACCATAGATCAGGGACTTACTTCTACATTTACATGATTTAACAGTTCTGTTCCACTTTTATGGTCCAAGTAGACCTAAACCATCCCCCCAAAAACACAATAAAAAAGAAACTGTTTGAAAATCAGTCCATCCTTATTTACCAGAGTTCAGGGTTTTCTCTTTCTCTTCCAACAGCTTATGACTTTACCCCAAAACATGAAGCATGGCATTTTCTTACCCTTCCTTCTCTGGTGTTCTTAGTTTTGCTCTCTGATTGAAACATACAGCGAAAAAGTAGATTAACAAATCTGTTACACTAAGCTAGTTGTCCAAAAAAACATGAAGGAAATGCATGCCTGTGTTTACAAGTTCCCAAAACAGGGTTTTAGTTCATCCTATGTAGGATGTTTTTAGTTCAACACACTAGATATTCATATGTTAGTGTCTACAAGAAATGTTTCCTGAGTGTAACTTGCACCAGATCTTATTAGATATCTTGCATCAATAAGGCATCTTTTGTCCTAAAGAGTACCAAGTGTTTTCTAAGCCTAAACTGAAATGCAGACTATACACATCTCTTATTTGGCTGTACAGCACTAGGCCCATTGTTGGTTAAGACTCTCCTTTCTAGGCTTAACTTCCAAAAGTGCCCTTCAGTAATTTTGTGGACACAATTTTGAACCAGTAATTAATTGGGGGTGGAAATAGTAACAACTATTGGAGAGCTAGCTACCTGGTTTGCTCACACAGAGAAGTTGGTAGATCTCTACTTGATACCATCTATCCTCAAAATTAATTGATGGTGCAAAACTAAGTCCATAGAAATAGAGAGCACTTCTAAAAACTTCAGATAGTTTAGAGAGTCTCTCTCCGCAGATGTGAAAATATTTCAGGGAGACGTCCAATTACTAACTGATGTATGTTATACTTTATTTAAAGGGCTACTAACAGTGGTCTCAGGATCTTAGTGAGCAGACTGATTACAGGCCGTGGCTCCTCCTCACTTACACATGCTCAATTTAATTAAAAGACAGTGAAAATACTGTATATAATTTTACAGTTATACTAATTAAAAATGGCTTGCAAAGAGTAGTGGTAATACAAAATTATAATATTACATTTTAGCTGTCTTTTTAGCTTGCCACAAGGATGATATGTACAGGTCACATATGGGAGAGGGACAGATGCCTCATGTTATTTCAAACAGGAGGGATGTTGGTCCATGATAGTATTCATTAAAATGTAATCTATTTTATCAAAGAGTTTTAGAGCTTAGTCTATTCTATCAAAGAGTTTGAGAAGTCATGCCCTATCTAATGAAAGTGTGGAGGGTTTAATTTTCCATGTAAATGCCTAATTCTTTTTTTGAATCCTACTAATCTCTTGATCTCTGTTATATCTAGTGGCAATAAGTTTAAGAGGTTAATTATGCGCTCAGTATATATGTTCCCTGTTATCCATTTTACACTTGTTGCCTTTCTGTTTCATTAAATGACATCTTGAGCAGGTAAATATGAAAACCCAACTTGCTTTCTCAATATTGTTCACTATCTTGTATATCTCTACCATTTCCCCTTTGGCTGATCTCTCTAAATTGAGCAGTCCCAATCTTCTCCATCTCTCCTGAGATAGAAGTCTCTGTACCTCTAATCATTTTTGTAAGCCTCAGCCCACACTGAGAGGCAAAAGAGAAAACAGTGCCTGCCAGAGGCACTGGTAGGCTATAGGAATTCACAGTGCAGCAATTTGTGCTGCATCTTTAACAGGTGCAGATGAATATACATCACACACATACACAGGCAGCTCTGCTGTTCTGGGCAGTGAACATTCCCTAAAATTTGTGAAGCATTCCCAGGCAATAGAGGTAGGAGGCCATATTAAACACACATCCCACACACATTGCTGGTGCGATAGTCCTTTCTGCTCTTCTTTAAAGGTAATAGGAACTTAGAATTTTCCATACCAGCTGAATACATTGGTGCATCAAGTATGGTGACATGATTCCAGCAGTGGCTAATATCCGAAGTTTCACAAGAAAGTGATTAACATTACCATGATACAGTTGAGTGGAACAGCGATATATATATTCTATTTAGGCTGATCTAATCTTACAGGGTCCTAATTTCTGCTACAGGTTTTGTTTTAGGTTTTTTGTAGTTGTTGTTTGTGTTTCGGGTTATTTTTTAATGAGAAGACTGGTGTTTTTCCTGACCTGATTGGAAAGACTAAGAATAAAATAAGGGTTAAGAGCAACTAAGAAATACAGTTTGTCTTACAGATTGAACCTTTCTAGCCTGGCACCCGCAGGACCTGATCTGTGCCGAACCAGAGAATTTGCCAGACCACAGGAACTCAATCTTGTCTGGCAGCATTACCAGTACTTCCACTGCTTACTTGGCTCTTAGAAGACATTTAGGAATAAATCAGAGCTAAATAACAGCACTGAACACAGACAGCCAGGACTGATGGTTGCAAACAAAGTTTATGGGACCGTGGGAAAGTTGGCCATCCCATGATTAATGGACATCTAGCTAACTAAAATTATGCCAGTCCACGGATGTTGCTGGACCAGAGCATGACAGATGATGGAGGTTCAGCCTGTATCTTCGAGATACATTGTCATGCACAAGAAGTATATTTACCTGTGTGCCTGTTGAGATGAGAAACTGCAAGGGGTTGGAGGGAGAGAAGAAGATACAGATGGCTTCCTGTTATCCTTTCTAATGAACGTTGTTCTTCGGTTCCATGAGGTAGTCTATGAACGGGATGATCTCTGCACAGCTGTATTTAAAAATCAAAAGAAATGTCATTATTCCATAAGGAAAATATATTTATTGGCTTAATAATTCATGTTTCACATATCTGAACCAAGGCTGCCCATCCCTTTTTCTTTGATTTTTATTTCCCCCCACCTTCCTTCCCCCATGGTGAAACTGAACTCCTTTGATGGAAATAACTTGAATTGAAAAGATGGGTGGTAGAGAAAAATATACATTCTTTGCACTTGTAATAACATGTAGCACTTTAATCTTCAAAACATCTTAGGAATATTAAATGACCTCCCTCCTCAGAGGGAGAAAAGGATGTATTATTAAACTCTGTGTCTAAGTAAAATGGGCATAAGCCCCAATCTATATAAGATTACACCTGTTCCAAAGCAATGTTTGATGTATTGTTTTTAAATGCACATGCATACACCAAAGCTCTCGTACTCTAATACTGATGTTAGAAATCATGGGAAATTCTTAGTAAACTGGCCCATGTGGAGATGGAGCCAGTGATCCAGGCTTCAGAGTCTGTGTCTGAGCCAGAAATGGATCTTGGGAACATCTAAATCCCAGTCATCTGCTCAGTCCATAATTCTCCCATGCTAGATGTGTAGAAAACGTGCCTGAATAACTTCAGTTTAATAAGCACCATCTCTTTCTAATGGTGCTATGTCTATGAATTAGAGTGTTACAAGGAGTGTTACTTGCAAAACCTAAGAACGGCCATGCTGGATCAGCCCAAAGGTCCATCTAGCCCACTATCCTGTCTTCTGACACTGGCCAATGCAATGTGTACTACCAGCACACATTTTTATTTTTCCCATAATTAACCACAATCTCAGCTCTCCTGGAGAATCTACTAGAGTACTTCCTAATGGGGTACGTGTGTCAATGATGCAACTTGTTCCACAGAAGTAGAGAGCTATGTATTTATGAAGAAGACATTGATTGCAAATTAATCCTTTGAATCACACTGACTGACACTGTATAAACATCTGGCTCAGATTTGATCCTGAGCTCTAGGGCTCTAGGCTCTTCCATCTTTGCAAGATCATAGTGGTGTATCTATCTTACACAACCAAACCAGTAGGGGAATCACTAAAACCTTCCCTATACTTCCAGAAAGATCAACACTCTAGAAGTCATTCTTCCAGAGTTCAATTTAGGGAGTCTAGTACGGACCTGTTAAATCGAATGCTGAGGGGCCCCCTGCTCACCTCAGTATGCCTCAGAGTTGCAAGGAGTAAGGGAAGTCAATGGGAGAGTTTCTCCCATTGACCTCCTGCAGTGGGGCTGCCCCAGAAATTTAGTTTAAGATACATCGACTCCAGCTACGCGATTCTTGTAGCTGTAGTTGCATATCTTAAGTTGAATTTCTGGCTTATTGTAGACCTGGCCTGAGTTATGTTAAAAATGGTGTAGCTACTACTCCAAGACTTTGTCAGTGGAAGTTAATTGGGGGGCATGTTGGCAGTGTGGCTAGAATACTCCAGCAATCCCTGGGTAGTACACTAGCCCCCTGATGTTGTCACTTCTGGCATAAATTAAAGCCGCCCTGAGGGATCACAGGAGAGCAAAGGTGACATACACTTTTTTAGCTCCCACTCTCACCTCATCAGGCCTGAGCCAGGCCCAGATATTAGGGTCAATAATTAGCTGATGTACTTCTAAGCACAAAAAAACTACTCTAAAAAGACATATAAACTTTTGTGATGTAAAGCACTTCCTGCATTTTAATATACACCAAGGCTTACCACCCACTATAAAAGTTTCAGGAACACTATCCCTGATGACACCACTGCACACCTGGTTATGAAGCTCTGTGATTTGTCCTCACCCACAACTATTTCCAATTTGGGGACAATTTATATCTTCAAGTCTGCGGCACAGCTATGGGCACCCGCATGGCCCCACAATATGCCAACATCTTTATGGGTGACCTCGAACAACGTTTCCTCAGCTCTTGCCCCCTAGCACCTTGACTCTACTTGCATTACATTGACAACATTTTCATCATATGGACCCACGGGAAGGAGACCCTTGAAGAATTCCACAGGGATTTCAACAACTTCCACTCTACCATCAACCTCAGCCTGGACCAGCCCACGCAAGAGATCCACTTCCTTGACACTACAATACAATTACACAACGGCCACATTTCCACTATCTTCTACCAGAAACCTACTGACTGTTACACTCACCTACATGCCTCTAGCTTCCATCCAAGACACATTTCCCAATCATTTGTTTACAGCCAGGCTCTAAGATACAACCGGATTTGCTCCACTCCCACAGACAGAGACAACACCTACAGGATCTATATCAAGCATTCTTAAAACTTAAATACCCACCTGGAGAAGTGAAAAAACAGATTGACAGAGCCAGACAAGTACCAAGGCATCAGCTTCTTCAAGGTATGCCCACAAAGAAAACAGAACACCACTGGTCACCAACTACAGCCTCAACTTAAACCCCTCCAGCGCATTATTAACAATCTACAACCTATCCTGGAAAATGATCCTTCACTCTCATAGGCCTTGGGGGACAGGCCAATCCTTGCTTATAGACAACCCCCCTAACCACAAACAAATTCTCTCCAGCAACCATGCATCATACCTCCATCATACTCATCCAGGAACCCACCCCTGCAATCAGCTGCGGTGTCAACTCTGTCCACACATCTGTTCAAGCGACGTCATCACATCACCTAACCACATCAGCCACCACATCAAAGGCTCGTATAACTGCATATCCACCAATGGGATCTATGCTAGCAATGTCCCTCTGTCATGTATATTGGCCAAACTGGAGAGTCTCTACGACAAAGGACACAAAGGACACAAATCTGATATTCGAAATCAGAACACAGAAACCTGCTGGGAAACATTTTAACTTGCCTGGGCACTCACTAATGGATCTAAAAGTGACAATATTATTGCAAGGCAATTTCAAAAACCAGCTGGAGAGAGAAGCTGCAGAACTTGATTTCATTTACAAGGTTTAACACCTGCAATAGAGGTTTAAATAAAGACTTTAACTGGATGGCCTACTATGTTCCATATCATAATGACATAAAAAGCCAAGCACCAGGTACTTAGAATACTTAGAACTCACTCTATCAGCCTCATTTACCATAGACACTCTAATTGACAATATTTTTTTTTCTTCTCTTTCCAATCCCATCCCCTCTCTTTCTCTGCTATTTATTTGTCCTCTGGACCCCTTAACTCCAGTCATCTGAAGAAGTGGGTTGTGCCCCTGAAAGCTCACGATACCAGCTACATGTTTTGTTAGTCTCTAAGGTGCTACAAGTTTATTTGTTATTTTTAAGTTTGTTCACCCAGTACAAGAATGGCCTATTTCAGAAGGTGGGTCCGTTAATTACAATATCTTATAAATCTCTAGTGGCTTAGGTGGAACAGAGATATATAACCTCCTAAAATATCTGCCATAGACCCAAAATAGCAGTCAGTCCTTTTTTTTTCCTTTTAATTATTTGAATAGCTTAATAGTTTTTCTGGAATGCAGTTTGCCATATAATTTTCCATTATTATTTTGCACCATAAATTCATAGTTTTTGAGCCTCTCTCTCTGAAAAACAAATCACCCTGAATGTATTATTTGTGGGAAATTAATTTGTGTGTTTCCTCCAAATATATATATTTTTTAAATAATTGAGGAGGTGGGGGGGAACATCTGTAATAAGAGAGCAAAAGAATCAAGATAATTTTTGTAATAAAATCCTTACTAAGCCATGCTCTCTCCATAACAAATCCCCTGGCAAGAAGCCTGCCAGTGGATTGTTTCCAAGTTCTCAGTCTGAACAACAGCCAGTCCTCTACAGAAGAACAGGCCCAAGACAGCTTTCACCTTTCACCTCTGACTTCTCACCCTCCTGCCTTATGCTTTTGTGAACTTGCAATGTTGTGATAGAACCCTTAGCTGTCCTGTTTACAAACAGCCTATTTATTTCTCCAGATGGGCCTGGAAGGACATAGCCAGGTCATCTGACCCTGTGTTGTCACAGAAACCATGGGCTTCTGACTCTATCTATAGTTAAGCCAAAAAGTAGCAACAGCTGAAAGGTTGGAACTGGTGCTGGATTACTAAAATGTTATTCTGGAGGGAATTCACTTTGTGCTATAAACACTGGCTAAGTTTTAACATGCAAGGTCATACTGGAAGCCATAACTGTTCAGAAATCTTCATTCATCTGCATGTGGATTTGTGTTTATCTCAGCAGCACAAGATGATTTCAGCAGCTCTGCTCTCCTTTATAGAGTTGAAAATTGTGCTAGCCACTTGATGCAAATTCTTTCCCTTATTAGTTCAATTTCCAAGCTGGCGTTTTTGTTTTTGTTATAATTTTCATTTTAACTAACCATTTACTTGTTGGGTTGCTCATTTGAGTCCTGAGGTTTTGCTGAGACTCTAGCTAGGATCCAATTGCTTGATGTTTTGTTTGTTTGAGAAAAGAAACCTACTATATATTTGAGAGAGTTTGTGTGTGTGCCTGTCTGTCTGTTGGTCTGTCTGTGAAACTATCAGTTCAAGAACTCTTCCTAAATGATAAAGCTACCACCAAATTTGGTATGCAGCTTCCTCGTCTCATCACTTAGAGCAAGGTCAGGGTTTGGTTGTGCCAGGACAATGAAATTTGCTTGCAATATGATTGTTTCTCATAAAATACAAAGGGAGGGGGCTGCTTGCAGGCACACTTATACCGCAGAATGACCACAAAAGGGCAGGCACACCGGTAAGAGAGGGGCTGGCTGGGGGCTGGTCTCTGGATGTTGCTGGTCACCATACGCAGGATCAGGCAACCAGGTGGCACAGCTCCCCTGCTGCCCTAAGAATTGGCCAGCCTTCTGCACCCTCCACCCCCAATCCTGATTCCTGCGTCTCCACCCCCTGCCCTAAGCCCCTCCTCACCCACCCAACCTTGACTCCTGCATTCCCCACTCTCCTAGCCCCTGCTCTGAGCACCCCACATCCACAAGCCTCTGGCCTGACTTCTCCACCCTCTACACCCCCAGCTCCATGCCCTGAGCCTCTTCTCAATGACCTAAGAAATGCTGGATAAATGTGCTGATATAATAATAATAAATAATTAATAATTAGAAACAATGAGTCAGTGCTGGTGCTTTTCTGGTTCACAATGGACCCTTCAATCCTTTCTCTCATATTAACAGTAAACAACGCAATCTCTTGTATTGGCTTAGTCTGCTGAGTTACATCCAATAGTGGATTACATGCCATATAACTGAGTTCAGTAGGGTTTCACAGAGTGAAAATGAGTGAAAAACTCAACTCTACAATATTTATAGCTCCATAAACATTTCAAGATGATTTTTTAAAATCCTTCCTGCTTCTGATCTTGTGACATGATTTAGGAAAAGTTTACATTTAAGCTTGTATGCAGTGTTGTAGCTATTGTCAGTCCCAAGATATTACAGAAACAAGGTGGGTGAGGTAGTATCTTTTATTGGACCAACTTCTGTTGGTGAGAGAGACACATTTTTGAACTACACTGTGTATCTCAAAAGCATGTCTCTCTCACCATTACAAGTTGGTCCAATAAAAGATATTTCTTCACGCAACTCTCATATTTGTCTCATATTTAAATTTGTAATCTAACTTGATAAAATTATTCCTTTTGTATCTTTCCTTGTGCCCAGAAACTTTGGCAGGGTACAGGATAGATAATTGAACAAATAACATAGGTTGCACATAATTTTCAGCTGATTCTGTGCAGATCTGAATGTAGTATGTGAATATAATGTCAAATACCAGGGAAATCATAGAGTAGATCTTGCTAGAAAAACTTCTTTGTGTTAGAATACTATGTGCAGTCTGAGGCTGCCATGTCTGATATTCAAAAAGCTGCTGCCTCTGCATCTTCTGCTGATATTATCAGTTCATACTCTGAGATCAAGCCAAGGGCAAAATGTGGCTCTTTGCATGTCAAGATGAAAATAATCCATTTTGATCCCTTTTTAACAAATGTGTTAGCAGTAGAAGATCAGTAAATATTACCCTTCTCTCTGTGGCACTGAAGCCTTCAGGGGCGAATCCTCCAATGAAGAAAGAAATGTGGTAATGTCCAGTACTGTGTTATGCCCCTGAAATGCCAGGAAAAGGACAATGGAATTCAGACACGACTGAAGTTATCCCTTGAGAGACCTACCTGTCTTAAAGAAAAAGTAATTGCTGAAATAAGAATTATAAGCCTAATGACTGAGAGGCCAGCTTACACACCAAATGAAGGTGTGCAACTGAGCTTGCATTTGGCCTTTGGGCTTCCTCTTTTAGCAATGAGCGTTGCAGCTTGTAGCAGATGCTGAAGGCAGTGGGCCATGTTCAAAGGAGTCAATTCCTTGTGACTTGCACGATCCTCCACTCCCACCTGTGTATATTGCTTCAACTTATGCTTCCTTAGGGATGATTAGAACTGCAGATCCATCTCTGAGACTGCCAAAAAGAGCTGCAGAAAGGATAGACGCTTTCCTCCCCTTGCTCTGGCAGGGAGTCAACGACCTCACCCTTTTCTGGATGCACCCAAGAACCAATTACTCTGGTTGGCAAGTAGGGGAGAACAGAGTCCAGACTTCTCCCATACTTCCTTTTTGCCTCATCACCCTTGCTCAGCGGTTAGCAGCCCTACTCTCATTCTGCAGCTGGAGTTGGATGGAGTTGGCATCTGAGCAGCCTTTATTTGACTAAATGGGGGGCAGGGTTAATCTACATCTACTCTGTGACCAAGTAAGAACAGGGCACACTGATTTTGCAGCCTTATTCTTAATCCTTACTGTCAGTGGGGCTATTTGTTAGAAATGAATATCAGCTGAAGAATAGGACCCTTAGATTCACACCCACATACCAACACATAATGTACAACACCACTCACCTATGAAAATAGCCCACAGCACCTGAGTGAAGGAGAGCCTAGGGCTTCTAGTGAAACTCATGCCATGGGAAGACTAATTGAAAAGAAACCTAGCAACAAAAGCAACTAACTGAAAGGTGTGAGGATGTACAGATAAAAGCACAATGGTCCCCAACTTCATACCTTCTTGTGGTTCCTTAAAGTGGTGGTTACTCCAGTTTAAGTTCCTTTATACATCTGTGGAAAGGGGTCTGACTTTGAATTTGGCCCTTTCTGGGGTGCATAAAATACTGGGAGAAATGCTCTAACTCTTTTGTATCATTTGTATTATGGTATATCCATCCTCTTGTTCAGGGCTGGAGAGGGAAAAAATAACTGTTGAATCAAAAAAAGGCTGGGATCAGAACTGGAATTATAATACAAACAAGCAAATTAAGAGCAGGATTTGCAGTAAAACTGCGGGTTTAGCAGAAAGTCTACAGAAGACTAACTTAAATATAGACGTACTAGTGAGTGTTAATAGGGTAGCTGCTCCAACAGATAAGCAGATGCGGGCTGTGCTACACTTTCCAATGTGCCAACAACCTGTGCACTTTAAAATGTGTCCTTTTATTTATTGTGAGAAACTGAGCAGATCCTTACACTGAAATCTATAGACTCCAAACAGAGGCAGGAGGAAATCCTTCTCCTCTGCCTAGCCCCACTAGGAATTCTTTCCATTTCTGGTCCTTTCTTTTCTCAGAGGAGACTCTGCTCATTCCCTGGCTCCTTACCCAAGGATTATGCAGTACCCGGGTACTGATACTGAAGTTTAGTCTGCAGAAAAATCACATTTTAAATCTACTAGATGCTTGGTAGGATGCACAGGTTCAAATTATTAAAAAATGATACGCAGAAGGAATTGATGGATATACTACAGTACTTCCCTGTACATCTTCCCATGTGGAAGAAAATAAATCAACATCTCACCTTAATAATATGCATACTCCAAAACCTCTCAGGGTAGATATACACATTCTGGATATCAACAAAATGCTTGGAGTATTATTTATACTCAAAGCAGAAATGATTGCCAAGAGAATTGTTTAAGATCTAGAAATCAGAAAACAAAATTAACATCACTGAATGGCATTCAGGCTGCAGTAACTTGGCACACTCAGCAAAGATCGCATGTTAGTTAAACAACAAATCTGAAAGTTTTGCAGTCTCAATCTTTCAGGTGCCGGTTCATCCTTTAGTCCACATTAGAGCAGACTAAAGGCTGTTCTCACTAGCATGAATAATAATAACTCTGGGGATTTCTGTGGCTTAGACCACCTCTCAGCAACTAGTGCAGAGACTCAGGCCTATGGCTCTGGCACCATGTATCTGAAATGTTGCCTACACCTAGGATATACAGCACATGATAAAACACAGCTACTACTAATTCTGCATTGAGATTGTCCATTTCCACCATTTTTTCATTTAAATTATACGAACTTGACTATGAATATATTGTAAAAGAGATTAAAAATTTAAAGCAAATTCCCTTGTATCTGCAGTGTAAATTTCTGTATAATATTCTGCATTCATTCCCTGTGCAGAATTCTCAAGCGATATCACTTGGAGTACTTTGTGTGAAATGAAGAATGGGGGAGCAGATTTTTACTCTTGCATGTATCTTCTGCACCAGGTGCAGCATACCAATTCTATTCTTTTACACCAGTGCAAATCCACAATAAGTTAGTAGAAGCCATGGATTTACTCCAAATTTACACAACTGCAAATGAGAACAGAATTGCATATGATTTTGGATATTTAAATGAGCAAGTGGTTGACCTGAGTCATCTTGTTTAAGTTTAAATTTTGCTGTTTGATTTATATGTTCAAGGGAATTCCCATGAACCAGCACAGTAAGAAAATTTAAAAGAGGCTCAGAAGACTACACATTTTAAGAGGTCAAATGTGGCCGTATAAATAAACCAGCCAAAAGAACTTATACTTCCATTGGCTGTATGCCACCAAGCAAAGAATTTTGTAATAAGCTAATAGCAAAAGAAATAGTAAACCACTTGCACAGGTTACAAATGCCTAAGTGCTAAGTTCCTGTTTGCAGAAACAGTACGCTAAGGAACAGCACAGCACAGATGTCAGACGGGAAAATGGCCAGGAGCAAAGAATCTTTCAGTGAAAGAATTGCACTGAATGAATCACCAATGAAAACCATAGAAACAGTAAGAGAACCAGCCTAGCAAAGTTCATAACATGCTGAAGAGCACTAACCTGCAATTTATTATATGTGCAGGGAACTCAGTGGAAGAAAGAAATTCATACACACAGCATTAGACACCCAGCACATCACCAACACAATGGTATTCACTGAAAATCACTAAGGAGGTGACTCATTGTGGGGTTCAACAGAGTGGTTATAAAATAAATCTCATTGATTTCCTAAGACTCATGCTGTTTGTCTGGAAATGGGTGACAGGAGAGGGATCACGTGAGGATTACCTCTTGTGTTTCTTTCATCTGGGGCATCTGGTATTGGCCACTGTTGGCAGACAGGATATTGGGCTAGATGGACCTTTGGTCTGACCCAGTATGGCCGTTCTTGTGCACTTATGTTCTTATGCAGTGGATGCAACATGCAGCAGTAGATGCAATGATGTTGGGCATAATTACACTACATTTTGGTTGGGTTTTTTTCTTATTCCTTCATGTATCGCACCTTTTCCTCCACTGAAATGCTACAATTTTTTCTCTCCTTATTTGTTTGCTATATCTTATCACATTCCACACTGATTGCCTTGGAGACATGCAGATGGTCCAAAAGGAAAGTGAATTTTACACTTGAAGCATTAACTTGACTTTTGATCTGTCCCCCTTCCATTATGGCCAGTCACTTAATCCACTTAATGTTAAACCTCAAAGAGCTTTGATTTTACCCCCTTGCTAACTCCTTAAATCTCATTTCTAAGCCCCTTACTCCCTTAATTGAAGCAAAGTAGTTAAAATTTTATAAATATCTTTTTGGGATTATGCTCTTAATCACAATTTTTAAATTAATAAAGTGGTCAATAATCTATACTCATGACATAATCAAGAATTTTAAAAATAATCCCATAAAAGCTGTTTAATAACAACTTAAACTGCTGATCGCTTAATTAAGGTTGTTAGAGGATTAAAAACTAGATATGAAGGTGTGCAAGGGGGTAAATCTGAAGTCTTTTAATAATCATTTTTTAAGAACAAGATACCACAGTTGGATTTTCTATAAAATTAATTGACAAAAATATTTCTTCAAAAAATTCTATTGTGTGCAAGGGAGGAAGACAAAGATGTTGGTAGAGGGGGTTTATTGAATCCCAATCTGTACCTAAATAGAGCCCAAATCAGCAAAATGTGGTCCAATAATCAGATAGAAAAGGGTGACTATACTCCAAGTGCAGAATGTCCATTGAGGTCAGTGTGCAAGGACAGAAGGTCTATTACTCTTAAAACAGTTTCAGCAAAGTCAACTACTTAAAAGCTATGTCACCATAGCAGATTCTGCTCAGAAAATAGTGACTAGGAATTACATTTCACACTGTTAAAATGTTAGCAACCACATTTCATTTTTGAAAAGGCAATTTATTTGTCCTGAAATAAAGAGCTGATTATATCTCTTATTACTGTTACAAGAACTTGATATATCACAAAGTGGAAGAGTTACAACATGTACCAACTATCAACCAGGAAAAATGAACCTGATTCATAATTCACTTTGTGAATGTCTAGTTAGTCAATCAAGTGATTTGTAATCATAAAGGCTGCCAGGAATTGAATGAATAATGGACCATACTAAAATCCCTGGATTTTCTAGTATTCTTATTTCATTGTGACTTTTATTGCCATTTCTGACAGTTGTCTCTCCTTCAGCAGAACAAATTAAGCTACGCATATTTACTTGAAGGAATATGTTTGATTATTTAATGTGCATAATGAATATACAAATGGAGTGACCATTGTATGTAACAACCAGATGCTAGATTTTTCTTCACGGAGCCAAACCTTTTATGATGTAAAGCTTGGGTAGAAACAATCTTTCTCTCTTTCCCTCTGTTTTTCCTCCTGAAAGCATTTTTGGGGTAATCAATCTTAACACAGATCATATTGTTACAGTACATTTTCTCGAGTTGTTTTATAACTATAGAAATGACATAATTCATATAGCATAGTATCTATTTAACAGCAACATCTTCACCCTATTTCTATAGCTAAAAACACTATGATCTGACAGACAAATAACAGGTGACATTCTAAATATAGATTTTTAATAATCATCAGATAATATAAACAAGGAAATGTAAAACCATTCTGAATCTATTTGCACAGAAGTTGAGTTGTTTTAATGTAAAAATGTAGAATTTAAGTTCATTGGGTTTTTCTTCATGGACGTTTGCTATAGGAATGAGATGTTTAAACCAGACAACTGAGATTATTCAGAAAGACCTGGTCTGTGCTCTATTATATATTACTCTGGCATACTGAAATTATGCCCTGACTTATTTCATTCTTTGATTTTCTTATAGGTTTTTTTTAGATATCCCAATATTTTAACTGAACAAAGTTGTGATCTCAAAACACTCACAATGTAAAATATGTTGTTATTGGCATCCTCCTAGTTAGTATATGGACTGTATTTGTTCTAGACTCTTGCTGCTTGTTGTTTTGTGAGTGTGTATATCTGTATGTTATTTTATTGCTTAAAATAAAATATAGATTACTTAAAATAATGACCTTCAACATATATTTTTACAATTGCATGGGTTATGTTTTAGACAGAGGGATGCTAAGAACTTTATAAGCTATCTACACTCCATATACATGATTCTAACTCTCCTTTAAAACTGAGTTAGTTCTGCTTGAAAAAAATACACAAAATATGGCAATATTTTCCCCCATCAATGAAATGCAATCAGTCCCAAGACTAAAATATGAAAACTGTCAAACACATCCTGACGCTACTTAAACACCAATTGCAGAGTGAAAGATAAGAGTTGATCCAAACCATTGAAGTCAATGGAAAGCCTTCTACTGATTTCATTTGGCTTTGGCTCAGGCTCCAAATCAACTCAAATTTAGGAAAGACAGGATGTAATTATCTACACTAAAAAGTATCCAGGACACTAGTGTTAGCCCACCCCACTGTTACAGAAATGTTTTGGTACCTTTTTAATTATCACAAGTGAACTGAGGTTTCACTTTCTGAAAGTTGAAAGGTTTTTTTTTTAAGGAACACTGTCAGATCACTGTGCGAGTTAAAATCACAGTGTCATTTTACGTTTTGTAAAAGTAAACTTGTAATAAACCCATGTCCAATAAACCGATGTCCAAAAGAAATTGTTTTAAAACATCAATGAAAGTGGCATTTCAAAATATGCATGCATCCCACAGCAGTGTTCTCAGCCCCAACATGGAAGCAGCGTTCTAGTGCCTGAGAACCAGAAAGTGAAATTTGACTAAAACCTGGATGTGAAATTGACTGGCCTGTTGCATGTTCATTATCTAAGCTGAGAGAAAAGGAGCAGAAATACTGAAAACATAATTTTATTTTTCTTAAAACATGTATGATTTAATATTCTAGAATGCTAGGCCAAATACTGCCGTCTTTACTCATCAGGCAAAACTCTTGCTATTGATTTCACTGGGAAGTAACACATAGTTAAGGAGATGTGTTTTGTTTTGTTTTTCTTTAAAAAAAAATTTTAACCTGGAAGGTTAAATATTTTTTTAAATGATTACAAATGTAATGAGAAAAGATATACTTCACAATTTTATGTCAGCAGCAGCAACTCTGAAATGTCTTGATCAGTTCCAATATTGGTTTGTTTTCAACACTTTTTTTTAGTAAGTTAGGCACTGATCCAGCAAATCATTTAAGAATGTGCATAAGGCCCATTGCCATCAATGTGCTTAATTTTTTTGTTGAACTGGGGCTTTTAATGTCTGTGAATAGTTCCCTAGAGTTTAACCGCATGGGACACTCGGGAAAGTTAAGGCAAGTAATCTGTAGGTGTGAAGGCATAAGACAAGGCACATTAAACTCCATGTGGATGCTTTCATTAGGAACTAAATTGGCCTTAGGAGGATTAAAATACAGAAAACTGAGACCACTTTACTCCTGAGACAGGAGTATCCATGAAGAGTTTAACAAGCTCTAAAAATAAACACATTTGACTTTTAATATCTTTAGTTGATTCATAACTTTCCAGAGTGTCACCATGTAGACAAGCCCTTAGAGAAAGAACTCTGTTTAATCTCAATAGAGGGTCAAAACCTGATCACTTTAGTTCTTAGTTTGCTTCAGTGAGACTATTCACATGAACAAAGTGATCCCAAGTGCTGATTACACTTAGGCCACCAAACGCTCTCTACGATCTGAGCCAGATCTGAAGAGATGTTTGAAAGGCATTATATCTCGTTACCAATTCCTTATATCCAGCCGAGCCTTCAGAACTTGTTTTGTTAATGCTAACAATTTTCTCAGTACCCTGAAATGTAGCAAAATTGGCTGCTTAGAGCCAAAATTACATTATTTTATTTCTGTTTAACATAGTGTCAAGTTAGAGAAATGTTAGTTGTAACTATTTTTGATAGCTATATAAGCTACATCTTTTAGCATCCCTCCAGTTTGATAGTGTCTGTGGCTATACATAATGAAGCACAAGCATAGTAAACCAAGTACTTTTAACTTTTTCTACTCAGAAAAAATATAGTAGTGACAAAGACGGTTGTAAACAAAAACAAATCCTAAAATAAAGATTCCTGTTCATTCATCCTTGTCATGTATATATGTACCCCTTGTAGATGAGTGGAAACTTCTCATTCATCCAATGCGCTTTTTTAAACTAAACTAATAGATTTAATTATGCTATACTTTCCTTGTTTTAGCTAACTAAAGCACTTTGCTCTTTGATGCAATACCACATATAGCAGGGAGGTGAATTTTACTGACAATATAAAAACTCCATAGTAACAGAGGTTAGTGCTGAGTAAGCAAGAGACAAAATTCCTTTCTAAATGCTGTTCAAAAGTGTTTACCCCTTGAGTAGCATTTTATGCATTAACCAAACTCAGTTTTGGAGGTACCAGTGTGTTTTGTTTTTTTAACTCAGCAGACTTGGATATTCACAACACACTAATCATTCTTTGAGTTGATTAAAATTGAAATGAATGTATTTAAATGAAAAAACTAATTTTCCATGGAATTAATGTTGTACATCACTCTCCTAGCAAGTCAACCTGTGGGTAGACCTTAAGCCAGACAGCTCTTCTTCACTCCAGCCCAGGCAGTTTTGGCACACTTCTTGATGGAGAACTGATAGCAGGTGACTGGTGTAACAGAAAAGCCAGGTTTGTTTCCCCAAGTTGTTCAACCATACAGAGCAGTATCTCCAGCCCTCACTGTCTACTACCTGCCTGTTCACATGGTTGTGGGCACATGCATATATATGTATGCACTCAAACACATCAATACTCCTGAGGAAAGATGAGAACTTCATATTGATGCTGAGGAGGCTGAAGATCTATGTCAGCTGTTCAGAATACTGACTTGCAGGTTTGTCATAGTGGCTACTTGTTAATACTACATGATAGTGGTGCTTTCTTATAACATCTATAAAGTGATGAAGCCAGCTTTAACAAGACTTCATTCTCTCCAGTGCCTATCTGAAAAAACTACCTTGTATCTCCCTCCTCATATGTATGTTTTTACCCTCACTTTTTAAATAGAGATGGCTAAAATATGGAATATTAATTCCAGGGGAAATGGGAAGGTTTTTATATTTGGTATCATCCCAAATTGGGAAGAAAACTTAATCTTGGATATTTTTGTGAAACAAAATATTCTCAAATACTTTATTTTGACTTTACCAAAATATTTCATTTTAGTTTTAGTATTTTACTAAGTTTTAATATTTATTGTACTCAATAGTTTAAATCAAACGTTTAGCCACAGAATTGTAGAACCAGGCTGCGTCTAGACTGGCATGATTTTGCGCAAATACTTTTAACGGAAAAGTTTTTCCGTTGAAAGTATTTGCGCAAGAGAGTGTCTACACTCGCACAGATGCTTTTGCACAAAGCACATCTTTTGCGCAAAAGCATCTGTGCCAGTGTAGACACTCTCTTGTGCAAGAAAGCTCCGATGGCCATTTTAGCCATTGGGCTTTCTTGCGCAAGAAATTAACTTGCTGTCTAGACTTATCCCTGAGCGGGAGCATCAGAGTATTTGCACAAGAAGCACTGATTTTGTACAGTACAAGGTCAGTGTTCTTGCGCAAATACTCACGGCCAGTGTAGACAGGCAGCAAGATTTTGCGCAAAAGCATCTGCTTTTGCGCAAAATCTTGCCAGTCTAGACGCAGCCCCATAGTATTAGAAGGAAACACAAGGTCTTTTTCTTTTTTTGTATAGCTGGTGTAGAGCAGCAACTACTATTTCACCTGAAGTTGATCAGTCCAAGTGACTACATCAGGGTATCAGAATTTATAGCAGTATTGCTTCCTTCTTGTTTATAAGTTGGACAGTAGGTAGTGATATGATTGATGGTCTGTCAAGGAGGAACCCACACTCGCATGCCAGGGAGTCTTTCATTTTCTGTTTGTGTATTAGATATCTGCATCTACCATGGTTGGTCCAGATTTGGTTCTGAGTTAATCAAGATCCCCATGGAAGGTCAAACCCAGGAACCTTCTGCATGGGATCTGTCACAAGGCGCTTTTTTTTTTTTTTTTTTAAGTCTTATTTAGCTCAGTCTCCTTTCCATGCCTCTGTCTGATCATAGCCTGATTGCATGAGGCTAAATGAATGTTCACAGAAAGGTTTGCGGGACTTCAGATGTTGCAGGGGGAGGGGATGTTGTCAAGGTCTTGGTGAATAGGAAGACTTCTATTCTCCTGGATTCACTGAGTTTCACGGACTGTTGTGGTAGGTCAGTGTATCTGCAGGGAAATGATGCGAGACAGCACAGTAGCCATGGTGATGGAATCAAGTTAAGGGTACCCATGATCCCATCACTGTATTCAGCTGAATATCCTGGATGGCTACATTTGCTCCATACTGGTGCACAATGTTCAGCTATTTAGCATAAAAGTGCCACTGTAGATGTTCTCAAAACTGATGTATATGCACCCCAGGTTGTACCTGCTAGTTTCTGGATCATGTTGGCTCTCATTTTTATCTTTGCAGCTACCTTCTCAAGATGATCGTGAAAGGAAAGGGTGCAGTAGAATTTCACTTCAAGATATATGGGAATGTAACCATGTTGCACATTTTTACCACAAAAAGCTACTTTCAGTCTGGTTTTGGCACTCTTATTATCAAGATAAAATGCACTTACTGTTGTTTTTCTGTAGTTTGGTTTCAGCCTCCATTTCGAGAAATATTGTTCCATATTTTGGAAGTCTTCACTTAATAAAGAACAGCCATACCAGGTCAGACCAAAAGTCCAACAGGCAGAAGGGGCCTCAGGCAGAAGGGGCAGGGCTGGGGCAGTTGTCCCTTTGTACCATCCAGACCTCACCCCCCACACTGCTGTCAGAGTGCACTGCCTGGGGCTTTGGCAGCAATTAAAGGATCCAGGGCTCCAGCCGCTACTGCTGGAGTAGTGCGGTAGTGGCAGTGGCAGCTGGGAGCCCTGGGCCCCTTTGAATCACTGGGCCTCAGAGCAGTTGTTCATTTTGACTCCCTCCCCATGGTGAGCAGCCCTGACAGTGACTAATGCCAGGTGCCCTAGAGGGAATAAACAGAACAGGTAAACATCGAGTGATTCATCCCCTGTCGCCCGTTCCCAGCTTCTGACAAACTTGTCATGAAGGTTTGGTTCTTGGATTGATGATTGACAAGATCATCTGCATATCCAAATTGTTGTGATTTAGTTGGAAGAATGTCCCTCTGACCACAAAGGTCACTTAGTCTAATCCTCTACCACGATGCAGGATTTGTTGGGTCTACACCATCCATGACTGAAACAAAATGTTTTGATGATTTCCCATCAAATATTCAACAAAATGGATACATTTCCATTAAATGGTTCAACTTTGTTGAATCAATATTTACTGGCAGAAAATTGTTCAACTCTCCTGTTGGCTTCTTGTGATTTCCCAATAGAGGCAACTTTTTTATCTCATGGGAACCTGGTCTGCCATGTATCATAATGCCGTTTACACTACTAGTTCACCTTGAAGTCCCCTGGCACTAGATCCCAATGTTGTTGGAGTCTGGAAGGAATATCCTGCTAGGATTTTACCTCCTAAATTAGTTTTACAAAGATTCATCTTTTGCGCACAGTGAATATTTATCTTCCATTAGAGATCTTTGTGATGCCGGATTGTGCGTTGTTTTGATATTTACTTACTGCTTTCTTCCCAGGCTAGAAGTACTTGCTGGCAAAGTATGATCTAAGAGAGCAGTTGAATGAAGTAACTAGCTCCCTTACAGCACTTAGCCAGACTAACTTCTAAAAGGTATATGGTGAGGCCTTACCATTTACACTGGGAGGAGGTTGTTCCTCTGGTCCTAGCACACTAGTCTGGGCCATTGCAGGGTCTAAAGCAATGATTCTCAACATGCAGCTCTCAGTCAATATGACATTGTCAGAGCATATGGGTACTGGATGTGGCCCATATAACACACTGTATGATGGCCATGCAAGTGATAAATAGGGTGCGAACCACTGGTCTAAACTTTCAACCTCTGGGCGAGTCTCATGAGCTGTGCTAGCCATAGCAGTGTTTCCCACAACCAAGTGGGTTTCACGTGCATGCTGGTCACTAGTCTATGTCTGTTTTGTGCAGGGTAAGGTTGCTCAGTTTGATTCAATTGGTTATTATTAAATGCTGCAGACAGTTTGACTGCACATCACACATGTCTTTTTTTGTGGCCTGGTACCCAACAGTGTTTTCAATTACTAATGTTCATATATGAGTAACACAACATTTTAATTCATCTAGATAAATAAAAATAGTTATATCTTTTTTAAAAAATAGAAACTTTCCATCCAGCACTGATTCTGCTCTTACACTGAGATAATTCAGGAATGACAGCACTGATGAGTTGCAGTGACTTGAAACTGGCATGAGATCAGAATCAGACCCAGTGATTTTATCTTCTGCAATGAATCAAATAATCAGCTTGTATTTAAATCACATCCTTTTTTTCACTCCTTTAAAAGTAAAGAGTTTAACGAAGTAGTTTAAAAAAAATGTAATCTTTATACCAGATTCTTTGAAAGAGGCTTTATCAGGTGTCACACAAATCTTCCACAAATCATCTATATGAGAACATATGTGTTAATAATGTGAAGCCACTGAAAAACCTAGACGGTCTCAAAACACCATGTGGGTGAAGTCTGCGTTAGCTTTTACTATGTATAAATCTAGTGTTAGCATAGGAAAACTCTTGGTTTTGCCCAAAGACAGACAGATCCCAGGCTCACAGCTGGAACTTGCGTGTGTGGTCTCACTCAGTAGACTATTAGAATCCCATGCTAAATTTAATCTAATCTGTATTTTAAATTAAGTAAATGACGTTCAAGTATTCAATAGCATATTTAGGAAAGTGGACCTCAGTAAAATTTTTATTAGTACACTATGTGAAGGAGCATGCCTTTCACACAAACTTTTAGTAAGCCATAGTGATGTAATGTATAGACTGTATATGTCTAATCATACTGTTGTCCCTTCAATAGACATAAAGCCTATGTTCAGAAGAATGCAAAAGGTTAATGTTTGCTAATCTATTATGCTCTGTTTCTCACTAGTCCTTTAGGGATGAAAGGATGTAGCTTTCTTTTAAGTTGGATGCAATTGGAATTAATCTTACTGTTTTATTGTAGATGGTGGGAAGTAAGGGGTGGGGAAATTAGATTTATTCTTTGAACTCAATTTTACTAGACCAAGAATAAACTTTCTACCCAGAATAAAAGTTGCTGGATGAATAGCAAATTATCTGAAGGGGTCTGTAAAAGCCAAAGGCAAAGTGAGCCATACTTATAACTTGTGTTTTTTCCCCACTACAGAGTGCTCCTGGTTCTCAGATAACAGATTAAAATAAAAATCTTGCTTGATAACACCATTTGCTGCTAAACAGAAACAAGCAAGAAGCCCCACTCCACAGAGTGGAGATTTTCTGGGAATTGCATGTCTAACTGTTTTGTTCCTTGACCTTCTAGGTTCCTTCACAATGAAAAGCACCAGAAATGTGATGGTTAGGCAGTGCCTGGCTCCCTACATTTAAAAAAAAAAAAACCTGGGGGAAGGGACATTCCTTTGAATGGGGAGCCCCCTGTGTTATTCCCAGAATACTAGCAATTGCCAGGCTGCTATAGCTAGAAGCTGCTGTGCCTTTTTCACTCTTTAGGCAAATTAATTACTTAGCTATATGTCTAATTTTTCAAAAGCTACCTCAGATCTAGGAGTGATAAAGGAGACAAGTTCGATTGCAAGCCCTGGAGGCTCTCAGTATGCAAATGAACACAAAAATACTATTTGGGCATGAGAAAGAACATTTTCTACTGTCAAGCTGAGGAAATCAGGCTTTGTTCTCAGCCAAATATTCTTACTTTAACATGGCCTATGGTAAGTACCATGTAAAATAAGAAGTTTGAAGCTAGCACCTTAATGCAAGGATTAAAAACCCCTGCAAAGATTAAAAAATAGATTTTGTAATTTTGGTGCCTCCTAGAGCAGTGGTCACCAACCAGTAGATCAGGATCTGCAAGTATCCTGGAGCTTCTGATCTTGGTGATCCTGACTGGTTTGGCTGGGAGACTATCAAGTGCTGGCACTTAAATGAATGCAGATGCCTATCTCCTACAACTGGAAGGGACCTTGAAAGGTCATTGAGTCCACTCCCCTGCCTTCACAGCAGGACCAAGTACCATCCCTGACAGATTTTGCCCCAGATCCCTAAATGGTCTCCTCAAGGATTGCGCTCACAACCCTGGGTTTAGCAGGCCAATGCTCAAACCACTGAGCTATCACTCCCCTCACTGCCCTGCCCTCACAGTCCCTCCCCTCACTGCCCTGCTGCTCCTGCCCAGAGAGTCAGTGCTGCCCCCTGGGAGCCTCCTGCTTGTTGTGCAAGGTGGGGGAGACAGAGGCAGGGGGCGCTGATGTCATTCTATCCCCTTCCCCTGTACCCCATCTTCACAGTGAGGAGGGTGGGGCCTCGGAAAAGGGGGGGCAGGGGCAGGGCCTGGGAGAAGGGGTGGGGCAGGGGTATTTGGGTTTGATGTAGATCCTGGACTGACTTGTGCTTAAAAAGGTTGGAGACCGCTGTCTTAGAGTTTCCAGATGATTCAGATTTAGGCCATTGGGTATAGGATAGTTTCAGTGTGATTTAAAGGAGCTACTGAGAAGCTATCAGGAGGACCTAGAACGGGGGGGGAGGGGGAAGGCGAGTCTTTGTGCGCCCAGGGAGGTCTAGTTGCTATTACTGCATAGTATACTTTATCCAATCCCAGAATTAGCACATGGCAATATTAGATTTTACTGCACGACTCATTCCATATGGAGTATAACTTGAGAACACTAAATTAATACAACTTTCAGCCCCGCAGCGTGCAAGGAAACAGAGGTGCACAACCGATGTTTGCAGATGATAAAAGTAAATAGCCCTTCCCTTCTGGTTTGGGCGCACAATGCTCCACACTACAGCGATCATATGGCTCCTAATGTTCCTCCCTTGTAATAGGCATTTAACAGTGTGTCTGTCTGTCTCTTCATTACTTCTGTGCCGTATCCAAATGTTCCAAGGCCTTTTTTCAATCAAATTGTCCTCTTAATACTTATAGACAAATTGATCTGAAATAGTTAACTCCCTCCGCCCCCGCATCAGCCCAGTGACTCTGCGGCCTGACATAAACCACATTTCTTTGCAGTATCACAGACAGACAGTCAGACAGATCGATAATAGATTAGCTATACAGCGACCCTTCCTATACAAAAGAGCGAACTCTTGGGTTTACTTCTTGTAGAAAACGAAAGCCTGGTGCTAAACGTGAATGCAATTCTCCTGGACTTTCAAACGTCTGCTGATTATTTGCAAGCAAGCGCTTATGAAAGTTGTTGTTAAAGCCAAATAGTTTTCAAGCCAAGCAACTCCGAAAAAATCAGATACATTGTTTCATAAGAAAAAGCGTTTAATTTAAATACAAACTTACTTTTACAGCATCACAAAGTGGGGCGGGGAACGTCTTCATGGCTTTCGTGGGACTTCAGGATTTTGTGTTTCTATTTTTACAGGCATGGGCTGATTTGTCTTAGGCTATTACTGTCTATTACTGCTGGAAGTCTCGGGGAAAGGTGGGAAGCGGCGAATTCTGGCTATCTGCCTAAAGAGAAATCAATGAAACAAATTAATCCTTCGCAGGCTGCAATGACACAGTAATCCATCATTCAGGGCTGCTTTTATACACCAAATCAGAGAGCAGAGAGAGGAAAGAGCCCTGGGGGACATCACAGACAACAACTTACACCAACACTGGGAAAATACTAGGGAATCAGTTTATTTAAAGAGGATAGATTTCAGCTGATTGCCTATTTCATCCTGTAAAGATTTTTCTTCCATCCTGTTGTGAACCCACGGGTGAATGGCTCTATCTTCTGAGCACTCACTGGATGTTGGTTTCCATCAATTGACTATGAATCAGAGGGTTGACTAATTAGTACTTTAACCACGGTGGGCAGGTAGCTGGAAAAGTTACATATTCAGTTCGGTGTCCAGCCGTTGGAAACTCCAGTCTGCTCCCCTTGCGATCGGTACCTCCCTGAGATCGGGGGATTGCGGAATCAGGCCCCTACTGCAATTGCTGCCTCCTGCAGGAATGTGCCCGGGCTAAGTGGGATCCACCTTTTGAACCCCGTTTGGCTGCCGAGGGATGTAAGAGCTATCTCTGAAAAGGGATCTCCTCCTCCTCCCCCCGCAACTGCAATCCCCGTCCCCTTCAGCTGGAGTCGCCCCCTTAGCTCCGAGGGGAGTGTGGGGTCCTTTGTGCATTGCACAGTTACCTTATCGCTTAACAAGCCAAAAGGGATCGTGCACTGCTCAGGGAGATGGGGCGGGAGAGCTGAAATCTAAGAGGAAACGCGCGCAGGGCCCCACGCTGGCAGGTGCTGAGAACAAGCAGTTGCGGGGCGCTCGTAGAGCCTAACACGACAGGACCCTCCACTGATCAGCGAATTTTACAGACCTCTCAGCCGGTGTCAAGGACTGGGAGCTTCAGATGTCTTAGCCTTACACGTGTAGAGCAAAACGTTTGGTGACAATGTAAACATAAGTAGCAGGGAGGAGGGCAGCAAAGGAGAGCACATAGATTTGAAACAAGTCATGAATGAAATCGTCACTTTAAACAAAAACCTTGCTTCCAAAGGACAAAACGTAAAACAGAGCGAGTGGGTGTGTAAATAAGTCAAAGGTGGGCGAGAGAAACTGTCTGGAAGCTCACCATGAGCACGCTGGATTGTCCAGATGGCATCATGTCTGCGGCTGCCTAACACAAACGCCTAGCATTGAAGATGTCGTTTCAGGGCATGTATTCGGGTGAGTCAATTATTAAAATTGCATCTACATACTTTCTGCAGACTAGATCGCCAGAGTTGTTGCTCATTCAGTTGAAATGGGCTGCTCCTCCTTTACGGACCTAAAGGATTGAGGTTAACGCCTGGTGCTGGAAAGTTTCAAGGCCAACTCTGTCACTTATTGTTCACGCAAAGCAAAGGGTGTCCTCTTTAGCGCCTACCGCTTCGCCTCCAGAAATAACTCCTACCGAAGAGTGGGTCATCTACAGACTCTTTCAAGAGGCGAGAATTCAGAGTAGGGAATCCATGCACTCAGTGGAGCCCTATCCTATAAGGACTCCCACAGTGTCTGCTCTCACCTGTCAAAGTCAGTGCACCTAACACATACCAGCCGAAGCCCACGCTGGGGACGGGAAGGAGTGGTAGGTAATGGTTAAAGCAATGTGTGTCTGCGTGACCCGAAGCAAGTTACTTAACCTCTAGATGCTACAGCGTCTTCGTCTGCAAGACGTGGCTAACACAATTTCCTAACAAGAGTGAAGTGAGGCTTAATTAGCGGCCTTCCCAGACCCGGAGAGGAGCTCTGTGTGGCTCCAGCGCTTGTCCCTCTCACCAACAAAAGTTGGTCCACTAAAGGAGCTGACCTCACCCTCTTTGTTAACGACGGTGACAGCCTTGGGTAAAAAGTGCCCTGTCATTGTTTGCATTCTCTTGCCATGGTCTTTCCTAGCGATCGCTGTTACGAGTTAGTAACTGCCTGGTTACTCGGTGTGTTCCCCACAATGAGCCACCCCGTCCAGTGTTTTTTCTCCCAGGCCTGCCTGGCATAGTTCCTAGCGAGTACTGAAACCAAAGGGCAAACACCATTACTTTGTTCATACCTTACAGAAGTGCTCCATTTACAATGTGTGCAAAGGGGCTAAAACAGCTCAGTGGAGAAGCCGCAGTGGTATTACTGAACCAGGGGGAAGGCTGCCGGGCTAAGGGCTAAGTAGTAACTTAGGAAGTCCGCTTGGGTGTGATTTTCGCCACCCTGGACACTTAGGATGCATGTTTCAGTCTAGTTTTCCCTTACTGCGAAGAGATGGATAATATAAGGACCTGGTGCTGCTGCTGGGGTCACTAGAAGTATGCTAATTGGTGAGTCTAATTGCTTCAAGCAGTCATGCCTCTAAACATGGAGAGTGCAGTTGATGGACTCAGTCTGTTCCTAATAAAATGAAGAAGCACTGAATTAAATCCCCAAGAAAGGCACTATAAAAGTTTCCACAGTGTAACTAAATGACTTCACCTTTGCTATTACCCCTCAAATGACATCTTGAAAGAAAGCAGACTCAATTCAGCCTCCATATTCATAAATTGGCTGTGCTTAGGCCACTAAATCTGGATTGATTTAAAAAGGTTTTTTCATCCTTCCAATCAAATGAAGTCATTGTTAATTAGATGTTTTCTGTTAACAATGTCACTCTTCCTTGCATAACCTGCTCACACATTCAGTGCACTTATTACAACATCTGGATCAGCAGTTTAGCGTTATCAGGGAGGAGAAAAAAAACACAAAAGGCAAACCCGTTTGGTTTGTAGAATGGTTTTCCTTTGGCGAATCTCAAGGAAAATACTCTTCATTGTACGACTGGCGAGATAAATAGCATCTCTATATTTTGGGGAGATGATAAATGTCTCTGAAGGGCCTCACGGGTACATACTTCCATGTATTTAAAGCATTTTTTAATGGTTATCTGTATTTCCCAAAGAAAATGATTTAGAGGCTACGAAAGCTAATCTGGAATAGCTTGCGTTGTGTAAATATAAACAGCGAAGTGACACCAAAAATAGTCGGTGGGGTTCACAAAATATCCAAACAGTACTTACTCATTTATCCAATTAAGACACCTGCTGATACATATAGTTAGGAAGAAGGGAGGAATGTACATTAGAAAAGTAACCCGATGCGTCTAGTTTTAAGGAGAGCTGCTTTAAAAACGAACTAGATCCCCCAGTTTTGCCAGATGTACTGAAAGACAAGTGTTTGCAGCTGATAAATATTTGAAGGAATTTCAAAGGAGATCTCCGTTAGTGGTTTTACAAACCACATATATTTTCTTGTTCTGCTTGTCTGCTGGAGGAAATAGTATTACTATTACTTCTCGGTGTTTCTCAATTAATATCCAAACCTGACTTGTTACTACTTACAGGTCGCAATCTCCTTTACCCTTTAAAAGTCCGTATATTGAAATAAGTCCCGCAAATAATTAAGACCCGGGCAACAAGCCCTTTAACGTACGATCTTATAGGAAGCTATCCTAATAAGGATTGTGAAATGTGTACAATACTTAAATAATACTGCAGTGTACCATAAAGCTGCACTACGAAATAAAGAGTTCAGCCATTTTTTTCTCTTTTCCCCCCAGTCTGGTTATAAAAGAAAGGAGCCTCCTGTTTAGTTATATACAGCAGGTGTTTTGTCAAGTGCTTTGCACCTCAACTGGTCTCCTCTTCAGATTCCCCCCCCTCCCCCATCCTATGTAAACCCCTTTTCATTCCACGTAAGATGCTTCAGACATGTGCTTCATGTGTCCTGCTGTCAGAACTGGCTCCCAATCAACGGGTCACAAATGTAAAACTGTCCCCCAAGATGTATGGGTAAGAATTGCCAAGGAGACTTTGGTCCACTTTCCACGTGCATTACGCTATTTCACTAGTAATGAGCCCCTGTATTGTCACACGTCATCATGACACAGTGTAATGCTGTTAAAGGGGGCTACAGCATAGCAAGCTGCCTTCACCATCACCTTTGAAACTCATTGCGAATGAACACCCTGGCTTTCTTTCAAAAGGACTACTAAATATCTTACATTAAAAACAATCATCACAACCTTTTTGTATCTAATCACAAGCTTTGCCTGCTTCGTGATTTATGTATTTATTCCGTTTTCCTCATTTTGTACCTGCTTCCATGTCTAAAAAATTATTCCTATTCTCTGTCTACTTCTAGTTTGAAAACATATTGGTTTCTCTTCATTTTGCCTATTTTACAAGTCACGGTGCATGTTTGTTATATGATGTAAAACATTCTTGAAATCAATATAAGAAAGAGCTCTGCTTCCTATATACCACATTTTGACTCCTTATGCACATATCTAGTTATAGATTTAGTCCTGCGTCCATCGCATATTATGTACGTATGAGTGCAATGCATACGAGAGCCGGCTGGGGTTTTTTATGTACTGCTTAATTCCCAAGTTGGGCTACTGCCATAGCTAAGCATACTGTCATATTTACACATATGTAGCATTATAATATAGGATATGGATATAAGAAAATTATGCCTTCAGCTATACCCTGTAGGCACACGTATACACACAAAGTATAGACTCACTGTCATTCGCCCCCACACAATATAGATCCCTCATTTGGACAAATACAGCTAGCTCTCCGGGGGCGGGAGACATGGCTAGGGTACAGACTGCTGGGATCTGCACTGTGAAGTTACATTCTGCGTTTATAAAACCATGGGGAGGGGGGAAGGAAGCGGTCTCCTCTGCACAGGTCCTGTGGAAAGTGACAGTGCAATGGCTCGCAGCAAAAGGCTTTACTTGACCTATACAACGCTTGACGTATAAGCGTCAGGTAAAACGTGATGGCCCTAATAGGGGTATGTCTTTCCAAGCTAAAATACCGACATCTCAGCCTGGAATTGTTAACATTGCAGCTGCTGCGTAAGAACTACACCGAAGTCTGATGTGGATTTGTGTTCAGGGAGGGACAGCAAGGTCGACGCATCCTCCCGCCTACCAGTTCCCACTGCAATCCATGGCAAAACTCCCTTTGGCTTCCTGGGGCAGGATCCGAGCCAAAAGGTGCATACGCTGGGGGGAGAGGGGGCGAGAAAAGGGTTGGGGCTTTGGATGGTGGAAGCCGAAGCCCTGGCCTGATCCGCCAGCCCCACAGCATCCTCAGGGCGGGCAGCGCATGGCTTTGGCTGAGCACCAGCCAATGGCGCCCCAGCTCAGGGCAGGTGCCGCCCCTTGCGCTGGCCTCTGCACCTGGCTCAATTCACGCCTGCCCAGCGAGGGCTGCTCCCTGCGTCACACGAACATGTGGCTTCTGGAACCCGTGGCTGGGAAGCGCTGAGCACCTGGCTAGGCGTCAGCGAAAGCTGTGGAACTCAGTATCCCCCAGTCGGCGCTCAGCACCTTGCAGGATTGGCTCCCTCCGACTAAGTAGCCGCCAAAGCTATTAAGACTGCGGCGCCCCTGGTCCAGCGAAGGTTAACGACTTTCTTGCAGCTGCTTCTCCCTAGTCCAGGGCTCCGGGCGCGAGGCAGACAATAGCAGCAGCTGAAACACCTGCGATCTATCACTGCAATAAAAGATGTACAGTAATGCGGAGTAATTGCTCTTTCCGCTTCCAGAGGGAGCTCAAAGCTGGAAAAATTAAGGTTCGAACCTTCCAAACTGTAAACCATTCCCACGCAAAGCAGAAGATACCCACAAACGCGGACAGAGCGATTTGTCCCCGAAGGAGTGTTAAGTTTAGTTTTATACTTGAGGGAGAGGGCTTATTTCAATGTATGTTAGCTTGAGAGAGGACAATACAACTTTTTCCTGGGTGGGTTCGTAAGTATGTATACCAGCCCATAATAAAAGAGAGAGAGAGAGAGACGGTGGAAAAATTACAGAGGGGAGATGATTGAACTGATTTAATGTCCATTAATAAAATGGAAATTATATTTATTATACCCCAGACGATTGTTTAGCAAATATATAATTTCTGGGTGTAGATGTGTATGTGTCTGTTTGTGTAAACACACTCATGCGTACACACACACCCCACACACACAATTCACATATACATGTATAAATACACACATGAACATGTACATATACTGCACACGCACACACTTTCTATATGTAGATGTAAACTGGGCGCATACATGTATGCGAAAGTATACAGGTGTATGACTGCATATTCGTACATACTTTCAATGTATATTTATGTATACCCTTGTCTCCAGGTAGCCAATGTATAATACGTGTTTGTTTTACTTGTTTGGTAAACTATACCTAATCCCATTCGGTAGCTCTTAGTTTAATAAAGGGGAAAAAGTGATGTTGATGCTGAAATGTCAAACTCTAGTTAAACTTTAAAGAACTGTGAAGACGACGTGGGATTTAGTCATTTCAAGACAACTTGCTGTCTTGGGGAGAGAGGTGTGTCTGCCCGTACTAAAGCAATTCAGCATATTAAAGGGTGTTTCGCTACTCCAATCCCCGCTCTGTTCAGCCTACACTGATTGCTCATCTGCACAGCCCGAGTAACCAAAATCCCCTTCCTTCTTCTTCAGACAAGTGGAACTCACCACTGTGTATCTGCTCCACAGACCCGGGAAAGAAACCCTTCTACTACCTATAGCGATGCAATCTATATAGAATTCCCACGCCCATTTCTGCCAGACAAAGCCGCCTAATCTGACTTTTATTTTATATCAATAATCAAGTGCAGATTACACATTTGTTTCCTTCAGAAAATCCCATTTTATTGCTCTTTTACCACGTGTCATGTCATTGTTCCCCCCCCAAAAAAGTACATTAAAGAATCATTACAACCTTGCTGTCAAGTCATTATGCCTTTATCCCCACCAATTAACCACACCTCACAGCGCTGCTATTAAGAGCTAAATAGCGCTTAAAATAAGATATCCCATTTCATACAGATAGTGTGAGCTCACTCCGAAAATTACATCAGACAGACCCGCTGTAGCAGGCTCCTCCAAAAGTCCAAGAAAGAAGCATTTCTACAGATATGTTAGGAAAGGTTCAGGATGCTGTTAACCTGATGCGCAGGAAAAAAGGAAGACAGGTCTTCTCGGAAATTGGCTGACTGCACACAATCTACCTGGGTATACAGGGTGTAGCTAACACTGGGGTGAGAGGTTTGAGGGGCAGTCAATTATCTATAACAGATCAGTAAGCACTTACGTCCATAAGTAAAAAAAAGAGACGGTCTTTACAAACACCAAACTCCTAAATAACTCTTTCGGGGAGATGGATCCACCAACCAAACTTTGCATCAGGGCAATCGTGTTCCCAGAGGTCGGCTTTCTTGCTCTGAGAAAAGGTTTCACATGCGAGATTCGAGAGAATTGGAAACCCTGGAGTAGATGGGGAAATAACACCTGGTTCCCTCCAAATCGTAAATAGACTAGAACCCTCTGTGTCTGGTTCCCCCTGAAAGCAGAGGATTGAGCTCTTCCAAGTGCGGTGAGTTGAGGGAACTAATTGCACTAGGGCAAGCGTGCGTACGTGCGTGTCTGTTTCAGAAAAGGTGTCCATTTCCTATGGGAAATTCTGATACTCATTGCCATAAATGATTGTGCTAGAACAGGACTTTCCACGCTGCCTGCAAACTCTCTTTTCCTGAGATGCCCCTTTTTCTGTACTATAGTCCTGCTCCATGGCAGGCCAGAAGCCAGTTCTGTTTATCTCCTTACAAAAGCAGTTTTATGCGCTATAATGCGTCATACATCACCATGAATATTCATAGAATGCTCTGAGAGCATATGAATGCATATTTTAAAATGTTACCTTCCCTACCTGTCCATTTTCTCAGTTTTAACAATAGGCATCCCAGGTACCTTCGGTGACACTAAATTAATTCCAAATATTTGGTACACAAATTTAGCAAGCCTAAAGGAGATTAATTTTCCAGAGTAATCCAATTAAAAGATTTCTAAACTAATCTTTTTGCAAAAAAATCTAGTGTAAAGCTAGAGGAAAAATCGTTTTTATGACTGATTTATTGCATTAGTTTATTGTATAGAAAGGTTGCCTCCCTGCATCGGAAATGACCACTGTTAGCCAACAGCACATTACCTGAAGTTGAAAACATATATATGTGTATATATAGTTCTGGGGCTTTTTTTCCTGGGGAGGTACTCATCCATCACAGAAACCTGCCTTGCATTTAACATGTTAAAGAGTTTGGTTGCTTACAAGCACCGTAGACTTTTTAAAGTGCTAATAGATTTATGGTCTCTTTTCCAACGCCCATCCAGAGTAATTAGCACATATGTTCTAAATAGATGATAGTTTTGTGAGCAATAAAGCAATTACCCATCGCTGGAGCTGACAGTTCCTTCAACTAAACTCCAACCAGCAGCTAATTGGAAAAGTCATTTCAGCTCCATTGTCTGCAATTAGTCCTGCTAAACTACTACACCCAAACTAACTGGTTTGAGGTTTATTTATTCATTTTTATTTGCATTTACAGACGTTTACCAAATAATGCTTAACTTTTCTAGTCTTTCGATCAGGCTTTCGGAGTCTCTGGGGCTGATTTTTTTAAGCATCATTTCGCCTTCTTTTCCGTCAATATTGGAAGGTTCAGCGACTCATAAACATTTGTCCACTATGCTAAGACCGTCTGTTAAAACAATATTTCCTCAGCCATTCAGGAAATGTAGCCAGTTTAGCCAAATGGGAGGTTTAATGCTGCTAAATTACTTCGTATGTCTTTTCAACTCTCGCTCTGCATTTGGGGATACCTGAGTGGAGGTTCTCCCAGCCACAGCTCTAAAACAAATAAATAGGACGGTCTGATTAACACACTGCAGTCCGTTTACTCGTGACAAAGCATGAGCAAAGATTAATCAAGGGAAATAAAATTCCCATTCATTTAACAATAGAGTGCGTTTACTTTTCAGTGTGAGAGTTTTTCAAAGCCCTTTCGCTGTAGCAATCCGGACACTTCCCTCCTGAAGGTGGAAAAAATTAAAAGGCATTACATGTTCAGGACTTGTGCACAGTGAGTGGAAAAAATGCGTTAAACATCGGTTTGACGCCCCACCGGAGCTTCAAAATATATACCGGCTGGGTTTCTTCTACTTAATTTAATCTTTACTGGAGTGGGCTCCTTCTTCCCTTCTATTCACCAGAACTCCCAGTAAAATCTATCGTTGGAGAGGAGTGGGGAGGGCTCCTTAGCTCTTCACTTTAAACAGCAGACTTTAGCAGGTATTTAGTAGGGAGGCATGCCAAGGAGTTTGAAGCAGGGTTCTGAAGTTAAGACTCCTGCCCAGGGCTGAGCTGGATCTGCCGTGGAGATGATTTGCGTGTTGGGATGGAACTTGTAGCCTTAGCAACAAAGTATATACTTAAAGGAATTTACAGCTGAAGCATCCTGGACACAGGAAGAAATGTGAATATCTGAGGGGCTAGGAGCAGCAGACATAGTTCTTTGCTTAGAACTGGAAACTACCCCGCTTCTATAGCAAAGCTTTTATATTTTCTAACAACTCCACGCTTCGTTAATATTTGTCGTTGGTCTTTTACAACATATCTAAGAGGGATGAACAACGTTTCAAAGGAAAAAGCAACGGCTTCCGTTTCAGCTAGCACAATAGAGAGATTCTCAATTCAGTAAACTGTAATTAATTGCCCAACTTCAGGCAATATGTATTTGTGGAAGAAAATCTTGGTTCACAAATATTTCATATTCCTATTTAGAGGGTTTTCTCCAATTTACTCCGTGGCCTGATAACATTAATAACACACACACACACACAATTTTGTGAACTGCGGATAAAATTTAAAATAATTGTGGACTGTCATTCTATGTTATTACCATAACCATACAGTTACAGTCCAGTTCCAATACTTCAGTCACAAAGGTCATTGAGACTTTAAAATTGGGAGGTATTTGTATTGTAAAGTATAGCCTCTACCATAAGCCTACACCCATGTTATATCCACTTGATGAGGACTAAATTCCTTGTCTCTAAATAGTCGAAAAGGGCAGCAAAGAACAATTAGGAGGCGATGAATTAGAACGATCAGTTTAAAACTTTATATTACGTGTACTTATGCGTGTATCTGGATATGTGTATGTGTGTCCAGAAAGTACATATAAACATAAGTACAATACATATCTATATCTATATGTAACACACACACAGTTACACACCCATATACGTACACATTCACATTTGCAGTTCTAGAGTAAAGGCGTTTTCGTGGTTCTCAGAGTTTCCTTCCATTACGAGCGATTAGATGGTGCCTATTCAAAGTTGCTGATCCAGAGAGAAAATAGGAGTAGATAAAAGGAGATTTCAAGTGACCTCCTCGTCCCTTTCACACCAACCTGAGCCCCAGAATAGCCAAGGATCAACTCGGACAAAAGCCCTTTCCTTTTCCCTTTCAGCTTCAGAAGATTCAGTGCAACAATAAAACATATCACTCTAACCCAGTTTGGTAGGATCATGCAATTTTGTATACTTTATTAACTACATCGTTGGCTATGCCTGCTCTTAATTCCCCAGAAATGTGTAAATAAAATATATTTAGCATAATAAAATACCTAACCGTTATTTACAGCTGGATGCGGTCTGCTTGAGCGATTTGTTATGTTTATTCTGTTTCATTTGAACTTTGCTTAAACCACATGACATCCCTTTGCACACCGATAGAATACTCTGTAATAAACATATCTTACTGCTGACAGTTTAAGTGAAAATGCTCAGGTTTATTACTTAGATCGCCCTTGTGATGAGGTACACATGTGATTGTATCTCTACTGTTGTTCCTAGCAGCACTCCTGTATTTCCCCAGCAAAACATTTTTACAATGTTTTATCTTATAGACAGGGATGAAAATGGCATTAGATACTTAAACTTATTCGAACAGCCCTTAGTCTGTGAAAAGTCCGACTCAAATCTACTCCTGATGGACTAATCCCTGTAGTAAAAGAAAGAAGAGCTTTGACAGGTAGCTTTTAAGGGAAATGATTATATAGTGCTGTTGATAGTATTGTCAGGACAACCTAACAACTTTCAAACTCTTTTCCAAACGTCAACTTTTCATCAAAAGCCTATCCCATTTTACTTGCTAGAATAATAAATAACATCAAAATCATCCTTAACAGAAGTCAAGGGTTTAAAATATGGTCAGATGGGTTTCAATGTACAGAGTCTCGTGTTAATGGTTTGTACACATTTGTTTCTTTTGGCTTCAAGCACTCAAATCAACGCAGCTTTATTCGTGACGAAAGTAAATATTTGGTTCTGGATTCACTAGTGTGCGCGAAATGATTCCTGGATTTCCCTTATATAGAAAAGTTTGATTTGCATCAAAAGGTCATCAATTTCCTTTCCTGTGGGTTGCTCTGGAATTGTCATGATCCTTTACGGCATGAGATAAATGGCCCTCGGTATGGATTTTTCCACCTTACACTCCTGCACATATATTAAAAACCAGACTTTCGGCATATGCAAGCATTTCTTTGCGATTTAATGGATGGATGGATAGTTGTAAAAGGAGAGAGCGAGAGAGAGAGAGAGAAAGAGAGAGCAAAGTTGTGACTCAGAGTCCTTGGTTTCAGGTTGGCAGTCAACCGCAGAACTTTTGATAGCTAACAAATGAGAAAAACAAGCTAAAATGAGTGTTCACTACGGATCGACTGCAATGACGGCAGATTGTCTTTTGGGAGGTGTTTTGCTGGCATTCCATTTTATGCCAACAATGCCTAAAATAATTTTAAGATAATTTTGGGGGGGAGGGAATTAAGCTTATATCAATGGCTTGATTTAATAGCATTCCAGTAGAGACTAATTGGTAACTCAACTTTAAAAGGAAACCTTTGAAACGTTGTACTCACAGACTAGAGCTACTTGTCTTCACATGGTTTCGAAAATGTTCGTTAGCCAGCTGAATTTGGATATTTCTGGTGGACATTCTCACTAAACAGGCTCGTGATTTTTTGTTTGTTTTTTAAACTCCAGAAAGTGTTTTGTGTGTTTGTTTTTAATATATCTGGTCAGGCTCTTCTACAGGATGTAGATAACGGTTTCTGGGTTTGTTTGTTTTTTCTTTTTTCCCCCAAGGCCATTTTTTGTTCAGTGTGATTTACCAAAGTATAAGAAAGAATTATCAGGACAGGTGGAGGCTTTCAGAAATCAATTTTAAGAGTGATTTGGGAATCTGTCTTCAGAATATGCTTCACTTTATATTTTAGAAATGGGGGGAGGCTCTGTAAATAAATTCTGGGAATATGCATCCATAGATTAGTATACAGTAGGAGGGAGGTAGAGAATTTCACACGTAGGTGCTGCAATTTGAAAGAGCTAAAGGTCTAACACAAATAAAGTGACAAGTAATCAACAATGGATTAATAAGCCACAAGGTGCATGCAAAGGTCATTATAATCCATTGAAAACTACTTTTCAAAGCAAGGGACAATTTTCTGTTATGAAAACAAAATCCAGTGGACAGATATTTTATTATACTATTAAAAGAACTAGGTTGTGATTCAAACCTGACCGGCACAGAAAAAAAATGTCTGGCATGGCTCAGAATAAAGGCCCCAAAACAACTTTGGCCTTTCTGGGCACGCCTCTTTCTAAAGGCCTGGATTGGCACAACTACCACAAGAGGCCCAGCTCTGCTGGAATCTGAACAGAGTCCTAGGATGGCTAAAGTTGTAGCAATGGGCTACTTGGCCTGGCAAAGAAGCAGCTCTGGGTTGCAGGAGAGGAAGACATGGAAATGTTTTCATTATAATTTAATTTGCAAAGCCACCAAGTAAGGGGAATAGGGCACTGTGGATGGCACCATGAATATTAACTGACTGACCACGTACCTGACAATAACAGATACAGTTTGTTAGTAGTTTTCAGAATGTACTGAGTCCGGGGCAAAACAACCCAGTACAAGATTGGGTAGTTATTCAGGTCGTGTACTCAGAAGTGTAGAATTCAAGGCATGCGTTGAACAGAGTTCTCTGAATGTGTTGTAAGTGTATCTATGACAAACGGGGATTATGTGCATTTTAAAGGATTTTTTAAATGGCATTTGTATAGGTTTAAAATGTATTTTCTTAACAAGAGCAGGAGATGATTAAAAGCTGTTTTACATGAGAACTGCTCATTGTGTCTTATGATGGCAGTATAAATAGGTATTGTCCCCACTAACTCCAGTCCTGCCTGTGTGTGTGTGTGTGTGTGTGAGTGAGAGAGAGAGAGATAAATATATAAGACTTAGCAGGTGAAACAGGTGTTCAACATTTATTTTAGGACTTACAGAATAAAGATAAATCAGGAACTCATCTCCCAGCTCACACAGTTTCCCCGTGCCCCATGCTCTTATAATGAAAGATCACTTCTATTGTGTCCTATACCCCCCCCACCACCACCACTCCACCCCTCAAAAACCCACTTTTATAATTTGTTACAGATTCTCAACCTAGCTAGATAGTAAACTTCTGTTTCCGGAAGGTACAAGAGTGTAGACAGAAGCAAAAGAAGAAAGTAAAACCCAGTTCACTTTTGCGTTTCACCAGAATAACACACAACAACAAACTGTAACATATCACACTGTGTTCTCATCTTATGAACGTAAGTTCTAATATGCCAAAAGAAGGTTAAGTCTGAGAAAGTCCTAGCTTTGCATGGTTGTTATCGTGGTCTGTTATGGCCAGTTGGTAGGTGCCAGAGGTCAAATTAAGAAACTTTAGAAGTTCATCTCCAAATTACATTTACGTTGTCACCCTTTTTAAGTCTTATTGTAATTTGTCGGGGGTGGAAATGCATCTTGTCAAGCGACTCTTGTTTTTACCTAGACATCAGATAAGCATTGGGCTGCTTCCCCAGTTCAGCTGCTCAGTCTACTTCCCAGCACTCACACAACGGTTCAGAGGAATTGGGACTTTCGTCGGGAATCAAAACCGCATTCACGTAGGTTACCTAGTTCCTGTTACTATCTGCTTTTAGAACACACAGGTAACTGATTCTTTCTCAGAAAATGATCATCACCGTCCGCGCAACTACAGTGGAGTACAAATACACTTCTGGACCAGAGCAATTTGAATTGCTTTTTGCTTTCTTCGTATTGTAGTCTGTTCCTCAGGTCAGTGGGAGCTGATTGCTGCTGCCCCTTTAATATGTTGACATTATCTCCCAGATAAACAAGCTGCCATCGATCTTTTCATTAGGTGATCAAATAACAAACAGAGCAGGTGAAAAACAAGAGCATTAGTATGCTTACATTTCTGTAGCAGGGATCCTAGCAACATTATTGGAAGTAAAAGTTCTATTCAATAATTATGTGGAAGGGGTGTTTATGCATCAGTTAGGTCTATAATATTTCCGTAGATACACATAGGTAAACATAAGCGTGTTACCTTACTAAGGAAAGTGTATATAGATACAAGCACATCTCTCTGTATCTGTGTGTTGAATGGAGAAACTGGGCTCATAAAAAAAAGCTAAAAACTGAAGGCTCTACATACCTCCCATCTATAATTCCTATAATCAGATTAAATATGCGTGAAATACCGAAATAACGGGCCATGTTCTCAAGTTGGGTTGTTTGACGAGTCTCGGAAAAGCAGCCTGGATGCTAGAAGCAAAAGTTATCCTTGCTAAGTACTCCTATACTATAACTCCATCACAGTGGGTTTCCAATGAAATGTAGACAGACGCTGCTTCCCATGTTAACCCCATTAGAAACACAGAATAGAAAAAAAGCAGTACTTGCCTGGTGAAGCCTGCTTTGACCGGGGTTCTGGGTGCCAGCTGAAGCGATCCAGGCTCCGAGGAAATCTTTTCAAGAAGGAGCAAGCACAATCTGCTCGGTCCGTCCACCTTCTCTCTGGCTCTCTCTCCCTCTCTCTCTCTCTCTCTCTCTCTCTCCCTCTCTGTGCCTTGCTCTGCCTCTTTTACTCCCTGTCTCTTCACAGTCTGGGGAGTAAAATCTAGATGATATACATACAGAGCCTGCTTTTTTTGTCTGATTTAATCTTATTCGTTTCACCTTTTCACTGACCAGGAGCAAGGAGAGAGAGTTTATTTGGAAAGAGGGAGAGAGAGGAAAGGAGTCCACTGTTGCATAGTCAATAACATCCTTTTTATCAATGCAATATACAATAGGGGCGGCTTGGCCAGGGGACTCATTGAAAATCTCTTCATTATTTCAGGACAAAACAAACCGTTTATTCTGATTTTAGAAATCATCCGCTCAAACTGGTTCAAAATCTTACATCTGTGGGCTTGACAGGAAAATAAAACCATTATCGAAGCACATCTAAGGTGCTTGTTTTGTTAATGAATAGAAAATCGTATTAAAAAGCTTCGTAATATTTCGCATTCCCTTTTCCCGCAGGTTTTGCTTGGTTTCCAAACTGATTTAAAACTTTGATGTGAGCTAAGGGGAGCTCAGGAAGGTGGGTTTTTTTTATTGTTGTTTTTTCCTTTTTTGCTACAGACAGACATTCGACCCAAAGTGCATTTAAAAGAGAGCACTTAAGGGGACGTTGCAGAGAAGAAGGGATGGAAGACAGGAGGCTAGAAGAGGTGTACCGTTAAAAAGAGAAGAAGGTTTCTTGCCTCCCAAAGCAGCTTCTTTAAAAAGAAAATAAAAGTCATGAGAACATTTTGTGGCTTCCTGCTGCTTTAGAAAAGGCACGGGCTTTGTGCACTGAGGAGGAAGGGGGGAGCTGAGGACTTTGCTGGCTGCAGCTACTAGGCTCGGTTCCTGACCGCTAGATGGCAGCCGGATCCAGCGATTCCTCTACTAGACATTTGGAAGAGAGAGAGAGAGCAAACCCCTCCTCCTCCGCACGCACATACTCCAACCTTCACTCTCTCTCTCTCTCTCTCTCTCTCTCTCTTCCTGGGACTTTCGTTTACAAGCATTGATCTTCCCAGACAACAAAACGAGAACTTACTTGTGTTTTATTAATAATTATTGAAGCATTGCTGGCTGTTTAAACAGCTTTGGAAAGGAGCACTACTGGAAAGTGTAATCATCATCATAATTAATAATAACCCTTCCAGGGGAAAGTGTTGGTTTCTGATCTCATTTTACGACACCGAGAATTCCACCAGTGTCACTGAGCGTAATTAAAAATATCAAAAGAGGAAGAATATTTTAGGTAATAAATGGGAGGAAAAAAGCAAAATTGGACATATATATATATATATATTTGCGTTTTCCAATATGTATTATATTGCTTATTATACAAAGCATATTTACTTTCAGTAATTAAAATACTTAATAGAGGGGGGGTTTCAATTGGGAACATACAGCAATCTAAATAATAACACCCCCCCAAAAAAAAAACTTACTTTTCTGCGTGAGCCAAAATAATTTTCTTTTAATTCCTCTTTCCCCCATCGCAATGCATCTTCCCTCCCCTCCCCCTTTCCCCGTCCTTTTGATGTGTGTGCGTGTGTGAGTGTGTATGACCATAGACGACCCATACTAATCAGGTCTCAAAGTAAATAGCAGCGCAGGGCGATCTCAATGTAAATTGTGCTTGTCAGAAGATTCCCCTTCTCTCTCCCCCTCCCTCATTCCCCAACCCAGTCAGTAGGTAGCAGAGAATTAAAAAAAAAAAAAAGAGGGGGGCCTCTTAACCAATGGCGTGAAGGAGGCTTGGCTAACCTTAGCCTCCCATTTTCTCTCCCCCCAATTCAGGGCTCTGACCAGTCAGTCGCCTTTGATTATCAGTTGCCAGCAGCCCCCTCTCTTGGCTCCTTGACATGAGCTCCATATAAGGCAGCGATCTCCATAGAAACGTGTCAGTTTCAATAGTAGTGTCAAAGTTCACTATATACAGACATTCGCGCAGATCCCCCCTTTCGGAAACATTGCTCTGCTAGTCTTCCCGTTTAAACGCATTCATTTTTTGGGTCTCTCTCTCTCTCTCCCTCTCTCTCTCTCTCTCTCTCTCTCTCTTTCTTTCTCTCTCTCTCCCCCCTTTCTTGCATATTCTATTAGTTTTTTTCTTCAGCTCCCTCTTCTTCCTTTTCTTCTTTTTTTTTCACCCTTCCTCTTAGTGTCTTTCGCTTCATTCCTGCAGGAGAAGAGAGAGGTGAAACTAAAAAAAAAAAAAATTAAAAAGGAGAAAAAGGAAAAAAGAAGAAACCCAGAGAGAGAGAGAGAGAGAGAGAGAGAGGACGCTTTCATATCTTAATACATCATCGTTATTTTTTTTTACCATTATTGTCTTTTTTTTATTTTGGGGGAGGTTTTGGTCCTGGCTGATGAGTTTTTATCTGAAATACTTTTTTAACCAAAAACAGAGAACATTTTTCGGCGATCTCCAGTGATTTTTGTAACTAGCCCCGTGTGTTATCACCGAAGAAGACGGAAGGGGCAAGAAAGAGGGAAAGAAGAGGATTTATTTATTCGACCTACTTTGGATCTCTCGTTTTCTGCCTGTGCCATTATTATTCATACTCTATTTATTTTTTTACTCTTCGCCGTGAATTCGTCTCCGCTGCGAATTAGTCACATCCAATTGCTTTTGTATTTCTTTGAGAAAGAGAGAGAGAGAGAGAGAAACAACCACCAACAGCAACAACAACATCAAACTGTCTAATCTTCCATCCCTACTCGAGCGCGTTTCCCAAGACTGGTTTCCTGAATGGCTGACTGCGTTTTGCCCTGGACCTGGCCCCCGGACACTTTTATCCCCTGATCCTCGGGAGCCTTTTTCTCTCGCTTTCCACCATCCGCGCCCAGCCCTGCGCCCCCCAAAGAGCCCAGAGCGCCGGCGGCGGCAGCGGGGGACAACCACGGCACCAGCACCGGCCTGGCCCCGGCAGCGAGCAGCAGCGGCGGCGGCGGCGGCGGCGGCACCGACCTCCTGCTCCTCCTTCTCCTCCAGCTTCCTCTATGTCTGCACATCCTTTGCACTCCTAGCGCTCGGACTGTGTGGCGGGCGCGCGCTGTGTGTGTGTGTGTGTCGGCCGATCGCCTCCCCCGTGCGCCTCTCCTGCATGCCTCTCCCCGCCGCGCCGCCTTGCCGGCCGCTTCGCTTTGGGCAACTTGAGAAAAAAAATATTTAAAAGGGGGGGACCCACAGAATCCTTCATCCCTCCCTTCCCCCCAAAGCGGGAGAGACAGAGAGCGAGGGAGAGGGCGAGGAGGGGGTTGCAAAAATAAAGAGAAAGAAAACGGCAGAAACAGCTCCAAGAAGCAGCGGCAGCAGCAGCACAAGGGCAGCGGCAGCAGCGGCGGCAGCCAAGCTTCCTGCTCTCTCCTCTCTCCCCCAAATCCGAGCCACCCACTCCCCCCCGCCCCCCTCCTCTCCCCGGCAGCCCTCCGCGAGAAGCTCCGCTCCCCAGCACTTTGTGGGCCCGAGATATGGCAATGGTAGTTAGCAGCTGGCGAGATCCGCAGGAAGACGTGGCCGGGGGCAACCCGAGCGGCCCCAACCCAGCAGCTCAGCCGGCCCGGGATCCGCAGCAGCAGCAAGCGGCCTCGGCGGCCCCGCACACCCCGCAGACCCCTAGCCAGCCGGGACCCCCTTCGACTCCGGGCACGGCCGGCGACAAGGGCCAGAGCCAGCAGGGCTCGGGCCAGAGCCAGCAGCACATCGAGTGCGTGGTTTGCGGGGACAAGTCGAGCGGCAAACACTACGGCCAATTCACCTGCGAGGGCTGCAAAAGTTTCTTCAAGAGGAGCGTCCGCAGGAACTTAACGTACACATGTCGTGCCAACAGGAACTGTCCCATCGACCAGCACCACCGCAACCAGTGCCAGTACTGCCGCCTCAAGAAGTGCCTCAAAGTGGGCATGAGGCGGGAAGGTGAATATTTCTTCCCTATTCTACTCTCCCTCGCTCTGTAGCTCGGTGTGTGTTTGCAATCCCTCGCCAGCTTTGCACCCAGGCTTTTGGTTTGCGCTGATGCCCTCCTCTTCCTTTCCTCCCCCATCACCGCCACCACCACCGCACTCTTCCCTGCCCTGCTCACTGGGATGGGAATTTATTATGATGATCAGTCACTAAATATTTATTATTTCTCCGGTATCACTCGTATCTCTCTCTGTGTGTGGATGTGGTTTTGTCTATTGTTGGCATGAGGCTGGGGGGGGACATCATTCTTTCCAAGATGGGTTTCCTTCTATTCCCCCTCCCTCCTTCCCTCCTTATGTACAATTTAAAAACCCACAACACTTCGCAGTAGATCCATTTCCACCATCATCTTTCCTGAAAGAAAGATGAAAGACATGTAAGTGGGGGGGGAGGGAGAGAAAGGAAGGGGGGAGAAATATGCTACTGTATGTCAGGTTCCTTGTGCTTGCCAGTATGGTAGAGTCTGCTCCTTGCAAGATCTGGCCTTCTTTTCACTCCATGCTCTCAAAGGAAAGTTTCTGACTGAACCTTGTTTTTATAGTTCTGTCATTTTTTTAGCATGCTGTTCATTTTATTTCTCCATCAAACTCCACCCTCTGCTTAAATACTGCATACAAATTGCAATTTACAACATATTTACCGGTCCTCCTGATTTTAGCATAATACATAGTCTGTTTCTGGCATGAGCTCTCCCCACCATTTCAAATGCTATTTTTTAGAGTTGTTCTTGATGTTTGCTTGTAATGTGTCTCATTTTCCGCTAGCAAGATTTGCTGCACTGTATTTTCTAAATATATATATCAATTTACAGTTAAAGTTCATCTTGTGACTATCGTTAAAGATGTCTGATAGGCAAAGAAGCGAAACAGTCAATTTTGTGGCGTGGGGACTACTGCTTCTTTAATTAGTTTTAAAATTATATTTTATATGCCACAAGAAAAGAAAGTGAGTTCCTTCAGACCTGGGAAGAGCTCGCACGTATGACGACTTCATTTGTAGCTTCAGGGGAGCTATTTGTAGGCGTATGGGGAAAAAAGCAAACTTAGAATTGTGCTTTCATTTAATTGAAAAATAACTGCCAAGTTCAAAACTATAATTAGGTGGAGGGGGGAGGGAAGAGTCCAGCCACTCAGATTTCAAGGGCTCAGTTGGAATTTCATCAATACTATTATAAATGATAAAGTTACGGAAATATTGCACGCTCTAAACTGGAAAGATAAATTATATATAGGGGTGTGTTATTAATATGCCACAGTGGTTGTATCTTCTCCTTGAATTACCTTTGTTGACATGGCATGCACTTTGGAACACTGGCGCTGATGAAGTAAAACATACACACACGGAAAAAAAACTTTGGTCAGCTTTAGGAACTCAAAGCATGCTTACGTTTTGTATTGAGATGGTTAATGAATCCAGTGTTTTTGCAGTTGCAAGCTTGTGCATTCACTGTGCAAAGCTGTCCACAGGCTTTTGCAGTGGCAACAGCGCAGCAAAGCTATTAATTAAACCATCGCATTTTTTCACTAATGTTTGGCTACTGTAAGTTCAGACCCTTTTTTCCCCCTTTCGAATATTTAATCTTTCTCTTCCTTCTATCAGTGAGAACTTTGCTGGGCACGTATCGGATGCTTGCTCCGTGTAATAAAAAGTTAGAAGTGGTTAGCTGGGAGACTGTGACCTGATCCAGTGTTAAGTGGGTAGCATTTTTGAAGAATATGGACACGTTTATTTTAAAAAAATCCCATTTGCTTGTAAATCTACCTGCTCCTCGGACAATGGACTGGGAAATAAGAAAGAGCTATGGTACCTATATTTTTACCAGATTTCTGGGATTTTTACCCCCAGACAGCACGTTAACAATCCGGAGGATTTCTTTTGTGTTTTGCTGGTTTTATTTGCTGCAAGTGGGGGGAAGGGTAGATTGTCTCGTTGTCTTGGCTGGGATTTTGGGTTTGTTTGGTTTTTTTTTTTTTAATTTTTATTCTATTTTATTTTTGGCTGTGCTGGTGATGGGGCCGGGATGCCTGTGCAGGGGCTGAGGGTAAGGATGCAGCCTGTTCTGCATACACTGCTCCATGTGAATCTGCTGTCTCTAGCTCTCCCTGTACGTGCGCGCGTGTGTGTGTGTCTGTGGGAATAAGCCCTGCATTGTCTCCTGCTCGGCTGTACCGTGGTAAGCGATGTTTGCAAGCCTCCTGGATGCACATTTCCTCTCCTTTTCTCTTTCTTTTTGTCAGCGGTTCAGCGAGGAAGAATGCCTCCAACCCAGCCGAACCCAGGCCAGTACGCGCTGACCAACGGGGACCCTCTGAACGGCCACTGCTATCTGTCGGGCTACATCTCGCTGCTGCTGCGGGCCGAGCCCTACCCCACCTCGCGCTACGGCAGCCAGTGCATGCAGCCCAACAACATCATGGGCATCGAGAACATCTGCGAGCTGGCCGCGCGCCTGCTCTTCAGCGCCGTCGAGTGGGCCCGCAACATCCCCTTCTTCCCCGACCTGCAGATCACCGACCAGGTGGCCCTGCTGCGGCTCACTTGGAGCGAGCTGTTTGTGCTCAACGCGGCGCAGTGCTCCATGCCCCTGCACGTGGCCCCTCTGCTGGCCGCCGCCGGCCTGCACGCCTCGCCCATGTCCGCCGACCGGGTGGTGGCCTTCATGGACCACATCCGCATCTTCCAGGAGCAGGTGGAGAAGCTCAAGGCCCTGCACGTCGACTCGGCGGAGTACAGCTGCCTCAAAGCCATCGTCCTCTTCACATCAGGTGAGTGCGCTCGGGGGAGAGAGGGCCTGGCGTGTGGGGGAGCAGAGGAGAGGGGTCGGAGAAGGCGAGAGAGATCACTAGGAAACTGTAAGAGCAAAATCAGAGGATCCAACCTCCCAGTCCCCCCCCCCCCACACACACACACCCCTCCTCCCGCGAAAAAAGCTAGGGTGGGGTTAGGTTAGTAAAACCCACCCTTTTTGCAAATCAATGTGGCTCCCATGTTTATGGGAAGAGCTGTAGGTGGCTGGAGTTCTATAGACACTACATTCCATTATTCCCACTGCCTGGCTTGTGCTCCTTGTGGTTCCTTGGATAACGGGAGGTGGGGAGGTGGGAGAAATAGAGATACCATAGATCTGCGGGTGTGAGAATGACAGAGAGAGAGAGGGAAGGAGGGAGGGAGGGGAAGAGAGAGAGAGGATGTGGTTTTCTTGTGGCACTTTATCTGGTAAGAAGGTTCTCCCGGAGAGTGTTAAAAGGAGGGCATAGGCACAAATAAATCATAATCAATACTGATTTATTGCTGCCTGATTTCCCCCCTTATCGGAAACCATTCATGTTTGCAGTTGCAGAGGTTATTGAGGATCGTAAAAAATGAGCTCGATCTAAAAGAGAAAGGCAAAAAAAATAAATAACCCCAAACCCAAGCCCAACAATAGAAACAGCAAATTGCGGGGAGGGGGGGGACAAGGGGGTTATGTACCAATTGGCCAGTCTAGAGAGGGGGTTTTTTTTTTCTATACAAACCACAAAAATATTGGAATTTTAACAGATTGCCTGAAAAAATATCACATTAAGTGTAGGAAGTGGCAACATGCATGCATGCATGTTAACATTTTTTTTTTCTTATGATAGATGGTTCAAATTAACTTGAAGGAAAGTGTATTAACTTCGCCTTTGAAGTGTTTTGGTTGTAGCCTGTAAGACTATAATACATCTTTTATTATTGTAACCTGTGAGAGGGAAATATATAAACATCAAAGACGAACAATTTGCGGAAAATACAGGAAATATAAACAAAGCAAGATAAGAAGCCACTCGATGTTATTTTCTGGTGTTAACATACCAGCTTATTCCTTCTGTCTTTGCTTTTCTTTTTTAACCATTCCTCCTTTTTTTAGTAATAAATAAACAGTTCTAATAAATCTAACTTGAAACTAGGCCGAAGCAAAATTAAAAGCATACTTGAACAAAGATGGCAAATCGTTCAAAGGCCTTGTTTAACAGTAAGCAGTTTATAATCCATCAATATTTGCTGCCTTTCATGCATGAAAAATAGTATTTACATGGTATTAAAATGACTCTTAAATTTGCACAATATTGTAATGTAGCAAATGCAGTATTAATATCGATTTGAACATCGGATAATTTATTTAGACAGGAGTATCTAATTTGTATGCAGGGTGGTCAAAGACATGTACTTTGACTGCCCCCTTTTACTTTCAGTGCAAATGCAGTCTTGTAGTGTTGGAGGGAATATTTCTTTGCAAAAGATAAAATGCAGATCTTAAAATAAATGGGAGATTTACTGATTAGCCACCTCGACATTTTAGTGCATTTTATCTTAATAAGTCTTCTTGATGGAAACATGTTTTTCAAAAGTGACAAAGAGACTGAGCAGTATTTATCAGCCTGATTTAACTCGAGTCTGTCTGCAGACTTGCATTCCATACTCACTCATTTCAGCATGTTCATCAGGAAACAGACCCATCTTTGAGAACCCTCCTGTTCTTAAACACATATTGAAAAAAAATCTTGTAAAATAGAGAAAGGACTGGTGTGATGTTTAATAATTACTAAAAGAAAAGACTCTTGAAAGGCGTTTGCCCCAAATGAAGAATGGGTTGGGTTTTTCCATCTCCCGCCCCCTTCCCAATCTGGATTTAGGTTAGACCTGTAAATGATGGCGTTTTATGAACTCCTTCTTTATATATTAAAATTAATATATTCAAATATATAATAAAATATTAGAGCCGACTTTGCTCCAACCATTGAGTAAAACGATGAATGGGGTTTAGGAAGGAGCAATGTTATTTTGGAGCAGAATAGCATGGGATATATTAGAAGATGGAAATACAGCTGTCAGTAGTAATTTACCCCTTTCCCTTACCCCCAAACACACATTTCCACTTTCGACTAAACTTGTTTTGATTGCTAGCCAGAGGGGAATTCATGGGAAGCCTTTCTCGAAGTCATCCAACTTTTAAGCAAACTTTGACGGATGGAAAAGACATTTTAGACATATTGTCCAAAGCACTTTACTAAGGACTAAGTATTTAAAGCTGGCATGAGGCTATCATGGTGTGTTTTTTACATTTGGGGTCCGGATCGTATATTTAATCTTTAAAATTCTGGACACCGTCCAAGAACTGGTCGTGACCCAAAAGTACTTCCCTTTAAAAAAACTTTATTAATGAATGCACCCACATTTTCTTCTAATAAGTAAAACTTCCCAGGCAAAATAACATAAATTCAAGTCATCTATTTGCAATGCAATGAGAACTTTGATTTCTAGTTATATGCCAGCTGATTACATCTATATTTTCTGAACACTAAACTCTTCTGAATGCATCACATGAAATACATTCCCTATACTACAAAGGATAAAGCTGGAGTGTACTGAACAGTAATGGTTATTTATTTACATAATTTCTTTTCCATATACTGCAGGAAGAAATATTGAGCTCTCCCTTATTGACACATTGCCATATAAAATGTGAGACATACAGAATTTCCACACTTGCCCTCCCTTTCTTAGCTGAGATAATTCACGGATGGTAAATATATATTGCATTACTTCTTACACCTATTCCATTTTTCCGGCCTCAATAATCTAATCGAGTTTACACCATATGTGGGGAAGACTTCAGGGGTTCTAAACAAAATTCAAATTAACACATATGCCTGGGCCATTTCAAATAATTAATAGATATTATCTGTATTAGACATCAACACTTACAATTTTCTAATACAAAACTAAAGATGTATTCTTCTCGCTTTCTAACGGCTTTCTCTAGCAAGTAACTTCCCAGTCCTGATTGTCCAATGACTCTGCACTGTAGGTGCACTTATCGTAAATATCTGATAAATATTTTACTAACCTTAAGGATATGACATATGGGACCTTAAAATCTGCTGGGCTATCTGTAAGACCCTTTCATATTGCATTGTTTGGAAGTTGAATAGGCTCCTATTGCATAATGAGCAGATGATACATGTAAAATACCACGAGCTATGTAAATATGGAGTGTGATTTGTGGCAATCAGCATATGAACAAGACTGTGTTTTTGATACACATTTCAAACAAGATCAGGCCTTTTCTTTTGATATAGGTATAGATATAGATATTGAGACCTGGTGCTTTAGATGTTGCACAATAACACTGCATTAAAGGTACAGTATGGATTAGAAAAATAGTCTGGCTTGGATAATAATGTATCTGAGGATGCCTAGTCCGTAGCTTAGGTCAAAGGTTCCTTTCCTCAGAAGTTCTTGAATCATAGCTTGTTTTATTTGTATTTTTGCTCGAGGCCATAGTATGGTAGATGAAGGTGTTCAGAAATCTTTTTATATTCCGTTCTTGAAACAGAAAGACATAAACTTCAGTTGCCAGAGATTTTTGCTTTGAATAATTTGTTGTGTCTTTCCAGGGTCATAATTTTACATTCCCAATTTTGTAATATCCTTTTGGGGCCATTAGCATGCATTAATTCATATACAGATCTATATATTAGCAAAATCTGGCTTTGATCTGTAGTAAACCGCACTGCAACTGACTGCTCGCCTGTGATCCTTGTGTTTGTAAAATATTTATTATTAATATACGTAACAATGTGGATATTTGAACTAGAGGGGCAAATCCATCATATTTCACTGACGGTAGTTTCCTGAGCAAGTCTCTCAACTAATCAGCTGCTACGCAGTAATTCGCTGGTGTGGGATAGATAGATAGATAGATAGATAGTGGTCTCAGATGAATAGTATGCAGTTTCCGGGTATAAGGGCTATATTCTGGCTCTATCTATGAAATATAAACATATATGAAGGATATATTTCTCGTTATATTTAGGGAATGCTCACGCACTGCGGCCGCTTCCAGCTTTATATCTGATAGCTGCAGCTGTCTGCTTAGCACAGTCTGGAGTAACTGAGCCATATTCCTCTAGATTATTATACAGTTTACAAAGATGTGACTGATTTTCAATCACTTGAGCCCAGATGCAGCGAGCAGTGCAGCCTGTCTCCTTGGCATTGCACTGCAGATGCCGGGCAAGCCCCTCCAAATCCCATCCTGCGAACGCATTTTGTTCTGATTTCTAGCCGCGTCCACAAACTCGGTGTGTCTGGATGACTCAATGACTGCGTGTGTTTATTTAACATGCGGCATAGACGGGGGTCACATTGCCTATAAATGCAAACAATGGCTCTCCTGACTCTGTTCGAGTTATTGTCGTGGTACACTACTCCGCAGTGTGTAGATTAAACCAAAATCATGAGCATAATAGTCCCTTTCCTCCTTCCTTCCACCTCCCTCCCCCGACAGAAGACAGGTTTCTGTGGCTTGGCTGTGTGGCTTCAGATCCCCTGCACAGACATACACATACAGCGTCTTACATTATTTATTTCCAAGGTGGAGGAGGAAACACAAAGGGAGGTTTTGCCTGCGCGTCTCTCTGGCTGTCGGCGTGGGGTGTGATGGTTGGATGGGGCGATGGGATGGTGTGTTTCAACCCGGCTGTGTGCGGTGTGCTCGCTTGCCTTACTAACAGTTTGCTCCCCTTGTCTCCTCCTGGTGTGTGGCTGCCTGGGCAGATGCCTGTGGCCTGTCAGATGCTGCCCATATCGAGAGCCTGCAAGAGAAATCTCAATGCGCCCTGGAGGAATATGTGAGGAGCCAGTACCCCAACCAGCCGAGTCGCTTCGGCAAACTGCTCCTGAGGCTGCCTTCCCTGCGCACCGTCTCCTCCTCAGTCATCGAGCAGCTCTTCTTCGTCCGCTTGGTAGGTAAAACCCCCATTGAAACCCTCATCAGAGATATGTTACTGTCTGGGAGCAGCTTCAACTGGCCTTACATGTCTATCCAGTGTTCCTAGAGCACAGCCAACACCCCCAATAGAGACACTGAGGACCAACACAGACAGAAATAAACGAACCGAGTAAAAGTTGGGGTGCAGAGAGGGGGGGAAGCAGACAATAAACAAAACAAAAAGAGAAAGACTCGTGTAGGATCAGATCTGTGACCATGTTTGAAAGGAAAAGAAAGCAGCTTGTGTCTGTGGAAAATTTTGGAAAAAGGACCGAGGGGATTTTAATAAAACCAGAAGGAGAATAATGGATCTTCCAGCATTTATTGTGGACTGATGTGGATATATTCTGTACAGAAACAAAGAAACCAACAAAAATATTGACGCTGAACTGAATCTTGTGTAGAAAACACACACACGCAAACACTTACCACGAACATTGTTATTCATTTTGTAAAATATTAGTCTTTATTTTCATTTTTTGGTAAAATTTAAGACATCGTATGCGCATAAAGAAAAAAGAAACAAGAATTAGGGGAAATAACATTTTCCAAATAATTATAAAAAACAATTGTCCTGTGTCTATGTATCTATATCTGTTTTGTATTTTTTTCTGGTTCCAAACCAGGTTTCCTGTGATTCTATACTAATAATTTTTGATATAACCCTTTGCTTCTTATAATGAGTGCGATATATGTTGTCGAAGCTGTTCTTCAAGAATTAAAATTGAAGTGAGAATTTAAACAAAAATAAAAGAATTTAGCAAAAAAAATTCCATTAGTCTTGTTGCTTGACCATGCCAACAGTTTACAAACGTATAAATCCTACCCTTTAACTTCCAGTGGGCTTAAATGGGAGAACTTTTAAAAACAACTTTTAGGGGGCAACAAAGTTGTATAAAACGCACAACGTTCCAAAAGTGACTTGATTGTGTAATTTAGGATTTAAGAGACAGATGGGAACACAAACAGTTCAATGTCACAGATGAATCAAATTATCTGCGATTGTATCTCAAAGCTAAGTGCATATGCCCTGGCCAACGCATTTGGGAACGTCCTTGTCAGTTGAAGTTTCTGCTAACTTTGCACAGTGCTGCTTCCTTTTAGAATTCATGAGCAAGGTTTGGAGTCACTGTACTCTACCACCATTGTACAGTGTGCAATATAAGGTATACTGTAGCCATTTTGCCCCTTATTTGTTTGTTAAAGGCTTGGTGGGGTGGTTTCCATAAGAATTCGAAGATTCAACACTGTGTGTTCTGATTGTGTGCTGCATTTGCTGTCTCTGCTGAAAGGAACAGTGTTACTGTTTTTCGCTTCTCTAGTCACTAAATGTAAAGGGCATTCCCATCCTATTAATTCAAGCTAACTGAAGGTTTGCTCGTTGGGTGGTGTATATGTGTGCCTGTAAGTGTATAGCACATGCAAACACACACATCCTATGTGAATTATTGTGCTGTAGCTATATAAAGTGAAAATGTGAGAAGTGTGCAAAAGCCCGGTTTTTTTAATTTAAAAAAATTGTTTCCATAATGGAGCCTCTTTGAAGATGAAGGCTTCACAATGCTTCTAGCTGGTGGTGCTGATCTCTGTAGCAGCTTTCAGTGCATTAATGTTTTATAGGATCTGAGACGGAGCTGTAAGAACACATACTGCCAAGGGAGCTCTTTCTTAACGTATTAATAAAGCTGGATCTTTTAACAATAACATCCCCTCACACACCTCCCGCGCCCTCCAAACAAGCCCGGATGAAGCAGGTTTTTCTATCAGAGGAGTGATCGGCAATGGTTTTCTCTTAATTTACTGCCCAGATTTGTTTTAGGGGTGGGGTTTTTTTGGTTTTTTTTTGGGGGGGGGTTGCATTAACAAGATCCTTCAATCCAACTCGCTTGGGTTTTTAATATTCTAGGCGCAGCAGTTTCGAAGCGAGAGCAGGTCTACACAGTAAGCACTTACAGCTGGAGCATCAACATTGCGGGGCAGACTTTCTATGGGGCTAGAGTCAGTTTCAATATGGAGACGCAACCTGTCTCCCTCGTAGCCGCTGTGTATATGATTGTTGTAACTCAGGGCACGTACGTGTGGGAATTAGACGCAACTTTGCCCAACTTACCTGAGCTCTATAGAGGTGACAGCTCCGTTCCTCATCCTGGCTGACTTCCCCAGGCGGAGAGCGAAGTTACACCAACCTCACTGAAAAAAAAAAAGAGAAAGGCAGATACTGAACACAGACGCTCAGCACTTGGAAACACTGAAATAATCCTTCGGCATTGTTTTTGGTGGGAATGGCTGCTGGGGGATGCAGTGTGGCTCTAAGCAAAGAGAGATCTAGCGTTCCTCCAATGAGATGTAAATATATTCATTACAATGTTATCCCACTAGTGCAAACAGATAAACTTTTTCGTAGGTCAGAAACGTATTTTTCAATTAATGGTCATGTTTAGGAATAACAATAGCCCACCGATTGCCACCAAACGTGCCGGTTATAGATGAGGTGTACGAGCTGCAGTTATTGCCATATATGTGATTAGACAGAAGTGTTTAATTCCCTTATTAAAGTGTTGCTGATCTATGGTATCCTGTTCTGAAGTGTTAACTATAAACTATTTATTGTGGTCGTGAACATTTTCTTTAGCCACTTTCAAAGTCCTTGGGCATTTATATATTTGCTGAAAATATTGTACCATGTGTCACAGTCGCACATTATATTGCTTCAATGTTCCTGTGGAGAAGGGTCAGGGCCCCTTCATAAGTTTCCGCTGACTTGTTCTTACATACCGTGTACTGTTTTAAAAGCAGCTCGAGTTAAATTTGTCCTCAGTGCTATCTTGTGTAGCCTTAGACTCATTCTTTGACTCCTTTGCACACGCACACGCACCCACCCACCCACCCCTTAGAGAACTTTATAGATTTGATGGCGGTTGTGTTAAACACAGTGGGGTTTACTCTACTAGTTGCAAAAAGTACACCACAAATACTTCTTTACTAAGCAGCTAGGGTTTTCGCGGTACAGTAACAGGATGTGCCCATTAGAAGTTTGTCAGCAGTAGCACTCAGAAACCCAGCAATCTGTAACATATCTACTTATGCTAATGCAGGGGTTTAGAGAGCCCTGATAGCAACAGACACAAAAGGCTATATACCTTTGGCATCACACTCTCTAGCTGGACTCCTCCCACTCTCCCCTTAAGCCTTGTCTAGTCAATCAAATAAATATTTGGAATTTTTTCCAAATGGCAAGGCGAACCACAGCTGATGTAAAGATTTCTGGAGAGACTGTCACGGATGACTTCTGACTCTTCGGGGAACTTCCATAAATAGTGCAAGTGTTACGGTTTGGTTGGTGTTGGTCTTGTGTTAAGTATGTTGAGAGAGGAATGGTATCTGACCTTTTCTTTTGCCTGTATATATTTCAATATGTGGCCACACGACTCTGGGGAGCATATTTGCCCATGCTGCTCAGACAACTTGTGAGTCGAGTTTTGGCAGTTCTGAGTCAATCTCCTTAACCAGCCGAGAAGAAAGCGATTTGAAACATTTACAGGCTAGACAAGGATAGCCTCAAGTTCCCGTCAGCCCCTCAAAATGAGGTGGACTTTTGTAAGTGGCACATTTTACTGCACACTTAACACCACTAAACGGGGCGAATTTAATAATACGTTGCAGAGGCAGGGTCTCCTATATGTAAAATGCTCTTTTAGTATGAAACAAATAATGGATATTATAGAAAGCGTTTTATGAATGCCCATGGCTCGAGGTCATTTTAGATGACATTAAAAGGTAAAAGTTAATAAAGGAAAAGTAAATTCAACTTTGTATAATGTAAAGGAAACTGTGTTTGGCTCCAAACACAAAGAGAAAATGTATTTTAGCAGATGGAAAGGGCTTAACACAAAGTATCTTCTTTTTAAAAAAAATTACCTGTGACATATGAAAGTCAGACGTTTCCTTTTCAACAAAAACACTCACTGAGCGACTGAGAACTTTAGCTTCTTTGAAGTAGATTTAAACTGTTGTAGACACAAGCTTCACTTATAAATCAAAAAGGGGAAGCGCAGGGAAGTTTCCCCAAGGAACTGCTAGACTAGTGCGAGTGCATATTATCCGCCTTGTGGAACAGCCTACTGGAATAGATAGAGCGAGAGAGATTTTTTCCCACCAGTTACATCACCAATAATCAAGTGAAGAGACATTCATAAGCAATGTACTCTTGTGATATGTACCCAGTTATTACAGATCCTGGCGAGGTACTTCCTTGGTTTTCGTGGGACATTTTGACTAGTCAAAAGGCTAATGTGGAGCGTTTTTACACCCCCTGAATCTGAATCCGACCTTGTTTGGACTTTATATCGGTTTTAGTCTTATTTTAGAAACGGCAAGGTGCATCCCCACAATATTTTTTTAAAATCAGACGTGGCCATTTTCTAATTAGCGTCGCTGCCATTGGCTTTGATGTGGTTTTTACATCATATGGGTCAGCGTAAACGAAATTTAATACTTTGCAATGATTCAGTGATTGCTTTTCTTAAACATTATCCTCTTCGCCAGCACCTTATTCTGCCACCTTGCACACCAGCCGGGTTTCCCAGCATCACTGAACTGATGCTTCCTCGGAGGAAAGGGGAATCTGGGAACACAAGTGGAAACTAATCAAACTTTTGTTAAAGTCCTCGCTCAGGATCCATGGCGTCACCAGGTCTTCCACTTAGGAAGCCCAAGAGTTTTATTCCTAAATGAGTTAAAGAGCCATTTACCTCTGTCGTGTTCTATTCATCAAGCCACAAGTCGAGATTCCCTAACATGAAACTATTTGTTTGCTTACACAACCAGCTGGGCGCAATTTCACGTCTGAGATATCTATCTGAAAGCGCCTCTCATTTATTATCCCTCCTTGTCAGCGAAGCCATTCCCCAACCTGGGTTTGCTTTTTTTCTTCATTGACGGATCTGGACTTAGATATCCCCCGAGATATTTCGGTCTCCCCCTCCGATCCCAGCCCCATTCAGCGCAAAATAACTGGAGAATAAGGAGGAAACGGCATAGAGCACTAAGGCTACTGTTGGCCAAGGTGCCTTCACTATTACAGCAATTCCTCATAACGCCCCCGGGTACCTGCTTGATAACTCGGTTAGAACTTATGGCTGGATGGAACTGCCGGCTGGATGTTTTCTCATCGTTCCTCTGGTGCAAGGTGCACCCACCTGTGAAACAAATTAAAGCAGGTCTAGGGTGGGCAAACAGTCTTTTATGTCCCTGTCAGTTACAAGTACAACATATGGCTGGGAGCTGCTGTAAGGTTTCACGGTGTAAAATCTACGACCTTGGTGATTGGGTCCAGTTTATTGCTGCTGACCTGGCTACAGTTATAGCTAAAATAGAAATACTTGCATAATTGGGCAAGGAAGTGCCCTTCATAGTGGGGTTAGGGGACTGGTATTTTTCTCCCACCCCCCCCCCACGTGCTGTCCATTCGCAAAATAAGGCGCAACGTGAAATATACCAAATCGCTTTGCAAGAGTGATTGCTAGTAAATAAAACCATTAGTAAATAGGGGAGTTGGGAAACAGCATCGTCTCCCCCCCACCCTCCCCAATTTTGAAAAATAAGGCTAATGTGAGGAGCGTTTCAGAGCCGTGCGGCGGGCTGGGCGACAAGAGGAGCAGGCTTACTAAGCTCAGTGATGGCTGTATAATAGTGTATATACATCTCCTTGCCTGCAGAGCCCTCCATCAAGCTTAAAGCAATGGATCAAATCCAGATCCACAGGATATAAAATAGCCCCAGTTGTAAAGAAGGAAGGGAGGGCTCTTCTTTAAGGGAGGCCAGCCTGGTTGCTGTAAGCTATCCTATTGTGTTGATTTAGGGAGACATTTGCTGTATATAACGTTTAAGGCTGATAATATCATTGCTCGGCCAGATAAATCAAGCATTGGCCAAACCGTAGGGTCAGCTATCGATCCCTATACTTAAACAGACTCTCTGTGTGTGTGTGTGTGTGTGTGTGTGTGAGGAGAGGGAAAGGGGGGGGCTCTGTGTGTGTGCGTGTGTGTGTGTGTGTGTGTGAGACACAGCGATTCGATGTGTGTAGGAGCTGAGGCAGTGTGTGTCTGAGAAAGGGGGCTGCGTGTCTCTGTGTGAGAAGCACACAGGGATACTCTGTGAGAGTGTATTTCAGATCACACTGTGTGGGTGGAGGCGAGAGAGGCTCTGTGTGTGTGTGTGTGAGAGAGAGAGAGAGAGTTTGCAGCCTGTTCTGCAAAGGCTCATTAGCATTCCCTGTCTTCCCAGGGACCTGCACTGACAACTAACAGAGATATCCAGCTCACCACCAGGCCTCTTCTCCTTTTGTCTTCAAATCTCTTCCAGAAACAGATTTATATGTGGGATCTGTACAGTGACCTTCCATTTGGTTCACTGGGATGCAGCGTATAAAAAACAAGCGCGGGGGGCATACCTGTTTTTGTCCCCGAGCTGTACAACCGTGTTTCCATTCCACTTAATGAACTTGCGATGTGGATGCATAGTTAACATCTGCAACACTTGTGACGAGGGGCTTAAAAGTGTTTGCTACTTTGCCTTAGTCTTGGAGAAGGAAGCATTGCTGTGGTTTGCTCATGTGTATATGTTCTCCCTGCTGTCACTTAAGATCAAATAAGGGCTGATTTTTTTTTAACCGAAGGATAAACCGCACTGATTGCTCTTTTAAAGCAGAAGTGATACACCACTGTTTACTTTTTGTCGTGGTTATTTGTCAGTTAAAGTATTTCGTGAAATATTTTGTTTCTTGAAACAATTCTACACACACAGCCAGGGGAAAAGAGGAGTTCTGACTTTAAGCCAAAGCCCAGAAGGTTTTTTAAAACTTCCACATTTGGGCCAAAAACATCCATTTGAAACTGCATTCCCGAGGATAAAGTGTGCACACAAATTACTGCAAACTAAATACTATTCCCTGAACTTATAAATAAAACTAGTCAGGTATTTTTCCAGCGAGCGTACAAATTAGTCCATGTTGACAGATGTTTGTCACTTAGTAACTTCTTTCCAAGTTTTTTTTCCCCTCCCTCTAAGCCTTCTTTCGGGCTGGCTTTGTTGTTTTAAAATATGCATGTCTCTCAGGAATGCCAGTCACGAGTCCAAACTTTGTGTCCAACCTCCCACATGAAATGATCCTTTTATAGGGAACCCGATATGTCTCAATCTGCACTTCACTCAAAGCCTCTGGATATGGGGCACTGGTCCCTGCTCAAAAATAACTGAGCAGAAACGCCTTTCCACCTAAAAAAAAATCCCCACGAATGGCTCCCAGGGAAGAAATATAGCTCCCATAATTAAAGAAGGCAGCGGTCAGAAGGGAATGCAGCCTGAAAGAGGAAAAAAAGCGAGTTTTACTTCTTTTCTGATTGCACTTGGGGTGTCATTACCAGCAGGTTTATCCACACAAAGCACTGGTAGCAAAGAGTTGCGTGTACATGGGAAAGAAAGCTCGAGCAAACGAAGACCAGAGGAGAAGGAAGAGGAAAGATTAAGGAACACAGTCCAACTTCGAGAAAGAGTAAGTGACCTCTGTACAATAAGGGAGACGGGAGTGGCTTTGAATTGACAGCCAAAGTTTTCTGGCTAGAAAACGGGGGGGGGGGGGGGAAGTAGATTGGTGGAGTGATTACTGAATGGGAAGGTGAATCTGACTCCAGGGAAACTCCTGCCAGTGCAGAAGGGGTCAGCGAGGGGGGAAGGGGAGAAAAGTTGCAGGACTAAAGAAATGCCACATAGGAGACCTCTGCTCCTGTTGGCAGAAAGCTGTCGTATGGACGTAGCTGGGGCAGTTTCACTCTCAGGCATTTGTTTATTTGTGTGTGTGCTGCCTTCTTTATCAGTGTCTTACGTTGAACTGAACTAGGCACAAGGCTGAGGGACAGCCGAAAAATGGGGAAGCGCCCAAAAAGACCTTCTAGAAATCAGGCTAAAAAGGGGAAAATCTCCGCTCGACTTAGTTTTAGCTTTAAAAAAAGAAAAACTTTACAAGTGATGAAAAACAGATGAACTCTTCCCTCTGTAGCATTTACTTTCCTGCACTGATGTGGAGTGACGTCAGCAATTGCCTACCCTATCCTCTTCCGAGAGAGAGAGAGAGAGAGAGAGAGATCTTACCTCTCTATTTTTCCCCTCCTAGCTTTCTCTTTTGGGACAAACTTCCATAAGGAGTAGGCAAACCACCCTTGAAAAGCTCCTGATTGATAGGACACCTTTCCCTCCTTTCCACTACATCTACATACTCCAACATATGGAAAGCTTGTAGGCCCTGTGCACTTATAGAAGCTGATAATGCATTAGTTTTCAGCAATATTTACAGCACCACTTTTAATACACACCAGATGGTTTGCGATTGTGCTACCACAGCCAGCTAGCTCCTAGATTTTAACTCAGCAGCATTTTGTTACAATTACACTTCATGCTGAGACCAATTTTACTGGTGACCTATTTTTCATATTTGTAGCATTTTATGTTAAAAACCTCCTCCCTGGCCCCTTTACACAGGGCAACGCTCAGAAAGGGACAGTCTGTCACTGCTGCATTTAGGTGCAGAGAGCTTTGGTGACATTTAATAAATAGATGGTCCTCTGTGTGTATATACAAACGTGTGTATATATAAATATATGTGTAATTACTCATTATATTTCGTCAATAACACTATATTTGTTGAACCTCAATTGACTGTATTTTCCTTCGTGCTAGCAAACATTACAGAACTATAAATATTACATATGGTTAATTATTATGCCACTGCACTCTGCCTGGTTTATCCCATGCACTCAAGTCCTCATACAACTTACAAACAGGAACGTATCTCAAAGATATTTTGGTAATGAGTGAGTGAATGAGAGTCACTTGAAGTAGATGGGAATTCTCAAACTTAGACCCTTAGCGGAGAAAACTGCATAACACGTTCCCATGAGCCAAACCATATGCTAAAGCTTTACTTGCCTAGATAACATCCAAAGGCCTTTTAAATAGTGCCCAGTCAATGTTATCACCTTGTGTGAAAGCTTCGATGACAATCACGTTTTAGCATGGAAGATTTGTTGTAACCTTATGTTAAACAATGTAACTAAGCTCTGATATACAGCAGAGAGCCTGTTTTGCATAGAGCAATATAAATAGCCCAGTTGCCCCATTGCAGGTGTGCTCTTCCTACACAAATGCTTCCCCCACTTTTATAAGAACCCTTTAATTTTTTTCCTCTCCTGGTAAAAAATCACAGATGTTTATTTTATTGATATAACCTATACCTTGGTTATACAGAGAATAATATGCCTCAACTAACAGTCATTTAGCAAATAATAGAGGCGTTCTGGATGCTTTCCAATGTTACACATGTACTTGGTCATAAAATGATACGTGAAAAAATTAACATCTGCTTTCCTAAAATAAAGTGTGCCAAGGAGCTTTTTATGAATGCTTTCCTCATTTTAAAAAGAAATATGTAGAGATAAACTGGCATCCATATGTATAGCATATTTATAATGGTTTTAGGATTTAAAGGTAGCTATTCATTGCATAAGCCATTTAGAACTGACGTTTTAAAAGCTACTTAACCTCAGACATCCTTGAATCTTAAAGAAGGATTCCAAACGATATTATTTAAAGAGGAATTTGCTGTAATTTAATTGCATATCAAGGCGGAACTATGCACAAGCCTTGTATCTTATGCTGTGTTTAATAGCATTCCCACTTACATTTTATTTACCAAGCCTACTCCCTTCAGGAAGGTGACTGGAAAGTTTAGTTAAAGTTGTTTCTTTTTGTTAAAAAAATCCACTATTAGGAAATGAGGCAAACCTTGGAATTATTTCATTAAGCTTTGGCCTAGGGGGGAAGGGTGGGAGCTATAATCATTAGTGCCTTTTTTATTATTTCTACAATAAGTGGCTAGATTCTTTGCAGAAAAAGCTGCTTGAATGTTTTGCAGATGTTCCACTTAGACCAAAACTGACCCTCTATTTCCTCCCATAGAAGTGTCTTAAACTCTCCCATCAGTGCATATATGCCAGTGGCGGGGGGAAATCTCTGGGTTTGTAAGGACTAAAATAACATATATAAAATATAATCACACACATATACCTTCACATGCGTATCATATGAAAATCTTCAGTGACGTAAGTACCTTCTCAAGGTATATAGCCCTATTATATATTATACAACTTTGTTACATTTCGATTGCGCCTTCCAAACGCCAAAGTTTAGCCTCCCCCACCCTCCAGCTGCAGGTGCTGGGCCTTAGCCAGTCTTAATATGAAGTGTGGCTTAGCAGAAGAAAAACAAGATTGTGCACCACAGTCGATAAAACTGTCTTCTCCCGCTAGAAACTGCGCTGCAGAGCGGACATTGCTAGCTGTTCGCTGGCGTTTTTGTGGCCTACCATTGCTCTGATTAGAGGAGGGTCTTTTCGTCTGGCTAAAGACGGCAAATCTCTAATCTTTGCAACTCCTTGCAACCCGGTTGGATGGAACTATGTGTGGGGGACGAGAGGGTGGGCTCTGTGTGTGTGTGTGTGTGCAGGAGAGAGGAGGGGAGGCTGCCTTGTGGATGTAGAGGAGAGAGGTTAAAGAAATGGCCCCTTTCTGAGTGACAGGGCCCTTTTTCAAAGGCCAAACAGAAAATTGCTCCTAATATGAATAGGAGAATTTTCAAGGTTTCACAGCTTTTCTCTTTATTTTTATTTGTATTTTGCTATGAATCTGGGCGTGCTGCTAAATAGAAAAGTGTGTAGTTGCTTCAATAGGGGGAAAAAAAGGGCCCTCCATTAACTTTTTTTTAAAGATCCTGCCTGGATTGGTAAAATCATTAAAATATGTTAAGTGACATGAAGTTTGGATTTATGTGGATGCACCGGACAGAAAGTGGACAAAGCCAGCAGGGGCAGTCACGCTTTAAGACAGGGGGTCTTTATTTAAAGATGGTGTATTTATGGGGAAAGAAAGGGAATATCTTACAAAGCTCTCACTATACCCCTGATAACAAAACCTGTCACATCTTCACTTCTTACTAGAAAAGAGAGAGTGTCCTCATTTGAACATCTCGAAAGTGATTATTAGATGCCTCTGTGAGAAATCAGTTTGGGAGAGTAAGCCCAGAGCTCAAAAAAAGATTTGCTCACACTGCATGCATCTCTAATTTCCCCCTCATAAATACTTTCATAATATCCCTAAAATCGCGCTTGCCAGAAAGGACCGTTCGTTAGGAAGAATAACGCCTGCTTAATAAAGTTTGCACTTAAAAAAATCAGGACCACTGATTTTTTTATTATTATTTTGCCTCCTTTTCCTCCCCCCGATAAGTTGTGAGAACTCTTTTTTGGGGGGAGGGGAGAAGAGTGTGAAATGAAGAACACAAAGACAGTATATCGGTGAAAAGAAGAAAGTGGCCCTTTAATGAGAACTAAAGAAAACCAAAACGTAGATGAAGTGTACCGTAAAAGCTGCTTCAAAGTACATCCTAATTCCCTTGAGTTCAGCCATCACATAGATTTGGTAATTGGGAGTTTACTGCGCAGAGGTAAGGCAGCATGGTATGGATAACCCTATATTTTTTCCATTCAATAATTATATAGATATGTTTCCAGACAGTCTTCCCAAAGAGCCATCAGATATTAGAGACCATTTCTTCACGTGAACTGAAGGGAGATCCTGTCACCGCAGAAAACTACCTGCATGTTCACAGTTAAAATGATTTTTTTCCCTCTTTATAATTATGATCATGGCTCCAGATGTATTTGAGCAGATCTGCCTATGCAATAACATCATCAAATATATGCTGATGCCTTTAATGGTATTTGCTTCCACGTCTGAGTTTTCATTTCATATTTATTTTCAGACCTTAGCGGTTTTCTATTATCAAACGTCCCCACAAGTAACAGACCAATAAATCCAAACAAAAATAAGACAGATTTCCTCATCGATGTGTAATAAAGTTAAAGGACATTGTTTTGTCAGACAAGCGCTAAGTAGAAAATAAATCTTTGGGTCTGGGGAAACAAAACGGAGTGCTGTTGGCGTGTGTGTAAATTTACTTTTAAAAGCAATAAATCAATGTTAAATTAAACAGCTGGGTACCCTATCGTGCAGAAGGTCACATGTTTAAGAAAATATTGGCGGTGAAATGTGCTATTTAAGAAGATACCAAGGAAGTTAAACCTTTATTTCAATGCAGCCTCTAGTTTCTCTGCATATGGGTTGCATCTGCACTTCAGGGGCTTCTATGAACTTGAGAGAGAGAGAGAGATTCGCACCCAATGGCTAACTTCAGATCTTTCCCCCACATGTTACACACACACTTTATCGTCCAAGAGGCATTGCATATTCTTCTTTCAGCTACTGCGTTCAGGTTAAATATTGTAGCCTGTCGAAATAGTTTAATACTGTTCTTATCTAAATGCTAATTTCATCATTTCTGCAATCATGACACTGATACATTCCACGTCCATTAGCTGGACATAGAAACGTCTGCGCTTTGAAATGAAAACCTATTTTCAGAGTATCCAGAAGCGACAGAGAAGGAAGCTCTGATCAGGCTTTCAACATCAGCTGAAATATTTCAGTGTTTATTTTCCTAAATACGAGTGCAATGTGTTTTGTTTAAATACGCTGTGCTGTTAAAAAAAGAAACTAGCACAACATCCAATAACATTTTAGAACTCTGATATAGACACAAGCCGGATCAATAAGTTATTAAAAAAAAGCCAAAACAATGCTAGCAATATTGTGGAACAGTAAATGACATGACTCTGCGGCTAGCATATGTCTATGTGATTGAACATTTTGAAGCTATGAAGTTGCAATTTTAAAAGGACCTGGCAATAAAGATATTCTAATAATACCTAGGGTGTATTTGTGTTAGTTATTTTCTTTTCAAATACGCAGAAGGTGATTGAGATGGGGAATTTATAACGACTCCTCTTTATTACGAAAGCTCCAATATATTTGCGGACCGGCTGCAATTTTCACAACTCATTAGTGTCTTTGCGGAATTTTGCAGAAATCATGTAACTCGACTTAGAAGCATTCTTTTTCCCACCGGAGTTCTTAAAGTTTCCGCAATAAAGGGTAACCTTAGCAAGATGGGAACTTAGAGATTCAATATACGCTGCCTTCGTTTTCATGTCTTGTAGAAAGGCCGTGTACAATATTTTTGGTAAAAAAAAAAAAACTTTAATCCAAGTTTCACTCAAGACATCGGGGCCATGTCATGCAGTATTTAAAACCTTGTGTTCCTGTTTTACTTTCAAGTATCTGAGTGTATCAGGATAGGGTTTGGGCAGGTAGGGTGATACAGAGCACTATGCTATAGATTCGTGATTGCTTCCCTCGATGGGTACCAGGAAGCTTTTTATATCAATATTTTCTCTTAAAGATGTTAGTTGGAGATAATGAATATTCAAGGTTAATAACTGACACCCAGGTGCACTGTGCTCTTCTACCTCGATATATAAATAACTGTATGTGGGAAGTGTTCAAATATCAATTAATTAGAAAAGAAATTAATAGAGAAATAGATTATTCTAATAAACAGAAGAACACGTGAAGGACAAAGAGTAGAGCTGTCCCTTACGAAACAGAAAGGAGACGCAGAACATTTAACTCTGTGTATGGTTTGTCTGCTGGTGATGTATTGCCAAGGGAAGAGCTCTCAGTCCAGGTACGACTGGGGAGAAGGGAGTATAAGTTTCCATCTCTTCCTCTCTACTCAAGGTGCCTGTCCTGCGCTTTGATTCTAAATTTGTTGGCTAGATGGCGCTGTGTGTCTCAAGACTCTTCCAGTTCAGACTTAAAGCTGCCTTTTAGCATCGTCCCGGGTTTTCTAGCTCCACTTGAGAAACGCGCAGCCAATACCTAACAGCAACAACAATACTAATTTTAAACACATACTGAGAAATGTAATGATGGATCTGAAAAAATAAGCGCCGGATTGAAACCATTGCATTAGAAATTGAAATGGGCGGAGATCTCATTTATGGCAACTCAGGTTTTAAAACTCCTAATGAAACACTGTGGTAGCAGTTATGAATATGTACCTACTTTGTATTTGAACAATGAAAAAAATCAGCAATTCGAAACTCTGAGTTGCAATTGTTGCACTGCTCTATACATGAATCTATTAGGTCTAGTTTCAATATAAAGATAAACTCGTCCTACTAAGTTAGCTGTCTTGTCACTCTGTCATTAATTGATCAAAACAATTATGAGCTAGTTAAAGTGAAAATGCCATTAAATCAAATATAAGCCTTTGATCTTTTTAGGACTAAGACGCCTATGAACAAACTATACTTAATACAGGTGTCAATACCTAAAGATAAATAGCGTTTAATGTGTACGGAGTTATGGTCCATGGTCTATATTTATTCACCTTCTTCTTAGACTAAAAAACAATTATTTGATTTTTAAACTAATACTTTTGAGGTTAAAATCCCCTTCTCCGTAGGGAATTAATGTAAAAATTACTTTTAACACATAAAACTAATAAAGAGTGAAAACCATTATTAATTAAAATATACTGTAGGTTGCGCTTTTTAAAATCAAGATGGCAACTGCGTAGCATTTATCATTATTTCCGTGATAGCTTCAGGAAAGTGGCCCGTGAAAAGGGGAAATGTATTAGTAATCACTGAAATATCAGCTATGTATTTATAGAGCATTATTACAACTAGATGTAAGGAGAGAGTTTTGCTATACTGATCGTTCTGACTCGTTTTCTCAGAAATATGGCATCCTCTTTTCTCAAAAGAATAAAGACGAATGAGTTCGACCGGTCTCGTTTGAAAAAGCTTTGTAAATTATTTGTTATTATCATTTGGTTTCTCTGCTATGCGATCATTGCAAAGCCTTTCTCTAGGTGTTAGGCTGTAACTAGGAGGCGCTGAAAACCTAAGGCGGAAAATTTACAACTTGATCAGCTACAAGCCACACACACCAAAAAAATCTGCTACTGTTGCAAACATATGTTACGGATTAAGTTAAGCAAATGGCTCTAGTTTTGCAAGGTTGAAAGCTGATAATAAAAACGTAAATGCTGAAGAGTTTGGCTTTTGTTATAGTTCTAATTCTTCATAAGTTAACAAATCCCTTTCTATCTTCCTGGAAAACGTCATCTAGCTGAGAAGATTGCCTGACTTAACTCACCTTCGGCTGTAGTTCTGTACGCCTTTAGCTTTGAATTTAACAGTAATTAAAAGCGGTTAGGGATTGATTTCGGTGAACAAATATTTAGGGAATTGAGAATATCTAGAACTTAGTGCTCATATGAGGGAACGTATTTTGGACATTCCTCTTTCCAACGACAGAGTCTTAGGATCAGAAACACTGAAGAAAGTTAGTTTTGTCTTTTCTCTTTCATAATGTACATCATCCCTATCACTCAACATTTTCACTTCCCCTGACTTTAAAGTGTTAGGCATTACATAGGCATATAGGGTGTTTTTTTCTCCACAGTATGAAATATGAAGGGCAATATTATCCAATCCTCTTATTAGAGACAGAAAGAATAAAAATATGGATGATCTTTAATGAGGATGCTGTTTTCCATCAGGGTATTTATTCCAGTTCCTCCTACAGTTCACCACCTATTCTAACCGTCATTGCCATTAAAAGCCAAAATTCTGCTGAATCATTGATTGTTTGGCGGGGGAAATGGCAGGCTTTATATCTGTCTCAGGGAAATTGCCCTGTGGTATAGACAGACACAGACATTTGTCTAAACATACCAGTCTAGAGCAGTTCTGAGCTCGGTAAGTAAGATCAAAATCTGGCCCCCTATTTACAAATATGATATTGAACTTATTTTTCAGACCATCAAGAGAAACTACAAAATGGCAACCATAGAGTTTTAATCAGTAATGTTACCTGAGAACTTAATTACTCTCCCCACAAACACATAGTGGACACTTTGGAAATAAATGAGAGATTATTGATTTTCAAGAAACTAAATAAAGTGTGTGTAAAATGTATGTTTGCACGTATAGTGTACAGACACGCTTTTCTTTCATTAAATAGTCAGTGTACATTTGACTTTGACAAATGGCCAAAAGACAAGAAAAGTCATTTAAAACGACTTTGAAGAGTTACAGGAAGGAAAAAAAATGAAAAGGATTTCATAAACGTGTACCAGGGAAAAGGAATAGAATTAAAGAGGGAAAACAGCTGAAGAGAGAGAAAAGAAAACAATATGCTATTTTTATTGAAAACGTTCAGTGTATCAGACATATAGATGATCACTTATAGATTATATAAATCTTTTCAAAATAAGTTTTTTTTTCTAGATAGTACATGGGTTTGTACGTAATAACCCTATTTTCTTCTGATTAAAATTTAGTTCTAAAACTTACTCGCAAGGTCATGTAGATAGAAAGATTGAAAAGGTCTGATCTGCTAACATAGGGAACTTTCTAGCTTACACAAAATATGTAACATTCCTCTCCGTATTCGCAAAAGAGAGCATATAAAATATGTTTGAGAAAAAAATAATCCTAAAGCATGTCAGATAAATCATCAAATCTTCCCCGCGAAAGTTTAAAAACAACGAAACCAGCTTGCATCATTTTTCTTGCTACACTTGCAAAGGAAAATACATCTTAGTTAATGTTTTTCTACTATTAAATTATTTAGGAGGGGATTAAATAATCAGACCCAAAAAGTAATTTATCAATATTAAATATGTCCAAGTACTTAAGATTTTATCTTTTTTTAAATATCTTTAATTAAAAGGCTGCCTAGCTAATAAAGTCGTTTTTAGAAACACCTTTGTCTTTGGTAGAGGCTAATGTGATACATACTGACATATTCTCTAGTTGTAAGTATTCAACAGGTTTCTTCGCTACCACGCAAACTTCCCCCCATTCCTGCTCGTTTGGATTTCCATTTTCCCCACAGTAGAAAATAAAACGATTTATTAGGGGCGCGATCGTTGTTTTAGAACAGCTAGTTATATTAGAGTTTTGCAGTTATTTTTTTTAACGAAGACAATGGTACCACATAAAAAGGATTCAGAATCCCAGACCACTGATGGTCTCGTTAGATATTGAGTTAAATCACCCTAAATGCAAAGCAGAAGAACAAATCGGAAGCGATCCACCCCCAGAAAAATAGTGACAACATGAACTCACTCTGACAATAATTTTATGCATTCAGAATATTTTAAAGGGGCATTGCATCAAATAACATTAACGATAAAACTCCCGTCACGATCTTAGATAGATTCTGATATTTCAATTCGGATCAGGAAAGAGAATGCTTTTTAAAAATTGGCAACAGGTTTTTTTTTTCTGGTCCGTTAACAGCCTAAATCAATTAGTTCCCTCCACTATTGTGGATTCATTTTTAAACAGATGTAACATTAGTTTGAACAGGAAATGTAACAAATAATGCTGCAAATCATTACTAACTAGTCCCCTGTCCTTATGAGTTATGCATTACCTTAGAACGATCAGAGAGACAAATGCAGGAATTTATACTAAACAGAGGCTGAGTGAAACATACTAATAAGCAGTGTGCCTCTTGCTGCGTCAACTAACTAACGCGTAAATAGCTCGATTTATAAGCTGGAAGGCTCTAGATACTTTGCTAAAATGACAGTGAAATGATGAAACATACAGAGGGCGTCTCTCCCTTTGCACACATCCTGAGCACCCAAACAAAAGGGAAATGATGGCTTCAAGTCACAACCATCCGAGCAGGAAGATGGTTTAACGGGAGAAGACGCGAGACTTAGCCATATACTTTACTGTCACTTTCTTGCGTGCTGTCAAGTAAGTTGCTGTCAGGCTCTTTAGCTAGGTTGGGCTCTGGCTCGGGAGCCTCCAGGGGCTGTAATTAACAAGCTGTCTGGAAGCACCAGAGCTCATCAAGCTGCTCTGACCAGGACCGAAGCCCCTTTCCAATAGGCCAGGTGCACCCTGACTCTTCTATGTATGCCGGGTGGGAGTGCAGCTGTGGAAAAGTTTTGCAGTTGAATTTTTCTTGAGCAAGAAATCCAGAGGAGAGAAGGGGAAGCGATCTAAAAAGGGCAGTTAAGGAAGAGCTCCATCTTAAAGGGAAGAGAGGAATAGGGGGACTTGGGAGGGACATCGGTAGCAAGTTTATCCAGGAAAAGTTACAAGGTGAAAACGAAAACTTAGCTGGGGAGTTCAGAGTCACCGACATTGGAAAGCGCAGAATGAATCTTCTAAGAGGGGACGAACAAGGTGACCTCACAGCTGAACCATTATCCAGGTTCCGGGGATCTTACAAACTGAAGTGGGTCAAATCGTAGCCCAGCAACTAACTTTCCCAAAGTGATCGGGATCTTTCTGAGGCAGCAGCCCCGCAGGGAAAGGGGGTTTGGCTGAGCTGAGTGAAGGAGGAGGGATAGAAAGTTGTGTCTGAAAGTGAACTCAGAACTAGGCGCTGTCCGTGGTGCTAAGGCGAGCGACAGAACAGCCTCACGTGTGACTTCACTTCGTTTTGCCCTAGCTTCGGACCGAATCCTGAACGAGTTAGGGACATAAGGACGGCAGGGAAGGTTCGTTTTTCATCCATGTGAAATCATTTTTTCCCATAAATCCACAGTTTAGACACCATCTTTCGGGAGTTCTACTCTTTCCCCCATGCCCTTATAAAGCCGGACTTTAATCGTATTTCGGTTTAAGGGAGGAGGGGGGCAGATTTACGATGTTGTATTTTAAACCATGCTTTCCCTTTCGCACGAGGAAGTCTTTTCGAGACAGATAAAAGGAAGCTGAGCTGAAGTTTTTCAGGTTCAGACAACCTGATAAAGTGTTTGAGTAAATGCAGAGGCATTTTCCCAGTTTATAAATGAAATAATAATATGCACGTACACCAGGTATGATCTAGAGTGACATTCAACAAAGATAAACGGTAGAAAAAATAAATCCATTTTCCAAGGTCATTTGCCATAAATATATTTTCACATTTCTTCTCCACTGATTTGTTAACGTGAAGATCCTTGGGACAAATGGGCACAAAATCAGCCTTAGTATTTGCAAACTACCTGAAAACGCACAAATAACTGCTATAGAGAACTTATTTTCCTCTTGATTATTCATATCCCGGTTGCATTTCCTATTACAGAATTTAATTGTTACTTTGATTCATATGACAAGAGGCGGATACTAAAATATGGGGAAACCTGAAAAGCGTTGCAAGAGCTAACACGACCAAATAACGGGGACCCTGTTTTTCCCAGAATTAAGTAAAAAGTAAATTAACAATGTTTTGGCAGGAAAGCCGGGGGAGGAGCGAAATCCTTCAAATTCAAACAGCATTTCAAGTGTATTTAAAGGGGAAGGGGGTGCGAAAAAATCAGTCTTTAGCTAAGACATTAACGTGTCAGTGGGAGCTAGAGCCCACGTTTCAATTGTAAGAAAGGGGACAAGAATCAGAAACAACTGGCACAATGATCGACACTGACAGCATTTGACTTCATGTTTGTTACCAACTACTAGATCAATATTTGCAAGATCCCTGTAGTTTTAATGGGCTTTCCCTCAAAAAGTGCATATAAGCAACACCTTGGCATAACTGTGGAGAGAGTTAGTTTGACAGTTAGCTGTTCAGGGGCTCACATCAAGTACTTTAGTAAGGAGGAAAACAAGATTTTATCATGTAAAAAGCCACACTTATCAAGAGAAGGTGTGAAACTGTCCGCTGGGGTGGGGGTGGCGAAGCTATTTATCTAATTGGTGTGTCAGAGATCCCAGCTTTAAAGAGATCGTTTGAAAGCAAAAGTCTAGAGATACTAGTTTGCCAAACAGTAGGGGATTAGGTGGGGGCTTGAGTAAAGAGAAGTGAAAACGACGAACAAACAAAAAAGAAAAAGAGAAAGAAAACCAGGCCTTGCCTCCGAAGGGTCACTCCTCTTCTGTGTAGAATTCAGTGGAAAATAACTGACTTTTGTCTCAGTCAGGATGGGCGCTTGTCCCCTGGAAATAGTTATATTTACCTGACCTCAACAGATTCATATAGGTCAGCTGCAGTGAGGGGAAAAGGTAGTTAACTGCTTAATTTTAGTTGCAAACATTTGCTGTCGGGAAATCAATTTGATCAATTTCCCTGTAAAGTTTTGGGGGCAAAAAGGATCCAAGATGCAGATACATAATGCAGAAATCTGCTCAAGATTCGGCGTGTTCACTTTTCTTTTTCGTCTAGTCATCTGATGTTTGGCTGTACTCAGATTCTTTTGTTTTATTTGTTTTGCAGAACCCCTTTGAAGTCTTTTCTACAAGACAAGTATTAGACATATCTAAAAAGTGATACAATTCCTGGCCGGAGCGGAAAACGAAGTTATTCCTTTTTCCAACAAGGAAAAAAAGGTGAGATGTATCGTTGTCTTTTGTGACTATTAAAACCAGGCACATTAAAATCATTGCTGGTTATTTTTTCTTCAGCTATAGACGTAACTAACCAAGTTTTCAGGGTGAAAAAGTTTGGCCAAAAGCAGATTCCTTGGGATAAGCATTTTCATTCATTTGAAATAACATAGCACTCACATATCCTTTCGTCTTCGGATTCAAAACGTACAACTTTCCAATCTATTTATTTTACATGACGATGACTGAATCGTCTGTACCTGGTAAATGGTAAGAAAATTAGTGCCACATGTTACCTGAAATGAACCGTTTCACAAAGTTCCTTTAAAAAGTGAGTTTCTTAGTAAAAGGACTAAGGGAACCCAAACATAAGCCCTGAAACCTAAACTCAATTCCCCGGAGGCAGCAGATAGTCAAAATTACCATGACTTTATAAACAAAAATAACATTAATAGTGCTTTAAGAAAATGCCACAGAGCGCTACCACTTGCTGGCTACCTACCGTTCTGACTAATGCCCCAGAAGTCTAAATATACAAAATTTTAAAAAACCAACAATTTTTACTTCCAGTTTTTTGGGGGGACCTTTCCTTTTACTGTTGGTTTGTGGGTCTCACTAAATACTTTTCAGGAGAATACATTTTTATCAAGTTCAAAATTCATACTGTGTCATAACTGGGGCATGCGATTATTGTGCAATTGATGGACCTGAATAAATCCTGTTGCACAGAAAATCAATTTTGTTCATATTTATGTCGAATTGTGTGTATTATACAGCGAGAGAGAGAGAGAGAGAGAGAACGTTCCAGTTAAGGAATAAAACTTTGCTAAAAATTTAAAAACAAACCCCCTCTTAACTATATGTCTGATGGATGGGAGTTGATTGTCCAAACTTGTTGTTGCTGCTGCTGTAAATTTGAGTTACAGTATTAGGAACAGCGAAGTTTAGAAGTGCTATAAAGCTGCTTGTCTAAATCTACTTTGAAGTAATACTAGTGGGTCTAAAATCCAGATTTTCTTGTTAATCTCTAGTTTTTGCCTTCAAACAGAACTCAGTTACAAAGAGCTTGGAAAGAGTTTTGCATCTATTCAAGGGGCACACAATCTTTAATTTTCTGAGGAGTAAAAACTCCCCAAGAAACTTCATATAGCTTCTTAAGTTTTGCTTAGCATACGTGATAAAACATTGATTGTCGCAGTTTGGTGACCCATGAAATTTGGGGGTTAGTTTTCTCTTTAGACCAGAGCATATAATTATGCAAATAAAGAGCTGTCACTGATCTGGTGAAATAGTCACAAACACATGCAATCCAAAATGAGACAGAAAAGTGAAAATTTGAGGTCTTATGATGGATGTTACAGTGACAAATGACATCTCCTACCAAGTTTCTCGAGAAGTTCATTTTTCACACTGTATAGAATGTCACCATAATGCACGAGAGAGGGAAAGAGAAAGGTACTCATTCTTGGAAGGTTATTTTTATTTGGACTGACTTTAATGTCGAGTACGCTGCAATATTTTCTTAGACATGACACTTTCCATTTGTACTTTTGAGTGAAATTCCTAGAGGGAAAAACACTCCTGTTTCAGCGACAGGAAAGCTATGCGTTCACTTCCCATTTAAAAAAATCCCACCTTCCTTTGATTAAGACTGAAAAAGTCAAACCCAATCGATTTACTATAATCAATGTGTTGAAAATTATCAATTCAGATGAAGATTTACTCCCAGACGGGCTATGCTTGAAGGGCTAAACAATTACGTTTTTCTAATCCTAACCGTTTACTAAACATGAGAACTATATTTTAACAGTTAAAATGTACTTTTTGGCACAACGTTTAAGGACTATTTTCCCCACCGAGTCATTTTAAACCTTTCAAAATTGCGGGGGGGGGGGGGGGAGAGAAGAGGGTTACAGAGGGGAAGGGGCAAGGTTCAGACTTCTGATTCAGTTACAATGTGTACTCATTTGTGACAAACTAACAAGACCCCTTCAAATCCAATCCGCCTCGTACATCTTTTTTGCCATTTGGGTCTCCCAGTCCCAAAGTTACCATTCCACAGTCTGTTGCATAATTTCAGATGTCATGGAGCTTCCCAGTGATGAAATCTGAGAAGGCTCATGTCAGACCGCTGACTGCTAAAGACATCACTACATGAAAGATCAGTGGTGTGAAACTTTAAAAACATCGATCCAAATGAATCAATTAAATCAACATTCATCCCTCCTAAGTGTGGTTTAAGACTATCATTGTTACCTTTTTACACTACACAGATTTGGAGATAAACGCTGGAATGCTTTGATGGTTCCATCTATTCCAGAATCACTGTTAATCGACTTTGTGTTATTTTTCCCTTTCAACAGCTTATGCCCAGAGAGAACATTCTTCACATTTAGGATACTCTAAGACTGTTGCTTCCAGTCTAACCCAGGATAACAAAGCTGATGCTTTAGCGAGTAGGCTTTGTTAAGTGTTGCTTAAAACTTTCCCAGGCTCAAACTGATTTTTATTTTATGGCATTGCACGGAGATGAATGGACTATTAGTTAAAAGGAAGAGGAACAATTCAAGAGGCTCCCAGCTAGTCACTCTGGTACAAGCAAGAAGATTCAGACTGGGAGAGAGATCCTCCTGGATCTGGATATGACATACATTTTGGTGGTAAAAAGGGTTCCGCCTATCCTCCTTTTTTTTCAAAGACCAGGAACTTTAACTAGATAAATGTTTGTACAGACGGCTTACATTGTCTGCAAAGCTCAGGTGTGTGGGAAAGTACTGATAAACCCTCGAAGTTACAGTAATAACCGTGCGTCATTAACTTGAGTCCAGTCATTTGAGCTCTGTGTTTGTTTCCTAATACACAGGCGGAAATAGGAAGAACCCAACAAGAGGGCTTTCCCTTATAACTGCAGAAGCAGGAGCACCTTTCCGCTCTCCAAAGATCTTAGTTGGCTCTAGTCTCAGAGTAGTTTTGGTACATTAATAATACATCATTTTGTCTCCGATCCCTTAATCCGAAATGTCCTGTAGGGTAAGCATAGGGTCAAATAAAGCAAGACGTGAATAAGATCTTCTTTCCCCACTTTTTGGAAGAGGGAATTGCTCTTTCGTATATAATTTGTAAATCACATTTTTCTATCCGGTAGAAAAGCCCAATTCCATTTTCAATTCCAAAACATATAGGAGAGGATTTCCCCCCTTATACTTAATCATCTAAAGCATAAGTGTAGGCAGTGTGAAGCCAACAAAGACTAAAGAGCTGTCATGATAAGTTGATGTTAGGCTATTACCACTTCAACAGAGTCAGACCACCACCAGCAAGATGTAAAATATTGATCTGTTATTGCGCCATGCGGTGTTTTTATTAACATCTACAACCGGCTCTGAAGAGAAAAATGCTTATCAGCAAACAACGGCACATTAGAAGAGAAAAGATTTTATTATTTTTAAAGTGTAAACAGAAATATACAATTCATAAGAACTCCCTGCAGTTCCTTACATGAGCAATAACGCAAGTCCATTGGGGCACGAGAAAGACACTTTTAATAGGGTATTTATTACAGTAGAATTTTTGCACTTGATTTTCATGAAAATAAAAAATAGATTAATGTTGTGTTATTTGGCACCTTGGAAACTACCATCGTGCATTTCCAGTGGTAAGAGTTTGACAGTTGCAGGGTTTGTTGGGTAGCTTTTTCACGCACACTCACCCATCTTGTTCTTTGAATTTAAGCACAGAACTACACTTGTGAAATGCAAATCAATGTGTTACTATTCACATGATACACTGATCAGAGTGGAAACTAACCCGAAACGAGTACAAACGGCGGGAATGGGTGACAGGCCAGCCCCAGGCAGGTGGCCAGCATGAAGTTACTGGGGAGAAATGAGGTGAACCATATTATTACGTCTATACAGCAAACCCATAATCAACAGGATAAATTGAGAAATAAGATTACACTGGAAGCTGCTCAGTTGCAGACCTGGATTTTGCTTTGCCTCCGCCTGGGAAGTTCTACAGCTTGCAACCTCCTCGTGTCTCGCTTGAGAATGTCTAACTCAGGAAACACCCGGGTAAGGGACAGGTATAAAAAGGAGAGGGTTTTTTTTTAAGGCAGCTATAATGGAGATAAGAGTGCAGAACGCATCAGGCAATTTTACTGTGATTTACTCGGGTCACAAGCGGAGGATGCTGAAAGAAACAATGTGCGAACTGAGAAACACCCCAGGTTAGCTAAATAACAGCAACGACTGGTGTATATACACGGAGTATTATAACTGGGTAATTGTGACCTTCCAACACTGAGCACTGCACAAACTTTATGAAACCGAAAAGAAGTTAGCAAATAAAATGGAAAGATCGGGAGGAATCTCTCCTTACACTGAAGTGACATGATTCGATTACTGGTACGTGTACTGACAAAAAATACATTGAAATCCACATTAAACACTTTAAAACATGTATTAACAACAACCCCGGACCCTCACCCTTGACATACTAAATTTCTCCATTCCACTCAGAAATGGGAAACATTACATTAAAAAGGGGTCAATATCACAAACCCATTTGGTGGCTGCCGACGATTTGACTGGTTTGAAGTAACACAGCAGCTGGATAAAATACTGTTTTGATTTTTGTCTTTGCCTCTGCTCTAATAACATCAGAGGCGACGCAGACATGACCACTGAAGAAAAGATCACTTTAATTTAGCTTCATCAAAACTATAAGAACTAATTAGTGTACTTGCATGCCAGACACGGCATCAGGCACATATTGCTGCTTATCAGACATTAGCAGTTAAAAGTTGCTGACATCAGCTAGTATTACTAAAAACATTTCCTTCCGAGGTCTGCAATTTCAATGATTTTCTGGGCGTTTCTATTTTATGAAACTGGCTGTGTATTTTATCAAGTGTATAAGGCAGGGACATTATTTTGGCAAGCACTTTGAAAGAAATATGGAATTTAGGCCTGCGTTGAATCAAAAACTGAATCATGGTGATGAAGCATGACAGTTATTAAAAATGCCGAAGGTGAAAATTTAAGCATCTTTGAATTTTTAAAAATTAGCAAAATCAGTAATTCATGACTTTTTGTTTAGGCTATCATAATTCACAGTGAGATCCAGACGGTTGCTGAATTGGTAAAGTACAAAGCAATTGGCATTTTAAGGTAGAACTTTCAAACGCAAGTGGGGCTCTACAAATAATGCCAAAGGAGAAAATCTTATACCAAGAGACTTTCCCCCAAATTTGGACTAAAGTTCTTGGACCCTTTATTTGCAGAGCATGGAAAGTGTGAAGAGTTGATCCCATTTGGTCCCAGAGAAGAAAAGGCTATTGATAGTAAATATATTTTTTTTACTATTCAAAATTATGTCCGTCTTTAAAAACAGTAATTTATATTTTGCTTTGTCTCAAAATAGACATTTTATTAGAATAAAAAATAAATGTATCAACGAAGCTCTAAAACTAAATTTTAAATACAGGTATTTATGTTACAATTTTCACTAAAACATGTGTTACAGCTCTCGATTTAAAACCTCTCTGGCAAAAGTGGGAATCCTAAAATCAAGAAGCAAAAGATTTCAGCAGAAATAGCATCGGGTCATTTTGGTTTAAATTTAGTCCTTGCTTCTGTAATGTACAGATTTATTAGAAACCTTATTTTAAATTCAGAGACAGTCCCGCCCTAGAAATATCTATTCATTAATTTATTATTTCGTAGGAGCTATTTTATGCAGTCTCTCCTCTGGTCTCAAAGGAAAGAAAAAGATATTATCAGAGCTACAGAGAACAATTTGTATTTGTAAATCCAAATACTACATTATCGTCTTTGTGCTATTCTTTAATTTTAATTTAGTCATTATGGCTTAAATAACCCTCCTAAAAAAGCACAAACAAAAATATTCTGTTGTTAGAAATGTCTCCGAGCATTTTAAAGGCTGAAGAAGAGCAGGGAGGAAGAAGAGGAGAGAGAAATCTACCTGGATACATTATTTAAAAGCAAATCTGTTAAAATGCATAAAACCCAAAGTTTGCTCCTGTCATAGAAAGCAAGCAAGCAAGAAAGAAAAGTGAACCCTGAAAGGAAGCAGCAAAAATCCTGTAGGCGATAGGACCACGAAGAAGCTGTTAAACTCTGGCATCAGCTCGGTGCAGGGCTATGTCAGGGCAATTAGAGCTGCACCATGCTGCACTGTGCAGTACTGCTGTCAGCCTTAATCTGCGCACTGATGGGCAGCACGAAATCCAAGCTACAGCCCACAGGAAGCACAACCAGTGAACCCATATTGCTTTGACAGTTGCACTCATCTAGAAATAATGCAAAACGCTATTTAGATGTATACATCACGACCCTGTGCTCTAGGAAGAAAACAATCTAATGAGGGGCTGGGAGGCTGCTTGCAGAAAACAAGCAGCAAAGGGATGTGGTTTTTTTTCCCCCTTCTGCTCCTCTTAAAGCTCTTCATATTTGATTCTGTTGGAGCGGCGCGTGGGGGCTAGTTTGACTGAACTGTTCTTTGCCTCTGATGCTTCACTGAAGAATTTGAAAATAGACGGGAAACTCTTCCAGGAAGTTAGCTCGTGACGCTCGGTCCCTGCAAAAGACAAAGAGCAGAGTTTGATTCGGTTTGGGGCGGTTGGGGTTCTGGGCTTGCAAGTCCCACCGTGCAATTGTGCAGCGTAACCGCACATCCACGGAGAGCGCGATTTGCTGGTCCCGTTCCAAAGCTCACTATTAGGAGAGGGGCTTGAACCAATTACCTGAGGCGTGATCACAGAGCGCCCCCCCGCCCGATCGCATCACCTATAGGGGCATTCTCACGGCGCGGAGCGTGCAGGGGTTTAGTTTTACACATTGACTAAGTGAGGGGAAGAGAGGAGAGCGATGCCCTCAGCAGAAGCCAGAAAAGGCCGACAGGTTACTGAGTCTGCCTGTTTATCATTTTCTCCCACCCAAACCCTGGCCGGTGAAATGGACAAGGGCCGTCCCAGAATGGAGTCACTGAAGCACATGTAAAGTCCTTTCCTTCCACACATGCGGCGTGATTTCTATTTCTAGGCATCCTCCCATTGCAAACAACCCCCAGGACCGCCGCACACAGTGGGGCTCACTGGGAAGTCCACTGGAAGCTAGCAGCGATCACTTTATTTCATCCCAGCCCCTTGAGGGCTGCCAAAGAGCCGTGGGTCCTTGCAACTTTAAAACCCAGACACGCCCCCCCCCCCTCGGGCGGTGCATCTCCAAGGTCAATTTCATGAAAGGAGCGAAGTCCTTGGCCTAAGCGTAAAAAACCGGGATTTCAGTTTTAGGACACAAGAAGCTGCCTATGTTACTGAATCCTGGCTCCCTTTGGGCTCTGATCGAAACGCAGCCAGTCACAATAGATGCCTTTAAAACACAAATTGTGATGACTTTAGCCAGCCCTGTTACCAACAAGCCAGTACAAGATGCTCAGTCTGAAAAGTGAACCGTGTCTGCGGTTCCGTCCCCCAGAGGAAAAATGCATTTGTATAAGCTGTCTCATGCGCAGGGAGTTTTACTGTCCTGCCCCTGGCCTCTTAACTGCCCAGCACCTTTGTATGACAAAGACAAACAAATCATAATAAAACCCCACCCCTCTCATGCAGTCCAGGATCCAAATGTTCTGAAAGAGTGGGGATCTCTTGCTGGATAACCCAGTGGTGCAGAGATGCTGCCTGGCAGTCTCTGGATCCCAGGCCTCTGTTTGATACTTTAACATTGTTAATGATAATTCTTTAGTCTGTAATAGTAGGTCATTGCTATGGTTACTCTACAATGGTGCAACACTTCGCTTTCCCCTTCAGCTATTCGCTGAGACCTGGTAACCACATTTGTTGCCTAGCAACAGTTTTGTGACAGTATCACAATCTGGGAGTTCCAACAATAAAGGACATGATGGCCGTGGCCTGCCCAGAGGAGAGATCTATAGCGTGGGGTGGGTGGGTGGGTGACTTCGGGATGGGAGTGGCCCCTGAAAGAGCTGCTACTGACAACTTGCCGAGTCCCTGCAGCAACACACAGAGACAAGGGAAGGCTCTGCTAACAAAGACACCCCACACAGCTATGCCCCTACAGACACTGTGAAAGGAAGATATATGTGGTGGTGGATTGTCATTGTGTAAACACACACCACCACTCCCCACACAGGTACTCCCTTCTGAGATACCCTTTGCCTGCTCACATGCACACCTCGTCATAACATATGCCACAATGCAGATGCACTTTTCAAGAACAATTCACTACATACGCCCACCCACAGAAACCCTTTACTGCCACTGTACAGATATTTCCTCAGCCCACAGACACCTTTCACAAAAAAGGCAATTAGCTAATACACACTACTCCTCCACTAATACCTTTTAAAAAGGCAATCTACATTATACACACATACCCCCTAACACATACACATGCTTTACACAGACAATCTGCCACATGTCTCAGAAATTTCTTCACAGAAACCTTTTAAACAACAATAATCACCTCAGCATCAAATGCAGGTATTCCCTCCTCCACACAATTTTTCACCCAGAGACAATCCATCACATCTACAAACATCATGCTTAATACAGACAATCCATCACACCCTACACCCGGAGAAGTCAACAGACAGACCATAGGCCAAATCTGAACAGCCAGACACTTTTGAAGGGACCCATGACATCTTTTACATTACTTATTATTAGCATTATTGTTATTGCAGTGTGAAAAATATTCCTCTGGAGTCCATACCTTGACTATTCCTTGACCAAGAAACTTGGACCTTGACAAAAAATAATTGATTATCCTTGCACCTACACAACCCCCTCAAAATTACAGACTTCCTACCACCACATAATAACATAGGTCCTCCTTCAATAAGACAATCCACAATCCCACATGAATCTTTCCACCACAGAGGCACCCTTTATAGGGAGACAATCCACTGTGACCGCACCCCCCTTACACAAAGTTGTAAACCCCTATATAGATCCCATTTGCATAAAGTCATGCTACCACACATATAGACATTCTGTACAAGAGAACAGTATCTCTCTACAAGCAACCACTTACAGTCACATCAGCACCAAATATTTGTTAGCCACTCTTGTGTCGGCAATTTTCCCTATACAGACACTTGTACCAGTTAAGACTCCTTACTCTTGCACACATTGATACCATATTGAGTCTCTACAGGCAGACAGCCTCCACATCTTATCCTTGGTTTCCACCACACAGCTCAACTCCCACACCCCAAAAGGCATACACACACTTCTATGCCTCTCCAGTCTTCCCTCATTAATTTCTCTGCACACACCCACATTCATTTCTGTCTTCTTATATTTTGATTAAACTGAATGCAGAGAATATCACACTGATTTATTCTTTATTATTTATATTTTCTCTTTGTGAAAGACCATCTTCAGGAACAAAGAATGACTAAAACAATGCCCAAGAAACTTTGTTTTAATTGTCTTTCCCTTCCTTCATCTCTCCTTCCCCCCTGCATTCTTCTAATTTCCTCAGAGATCACACAGAAATGTTACTGAGAGGCTGATCAATGTTTCCTACAGCAACTCACTTACCCCACCTTTCTCCAAAAACAATTCAGGCTTTGAATCTAGAGGGCCTGATGACTCAATGGCCTAAAGCAATTTTAACTCCCTCTATTTTCCTTTTCCTAGCAACAATCTTACTGACAGATGAACAATTTCCCTGGTGATAAAATCACTACCATGGCTGTTTGGTTTCCAGGATTATGACGACTCTTTGCTTGAGAAAAGACAAAAACAAAAATTCGGCCTTGTTACCTTGTCAATTCTAAACACTGCCTTTCATGGCCCTTTACAGGTCAAAATTTGCCCTCAGATATGCACTTTCAGTTCTCATTGAAGGGAAAGCAAAATGTATCCTATAAAATTTAACATGATAAAGGTAGTACATTTAAAAAAATATACAAAATTGCAAGGTGTACTGGACAAAAGCAACATGAGTTAGAAATTATGCTAAATGACAGCATGGCCTAGTATGTGTAATAGATTTGGTGGCCTGGTTCTCAGAATGGCAACATTAAAGAGTATAAACTATACAAGGAAGACAGAAAGGGAAGAAGAGTTAGCATTATATGTCACAAATATTTGTAAAACCAGTAGTAGAAGAACTGGCTGGGAATTTTCTATTAGAATGAGTTTCTGACAGAAAATGCAGGTTTCACCAATTCAAGTTTCTAAAGAAACATTTTGATTTTGTTGATAATATTTATTTTCCTCATTTTTAATTTTGGGTTGGTTTGATCCAAATCACATCAAGAAAACATTAAACTCTATATCCTCTGTGGCACATTCTTCTATAAGAGTTGGACTTTAGTCCCTCCATTCTCTCCAGGGGTCTGGCTTCCTGGAGATCTTAAGTATCCCTTAATAACAATGTGGATTTTAACTCTGATCAAGCTGTGCTCAGTACCACGGGAGTCACACAGTTTGGTGCACTGTGAGAGATATAGTTTGGCCAGGGAGCCTGGCCCATGGAGGAGAATGGAGTCAAAAGGTCCCTGAGCTACACTCCTCCAAGGTAACGCGCCACTGTGGAAAAATGCATTTTACTATCTGACCCAAAGGATTTCAGATCCATTCAGAAACATTTCAATTTTGGAAAAGTCAAAATATTTCACTGTGATTGAAAATGTAAAAACAGAATATTTAGATATTTTCAAATTAAAATGGTTCAGAATTTTCATTCTGTGAAAATTTTTGAAATTTCATCTTTTCATCATGAGACAAAAGCATGTTGAAATTTCATAAATTTCACAGGATGGAAATTCCAAACTCACTCAGCTCTAACACATATGAATGAAAAGAGCAGCAGTAAAGTACTTGGAATAAGATAAAAGTAGTATAACATGAAGGTGAGATTGTACCTCTTCTATAGAGCTTTAGGAATGAAGGAGAGTTAGGTAACAAAATACTTCTAAACACTGATCACCAAAGAAATATCTGTTACATCATGATCAAGAACATGGGGAATATTATATCTAATTACCTTATAACACAGTTATAAATTGCACACAGTTTTCACGATTATATAGCATCTTTTGAGTGAAGATTTTAAAGTACTTTACAAAGATTGTTATTATCCCTATATTCAGATGGTTAACTGAGGCATAGATACTACAAGGCTACGTCTACATTGGCAAGATTTTGCGCAAATACTTTTAATGCAAGAGTTTTTGCGTTAAAGCATTTGCGCAAGAGAGCGTCTACATTGGCATGTGCTTTTGCGCAAGAGATGTGCTTTTGCGCAAAAGCATTCGTGCCAGTGTAGATGCTCTCTTGCGCAAGAAAGCTCCGATGGCTAAAATGGCTATCGGGCTTTCTTGCGCAAGAAATTCATGTTGCCTGTCTACACTGGCCTCTTGCGCAAGAACAGTTGCGCAAGAGGGCTTATTCCTGAGTGGGAGCATCATAGTTCTTGCGCAAGAAGCACTGATTTCACACATTAGAACATCAGTGTTCTTGCGCAAGAACTCCCCACCAGTGGAGACAGGCAGCGTGCTTTTGCGCAAAATCATGCCAATGTAGACACAGCCCCAACTGACTTATCCAAGGTCCCAGGAAAACAGGATCAGACCCATGGTCCATCTAGTCCAGTATTCTGTCACCAGATGTCTCCAAGGAAGATGCAAGAACCCCTCAGGAGGCAGATGGGATTGGTTTACATTCAGGGACATGAGGTTTTTATCCCTTCTGCAAATCAGGGCAGAAACAGAAATAAAATCTCAGTCTCCTAGATTTCAAGAGCTAAGCTATTACATTGATCTATACTAGCTACACCAGAAGCTACACCAGAAGCCATTGGGAATCTGCTTCTTACCTATAGAAATAATTGTTTGGCAGCATGACATAATAGGAAATATTCATACCAAGTGATTAAAAGCTATTTGAATCAACATACAATACTAAGCAATGGGTTGATAGAACATAGAAGTATAAAGGCTTTATGAAATAAATTGCTTGGGGACCTGAAACATCTAAGGAACAGGCTGTAATGGGAAGACACATGAAAATCCATGAGTGAAGAACACAATTAAAACATCCTACAATATGTCACAATTAAAACAACTGCACTGAAAAAAATGCAAGGAAACAGAAGGAGCCAAAGTGATTTCATGAGATACTGCTCAAAGAGCTGAGGGTAAAAAAGGATCTATGTTGGAAAGGGGATATCAGGCAAGCATACCAATAAAAAAAGGACAGTCATCTAAGGGTTCAAGTGAAAAGTGAAGGGCAGTGAAAGCCCAGAATGATTTGATGTTAGCCAAAGGGATAACAGAGCTATATTTATATATTTAACAAGTACCATATATTAGGAGGAAAATGATTACCAAGGAGAATGTAGGTCTGTTATTAAATGAGATTAAATAAACAATTATTTTAATATGGTTAAGGTAGCTAACTACTTTTAAAATCAGCATATCAGGAACAATAAAGAAAAGAGATATTGACAATTAGAAGTAATAAAGACCTTGTCAATACAGCTGTCGGCGTAAAACCACTGGAAAGGGAATACTTGGGAAAACTGAATATACAAATCATCAGGTCTGGATGACATGGATTTCAGGGTCTTAAGGGAATCAGCTAATGAACTTGCTGAACTACTGACAATTATTTCTGAAAACTCACGCAGAATCAGGTATCAGAGGACAGAAGAAAAGCAAATGTGGTGCTAATTTTCTTTAAAAAAAGAATTAAGAGAAATTACCATCTGATAAATTTAACTTCAAATCTTAATAAAATAATAGAACAATGTTAAAATAAAAAAATCGGTAAGCCCCTTTCTTTAACAGGAACATTAGGATTAAATAGGCACAGATCTAGAGGAATAAATTATATCTAACTCACTTTTCTTGATTGAATCACAAAAAATAGTGGAATATGGGACTATCCATTATTGTGCCTTTCTCTATAGCAGTGGTTTTCAGACTAGGGGTCACAACCCAGTACTGGGTCATGGCATGTCAGGCACTGGTCTCATTGCTGCCGGGTGATCAGTGGGGTGGTAAGGCAGGCTTCCTGCCTGTTCTGGCACCACAGACTGCACGGTGCCCCAGAAATGGCCAGCAGCAGGCCCAGCTCCTGAAGGGGAGGGGGGAAAATGCATAGGGCTCCATGCACTGTTCCTGCCCTAAGCACTAGCACCATACTCCCATTACCTGGGAACCTGCTGCTGGCTGTTTCTGTGGCACAGCATGGTCTGCAGTGCCAGGAGAGGCAGGAAGCATGTTTTAGCACCCCCCCTGCACTGGTGACTGTGATCCACTTGAGGTAAGCTCCTCCTGCCCCAGCCATGATCTTACCCAAAGCCAAGCCCCCTCCTACACCACAAAGCTCTCACCCTCAGCCCCACCCTGCAGCACACACTTAAGTCAAATTATGTTGGCTTGCGAGGCAACAACAATTTTCTTCAACTGGTTCATGAGAAAAATAGTTTGAACACCACTGCTCTATAGGTATCAGAGGGGTGGCTGTGTTAGTCTGAATTTGCATAAACAACGTGAAGTCCTGTGGCACCTTACAGACTAACAGATTTATTGGAGCATAAGCTTTCATGGGCAAAGACCCTCTTCGTCAGATGCATGTCACAGCATCTGATGAATGCATGTGATGAAGTGGGTCTTTGCCCACGAAAGCTTATGCTCCAACAAATCTGTTAGTCTATAAGGTGCCACAGGACTGCTCTATAGATCTCTCAGTGTGCCATTTCCAGGTGGACAGCACCTAGTAAAGACACGCACAATGGATTATAGCTTTCAATACCCTATTGGTTTGTGGCTATCATTATCTCTATTTTTAGGTTTTTGTATAGTTATCACTGGCTAACTAGTGATTAATAGCAATAGTGATACAGACATAGATATAGACAATATATCTAGACTGCAGTAGATACAGATTTATATGCTGCATTTGATTCTAGACTGCATCACTTTGGAGTTATATTGGTTTAAACCTGGAGTACCATACCAGTGAATAAGGCCCACTATATCTAGATTGAAGTAAAGCATTTGGTTCATTGTCTTCTTAAAATTTACTTGTTAAACTAATTCAAGCTCAGAAATGAGCAATATCACTTAGCTTGAAAACGGAATAAAGTACTATGAACAATGAGTAATCTATTATATATTTTGAAGAGTTTGTTTGTGCAAAATGAAGTCATACTTTGTGATTACCTACAGATACCAAATTTTGCATATACAATCCTGCTATTTAAATTAGCTGAATGCAACCCAAACAAGGTTCCCTACCTCTGTTTTAGTGCAAAGAAAATTTTTACCGTTATAAATAAAAAAATAATTGAAATTAGTTATAGAAAGAGTAATGGAAGCTTTATGAATTTCTGATTCAAATGTTCTATGAATGGTAATTATTCAATACAATGAATAATGTTTGAAGTTGAAATCCTACAAATTTAAACCTGTTCTTTTACTTCCCTTTTGCAAGCACATTAAAAAAAATGTATTATATATATTTAATTTTTTGAACTTTCCTATAATGTAATTACACAAAATGACTTTGCACGGTCAACTATTGGTCTTACCTGCTAGTAATAAATATTAAAGCAGTGGATTGGGGAGGTGTCTAAAGAGGTGTCAAAGAATTGGTAATAAGTTCATTTCTTTTAAACATGATTATTAATGATCTGGAAGAATGAAAAAAACTGCATATTAATTACATTAATTATGCAGATGATACATTACATTGGAGGTAAACAAAACACTAGTAAGAACAAAAATAATAAAAAGGAAGCTAGGGAGAATACACAGACAGGAAATAAGAAAATGAGTTTTGCCACCATGTTTACAAAAATGTGCATACAAAAATGAGTGAGCAATTGACTAATTAATCATCTCAGTGGTCTCTGAACATACATTTATGACTGTAGTTTAATTCCCTCCCCCCCCCAGGAAAAACAATTCTAAAACAGAATTCTTTGTCTAGAGGAGTTTACAAACTCCTTCAGCTGAAATTACTGAGCTTGCAGAATGTACAAGCTCTGCTTCACTAACAGAGCTTGGATTCCCCATAATTTGCTCTTGCAGTGAATACCAGCTGTGCAGGACAAAGGTGTCCTCCTTCAGCGTTTGCCAACTGTGCAGGACAAAACTCTCCTTCTGTGGTGCTTACAAATTATGCAGAACAGTGGTTCCATCCTGTGGAGTTTACAAGATATTCAAGACAAAGACTTTCCATGCTGCACCAGAGCAGAGAGATTTCAATATAAATCTCTTTGCACTGAAATATTTTTGCAGAGAAAACTTTATAGGTTGAGAAGGTTCTCCACAGATATTAGCTAAAATGTTACCTTCAGGTGTGATTCTGTGATATGCTGCTGCTTACCCTCAAATCCCATTGACTTCAAAGTGAACTAAGGGTCCTTTACACCTCAGGATTTGGTCCTTAGCATAAGAGCTAATATTATAGTTCCCTAACAGCATGATCTTACTCAATCAGCATTTTGCCATCGACTTTAATGGGAATGAGCTCAACCCTAGTATCAGCATTCTGCACTGAAATCTCATTATGATGAACACTATTGATGCAGACATTAGTTAGGTTGCTAAATAGTGAATTTTGTCGGGCCAAGATTTATTTTGTTATTACTACATTTATAAATGCAGGAGCCAGAGGGGAATATCCATCTCCCCACTGTTCCCGCACAATAGGCCATATCGATTTTCTTTCCTTCCACCTTCTGCAGAATTGTTAGAGATTGGCCATAGATGGAGACGGGACACCAGATTTGAGGTGGGAAAGGAATTTCCTTTCAGGTCAGATTGGCGGGGACCTTGGGGTTTTTCACCTTCCTCTATAACACTGGATATGGATCACCTGCTAGGATCATCTAGGTGTAACTTGCATAATAACTGCAGAAGATTTGGGCATTGGTGGCCACTCAGTCCCTCCTGTTCTTTTCCTGTGTGTTGCTCGTAACAGTTTAGTCTTCTGAGGATTGGAAAGCTTTGGTCTAACTAAAGTCACTGAACACAGTATATAGGTATGTAAATGTTATGGACTATGATAAACAGGAGGTCAGACTAGATGATCGAAAGACCCTGTATGGCATTAAGCTCTATGAAACTCAGGTCTTTAAATCTTATTACTGAAAGATCTTAATTTTCAGTGAAGACAGTCAGTTTGAATATTTCCAGTTGTAAAGAACAACTTGTACAAGGAAAAAACCTCCTAAATTTTACTAAAATGGAAAATATTTCTTTATTCACCTTTTCATAATGCCAGGAAGTGAATGGATTTTAATCAGTCTTTATCACTTCTGGCCTAAGAGCTAGCATGGAAAATGTTATTCAGAAAAATAAATGTTTCAGAAATTTATAAGTCGGTCAATATGGGTGTAAAATGAAAATAGTGAAGTGCTGTTCACATTTGTGCGAGAGAGAATTTCCCTGCATTTGGTGTGATTAAATTGTCTTTCTAACATGAAGTTTAAAAAAAATGTAATTTTTACCTTGGAAAATACCAGGTTGTATCAGAAAGAAGTGCCTTTTGGTTTTTTAAATTTCTGGGACAAGGCTCCCATGAACATCCATCAAAAGTTGGAAAGTGTTTCTGGAAATTATTCAGTATATTGCAAATATTTTGTTCTGACAATTTAGCCCCAGTTCCCAAAATCTCTGAAAGAGCAAACACTCCTGCAGCATCACCAGCAAGACTGAAGGAGAGAAAAAGTCTCTGAATTCAAATCAGTAAGTATTTTTTCAGGGAGAATGAAAACTTTGGAAAACTGGGCAAAGGGGTCTTTGGCTTAAGAGGTTTAAGAACCATTGACCATAAGAACCACTGCATGTACATTGGATACAGTTCTAGATACCTCAATACCGCAAAGAGATCAACAGTTTGAAAGGAATTAATACTCAAAAAAATGATTGACAGGATAGAAGACTTGATTTCTAGGGGAATATTTAAAGAACTAAGTCATAAATATTATCATCTCCTAAAAGGAAGGAAGGAAATTATTTAGAGAATACAAGATGGCATAACAAGGTTTAAACTAAATAATTAAAATGTAGACTGAATAACAGGACAAATATTTCAAGAGACCCCCTTTAAACAGTGGACTAATCTTCCAAGGGATGTTGTATTATGTGCAATAATGGTAGAGAATGGGCAAGATGTCCTAAAAGATGTTATCTCTAGTTTCTATTATATTATCACCACAGAGCAAAATATAATATTTTGTATGTTTGTCAGGATATAGCCTCTTCTGCACCTTCAGTCCCTCCCCATACTGCCCAAAATAAGCTTTCATCAGCCACTGCATGTTTGTGAACCAGGATGGAAATAGGAGGATAGCACTACTGCCATTATTTTATACTATTAGTTATTAAAGGTGGCTTACAGGGACCAGTTGCATCCCACAAGAGCGATAACCCACCTATTTACCTCTTTTAATCCTACCTGGACAAAGAAGTGGAAGTCACAATGTCATTTCTGAGTCCACATTATTGGGTCATCATATGTTAAGCCATTTTCTAAGAAGGAGCTGTCATTGACATTAATAAGGTAGTATGGGACTGAATAGGGTCCTAGTGATATGACTAGAAGGATAAACTACAATAATAAATTAACCAAAAGAAAAAGAATTAAGGTGAAAAGTCTGGGCTGAAAATGGCACATTAAGATACAAGATGACTAGAAGAGAGCAGCTGAAATAATTGAATAGAGTACCGGCCTAGATTTTTAGCTTTGTGTTGTGGGTTCTAGTCAAAACCTTTATGTTCCTTAGAACCCAATAATTAAAATAAATTGGTCATATAAGCATAAATGTGCTGACATACAATAATAGATCTAGTCTATTACATAAATACAATAAAACGCACTGATAGTCAATGTAGATATAAAAGACCAAATCAGCAGCCCCATTTCCAGTCTCTTTGTGCTGTTCCTGCCCTTTGGGTAATGGACAGCTGGTGGATTCCCTGAGGGGTACAGAGTTTGCATAGATGGCTCTAGGACAGCTTCCCCCCCAGTGCACATCCTTACATGTTGAGGGTATGGTGGTGATGTGAGCAGTGGATACGGGCAACTGCAGGTGAGTGGGCTATTACCAGCTGGCACAAGTTAGAATAGCCCTGAGTCTGATCTAATTTGCATCAGGGTCCAAATTGGGCGTTAGCAACTATAGGTACAGAAAGGATAAATATGGCATAGAGATGCCTTTGGCGAAAGTATAGCTGTGTTTAGTGCAGCCAAACCAAAGGACTGGGGCTAGAGAAACTCCTTAGAGTGAAGAAGAATGGAATTCTGTTGAAGGCTCTCTAAGCTGCCATTTACTTGCAGAAACCCAACACAGGAAAAAAGCCATACAATGGGACTTTTGCATCTGCCGTATGTGGCTGAGGCATGCTTCCAATCAGGAGACGTGATAAGACCTTTTGACCCAGCTAATGGAGGGACCATTGGATGTGTACTATATGTAGTTCTGTAAACTGTCTATGGGCTGGGTGTATGGATTCTGTCCCCCCACCAGCCTCCATAATGTCCCACATAAAGCCTGTTCACCTAGCCATTGTTCAGGGTGTGTGAATTTGATTATGCAAATACCAGTTTAGGTTACAGTGAACATCCACATAACATCTAAGCTTTTCTGTGGGGGGTGGGATGGGGGGGCGGGGGGAGGAAAGGGACTCCAATGTAAGAGGGTTCCATGATACACAATTATCAAGTTTTAAAACTTATGACAGCTTGTATCAGAGTCTATGGACAATCAGAAATACACAGCTATCCACTTTTTAAAAGTTAACATTTACTTACAGAGACAAGGTGGGGAGAGGTAATATCTTTTATTGGACCAACTTCTGTTAGTGAAAGAGACAAGCTTTTGAGCTACACAGAGCTCTTAACAGTTAAGTGAAATGATGTGTAGACAATATGTGAAATGATTTTATTTATGTGAGAGTTCATGGTAGCACTTTCTAATATATGTTTTTTAAAATAGATTCAGAGGGGTAGCTGAGTCAGTCTGTAACAGGAAAAACAAAAGAAGTGGGCTGTGCCCACGAAAGCTCATGATACCATCTACATATTTTGTTAGTCTTTAAAGTGCTACCAGACTATTTGTTGTTTAAGTTTTTAAAATAGATGTTATTTATCCCATAATGAAATAAGCATTTTTTCTGTGACCAAATACTAATAAAATTGCATGCCCCAGCACATGTGCAGTACTCAATATTTTAAAAATGCCAATACCCTGATTAGTTTAAAAAAAGGAAGCACTTGAATTTTTTTAATTAAAGACAATTTTCAGTTTCTCAGACTCTACAATTTCAAAACGAATGGGTGTCCTTTAAACAGTATTACTTCAAACTATTTTGTTGAAACTTTATGACAACAAATGTTCAAACTTCAGAGTAAATTCCACAAGGTATAGCTCGAAAATATCAATTCTAATAAGAAATGTTGACAGGTTCTTACTCTTACCTAGTGCTTTTCATCCACAGATATCAAAGTAAAAGGAGGTCAGCATCATTATCCTAATTTTACAGGAAACTAAGGTACAGAGAAGGGCCAGAACTTGTCAAAGTTCATCCAACAAGACAGTGACAGAACTGGTATCGAGATATCCAGAGTCACAGGCCAGTGCTCTATGGCCAAGCTTTTAGTGCCTCCATGTCAAGTATGGTGACATCCATAAATGGCAATATTTCTGTAACCTATTTTTTTCATATGTAAAACATACCGTATCAATATTTTACAATGATGCAACTTGCATCAAACCTAATACTACAGATCAGGTCCTGTAACCCTTGCATACCCCCAGATTTTCATAGACCTGAGTGATCTACATATCTGTGTATAGACAGATACATATCTATAGATATACACTCAACCCTGCAACCCTTACTAACATGAATGATACTGAGTTATTGAGACTAGTTTTTTTGACATCAACAGGATTACTCTTGGAAGCCAAGATTACAGGAATTAACACTCTAAAAATAGCCATCTACAACTAATATATTTTTATGTTTTTCCTCCCTAAATGATGTTTTTAATCATATGTCTACATAGGGAATGAATTCTCAGAGGCAAATGGGAAAGTGGTGATCTAAGTTAGCGGCAGGAGCTGGTGGAGAAGATTTTATTATTTCCCATATTCTTATTTGTAATATCCACCAATCAGATGAAAATATGTAAATTACATAACTCACCACAGAAACAGCTGAACCAATAGCACAAGTGTTAGCTAATCACCCTTTGGTGTATATACAAAAAAAACACACACACAAAAATAACAACAAAGACAGCAGCATGGGAATGGCAGCAACTGCACAAAGGAAAAACTGGAAAAGATAATAATTTAAAAATCACACACTATGTAAAACATGAAATGAAATGCTTGAAAAGTCCAAACTATAATACTAAGAACAATTTACAATCCTTACTCGTTAGCAGAAAAAGTGTAAATTTAAATGATAAATAAATTCATTTTAAAGTAACAAAACAGTTGCATATAATTTCCTCCCCTCTTTTCGTGCCAGGATCTATGTTTAGGGAACTGACTTTCTTCTATTAACAATAAAGCCAGACAGGGAATGCAGCTCCCTGTATTGTTAAAAGTGCATGGTTTCACCCAGAATGCTGGAGGCAATATAAGGGAATGATGATGAGTTAGGGAAAATTCTGTCTGATCCAGCCAAGATTTCTCCCAGGAGGTTGTGATGGCCACACCCTAGTGTTAGACCATCTCTGGAGGTTGTGCAGCCTACTACCTGCTTTGCATTCTACCAGCCCCACTAGCAAGTGTTGAGGGGTGGGGGTGGGTGGATGCGGAGCCCTGTATTAATTCTCTAATCTTTCAGTAAGCACCCACAGAGCCATTATACAGAGCAGAGACCATATTGTGCAATAAGATTCCAGTCATACTCTGTACAAGATAAAAGAGAGGATTCTTGTAGCTTCTGATGCTCTTGTGAATCCACTACAGGGCTGGTCAGAACCTGACCTTCAGTGTGTTGGGCTCAATCCTGCCATGCTATCTTTAGAGACTATTGCAAAAGCCACCAAAGTGAATGGGAATCTTTTCATTGATATCAATGGGTTTAGGAAAAATAATCTAAAGGAAAACCTCAATTGACTTTGGTGAGAGATTAAGCCTGAGCAAGAATTGTAACAAGATCAGTTGCAAATATCCCTCTTTCATAGTTGAATTCAGTCCCCTAATATAAACACAATAATGCCTCGGAGGGCAACTGAATTTCCCATAGATATTATTTGCTAATTTTTGCAGAAATTTTTTTAAAAACTGAGCCTTTTAAAAAATATTTCTTCTGAGGGTCTAATGTCCATTTCATGTCCCTGTATCAAAAGGCCCACAGTCACCACAAACCTCCCATATTCACATAGGCACAGACACTGTATACTTCTAAAATTAAGCACAAAGGGAGTTCTTCTCCCTCATTATACAAAATTAGCTAGCCAAAGAAGAGTTGACAATACCATTTTCCAGTGCTGTCTTCTTGCCTCACTTAACCCACCTACTCTGTCTCCTTCCTTGATTTCTGGTTATTGCCCTTGAGGCTTTGTCTACACTGCCGGCTTTTGCTGGAAGACAGTATGCAAATGAAGCATTGATTAGCATTTTGTCACGCTTCATTTGCATAATCTATTCGAGCCATTTTTGCGCGCAAGGGGTTTTTGCGTAAAAACAAGCAGTGTGGATGTTTCCTTTTTGCGCAAAAACCCCTTTTTGCACAAGATCCTTATGCCTCCTCGGGGAGGGGTTTTTGCACAAAAAGGAAACATCCACACTGCTTGTTTTTGCGCAAAAAACCCTTGAGCAAAAACAGCTCGAATAGATTATGCAAATGAAGTGTGACAAAATGCTAATTACACTTCATTTGCATATTGTCTGCCAGCAAAAGCTGTTAGTGTAGACAAGTGACTGTCCCCAACAAAACCATCACTTCTTAAACCTGTGCTGTGATCCTTTGGAATGGGGCTCCCTCTGATAAACTACAGGAAGGGAAATACTGTATGGTTTTCTTTGCAAAGCTATTTTTATGATGAATAAGTCAGAGACTGCCTCTGTACTGAAGATGCAAACGAGGCAGAACTGGATACAGTTTTTCCCATCACTTCCCCCTATTGCTGATTATGACAGCAAAATGGTGGGAAGGATAGAAGGACAGGAAGAGTCAGAGAGAGAGACAGAGAAGGGAAGAGCTACTTGACAGGTGAAACAGATCTGCTAAAGAGGTAGCTGATTCATCTGCCAAACCTGTGCTTGGCCAGAGGGGAGACCTGGTTCAATCTTAGCAGGTCCTTCAAGAATGGGAGTCTTCTGTGCAGGCTTCAACGATAAGGTGACTGGGTTAGTACATAGATGAGGAAGGCATAGATGTCAGCACGAGGCCTGAAGAATGGGCTCCCCATTGATTTCCTTTGCCTTTGGTGCATATATGTCCCCTGCTGCCTAAAGAAGTTTTCACATCCAGAATCTTAGTCTGACTTCATAGAATCATAGAATCATAGAACCATAGAGCTGGAAGAGACCTCAGAAGGTCATCAAGTCCAACCCCCTGCTCTAGGCAGGACCAATCCCAACTAAATCAACCCAGCCAGGGCTTGGTCAAGCCGAGACTTAAACACCTCCAGGGATGGAGACTCCACTACTTCCCTAGGTAACCCATTCCAGTGCTTCACTACCCTCCTAGTGAAATAGTTTTCCTAATATCCAACCTGGACCTCTCCCACCACAACTTGAGACCATTGCTCCTTGTTCTGCCATCTGTCACTATTGAGAACAGCCTCTCTCCATCCTCTTTGGAACCTCCCTTCAGGAAGTTGAAGGCTGCTATCAAATCCCCCCCTCACTCTTCGCTTCTGCAGACTAACAGACCCAACTCCCTCAGCCTCTCCTCATAAGTCATATGCTCCAGCCCCGTAATCATTTTGGTTGCCCTCCGCTGGACCCTCTCCAATGCGTCCACATCCTTTTTGTAGTGGGGGGCCCAGAACTGGACACAATACTCCAGATGTGGCCTCACCAAAGCCGAATAAAGGGGAATAATGACATCTCTGGATCTGCTGGCAATGCTCCTCTTAATGAAACCTAATATGCCATTAGCCTTCTTGGCTACAAGGGCACACTGTTGACTCATATCCAGCTTCTCATCCACTGTAACCCCCAGGTCCTTTTCTGCAGAACTACTACTTAACTGGTTGGTCCCCAGCTTGTAACTGTGCTTGGGATTCTTCCGTCCCAAGTGCAGGACTCTGCACTTGTCCTTGTTGAACTTCATCAGATTTCTTTTGGCCCAATCCTCCAATTTGTCTAAGTCACTCTGGACCCTATCTCTGCCCTCAAGCGTATCTACCTCTCCCCCTAGCTTAGTGTCATCCGCAAACTTGCTGAGGGTGCAATCCATCCCCTCATCCAGGTCATTAATAAAGATACTGAACAAAACCGGTCCTAGAACTGAACCTTGGGGCACTCCCCCTAGAAACCGACCGCCAACCTGAAATCGAGCCGTTGATCACTACCCGCTGGGCCTGGCCTTCTAGCCATTTTTCTATCCATCTTACCGTCCATTTATCTAATCCGCATTCCCTTAACTTGCTGGCAAGAATATTGTGGGAGACCGTATCAAAAGCCTTGCTAAAGTCAAGGTATATCACATCCACTGACTTTCCCACGTCCACAGAGCCAGTTACCTCATCATAGAAGCTGATCAGATTGGTCAGGCACGACTTGCCCTTTGTGAATCCATGCTGACTATTCCTAATCACTTTCCTCTCTTCCAAGTGCCTCAAAATGCATTCCTTAAGGATCCCTTCCATGATTTTTCCAGGAACCGAGGTAAGACTGACGGGCCTATAGTTCCCTGGATCGTCCTTCTTCCCTTTTTGAAGATGGGCACTACATTTGCCTTTTTTCATCAGGATTTCTCCCGATCTCCACGACTTTTCAAAGATAATGGCCAAAGGCTCCTCAATGACATTTGCCAACTCCCTCAGTACCCTCGGATGCATTAAGTCCGGACCCATGGATTTGTGTACGTTTAGCTTTTCTAAATAGTTCCTAACCTGTTCTTTACCCACCACAGGCTGTCCATCTTCATCCCATCTTGCGTCACTTAGCGCAGAAGTCCAGGAGCCGACCTTGTCCGTGAATACAGAGGCAAAGAAAGCATTGAGTACTTCAGCTTTCCCCACATCATCTGTCACTAGGTTACCTCCTTCATCCAGCAGGGGCCGCACACCCTCTCTGATCACCTTCTTCTTGTTAACATGCCTGTAGAAACCTTTGTTATCCTTCACATCCTTAGCCAGTCGCAATTCCTGATAACCCCCCGGCATTCTCGAGCTATACATTTAAACCCCTCCCTGGTCATTTGTCCAAGTTTCCACTTTTTGTAAGCTTCCTTTTTGTGCTTAAGTTCACCAAGGATTTCCCCGTAAGCCAATCCGGTCTCCTACCATGTTTGCTCTCTTGCTTCGCATCGGGATGGTTTCTTTCTGTGCCTTCAATAAGGCTTCTTTAAAATACTGCCAGCTGTCCTGGACTCCTTTCCTTCATGTTAGCATCCCAGGGATTCTGTCCATCAGATCTCGAGGAGTCAAAATCTGCTTTTTTGAAGTCCAAGGTGTGTATTTTACTACTCTCTTTTCTTCCTTTGGTCAGGATCCTGAAATCTACCATCTCATGATCACTGCTTCCCAGGTTGTCCACCTCCACTTCCCCTATTAGTTCCTCCCTGTTTGTGACTTCCTAATTCCATGGCCTCCAACCATTCCCTAACCTATTGTACATGTTAAGGGGTTGATATTTCTTATAATTAATATTAATAACATTAACTCTAATACATGTTACTGGTGATAAACAAAAATTTAATGTTTATAACATGCCAGAAGAACGAGATAGAAATGTGGAAACCAAGACAGGCAGGAGGAAGCTTCTCTGAAGCCACAACCTAATTTCCCTAACAGATTGTCAAGCAAAGAAAAAGCTCTACAAAACCTGAAAGCTCTCATAGCCTCCTCAAATCCACAACTGACTCCATTTCCATTCAGCCACAATGTACTTGTTCAATTCCACATAATCACATCCAATTACACCATATTAATTTTGGCCACACATCTATCTATGTACAAATAACAAAAGTAAGTTTTGGCAGTACATTCATGCCTGTAGGAAATGTACCAGGGGATAAAATGGTGTCCTTGGCCTCTGTTTGTCAGAGGCTGGAGAGGGATGGCAGGAGACAAATCGCTTGATCATTATCTTCGGTCCACCCCCTCTGGGGCACCTGGTGCTGGCCACTGTTGGCAGATAGGATACTGGGCTAGATGGACCTTTGGTCTGACCCGGTACGGCCGTTCTTATGTTCTTATGTACCTCCACCTACCTGAGACTGGAATTTAGGTTGGTGGTGGAAATGGAGTCTCCTATGGAGCTAAAGAGGTTGCATGTCTTTGGGTATTATGATGTTTGAGTGGTGAGGCACATGAAAGGAAACTGAAGGGGATGTGAATATTGGCTTAACTGGTCATTTACTAGATTTTGTTGTGATTGCATTGAAAAGAAATGCATTTGTCTTTGTACAGTGTCTAACACATTCAGGCTGAGATCTCTTGATATTACCAGAATACAAATCCTAAGTAAATAAATGCAAGTTCAATTTTTGCCATGGTTTTAAAGTGTGTCAGTTCATCTTTTAACATTGTAATTCCTAATGTAATATAATATAAAGTCTAAATGTCTCAGAAAATTGAACCCCCCCCACAAATGTATATTTTTGTTACACAATTACTTAGGTCTAATATAACATTTATCCATGTCCATGATGAGATGATCCAATGATTCATGATGAGATGTCTAATAATTCATTCATAGTTATTCTATTTCAGAAATGTCAGTCTCTTCATTTATGAAGATAAATGCAATAAACACTGAATTTATTCAAAAGCCCTATATGTACTCTCTCTCTAGTTCTTCACGTAAGGAAGTAGTTAAAGTTAGTAAAGAAGACAAAGAGAAGATAGCGTTGTTGTTCCCCCAACAAATTTATACCGATGTAGTGCATGTTGACCCTCTGTTTATTAGAGTGACCTTTTGTGGTCTGTGCTAATGAACATTGCTGGAAAAGGCAGATGACTGAGCTCAGTCTGCAAGATTTTATGGACAGTGATCATAGCTGTGGGTCAAGTACACCAGTACTGCAATCATAAAGTTAATAACCACTACAACAGTTTTACATGTGGATGTCTCTAAAGAATGCTGCTTCTGTAACTCACAGCCTTTAGAGATGTTATTTATAATTTATACCCAATGTGAAGTGCAAAGATTTTTTTCCCTCTGTAAGCCACAGTAATCAATACAGGTCTGTTCCTATTATAGTCCAATGAGGTGGACTGTGATGCAAGAATTAGCTACGTTGGGGAAACACCATACTCCTAATCATAGCTCCACAAATGAATCAGTGCCCTACATCCATTTCCAAAGTCTATACCATAACAATAAATCAGAAGAAAAGTGTAAAAATCCTATCCCAGCTGTTGAATGTCACAAACTAAATTAATCACGTTTGTTTTTGGAACTACTCAGAAACTTAATTTTATCATTATGTGCTTCATGACTTAGATTTTTACATCCTAATTCAGAAACCCTGTGGGAATTTTACCTTCCTCTGCTACATGGTTCATGGGTCACATGCAAGTTTAAACTAGCATAAAGGGTGGATTCTTTATAACTTGACATCTTTAAATCATTATTTGAGGACTTCAGTAACTCAGCCAAAGATTATGGGTCTATTGAAGGAGCATGTGGGTGAGATTTTGTGGTGCTGTGAACAAGATCATGATGGCCCCTTCTGGCCTTAAAGCCTATCAATCTATGAGTATATATCAAGACAGTATGTAATAGTCTGAAGTTCCCACAACATGGAAACCAGCAATTTAAGAATAAGCAGCAATTCACTACAGCCTTGCTAAATTTAACTAAAACAGAAAATATCACACTTACTAATGGTTAACCTCAAAGATGTCATTAGAGGGAACATTCAAAATTAATGACCATAATGCTGTGATTTATTCCCCAATTGACCCCTCTACCACCTCAATATGGAAAATAGCAGACAGGCCTAGAAGTGTGCTAAACATTCTGCTTTTCACCATGCATGTCCATCATCTTTCATTCCTCTGAATCATCAGTGACCCTGCACAAAACTGTGCTACAGAGGCAAGCAAAGGTTCTAAGATGTTTCACTTTCTCTGTCATGATCTCAGCATCTTGGTGTTTTGTTTTAGGAGGCTAAGTACCACCACTGGATAAAGAGGAGCCAATGAGATACTGAAGCAAGTTTTATGAAAGTGAAATAAAATTATGTGTCCAGCATCACAGGGAGCCATAGGATATAGCAATCTAAGACCATAAAAACTACCAAAATGGGGGAGATGTGAGTCTCAGCCACAATTCTTGTCTCTTGGTTTCTACCAGAGATTCAGACTTTAAACCGAGAGCCCACAAAAGAGCACTCAAAACTGGGGGAAAGGGAAAATTTAGTACAGCAGATGGATGTGCTCCCTTTTCATTCTCTTTTCTTTCAGTTTACTGCTGATATTCGCACCCACACCTCCAATATGGAATTAACATAACATTTGATGTCATAGTAATAGATACGTAGCCGTGTTAGTCTGGTCCAGCTGAAACAAAAAACAGGACTATGTAGCACTTTAAAGACTAACAAGATGGTTTATTAGGTGATCACCTAATAACCATCTTGTTAGTCTTTAAAGTGCTACATAGTCCTGTTTTTTGTTTCATTTGATGTCATGACATTGTTCATTCTGCTTGTGCGCTACATCCCTTCTCCTACCCATCAGACTTGTCTATTTAGACAATATTGCTTCATTGTTTCCTTGAACTTCCCCATCTCTCTGTATCTATAATTAGATAGCAAGCTATTTGGGATTGGGACCATCTTTCTGTTCAGTGCATAATACAACAGATCCTTATGATTACCACGGCTATTAGGTGCTTCTGTAATACAAACAACAATGTGGGACTGACTCACTTTTACCAAATCTGTTTTTCATACATATATAAGCATGCTCCCTTCCAACTCATATGTCACCATATCACTGGTAATCTCAGTTATGCATATGAAATTTACAGTTTCATTTAATAATAGAGAAGGGGATAATTACAAAGCTTTATGATCTTGATTTCTGTTCAAAGCCAATTTAAATAGCAAAATATGTCTCTGATTTTTCTGCATGAATTCCTCTCCCAGAATCAGTGCCTACATTTGTTGTGCTGGTAAGGCAGAATGTTCTACTCCAAGAGATCTAGAGGAAGGCAGAGCCTTACATCACTAAAGACTTCAGCCATCTATACTAACTGGAGATCAATGTTCCAGCAATCCATGTAGTAGGGTTGATTTAGTGGTCTAGTGAAGACCCACTACATTGACTGCAGAACACTCTCTGGTTGACTACAGTACTCAACTAGAACAAGAAGAGTAAGGTATATAAAGTATATCTGAAAGAGGAAGAAATATGACATATTTAAATGAATTTCAAAACCCAGTGATTCAAATTGCCTTTTCACATGCGGAATCCCAAGTTTTCTAAAAAATTAGAATACACTTAAAAGAGCATGCCAGGGTAATTTCCCTGTGCAGGACCACTCAGATGAAATTTTCTGTCACCTTCTATTAACATTATGAGTTATTGCCATAGTTGGCCCACAAATTTTATGAGAGAGAAAGTTCAATTAAATACATTTGGGGAAGTCTATTGTTTGATTCCTATGTGCATTTTTAAATAATTATTGTTCTAATTTGGTTTCATTTGTCTAAACCACGCCAGGTTGTTTTCTAAAAATAGGTTTAAAACAACTGCTGATAAAAAGAAGAACTAGAGTGTGGTGTGAAAGACTGACGTGGGAACAGAAGTTAGTAAAGAACAGCAATGGCATGTACAAATGGGCCCACCAGCACAGTTTGATAGTCACTGTTCATAAAAAATCCTGCAATGAGTTAATATGAAAACTGAATCTCCTGTAGTGTGAAGTAAGAGGGAAGATCACTGAATAGGCAGTTAAGGAAAACTGCCACTGTGGATACAGTATGTACAGTACATTCTCCTTCAGTCTAGGGAGAAATGAAATGTTATAACTGTAATATATGCATGTGTTGAGAAAACATTTCTTTCAGCATTTTAAATAAAGCTTTTATGATCTAAAGCCATGACTAACTAGAAAAAGACCTTTCAGTCAAGAACATGTCTATTTTGCACTTGTTTTTCAGCTCAGAATGACTATAGAATGCTTTGCTTTGCATTCTATAGCCCTATAAACAAGCTATCTGATTGTAACATATTGGGTTACTGATAATAAGTTATAATAAGTTAATACTAAATCAACATTAAAACACAAGTCAAATCCTTGATATTCCAACTTAGATTTTACCCAGTCCATATTCAAACACAACTCTCCTGGAAACCGGTGGGATGTTATCTAAGGATTGACATTAATTGAGGCCATAGTTAATCTGCATGAAAAAGGCCCACTCAACATAAAGATGTCTGCTTCCCCGTAGAGAAAATAAAGCCAGCTGCCTTTATTGCAGCACCCTGCTTCCCTTGTCCAGATACACAAAATCCCATGTCCCTGACACGATGGAGGGTGCTTATATTTGGAAATCTGTGAGGGAAAAAGTGGTGGACGTGGACATGGACAGGCCAGGGAGGAATGGGCTGACCAGGGGAGGGCCCTGTTAGGGGATACACATCTTTTTATCTGCACCCAACAGAGATGACTCTGTAAATGTAACACAGTTAGAAGCTGTAATACATTACCAAGGGACTGCCTCTGCTATCGGAAACTTTATTTGGGAGGGATCCTCAGGTAGCTACAGGGAAGCTGTGCTCCTAGGGACTGAGGATAATATAGCCAGGGGCACAAGCACAGAGTTCTTGTGTAGATGGTCTCGTGCCCTACCCCAGAGATTTTGGCATATCCATTGATCAGAGCACCAATTTCTTCAACAGGGTAAGGGGAGGAAACAAACCTTGTCTCCTGCTGGAAGAAAAAGGAGGAAACTCCATAACTGGAACCCTGTAGAGCTTCTTGGCCCCCCAAGCAAAGATACTTTCAGAATAAAATCTGGCCTTCAGGAGTTGCCCCATGATTCTTAAGTGCAGGCGTAAAACAAGTGTTTTTGTCATTAATCTGAAAGAGAAACATCTTACCTACGGATAATTTTTAATTTTCATATGTTATACTCACAACATATTGAGGATGCATCTTTTAGGGATCATGTAGCTGAACTGTGGTGCAAATATAATAAAAGCAAGAGCAGAGGCTGCACTGATTGCATTCCACCCTGATGTACCTACTCATAAAAAGTGCTCTGGTAAAATAAATCAGTCTGTCCAGGATATGATTTACAAAACAAAATACAAGCACTTTGGTAGGCTAGAAGTTTATATGTAGCCATGGAAGATCTGGGAATAGACAATTCCTTACCATTTCAATGTCTTGTACAGATTTCTGAAGTGTAGACCATAGATTTTTTTGGGGTCAAATAACACTAAGTCAGTGGTGTGCAACCTGTGGCCCACATGCTGCATGTGGCCCACGTGCTGCATGTGGCCCCCCTGGGGTTCCACCTGTGGCCCACACATTCCCTGTCTGTGCACCCATGTGCCTCTCACACACTGGGGCACTGGGCCCTGCACTTCCTACTTCTCCCTCCCTCTTCCAGCTCTTTCAGAGTGCCATGAATCTGCTGATTTGCACTTCAACCCCGAGCCTCCATCTTCTTCCCAGAGCTTGAATGCCGTGAACCAGTGGAGGAATAGGAAGTGCCCTAGTGTGCGAGAGGGGCATGGAGGAAGGGGGAAAAGAGGGGATGAGCACGCTGCAGATGAAACCCCAGTGGGCTGCGGGCCCACGACTGGTCATGAGGCCCATTGAGATGAAGAGAACACATCCTTCCAAATGCTGGAATTGAACTCAAGATTCGGAGTCTTGACATTCATCCACTGTCAGCAAATAGTTGTGAAAACCACTGAGAAAGTGTGTGTTTCATCCCCCTTTAGTGGCTAGTTCACATAGAGAATGAGAACCAACTACTGCTAACTGCTATTTTCCTTGCTCAAGTGACTGAAATATGTGCTCTTGTTCTATAGCAGCACTGCGGCTACGGAGCCTTGTGGCTCCTATTGGCTCCGTTTTACTATTTACAGCCAAGGGGAGCCCCTAGAAGCGGCTTGGGCCAGGCTGCTGCTTCCCGTGGCTCCTCTTGGCTGCAAATGGCAAAACAGAGCCAACAGGAGCCACGAGGCTCTGTTGTTGTGGCGTCGGTAAGTAAACAAACGTTAACAGGTTTCTCAAAGTGATTTCACAGACCACTTTGAGAAAAACTGTTCTATAGGCTTTAAACCTACAGATGACCTTTGCAGGGATCAATATGATGGAATTTCTGGGTTTTGGGCTTGCTTTCTTAAAGGCCTAGGAAAATACACACGCACAAAACTATATTAAATTGACATTAAGTTTGCAAAATCACAGAAAAAGTCTGAAGTTAGTAAATGCAAGGATTAATATTGTTCATGAAACTTTAATACAACCCCCTTATCTGTATTATAAAATAGGTTTTGATTACATGATCTCACTATTTTTGTCACAGGACTCCTTCCTCTTTCTGTGCACAAGATGGATCATTTTTGGAGATGAACTAGAGTGATGAGGAAAACTGTTGTCTGAAGGATCCCTCCTTCATTTTTTGTAGAATCTGGAAGGTATGTAAAGAACAAAACAGGGTATCTCATGAGGGTATGTCTAGACTACATAGCTCCGTCGACGGAGCCATGTAGATGAGTTTACTAGACATAGGAAAATGAAGTGGCAATTTAAATGATCGCCGCTTCATTTACATCAAAATGGCCGCCGCGCTGTGCCGATCAGCTGTTTGGCGGCACAGCGCGGTAGTCTGGACGCTCCGTGGTCGACAACAGAAGCCTTTGTCGACTGCTCCGTTATGCCTCGTGGAATGAGGTTTGCGGGCGATGGCAAAACTTCCGTTAATCGACCGCGATCAGACTACGGCGCTATGCCGCCAAACAGCTGATCGGCACAATCGGCGACCATTTGATGTAAATGAAGTGGCGATTATTTAAATTGCCGCTTCATTTTCCTATGTCTAGTAAACTCATCTACATGGCTCTGTCGACGGAGCCATGTAGTCTAGACATGCCCTCAGGAAGAGAAAGGATGGCCTCATGAGGCAATTTTATGCTGCTGTGGAGAATTTGAATCTATCCCTAATTCTGCTACAGAATTGCTATGTGATGCTATCCGAGTCACTTAAATCAAAGTTGTGTTCATTTTCTGGGCACCCAATCTGAGACCCTGAAGTCTGATTTGCAGAAAGACTGAGCTCTCACAAATACAAACTCTGAACTATTTCATTCCAGCACATTAGTGTAAATGTTAATGAATTAGGCTTTGTAACTCTTTAAGTAAAATAGCTGGTAAGAACGGACTCTTACAAAAATATTGTGAAATATAAACCAAATGTATCATAAAAATGCAATACTATTTATTAATAGTTCCTTTTTATGATTTTAACATTTTGTTTAAAGAACAATACAATAAAAATAACAGTTGTCAAGAATAAAGGAAAGGCAGTATTTTCTAATAAACAAATACAAATGATTGAAATATAGGGATTTTCATTACAATCCTAGGGGAACATATACAGGATGTTTAACTTCTTATCTTGTATCATATGCAATGCGCATTGAATCGATAACTTATTTTGAAATGATAAAGAAGTGTTTCTCTTTCTGCTCTGACATTAACAAGTATACATCTTTTGTTTAATACGATGGTACTCACTTATATTAGATAAAAAGGAAGAGGCATCATAGCTGCAGGCCATACCATGGGAAACAAAATCAATTAACCCCAATATAACAATTTGTCTGATCGATTTTCAAATTTAAAAAAGCTGCTCAGTCCAGACAAGTCAGATGAGGCTAAATTTTCAAGTGCAGGCACCTAAGATTTACACACAAAAATATGACAGGCAATGCACATAAACATTAATTAATGCGCACAAAAGGGGAGATTTGATGCTTGCCAACACCTGTTTGTACCCACATTCACCATTTAGCAGCCTCTTTTTGACAGTTTCAGACAATGTTGCTATTTGAACATATGATTGTAGATAACTTAAACATACCTGATAGCACTGTCACCTATGCTTTATGCTTAATTCCTTTGAATACTACCCACTGTAGTTTATTGGCATTATGTTTGCTAGTGTTATATCCATGTGTTTTTCAGCTCAGTTTGGCATTATGATCAATGTGGCTGTATTTTATATGAATATGGCTGTGTTCATTACTCACATACTTAGGCTATGTCTACACTGCCCCCGTTTTGTGCAAAAAATATGCAAATGAGGCAAAGCGTGGAATATTGCCACACCTCATTTGCATAATTAATGAGGCTTCGTTTTTGCTCAAGAGGCTTTTGCACAAAAAGGAGCCGTCTAAATGGCTCCTTTTTGTGCAAAAACCCCCTCTTGTGCAAAAGCCGTTCTTCCTGGAAAAAAATGTGGAGGAGCCGTTTAGATGGCTCCTGTTTGTGCAAAAGCCTCTTGCGCAAAACGGAGCCTCATTAATTATGCAAATGAGGCATGACGATATTCCATGCTTTGCCTCATTTGCATATTTTTTGCGCAAAATGGGGGCAGTGTAGACATAACCTTACTGTGTGCAGGACACCGTTTGTTGACACTCAGCGCCAGATTTTCCGGTGGTGTAAACTGTCATAACTCCACAGTCCCATCAAATTACAATAGCTGAGGATCTGGACCCAGGTACTTAACTCTGCCTTTTTTTTATTCCATTTTAATAAAAATATTTGAACCAAAAAGACAGCGGAGAGAGTAAATTCTGCTCTCCCACCCTCTCTGTACACACATCCAGACTGGCAGTGGAACTGATATGACTCCATTGTATTGTGTGGCATCTAGAGCTTCAGCTTCAGCATCCATAGAATGACTCGATAGCCATTCACCAGCCTTTCTGGGAAGAGAGGACTCTTTTCCCCCATATCTATCTAGCCTGGCACACTAGGGGAGCAGTGGGTTCAGAATTTGTCTGTTAACTCTGCCTCCCATTGCTCCCATATTCTATGTGTTGATCTCCTAAATAGAAATCAGGCAGCAAGTATGCTGCAGAAAAGTCAATAGTGCATAAGAAAAAGATAAATTACTTGGTTTATTGAGTGAAGGGATTCTGGGGTGAAATCATGGTCCACTGAAATCAATAGGTCTTTTGCCACTGACTGCAATGAGATCAGGATGTCACTCCTGGAATTCATCTCAGAAAATGTGTAAGAATCAGTAACGCACACTGAAAAGTTTTTATTCTGCACATTCTTCCAGGTGCCCCTCAGATATCTACCTCCAAACTTGCAGTAATGTCTTGACTGGTAGTAGACTACCTGATAGACTTCTTATGTAAAAGGCTTCTTTAAAGAACTCATGATGTGAATATTGAAGGCTTATTTCTATTTAATATGCCGTAAGTATATAACTAAAGGGAGTATGAAAACCTGAAATATCCCTTGAAAAAAAAAATCAAAGTTTTCACTTTTCAAAATAAATATTTGAAAACTGCAGTTTATTAAAATGGAGGAATATTATTTTTGATCAATATGGTCTTATTTTTTATCAATCCTGACAAATTATTTAAATTTCAAAATGACAGTATGAAAACAGGCCTGTTGTGATAATCTCATGGGAAAATAAAATGTTTGAGTCATGAAACTGTGATAAATTTTATAGGAAAAGTGGTGAAATTATCACCTTCATAAAGATGTTGTATACAGAAAACAATATTTTGTATCACACATCAAGTGTACTGCATGCCTGAGCATATGTAAATAATCACAAAGGGTTTTGAACATTACTCTGTGTTGTAGAGCCTTGGCTACAGAACTACTGAACACACAATTGAATAGACCAAAGTCAAGGGTTCTGATGCAGATCTAGATCAGAATTTTTGTGTTTTTTTGGACATAAGGAAGTATCTTAACAGCATGTCAGTGTGCTTTCCTGCCACGGAGAGCCATCAAAAATGTAAAAGATGTCAGACTGCTGAGCAGCGCTGATGAACGCATATAGAGATGTGTCAACATCTAGCATACAAGCTAATCACATTTGAAATTACTGATAGAAGGAGGAATTTGATTTATTATTTGGAAAGTGAACCAGAAAATAGAAAGATTCTCAGCCAGAAAAGCTATTGCTAATCTGCCTTCCGACATTTCATTATTTTTGTTATTGCTTTTGTAGGTACACTTAAATCAGGGCACACAAAAAAGTTCTATCGTTCGTTACACGTGTTACGTTTGTGGAATTCTACTACCTAGATGCAAAAATCTCTGAGATGGTACAGTGTTAAAGTGTTAAGCTATATAAGACCTTACACATGTATCTTATATATAAGATATTGATAAAATTAAGCTAAGATTGAGTAGCAAGGTAAATACTTGGCTTTAATCTAGGCCACAGACTTGATGGGACAGATTTTCAAATAAATTAAGTATGTAACTCCATGCACAAAATATGACGTAGAATAAACATCTACTGCTAGCGGGAGCCGGAGCAAGAAGGTAATGGGGGAACTGGGGACTGGGGTGTGATGGGATCAGGCTCAGAGGATTGGGTGTTTTTGGAGGAGTATTTTTACTTCTCACTTGTGTGGTCCCCAACTGATTTTTCTGTGGGTCAGTGGCCTCTAACCCGAAAAGAGTTCCCCACCTCTGCCATAAATAAAGAAAACATTGAGACCTTTTGTGTTGGACATAAATTAATATTTTACTTTACTTAAAGTAGGGTTACCATATTTGAACTTTCAAAAAAGAGGACACTCCTGAGACGGTATGTATCTGTATCAGTATCTACCAACTCATGTTGTATTAACGTGTTATATAATATAGCACATATATAATATATATGTAATGTATATATAATGTATATAATATATAACACATTAATACAACATGAGTTGGTAGATACTGATACAGATACATACCGTCTCAGGAGTGTCCTCTTTTTTGAAAGTTCAAATATGGTAAAACTACTTAAAATGAAGTTTGATAAACTAACATGAGAAAGTTAAAATGCTTAATCTGTTTAATAATTTAAATTAAACCATTCTCCTTAGCTGCAGCACTAGCAAAATGGCTTGGGAGTAATTATGTAATTAACGGTGAGTTTCTATTAGTAATTGGTGGTCTGTGGAAAGGTTTGCATTGAGCCAGGTGGTCCATGGACCAAAAAAGTTTGAGAACCACTGCGTTAGAGGGTGAGTGCTGCCGAGGATGCAGCTCTGAGGGGGGAGGAAAATGAATGGGGGGGTTCCCCTTTTCCAAAAGCTACGTTGGCCCCTGGGCACAGGGGTCTCTGGCAGGAAGGTGAGGGTGCCAGGGACCTGACCCCCATAGGACCCTGCCCTCAGCAGGGCTGGACACCCCAGGGTCACCACCCACCCTACCTCGCCCATTTCCCCTGAAACTCCAGTATCCTGAGCCACCCTGACTCCAGCCCATGCTGGCGATCCAGCATCATGCCCCTCCCCCCCCGCAAAATTGAAGCCAGTGCCAGCTTCCTGTGGGGAAGGGGAGGAGCCCTGAGGCTCCATGCCATATCTGACTTCCAGGAAAGCACATGCATGCTGCTCCTCCCCTCCCCACAGGAAAAGACAGAGTGGAGCGGAGCCCAGGGCAGGAGACTAAGCAGGGAATGCAGTGGAGAGAGCCCCTCCTGGGAAAGCAGCATGGCCTAGAGCAGGAGGGTTAAATCTTGGCACACCTCTTCAGAAAGGTTGCCGACCCCTGATCTACACTATGGGAGACCAATGGGAGCATGTGCTCACAGAATAAGGAGTACAGGACGCCAGTGGGGGCTGCCCTCAGTGTTCGAGTTGCAGGTCTACATTAAACACAAATGCTAGAAGATCGACCTCCAGAGCGTCAATTTTCTCTATAGTGTAGACATACCCTTAGTGAGGTAAACTGCCCTATACCATCTTTGCCTTCCCACTTCTTTCTTTTATATCCTGTGCAATGCATGGCTCAATTGGACCCAAGGATCTGCTCTTTAGTGTGCACTTTTTAATTGTCTAATTACAATTGCATGTGTACACTGGACAATTAGATTTGCAAATGGGTAATTTGTAATCAATGAATTTACCTGTTTGTACTCAGAATCACAGTAACTACACTCACAAATTAGGCATTTAATTGCACGCCCATTTTGCATGCACTATTGCATACCTAAACCATCTCAAACTCTGGCCCAGTGTTTAACTTTATGTAAGTCATATGACCTCACATTGCCTCAGTTCATCCACCTGTAAAATTAAGAAAGGCAGCTCAGTGAAAAAAATTACATGTTGTATTAAGTGTACTCTAGTCTCCCTTTGATCAGTACCATAATGTATAGTACTCACTTATGTCTTTGACGATACGTTCTTTGGGACAAAGATTTATTTTAGCATTGCTACTTCCTACTGTGTCATTTTGCATAGTCCCCTTATCGCACAACATAATATATATTTATGGCACAATGTAAGTAATAATTCTTCATTTGAGTTCAGTTACACTGGTAAGTACATTAGTATAGACATAAACAAATCTGTTCTCTACCTTAAAATATTTTTGTCATATAATTATATCATGCACATCTCCTCACAGATGCATAAAATATATTCTTAGGAAAAACTGCCACATGATGTTGTTGCTTGTATTAAGTTAATGGTATATTTGTGTACTATGTTCCATATTCATGTATGTGAAACATATTTGTATACATAGATAACTGCCAAATATTTCAGTTCGGTTACTGTATAAACAGGTTGATATTAAAATTAAAATTAAATACCTGCTAACTTATCTGAATGTTCTGCAGATTTAAATTATCAACATATATTTCAGGGAGTGTGTTATTACGCTCCTAGGTCTACCATTTAAAAACAGCACACAAGTGTTAACTATGGCCATAACTTCTATCAATACAATTAAATAAAGATTTATTCATTGCTATTGATACCTGTTACCTCACTACAACAAAGTTGCTTTTCTTAATTTTTACATTACCATAATTGGCATTTGTCCAATGGGTGCTAATTTTAGTTCCCACCATTGGGATTTGGCCCCAGAATAAAATCCCAAACCTCCCATTTTCTTGCGTCAGGAATTTGGGTTCTGATGGGGATGCCTCTATCTGGGCTTGATGTTAAAGTCCTATCACTCTGGTCCCAATTCTCTTTACAGAACCTGACTTCTGTCCTTAACTGGTATATAATTCTTGCAGGCAAGCCAAGCCTACAGAATATGCAGGGCAAGATGAAACAAAACTCAAAACCTGATTAAACAAACAAACAAACAAAACCCAACCTTTAAAAAACTTTACAAATCAGCCAAAAGTCCTTCTCAACCCCAAAGTATTATTAATGAAATATACTGCTTTCCAAGCAGGGCTCTCGAAGTGTTTTATGCATAATAATACCCACATAATAATACCCATGTATTATCTTTCATCAAGAGATCTCAAAGCACTTTATAAAGTATCATTATCTCAGTTTTACAGATGGAAAAGCTGAGGGAGCGAGAGGTGAAATTAATTTTCCCAAGGTCACACATGAAACCGACAGCAGAGCTGGGAATGGAACCAGGTTTCTTGAGGTCCCTGTCCAGTGTTACTCATTTGCATAGCTTCCCATATGACTAATGGTCCACTGACGCGAAAGGACTTCAGGAGACTGAACATTTACATTTTTCATAGGTTGCACAACCTGTAGCATAAACATTGATATTATGGTAGAATCCACAACCAACTTGGAGCAGGAAACACTTTTAACCATCCCCACAAGCAGGTATGTTGCTCCTTGCAAAGCACATTTTTACGTTCCCCTCTTACTATTCCAAAGTAGAGAAAGAAGAAATCGGCTTCCTGATGGAATTCAAACCTACCTAGCTCCCTTGCCCTGAAAGGGGATAAAGGGAACAAAGATTCTGAAATGAAGTTGGAATTTTAAAAAAAGGAAATTTAAATAACAAATTCAGTGTGCCAAGGGATATGAAATGAGTTGCAAAACATTAGTATCAGAACATTTTAAGTGAAAAATTTTCTAAATTAAGCAAGTAAAGCAGCTCAGAGCAGCTAAAGCAATATTATACACAAGACATGTAATGTCACTAATAACACTGAAAAGGGAAAATATTATCAAGGGAGACTTAAGCCTGGTGTGCAACAAATTATATCCTAAAACCCCTTCTGGGTGGTTTAATTTTATGTTTTTAAACAATTTGCAGTACTTGCTTTATACCACAAGATTTTTTTTTTTTTTTAAAAAGCTCATAACACTGTTGCAAATGTAGATAATCTAACAGTAACACTTGGGCAGAGATGACCTTGTCTAGTGGTTATTCAATGGCAGGATTGCCCCAAATGTCTAAATCGAAGTTGACCTGACGGATCAAATCCTATGGGCCTTGAATTTACATTTCACAAGCTTAGTACTATGCCTGATTTATGATTTACCTCATGAAACTACCAGACAGTTGTACTTTAATGGCTTTACTTTTCTGAGGATAACTGGAGTTCTGACAATGTCATTTAAAATGCACTTACATCTGAGCTGCTAATAGGCCCATAATGATTCTTGATTATGTTTCAATGAAAGGCAATTGAGTGACAGGTAACTGATTTTGAAGATCAAATAACTTTCTGCCGCCCCTACACAGTTCCCAGCTGCTGCACACATTATACGCCAATACAAATGTAGTTGTAAAATAGACAAATATACTGTAACTACCTTATTAAATGAGACACAACATTGGATATTTAAAAGCATTCCAAAGCCACTTAATGCCATTACTAGAAATTTTACACACAGAAACAAAACTTTCAAACTGTTTCAGTAGAAACCAAAACAAACACCTCTCTACCCATTTCTTTTACGTGTGATCTCAGACATGGTTTGTTGATACTTAGGCAGCACCATTTTGCAAGGTTAAGCAAGACTGCAGCTTGTTTTCACTAAATGTAACTCATGAAGTAAACACAGATTTTTTTTTGTATACAGACATAAGTACCATCAGCCAATGAATCTATACAGATGTTTAAAAATCCTGATACAGAAGGCTGATTAATAAATAAATACATAAATAATAATAAAATAATAATAATAATATACAGCTATGAGGTACACTTTGCTCATTGTTATAAAAACTCGCTGCTTGTTGAAATGTATTTTACACACTAAACTGTAAGTAAATAATGATAAGACATCACAGTCTGTCTGATAATCTTTGACAACAATTCTAACACTGTCATTGTGGCCACTGGAGAAACCTGCACGCACTCAGCCCTGACCCACCGAGCCTTTTATCTGCATGTGTACTCTCCACAGGCCGAGCAAATAAAGGCCAACTGATAATTTACACATGAATCAACTTTCTCTGCAGAGTCGGCACCAGAGACATTTCTTTTCTCTGTTACTGAGAGAAAAGCAGCCAGGTCTGAGCTTGTCTCACCAGAAATCGTACAAGTGAAACAGTGATATGTTGGAAAATGGCAGATCAGCAAAGAGAAGCTGTTCCGAACGCCTGATAAAAATGGCAGCCACAAAGGACTAAATGAATATTTAGCTTGAAACAGGACTGACAGTAACAATGAATCTTTATCCTATTCAAAACAGGTAATGTCCTACAAACTGAAATGGAGATACAATCCTGATAGAAGATTACACAAGATACTTGAGTGGATATTGTTAAAGAATTCAACCTACATTTTAACGATGTGAACATCCCATGATTCTTTCATCTAGTTTCTATTTACACTATATCCAGTTACCTTATGTGACAAAGGATATGCCACATATCTTGCTTATAAAATAGCTGCTATGCAGTGAAACATGGTAGCCAATGATAAAATGTAACTAAAAAATTATTCATGAGAAAAATTAGGCAGAAATGTTACAACACGAAAGCCTCCTGAAAAAGAGAAAACGATATTTTTTTCCAATTGAAATCACATGGTAATGAGCAGGGCTCAACAATTAAGGTAATCTACTTGCAACGGGCGAGTAGATTATAGCCCAGCACGGCGCTGCAGCGCGATCAGCGCATGTGCAGCGTGGTCTGCACATGCGCAGCGTGCTGAACCGCGCGGCTGGCGAGTGGAGCTCGCCGCGGCTCAGCAAGCCCTGGTAATGAGGGCAGATCCTACAATTTCATAACCACAGTTCCTAACTATTTCCTCCCAGGGTAAGAGAGGTTAGGTAAGGGAATATACTGAGTTTGTTAAATAATCAAAGGGCAGAAGCCAGAAGCATTTCTATTTAATAAGCTAGGCAAAACACTACTTTTACAATCCAAAGGCAGATACATACCTGATTTCTACCGTTAGTATAATGTTTTTCTTTGTCAAGAAGATAATTTTCCACATGCTGCAAAATACATGTTGATGATGGCTTGGAAGATTTTCTATGCAGTATCGTAATGGAAGGATGAAGTGAACAGCATGTCACCAGTGCCAAAAAATGGACTGAAATTTCAGAAGTCAGAGACATCTCACACTATGGCTATGTCTAGACTGCAGTCTTCTTTCGGAAGAGATCTGAAAAAACTTCTTCGGAAAGATAGCGTCCAGACTGAATGGATGCTCTCTTGCATGTAAGCTGTGATTGCTATGGACGGAATGGCCACTAGGATACCTGTGCTTTTTTCCTCTTTCCTCTTCTTCCGAAAGAACTCCCTCTTCCCCGTCCATACGTACCTTTTTGCGAAAGAGCTCTTTCACAAAAAGGCTTCTTCCTTGTAGAATGAGGATTACCAATGCTGCAAAACCCCCTCTGTTCTTTCGATTTTCTTGCAGAAGAACGTAATTTCAGTGTGGACATTCATCACGTTTTGTCGGAAAAACAGCTGTTTTCCCAACAAAACTCTGTAGTCTAGACATACCGTATGTCTTTTTCTTACCTCATGTGGACTGATAAGTTGCTCTCTCTATCCTTTCACTTCTTACTTCCTATCCTTTCACATCCTCAGTAGGCCTTTCTGGAGGCAGTGCTTCTTGTCAGTGATCACCATGTGGAACCATTTTCGGAGATAGATATAGATATAGATATATATATTTGCCTGTGTTCTGTTCTCCCCCCTGCCACTGATCCCTGGTAACTCTCATTCCATTAGCTATTGCCCTTTTCTTTATTCCATTGCGTGATATATTCTCTGCACAAAGAAGTGAGATCATGTCTCAGAATTTGGCTCCTAGATTGTAAGAGCTTCAGGGCAGAGATCATGTCTTACTAATTGTTTAAGTGTTTTAATTTAATAACAGCAAAAATATAAAGATTTAAACTTGAGAGAGAAAAATAAACCAAATAGTTTGAATGATTGCAGTTATATGCAAGTTTATAAAAAGAGGTGAGCTTTTGGGATTTAAAATAAAAATCACAAAAACTCAGCCGTTGTTCAAACTCTAACTAAAACAGTTGTAACAAAATTTTCTTTTCCTTACAATTATACCCACTCTGATATATCTGACTCATAGTCCTTAACAAAAATGTTTCCAATAAACATTTTTAATCTCAATTTTTAAATAAAGGAGAACATACTTCTCAAAGCTACAACTGTCTTGTGATTTCAAAACAAAAAATCAATTTTGCTCTTCCAAAAGATTTCTGTTATCTTTGAGAGATGTAGCCATGTATCTTCTGGTATAATGAGGCCTGCTGAATCTAATTGTTCCAATACTTACAATGTGATATATGTAGCGTGAAGAATAACTACACAGGCTGCTCGATACCCTGTTAGATTTAGTAACAATATAAACTTATATCAGATCTCAGTTTACTTGTCTGCTAAATGTTTAAGAGCATTACTTGACTGGATGCTAGTGATTTTTGGACTACGTGATGTTTTGGAGAAGCCAAATGAGTTCTAAGAAATAAATTGATACCTCTAGTGTCATACTGTTACAGTGTCAATTATACTACTGATAAAGATGTTGCAATGAGCTAACACATTACTACAAAGACTTAATCAATTTACAACTTTTACATAATTATTATAAGCAACTCTGCATTGAAAAATGTTTCATTTGCATCTCTAAATTTAAGTAATTAATGGAAGTCCAAAGCTAAGGTAAAAATCAAATGTAAAATACAGTTTCTCCTTGTGAGATATTTGTGCATGGGAAAACAATGCCACAGGTTGGTTTGTATTAACTTAGTCAATGGCATCTAAAAGGTCTTGCCCCAATAGCTTACAATCTTCTTCTATAAAATGAACACCTCAGTGCCTGACTGATTTTTTTTACCTGACACCAAATAATGCCAGCTGCATGCAAAAGTCAGTCTTGTTTCCTGTTTCCTCTTGTCGTCTACAGGCTTGTCTCAGCTTTCTAGTGAAGATGGAAGCAAGTACCTGCCATAGCTATTTCATTTACAAGCCTGGCTCAGTTCCCCCATTGGTTCACTGTCAGAGGGAGGATGCTGCTTGAAGAAAAACATGTCACTGTTTTATAAGGGTCTGCAGACCCAAACTCCTTCCCAGGCCTAAGCTTTTGATTCTTTATGACAGGAGACCAGCTACTGCTGGGAATAAGGAGTGCATTACACCTGTGGACTTCCTTGATGATGCATCACATGAAGGCTTTTTTGTCTGACTCAAGCATTTCTGAGCCTGTGATGCCACTGGGACAATGAGGATATTAAGCCTCTCTCCTGCAAAGCAGAGTGTGCAGAATTGGAACCTTGATGGCCTTGGTCCCCACCATGATTTAGGGGAAATATCTGAACAATTTTAAAATGTCCACAAGGACCTTTTAGGACAGAAACAGAAATGAATTGCAAAGAACAGGATTGTACAACAGGCTGGATTATTGTGGAAGGGAGCTGACAAAGTGTGATCCCATCTAAAGGTTTTGGTGTATCTCAATCTGGAAGACAGGCAAGTAGGGTACACACAGAAAGAAGCTTACCGGGAAAAGTCTGTCTCTTGCCAAATGTGCTAAGGTGCCCATCCTTAGAAAAGGCCAGATGTACTGTTAGCTTACTGGTACCAGGGTGGCCTAGGAATTCCAAGTAACTAATGGTGCCAAAGTGCTGCCTGACAACAAAGCAATACATTTTCACCTAATGTGGTTAATTCAAAGTTATAGTTAAGAGGTGAGGAAGAGAAGCAGTATCTGTAAATTTATGGCTGAAAGCAAGAGGCCAAACTTTTTGCTCCAATCTCGTAAAAGACCCTTAAGTCTTTACTCAACTCTGCATCATAAGGCAAGGTAAACCTATCTCTACAGTACAGTGCTAAGCTGTTTGGTTACTTATTTATAGTGATGACTTAAACCCTCCCAGCTCTTGCAAGAGATCTCCTCTACAGTCATTAGTAGAGGCTCTGAACTTGTCCCACCAAACAAAACAAAGGCTGCCATTCTGTGTCCAATCAGGAAAAGGTTAAATCCTCACTATCTGTCCCAGATAAAATTGTATTTCAATCCTAATCCATTACAAGCAGTCCCATCCACCCCTATCACACCTAAATAATTTTCTGTCCAACCTTTCAACATGTGTTCTTTCTTTGTCTTCTTTTGCTTTATCTAGCTGAAGATAAGCTCTCACCTTTCTTTTTCTTTCTTCTCTAGAAGGAAGACTACATCAAAGAACTCAGGTCCCAGGTGGGAAGCTCAAGCAGGATATAGATCCCACATACTTCTGCTGAATCAACCAGATGCCTCCTCTATGCACGTATTTTGATTGACACTTATTTGGGACTTTCAAATTCAGTTCTGTATTGTTTTCTGAGTTCCTGGGAAAAGTTAATTTTATTAGGATCTTTTGTGGTACAGAAGACAGTTATCTTCATTTTTCAAAAGTGCCTACTTCTATTATAGTAATAGAATAGATTTATTGTCTTGACCATTGTGCTGAAAGACAAAGATCCATGCCTCTTGTAGCTGACATTAAAATCATATTCTGATTTATAGCACCTTAGCTCAAAATCAGTGAAGAACTGAATTAAGCCGTAATTACAAGGGAAGCAGACCATGAACTTTTAGGCACAAGGGTCCCAGATCCCTGAGCTGATGCCGTTATTTAAAGGGGCAGGTGACCGCTCTATTGTGAAAATCAACAGGTGAAATAAACAGAATTATGTTCTCATAAAATCCTATTCAGTCTTTAAACAGGAATAAAATGAACTATTTTTGAAGGTTTTAACACCATTATTTGCATGTAACTAAAAAGATTTTACTTCCTAACATAGATTCTCAATGGATTAGGAAGCCTACTTGGATGATTGCAAAAACTACTTCCTATCCTTTGCCCTATCATTTATCTTCTGCTGAAATAGATTTACCCAATTACCCATCTCAGACCCCAGTAGTTCCCCACAAACCATTCTGTCACTTCTTTGATAAGGCTTGGATCTGATGAGGACTGGTTTAAGTATTTGAGTGCATACACATGTGTGGTTGGAAAAGCCATGGTGTTAAAAAATAACCCTTGCTCTCTAAGAATTGTGACTTTATCATTAAACCAGCCCCAGAAAGTGCCAATGTGCTTCTGAATGCACCCTGAGATCTTTTTAAGCATTGGAAACAAAAATATTTGTGCTGTAAATTCCATGGGCAAGATTCAACCATGTTTCAACTCTTCTAACTTCCTGATTCTTTTTGTGAAAAGAAAGTAAATATTGTTTAGACAAATGGTTTTCTGAGTTGATTTTGCAAATTCTCAAACAAGCTTTCCTCTTTTACAGTAACAAAGGTACTCAAAATAAAAGCAGGGACCTATATTATTTCCATGGGATATCTGCTATTCTTATCTGTGCATGGATTTATTTATCAGCTGCAAAAAGAATACATGATTATTTAGAATTAGTCTATAAATTGGAGGTGGGAGTGAGAGAGATAAACAGGACAGGAACAGAAAGGAATGACAGCACAGAATTGGAGCCATACATTGGACAGACCAATCTGTATATTTCATATCTGAAGAGATTCTAACTTGTAAGGGATACATGCAAGAGACACCTAAGCCTAAGGCTGTTTGGGATGCAGAATGTCTATCACAATATATACACCAAGGATGTGCTAACACTGACAAAGATTTGACTTGATTCCTTGTTTTAATTCTGACTGTAATCGTACTTCTTCAGTCACCTCTCCCAATCTGCTTTTCCAGATCAGTTGAGCTGGAGGGCAGTGACAATTTTCTCCAAAGCTGACACATACGGCTATTGTGAATTGGATAGTACACAGTGTTTTGTCCATATTTTAGTTATCACCACCTGCTCAGAAACCTATGGGTCATTTCTACAACATACAAAGCCTCTCCCCCAGTCTGGTAAATGACTGTCCTGAGTCCTTTCTCAAATATGTCTCCAACATGACAACACTACTTTAATTTATAAGAAGTAGTGAAGCTGAAAATAAACACCATGGTCAACTGTAATTGGCAGCTGTCCTAGGGAGAGAGCGTAAATACAGAAATGGTGGATGACTCATCAGTAGCACCAAATGCCATGAAACCGTTGTCAAAAAGGAGGTATATTTTCTGATGGAAGGGCCAAAAAAGTCATACTGGATAAATAGTTTAAAACACTTCAGGTAGGAGATATTACTTTCCTTAATAAGAATACAGCTAGTTAATGAACTTGTGTAAGGTCAGATACTTCAAAATTAATTTAGAAGTTGTTAAATAAAAACATAATTTAACCAGCTCAGAAATGTACATTTCTATTATTCAAATTTCTAAAATGTGACATGATTGTTTTGTTAATGTGTGCATTATCAAGGACAAACATGAATTCAAAAGTAATTAATCTATAAAATGTTTAAAAATCTATTTCATTTAACAGTTTGTAAAACTTCTGTCTCTTACACACACACACACACACACCTGGTCCTCTTAAACCTGCCAGACACATAAATTATGCAAGCTGAAAACAATTAGTCATTAATAGATATCACAAAGTAGAAGAATATGGATTTACACTTTAGCATCTAATATTGTTTTAAGGCAGATTAAGATAATTTAGGGAAAAAGCTTCTAGAGCACAGTTCAAGTGCAAAATACTTTCAATTAATTTGATTTAGATGTTAGTTGAAAATGTCTCATTGGAACTAGGACGTTTTGTCTGTTGGCAAGACTCCGAAGAATGGTAGCATTTCTGTCCTGTATTAAGTTGCATATCAGGCTTCAGATATGATTGCATATATACCTTCCATACTTCTATTGTTCCTCACTAAAATTTCTTTTAATTTATTAAACACAATCTATATTGCAAAAGCAATTAGAAGAATTAAAATAGAACCATTTATATGGCTGTTTAAGCAGCATTACTCATTTGACACTGATGGTTCTGTTTTGGGATACAGAATATAAAGCCATTTCCTCAAGATATTTTGTGTTCAGCATAAAATATTAAAAATATCTCATTTCCATGAGATCTGGTGGGAGTTCATGACAGCTGTGTTGTTTCTTTTTTTCCAAATTTTACAGCATTATTGTGTCCAATTAGTTTTGATGATTTACCCATGACAGCATGAACTTCTTGAGAGGAAAGAAAAAGTAGATCACCATCTTAGGAGCAAACAATACACTGGGCTAAGATAGTGGGGAGAGGAGGGAAAGAGAGGAGAGGGAGGCACTGATTTTAACTGTTTTACAAAAAATGCCCACACGTAGCCCAGAGAGCTTTCACTTATTTATACCCCACCATAAGCTCCATCGTTTTGCCTTTAGCACTACAAAACAGACAGCCTTGGTACAAAGTGTTCTCCAGGTGTTAGCTTAGCAGTTGTGTCACTATTTCTTATTTATACCCTCTGTCTAGTAATAGAAGACAAATTACTATAAATGAGGTAGATTCGATTAAACAAGTCTTCTAAAGACAAAAGGGTGCACAGCTGAGTGTCATTACCTTTTGTGTCCCTTCTCCAAGCTAAACACCCAGATTATAAAACATTTAAATGAAAATCTGATCTGATCTATGGAAGTCTTCATATCAGAACTTTCAATTTCATTTCTCTTTGTGATGATTTCCTCCTCTTTGGTAATGGGCCCAGAGTAGTTTAATGTAAAAACATACTTGGTCTAATGTCTTAGCTGGTTCCTTAGAACATATTGATAGTATTAAAGTCTGCTAATAGCAAGAGTAGTAATGATGTGCTAAGGAATTTACTAGGCAACATTTTAACCATGTAGCTACAAGAAAAATAAAGGTGATAAATGAATACGATAGCAAATGAATACTAACTCATTTGTCTTAAGTATAAGTAAGATTTAAAAGTTAAGATTTGTAAAGTTTCAATTAAAACATTTACGCTATTTATTTCACCTGATTGTAGCCCCATATGGCAAGGTCAGCCCTTTCAGTGAACAAACAGCTCAGTCGCCTCCAGTGTAGCTGTTATCTTCCTCAACAAGGGGAGACATTTGGCACAGCCTAAAGCTGGGGCATGAACCCTGGCTAAGCTTAAGACATTTATCTGACAGCATCAGCTGACACTCCACAAACACATTTGCTCTCCATGACCCCAGAGCATTCGTGATTAATCAAAAATGTATCTTGGATCTTGAGAACAAGCTACAAGCAGGCACATATACACAAAAAAAGAATATGCTCTAGATCTTGCTTATCGACTCAAGAGGTATATTGAATTTAGAAATAGCAAATAGAATAAAATGATCAATATGTTCTCACTTGTCCATGGAAGAGCAAACTTTACCCCTCGAGCAACAAACATTGATCATGTAAATGTTTTAGAACCACTTTTGAGTAAAGAAAGCAAAACCATCATTTTTAAAAAAAATTTTGAGGGGAGGGGAATGAAAGGGAAGAATCACAGAGGTGTGTATGCTATAATTTAGTTGGAAAGTGTGTAAACAACATTTAAAGATATGAAGTACACAGCACGCAACTCTACTGCAGTCTTTTTTCCACTATTCTGTACTGCTAAAACCCAATTTTGGTAGCATGTTGCCAAGTGATCTTAATAAAACATTATGAAGGAGACTTTAAAACTTAATGAAGGCACATAATCTGCTTCAGAGAAAACTCCCTGCCTTAATTTAAATGAGACACAGTTATAACATATCCCCCATGCACTGTTTACAATTTATAATTTATGTCTTTCAGTTCAAAAACGCTACTTTCTGCAGTCATCTGCTAAATGATATGATTAGCATTTGAATACTGTAATATTCTACTTCTAAACAGTCAGAGTAGTATGAGGCAGTGAATTTCTATTTTAATACTTTTATGCCACTTTCTAATAAGAATACTATACTCTAATTAGGTATGCAGGAAGAAATTACATGCCCCACCCAAGTTAATTTGAAGATGGTTATATCTTTATAACAACTCCCCACAATTGCACTTATTAAATCACATTCTTTCCTGATTACCTACTGCTTAGGTTACAAGTCTTTTGTGCTCATACAGCACTATCATTCTACCAGAGAAAAACTACTGTACATGTTCTAGTCCCTGTTGGCACGACAAACAAACTTTCATAGCATGTGCTCTCTCTATAAAGTGGTGGTACTAATTAGAAGATATAAACTCATGCTGAGGCATGATATGAATTGGCTTTATGCATCTACTAAGCTCACAGCAGTATTAGATTTATGCTGTTGATGGCTTGAACTAATATTCAACTAAAAATTTACACATTTTTAAATCTGCAGAAAAATGAAACAAAAATGATTGTATTAATACAAATCAGCAGACCTCACTAATCCATACTCCATTAATCTGTACACTTTATAAATAACACAAATAGGCAGTTTCCTCACTTTTCAATGAAGATTTAGTAGCAGAATACGTTTGTGAAATCTTATGTTAATATTATTTAGTACTTATATATCACTTTTCCATGGGCAGGTCTCAAAAGGCAGAACAAAAGGGATGGCGGGGGAGGAGGGGGATTAAATGTGGAAACCTAGGCACAAAGAGATGCATAACTTGCCCAGTGTTTGACTGACAGAGCCAGTCAATAGCCATAGTCCAGCTCTCTATACTATGCCCTAGTTACTGGACCAGACAGCAGTATATCACAGCCTACTTATTAGCACATCATGGAGCATTGTAATCAATAATTAAAACTAGTTGCTACAAATAAAGCAACAAAGTACATCTAGTCATGAATTTTTGTTCATTTATGTATGTACTTTTTGACAAAATTCAGTCGTTTATAATGGGTTTCTTTGTGAGAATGAACTAGTGAGGTTCCAGTGAACCCCAATTTCAGTCTCCCATATGTTTACCTTAGTGAAACTCTTAAAATGTGAATTGTTAGCACTAGACATCACAGCTGTATGTTTTGACATCCATGGTGAAAATGAGCAGAAAATCTAACTGTTCCATATCAAGAAGTATTTTTACTAGTGCTAATGTGCCTTAAATACCTTGTTCCACAGATGAGTGGCCTGGCACCTGCTGCATGAGAAATAGCCAATTACTGTTCAGTGTCTCTAATTTTCTGATTCAATTAGCATGCTTCAGAGCTTTCCAGTTTAATTGCAAACTACTTCACAGTTAGCTCTCTGATTAATCATTGCCCATCTGCAAGCCATCGCAAAACTTAGTGGAACAAATTTGTGTACTTTGGAATGCTGGGAGCTTAGCAAATCAAACTTGTTTTGGTATATAAAGCTTTAATTTTGTTTGCCCTTTTCAGCTGCACTTGTAAGAAGCTCTGTACTGATTAAACAGGAAGTCCGGACAATAATATGCTACATTATGCATATAATTACTGTAAATACAGCCGAGACTGTAGAAACATCATTTAAGGTTAGGCTCTAACGTGTATGGAGTAGGGGGTCAAGAAAACACATTTGGAATCAATTTCTTCCCATTACAACAGAAAGCAAGTATCATAAAAATAAACATGTGATGTAATTCTAACACCTGTATCCCTGCTGGCATTTTTGAATTATTATGTTCTTACATAATCACAATAAATATTTCTTATTTCTTTTAGTTATCAGTAATTAACTTTAAAAAAGTTTACAGAAGGTACTCAAGAAGTGTTACTCTAGTGCAGTGGTTCCCAAACTTTTTGGCATCACGCCTCCCTTTTTGATTTTTGAAAAACCCTCACGCCCCCCCTGGAATTTCCAAAAAAAGGAACTGAGCGGGGCAGCAAAACTTGATGGGGGAGGAGGCTGGGTCGTCTCGTGCCCCCCCTGGAATTTCTTCACTCCCCACCAGGGGGGCACGCCCCCAGTTTGGGAACCTATGCTCTAGTGATTCATTTTTTCCCCATGTATTTTCAGCTTAAAGAGAGGAATATTCAGGTAATATTAGAAAATAATTATTTTTGTTGTTGTTGTAGCTGATTTTTCTTTTTGCATATTGCTACTACAACACAAAGTGACCCCATATAATTTCACTATTTTAGAACCATATTATTTATAAGGCTAAGTTTCAAATATATGTGCATAAATTGCATGTACAAAGTAGCTAGGCCACTACTACATGATATAATGGGAAACTGGAAATTATATATAGAATTACCTATTTTGCACTCACATGCACTTTTTGAAAATGTAGCCCTATAGATCTCAATTCAGCAAAGTTCTTAAGCACACGCTTATCTTTATTTAAATGCATGAGTCATCATTCCTGAAAGGTGCTCAGGACCCTCAACTTATATTCACTCCAATGGGAGATAAAGAGTGCAGGCAGCAACTCATAGGATTGAGCTGTAGGTGATATACTGAATCACAGCTATGCTGTAAATTCCATTTTCCGAAAACCTTTTCCTGTAAAATCATATAAGTATTTTTCTGCATTTTAGTAAGAGAATTTTTAAAAGATTCTTCTTTTAAATAAACAAAAGACCCCACCCTGCTAAATTCTTATACAATAATTAAAATCTTACCAAACCAATGCAGTGTGGACCCCAATTTTAGAGGCTATATTAGGGTTTTATAATGAGTGGAAACAATATCACTGGAAATAATTATCTCCTGCAACTTTACACCAAGACAATCATATTATCTTATGCTAATGCTGAAGAAGCCAATATATTACTACAGGTTGAACCTCTTTAGTCCAGCACTCTCTGGTCCAGCAACATCCGAGGTCCAGCATGGTTTTAGTTAGCCGGGTATCCGCTTATCATGGGTGTGGCCAAGTTTCCCACAGTCCCATCAAGTTTGATTACAGCCACCAGTCCTGGCTCTCAGTCTACTGTGCTGTTATTTAGCTCTCCTTCACTCCTAAATGTCTTCTAAGAATCCAGTAAGCAGTAGTGTTGGTAATGCTTCTAAACAATATTGACCACCCATGGCAAATTCTCTGGTTCAGCACTGGTCAGGTCCCGAGGGTGCTGGACTAGAGAGGTTCAACCTGTACTGAATAGAAGACGGAATGTAGCATTTCAACAAGGTCCTGAGATATTGAAATTTACAGTGGAGAGTTTTTTCAGTATAGTCATTTTCACGGGTTTTTAAGGTTTCATCAAAGCCACGTACAGTTAGATTCATGGTAACTAAGGGCCCATACACTCAGGCAACTACGTTTATAGGTGGAGCTTCAGGGGTTAGTCTGTTACAGAAAAAAACAACAAATGGTCTGGTAGCACTTTATAGACTAACAAAACATGTAGATGGTATCACGAGCTTTCGTGGGCACAGCCCACTTCTCCCACAAAAGCTCATGATGCCATCTCATGTGTGGCACATGCAAAAATATGATGTTGTGTTGTGGTTTAAAGATTTTATTGGCACTATCTTAGAATAACCTGAATAGCTCACCCATGATTTCTTCCCTCGTAAGTAATACAGACATTACAAACTCATGGCAACCCCCTTCCACACTAAACAACAAAACTTGATGTCATCACATATGATTAATCCATTTGAGCATACAGAATGTGAGAGGGAGTATATTTGCAGAGTAAAGGTTTTCTCTTTTATATAAAAATTGGATTATATATTTAAGATATGTACATTGGATTCATGCTGAGGTACATGATTTACTCTGTGGGAAACAGAAATGAACAGAAGTGAATTTTGCTGGTCTTTCAAGAGTCCTAAATGTTAGAAGATATTTTTATCCTGAAGTCAATGTAGCTTCTATTATCTGTTCTGCTGAAACATAATCATGTTTAGCTCATCTGCTATGTACAGCTCCCAAATTAATGGTGGGGACATTCAGAAAATGATGGCTATTATACCATGCACCCAAACTGTGATTTTATGTAGTGTCTCAAACTGAAGTGCATATCATCTAAATCTTTACAACACTGCTTAAAAATTTTAGCCACATGATGCCCATTAAAATCAAGGCAAGACAGGTAGCTAAAACCCTGTAATACTCTTTGATATATACTCCATATATTGGTTATAGTCTCAACTCAGTGTGCGGGAATTTGTGTTTAGAATTTTGTGGCCATGCTATACTATCACTCCAGGAAACATGACTGTATTATTCCCATCACTTTCACTGACAACTTTTCATGTCTAAATCTAATTCACAATTGCCTTCCCTGGATGAGATATTCATTCCCTCTCTGGCCCTTTCACATTGGGTAAAGTAGCCAAAGCAGCATAAAAGGGTTCCAAAAGCCTTGGATCCAGCCACTGGAAAATACTCCTGGCATAGAAACTAAAGGCTGCCAGCTGCAGGGATCAGCTCACAAGCTCTGGCATGGGGACAGGGAGGGTGATTAGGGGATTTTGGGCAGCCACACAGGCTGCCATAACTTAGGCTTAGGAGCTGTCTTCTAAATTGTCAAGGGCTACTCTGGTCTCAGAAGCCATCCAGAATCAGAAGATCCAAAGTCTTAACTCCACTATCCCAGGTTGCAAATTCTGTTCTGAGATTCTCAGGCAGGGCAAACTACAGCTTATAGGCCACATCTGGTCAATCAGCCATTTTTATCTGGCCTTTGAGCTCCCTTGAAGAGTAGGGTAGGGATTCCATGGATTCTGTGTGGCTCCCAGAAGCAGCAGCATGTTCCCCTTCCAGCTCCTATGCATTGGGGCAGCATGAAGGCTCTGGTTCCCAAGGTTCATTGGCTGGGAACTGTGGCCAATGGGAGATGCAGCAGCCCCTTTTGACCATGGGGCAGCACACTGAGCCACCTGGTTGCACTGCCATGTAGGAGCCACATGAGGGCATGCTGCAGTCCCTGTGAATTGCTTGAGGTAAGTGCAGGCCACACTGAACCCCGGCTCCATGCTCCCTGCCCCAGACCTGATCTATCTACTGCCCTCTGAACCGCTCAATCCCAGCCCTGAGTACCCTCTTGTACCCCAAACCCATCATTCACAGCACTCTGGTTCAGCACTGGTCAGGTCCCGAGGGTGCTGGACTAGAGAGGTTCAACCTGTACTGAATAGAAGACGGAATGTAGCATTTCAACAAGGTCCTGAGATATTGAAATTTACAGTGGAGAGTTTTTTCAGTATAGTCATTTTCACGGGTTTTTAAGGTTTCATCAAAGCCACGTACAGTTAGATTCATGGTAACTAAGGGCCCATACACTCAGGCAACTACGTTTATAGGTGGAGCTTCAGGGGTTAGTCTGTTACAGAAAAAAACAACAAATGGTCTGGTAGCACTTTATAGACTAACAAAACATGTAGATGGTATCCACGAGCTTTCGTGGGCACAGCCCACTTCTCCCACAAAGCTCATGATGCCATCTCATGTCTTTGTCACAAAAATATGATGTTGTGTTGTGGTTTAAAGATTTTATTGGCACTATCTTAGAATAACCTGAATAGCTCACCCATGATTTCTTCCCTCGTAAGTAATACAGACATTACAAACTCATGGCAACCCCCTTCCACACTAAACAACAAAACTTGATGTCATCACATATGATTAATCCATTTGAGCATACAGAATGTGAGAGGGAGTATATTTGCAGAGTAAAGGTTTTCTCTTTTATATAAAAATTGGATTATATATTTAAGATATGTACATTGGATTCATGCTGAGGTACATGATTTACTCTGTGGGAAACAGAAATGAACAGAAGTGAATTTTGCTGGTCTTTCAAGAGTCCTAAATGTTAGAAGATATTTTTATCCTGAAGTCAATGTAGCTTCTATTATCTGTTCTGCTGAAACATAATCATGTTTAGCTCATCTGCTATGTACAGCTCCCAAATTAATGGTGGGGACATTCAGAAAATGATGGCTATTATACCATGCACCCAAACTGTGATTTTATGTAGTGTCTCAAACTGAAGTGCATATCATCTAAATCTTTACAACACTGCTTAAAAATTTTAGCCACATGATGCCCATTAAAATCAAGGCAAGACAGGTAGCTAAAACCCTGTAATACTCTTTGATATATACTCCATATATGGTTATAGTCTCAACTCAGTGTGCGGGAATTTGTGTTTAGAATTTTGTGGCCATGCTATACTATCACTCCAGGAAACATGACTGTATTATTCCCATCACTTTCACTGACAACTTTTCATGTCTAAATCTAATTCACAATTGCCTTCCCTGGATGAGATATTCATTCCCTCTCTGGCCCTTTCACATTGGGTAAAGTAGCCAAAGCAGCATAAAGGGTTCCAAAGCCTTGGATCCAGCCACTGGAAAATACTCCTGGCATAGAAACTAAAGGCTGCCAGCTGCAGGGATCAGCTCACAAGCTCTGGCATGGGGACAGGGAGGGTGATTAGGGATTTTGGGCAGCCACACAGGCTGCCATAACCAAACTTAGGAGCTGTCTTCTAAATTGTCAAGGGCTACTCTGGTCTCAGAAGCCATCCAGAATCAGAAGATCCAAAGTCTTAACTCCACTATCCCAGGTTGCAAATTCTGTTCTGAGATTCTCAGGCAGGGCAAACTACAGCTTATAGGCCACATCTGGTCAATCAGCCATTTTTATCTGGCCTTTGAGCTCCCTTGAAGAGTAGGGTAGGGATTCCATGGATTCTGTGTGGCTCCCAGAAGCAGCAGCATGTTCCCCTTCCAGCTCCTATGCATTGGGGCAGCATGAAGGCTCTGGTTCCCAAGGTTCATTGGCTGGGAACTGTGGCCAATGGGAGATGCAGGGGCAGCCCCTTTTGACCATGGGGCAGCACACTGAGCCACCTGGTTGCACTGCCATGTAGGAGCCACATGAGGGCATGCTGCAGTCCCTGTGAATTGCTTGAGGTAAGTGCAGGCCACACTGAACCCCGGCCCGCTCCCATGCCCCAACTCCCTGCCCCAGACCTGATCTATCTACTGCCCTCTGAACCGCTCAATCCCAGCCCTGAGTACCCTCTTGTACCCCAAACCCATCATTCACAGCACCTGCCACACCCCAGGCCCTCACGCCCCAGCTGAAGCCTCACCACATTCCAACCCCCTGCACCAAACCAGAGCCCCCTCCTGTCCTTTGAACCACTTGGTTCCAGTCTGGAGCCCCCGCCTGCAACAAACTCATTTTTGGCTCCACCCGAGAGCCCAAACCCCTGCCTGAACCCCAATCCAATTTTGTGAGCATTCATGGCCTGCCATACAATTTCCATATGCTGATGTGTCCTTCAGCTCAAAAAGTTTGCCAATGCTTGTTATAAGGCCTTGTATTCAAGGGAGAATTTTCCCTTCATAGCTATAGTGAGAACTATTTTGCTATCAGTATTCCAGTATAGTTTTAATATTCTGGTATAACTCTTCAATGTGGACATCATTTCAGAACGAAACCAATTGTGTTCTAGAACAGTCACTTTCCTTTAGACGTGGAGTAATTATTCTGGAATACAATCACTTTTATTCTGGAACATTATTTCTATAAGGGCTTATTGACACTACAGAGAAGATAGAAGCTGCTGCAGTCGATCTTCTGGGGTTTGAATTAGCAGGTCTAGTGAAGACACGCTAATTCGAACTGAGAGGGTGTTCCCATCAGCACCAGTAGTCCTGTTCCTCATGAGGAGTAAGAGAAGTAGATGGGAGCATGTGCTCCCATCGACTTTCCCTGTGTGCATGATTCCAAAACACAATTTAAAATACTTTGACTCTAGCTATGTAATTAATGTAGTTGTGTATCTTAAGTCAACTTTCCCTTTCAGTATAGAACCAGGCCTTAGGGAATAATTATGGTGGGAAATGATTCCACATGGACAAAGCCCAAAAGACACAGCATGTAATCTTATCCTGTCATTACCAAACTTGTCTATGGGCTTGCAACACCACTTCTTTCAATATCTTAATCCTATTTACTAACTGTTTCCTTCAGCCAGAACTTCTTCCCACTTCTTTCACTTTATTTTCCATTTGTGATGATTTGTTACCATCAAGAAATGCTCTTTTCTTTTTTGTGTTGTACACACTCAAACTCAAAACATCAACATTTTTGTTTGAATTCAGATTGTTTTGCTTTGATGAGAAAAATCCTATTTCCTCTTAATTTTAAACATTTCTTACTTTTTTATTCAAAAATTGTGAGGGAAGTTAAAAATCTGAGGCAACGTGTGTGTGTGAAAACCTGGTCTTGCTTTCCCCCCTTTCTTTAATTAGACAAAAGTTTAAAAAGTTACAAGAGAAAATGAAGGGGAAATTTTTAAAAAATCTCTTTTCCATATTACTAGTAGTGTTAACATTTTATCATAATTTTGAAATGAATCATTTATTGAAAATAAAAAGATGTTTTCCAATAAAAAAAATTTTTGAAAATTTTTTTGCAAAAAAATTCCACATTTGATGAAATCCCTTCCCCCTTTAACGAAAAGCTTTTCATGTAAAAATCATTACTAGCTCTATCAGCATTTAAGGAAGATAATTAAAATACAAGAAATTCAGAAGACAACAAACTTGCTTCTAATGAAAACTGCAGCTTCCTTCTGTAGCCCAATTCCAGCACTTGGTAACACTTTGAAACAGCCTGACTGCTTTTCAGCTAAATTTGACTGTGGGAAACAGGAGAAAGAGGCATATTTTAGTCCTCTTTATCATGCACCTATAAATCCTCCAGCATTAGAAAGTCTGGGAATACACAGTTAAGGGACTCCAGCTACTTCGCCATGACCAGGTGGAAAGTAACCTTCCACTGGTATGCCAATCAATCTCAATTCCCATCAGCCTCTGCCAGGGACACATAATCGTCCCACTACAGGCACTATCATGACTATCAACAGCAATGTTCCCTCCAACACACTGGCTGCTCCGCAGAATTCCCAAAGGGAAAGTGTAACTTTAAAAAATGCAAAATTAGGCCAAATCCTGAAATTTAAAATGCACGGGGACTTTCTGTCCTGCAAAAAATTAGGGCACTTCTACAATAGGCAGAAGATCAATACTGCTGCGGTCGATCTTCTGGGGTTCGATTTAGCAGGTGTAGTATAGATCCACTAGATCGAACCCAAAGGATGCCCCCATCAGTGCTAGTACTCCTGCTCCTCATGAGAAGTAAGGGAAGTTGACAGGAACATTTGCTCCCATTGCCCTCCCGCTGTGTAGACAGCATGAAAACGCGATGTAAGATACTTATGAGTTACTTCTTATTTCGACTTTCCAATGTAGTGTAGACCAGGCCTTAGTGAAGTCAACAGACTCCACTCACATGCCACAGACTGCATTGTAAATTGCTGAAACTTACTTATTTTTATTGCAACCCAGTTTGAACTGCCACTGCAAATGAAGGGTTGCATCTGTGCTAAATAAATGTCTTGAGTAAATTTGGGAGATATAAATTATGCAAAAATAAAAAGACTAAAAAAATTAATAAATAGATGACCTCCAACATACCATGGATGCCATTCACAAATATATTGAGAAAATCTAAACCTTGTTGTTTATTCTTCCCCAAAGTCCTCATTCCTCTGAGTCCCTATAAACACGTGGCAATCTTCCTGTTAACAGCCATAGCTGGCTAAATGGGGAAACAAATCTGAGAAGCCATGGTCCACACAATTTATGCAAAGTTCTGTATACAGTGAAGGATTTGTTACCTGGAATGATGGAGGATGTTGGTTAGTCAAAAATTCCTGTTAATTTAAAGTTATACTTATCAATGGAACACCGTGTACTTTTGCATCAAAACATTCCTATTCTTGCCCCTTTTCAAGACCAACAATTGTACAGGTATCTATCTATTTTCTGCATCTATTTTCTCTTTTCATGTCAACACAACTTTCTTATGCTATTCTCCTTTGCTTTTTACTGTTATTTTGTATGCCATAATGGTAGGATGGTGTTAATATTTTAAGATAAACATAGGACAAGACATCAAGGAAGACACTAATTGATCACAAAGGCAGATACAAACAGAAAGAACAGCTTAGGCCCAAGGCCCATGGCTTTCTTAGTTAACGTGAGAGTAGTCTGATTGCCTTCAGAAATTCTTGGGTCCCAAACAGCTTCAGCACAGATAATTGGCTTTGGCATCAGTTTAAAAATGCCGGTTTCTAAAGCTTTTTGGTTGGTAAATTGCTGGTTAACACAGGTTTTACTGTATAACATATTCTATGCATGCACTCTAGTTTTACGCACAGTGATTGTGATGTATTCTATTCTCATCTTCTATTGATGTAAAAATGCCATATTCCTTGTTAAGTAAAACGGAAAACAATTTTTTTTTAAATAAAATCTGAAAACAACCAGTTAGGAAATTGGAATCACATAATCTATACACCATCCATCTTCCTACTAATATCTTTAGCAATAAGCTATCAATTTATTTAGTATAAATTTGATAAATATTTATATTTATTCATATTCATGTAAAATAACTTCTACTGGATAACTTGCCCATTTCAGCCCCTGCTTTTAGGGGGCTCTTCAGCTATTGGTCCTAAGGTTGGAACTAAGCAAGGGGAAATAACAGAACTTCTCAGTGGTGGGCCCCAAGTTTTGGATTTGACTCCCACTGGGAATCTGTTAGAATCAGAGCACTTTTATTTCAGAAAGCAAAAAGTATCTCTTTGCTTAGATGTTTCTGTAAACATTAACAATGGGTCTGAGTTTGTAATTCCTGGGCTTTGGTGAATTTATGTAAATCAATTCAGTCATTTATGGGGGAAATGGACTTAGGAAATGTTTATGTTTTATTTTGACATGACACTGATACCACAATGAAGCATGATGTAGAATATACGTGCAACATCAAGATAACAGGGTTTTTATGGTGGGATGAATCACATTAGAACATAAATGATAGGAGAAACTATAGTACTATGTTAGATAAGCATCTTAGGGTCAATATTTATGGTTGCATTTGTGGTCTGTCCATAGAATGGATTAAATAGGACAGGTGAGCAAAACCATTTGGTCAGGATGACAGATATGGTAGAGTGGCTTTGAAGGGCATATTAAAGAGCATAGAGGTTTGGAAGATTTGCTATTGTGATGGGGTCAAGGCCAGATGGCTAGAAGAAAGTAACAGAAAGCAGGTATATTAGCCCCAGATTAAATAAATCCGTTTCCCTGGTAATGAAACAAGGTCTATCCAAAGTTAATTAAGACACCTGGAATCAATCAAGAACTTGCATTAATCAGTGGAGACAGGGCAATTAAAACACCTGGAGGCAATCAAGAAACTGTTAGAACCAGCTGAGAAAGCTGTTAATTAAGACACCTGGAAGCAATCTAGAACCTGCTAGAACCAGTTGAGACTGTTAGATTTGATTGGGACTCCTGCAGGTAATCAAGGACCAGCTGTAACTGGTTAAAAACCTCTTTAGTGGCACATACCAGGAGTGGTGGGAGGACAATGTATTGCAGGAGATGCTGTCAGGTACCAGGAGGGAACCCTGCAGATACAAAGGGGAGAAGGCTGCCAGAGAAACAGCCCCTTTGGGCCCCAGAAGTCAAAAGGAGCTAAACCTCTCCTAGAGGGGAGAGACTGAGTTAAGAAATCTAGTCTTGTTGCCTCCATGTGCAGAGAGGCCATTACAGACTAAGAAATTTTTCTCCTCCCTTTCCTGCCCCTGCTATGCCAATGAAGACTGTGGCTAAAACTGACTAAAGCTTGCCCCAGAAGCAAACAGGTTAGGCTGAGAGCTATAGTAAGCCACTGAGGTGAGCAATTAGACTGGGAGTTGCTGTTTTCCCCAAAAGGGAAGAGAGAGAACTCAGCCTACCACTACCCAGAAGCACAGGACTTACTGTGTGAAATTAGGAGCTGTGTCACACTATATAGAAAGCTACTTCAGAATATAAGATAGGATATCCTAAGTTACAGTTCTAGTTGTGGTTCTTATTTGCTGTGTGGATTCAGGGCATGTCTTCACAGTAGGGTAATGTTCCCTCAAGGGAAGTGGTTTCTAAAGTGTACTAACATGTACATTAATTGGTCTGTGTAGGCCCTACTGATGTGCATTACAGGTTCTGTAATGTGCTTTAACATAGTGTTGTTTGAAACAGTATTATATTAAAACACACCAGGGAACCTTTACTATACACCAACACTATCTACGCAGACCAAATGGCGAGTAAAACATTAGTGCATGTTAGCAATCATATTCCCTTAGTGTGCATTAGCCCACTGAGCAGACAAGTCCTATTTGGGATAGAGTGGTATTGCTAAATAAATGATCATTAATAAAACCCTTGAATCCAAACCAAAGACTAAACAAACAAGAGAAACATAATTTGGTGTCATAGTCATACCTTGGAACTATCTTAATGAGACCTTGTGTCCTATTTTCTTATGTTCTTTCCACATGCCTGAGAACCAACCAGACATTTTTATCTCCACATAGAAGAAAAACAATAGGATCCATCTGACGTTTGTCCCACAGCAGAATAATATTGTACATGCTTGTTTGTTTATCGCAATAATATCACTATAATACTGTGCTATAATTTTATTCTTTGTAATACCCCTACTGTTTCTTTTTCAAAGTTACTTTAAAATTTTACATTAACAGTTATATTAACATAAATTCAGTACTTTTATTTCAAAATTAATTATTGCTATCTACCTTTCAGTAGATATTTATTAGCAAGACAAGTATGTAGATGTTTATGAGTATCCTGCTGCCTTGAGAGACTGTTATTCTAACATGCCAAGTATGTTAGTTCACCACAATTTGCATTGTTATAATAGGTTATTGACTGATTTTAGGTTTAAGGGACTAAGGTAGTATTCAGTAATGACTCTCAGCTACAAGTTTATTGCAAGTGCCCAAGGTTCATTCACCCCAAGCAATTTAGTCAATAACCAATTTTTATACTTCTATCTCCCTCAAAATTCCAAACCAATAATCCCTGGCTTTTTTTTTAATTATTTCAGTATCAGACTAACATTTCCCATGGAAATCAATATGGGTGCGATCCATTAGCCAAAAATCTGCAGCACTGCAATGCAAACATATTAAAAATATTGATCTTGCAGGCTACTGATGTTTTGATTGACTTTAATGTTTGTAAGCAGCAATAACAGAATTTCAATGACTGAAACAAACTTTTGATTAAAATTATAGATTTTTTTAAAAAATTTGCCATTTTACTGTTCTAAAGGATATCCCATTGCTTACTTGTCTGTCATAAATGAGCACAGTAGTAAACACTTATTCAATCCCTTATTTGTAAATATTTTCAGTCAGCCATAACTTGCACATTTTAAAATGTATTTTGAACATTTCTGACATTTCAATCCCACATCACATGATGTCTAAAGTCAATATACATAGGAGTTTGACAAGAGTTTGTGTCCCCTCTTTTTTTCTTGCTTCTTCTGCTCCCCTAGACTCTAGAGCTACTAACAGTGTTTAATATTTTTTTAAAAGTGCCCAAGAAATGTTAATTGATGTTTTCACAGCAGTTGTACATGTTTTTGCTAAAGGCATCTTTCCATTTTGGTTCTTCCTTCCTATGCATGTTCTCTAACAAACGAAAATGTCAGGTCCAGCTTACTAAATATGTGCTAATTGGATCTCACTGGGTCTGGGCAGATCTGGATGTCTGTTCTTAGCTCTAGGTCAAGATGAGGAACCTTTTTGAGTCAGGGGCTGCTGACAGACAGAAAAACCAGTCTGGGGCCACACACAAGTGGGAAGAAAAGAAAAAAAACCCAAACCCTCATTGATGTGGCCTCTGACTGAGAAGGAGAAAGACACTCCACACATTCCCCTAGAGGAGCCTAGGCTAGTAGATCTTGTGTGCTCCAGCCCCCTAGGGGCTGGAGCAAAAGTGCAGGCTCCCCAACTCTGGGGAGGTCCTTGAGCCTCGGGGGCTAGATCCAGGCAAGCAGGGGCCTGCTTCTGGCCCTGGGCCTTACATTTGCACCCCTGCTCTAGGTCTGTAAGGTACACTCCCAGCTGTAGAACTCATGTTTGCCACCCTTCTTAGGACATGGGACACTGCTGCTGACATGTCTTACATCCAAAAAAATGCCTAGAACCTCTTGAGATCTCAGTTGTTTATACCCACTCCTCAAGAGTTCCACATGCAAATCCTGTGTGAAAACAACAATTCTCCTCTGTGGTGGTCCAGGTGTTGGTAATCGTTCTTAGTGGAGATGCTTGATGGATCTTTCAACAGTCCTTTCCAAGGTGTCCCATCTCTCTCTCTCAAGCAGTACCAGGTCATGATCAGGCTGGTTTTGCAACACAGGCTGGTTTTGATTTAGTTGGGATTGGTCCTGCCTAGAGCAGGGGGCTGGACTTGATGACCTTCTGAGGTCTCTTCCAGCTCTATGGTTCTATGATTCTATGAACACAAAATGGCAGTTATCACACCAAGTGGAAGATAGTGTACAATAATGAAAATCACAAAACAAAATGGAGTTTCCCGACACACAGGCTGCGTCTAGACTGGCAAGTTTTTCCGCAAAAGCGGCTGCTTTTTGCGGAAAAACTTGCCAGCTGTCTACACTGGCCGCTTGAATTTGCGCAAGAACACTGACGATCTAATGTAAGATTGTCAGTGTTCTTGTGCAAATACTATGATGCTCCCGCTCAGGGATAAGCCCTCTTGCGCAAATGTATTTGCGCAAGAGGGCCAGTGTAGACAGTGGAGGACTGTTTTAAAAAGCCCGATGGCGAAAATGGCGATCGGGGCTTTCTTGCAAAAACCGATCTAGATTGGCACGGATGCTTTTCCGCAAAAAGTGCTTTTGCACAAAAGCATCCGTGCCAATCTAGACACTCTTTTCCGCAAATGCTTTTAACGGAGAAGCTTTTCCGTTAAAAGCATTTGCGGAAAATCATGCCAGTCTAGACGCAGCCTCTGTGTTTTGCAATAATCCAATCTAGAAGTGACAAAGGACAACTGTGGTGAGGACCAGAGCCAGGAGAAGTGGTTCAAATGACTTGCCTGATGCAGACAAGACAGTGTTTTTGGCCACTTATGCATCCTGTGACTTCAGTAATCAGGAGCCCAAAGGTACGTTACTTTATGAACTTCTTGGACAAAGGGTAGGCAAACCTACTAATGGGGCTAAAGACCACTTCCGGAAGCTAGCTAAATAGCTGGAAGGTAGAAAGGATTATTGCAGGTTTGTTGCATTGAATAGGAAGCCATGCAAACTACACATTAAGTATCCAACAATTTTTACATTTAAAAAAAGGATAAAAAAGACCAGTTAAGGAAGGGAGTAAATGCTGAATTAGGATTATAAAATGTTAAAAAGTAAAAATGTTGAACCTTTGGTGAGATATAAAATAATTATTAACACATTATGTTCTTATTCCATGTGGAACAAATGCTTTAAAAATGCTGGATTGATATCCTAGAGCCTGCAGTCACTCGTCCTCAGAACAGTTACAGTACAAACAGCAGTAGTTCAAGTGTTCTTACACTACACTGCCAATGTGCTCAACAAGCCTTAAAAAACACCTCTAAGCTGGAGGGTATATTTCATTCTGCTTGTCCATTCAACCTTTGCATGAGGCTGTGAACTGTGCTGTCAAACACTTGCTCCGTGAGATCAATTCATTTCACATAGGCCACTAAACAATTATCAGATGGAAATAACTTTGGGTTGACTTTTAATTGACCATCATTCATAGAAGGGGAAGGCACCATACCCCAATATCAGTTCCTCAAGCCATCTAGTTCCTGACACATTTTGAAAATATTTTGGCTTCAATTGTTGCATGGGATGTAGTACAAAATATTTATCTTTGTATCTTTGCATATTCATTTTCATAACTGAAACATTTAGAATGCCTGTTTTTGCATGATTTCAAGATCTAAGTGTGTGAAGAATTTGCTAGTGAGTTCAGATTTTGGAAGATACTTAGGTGCTGTGGTGTTGCAACATGTAACTAATTTGGGTACCCAAAACTATGTCTACTGTACAGTGGCTACAGCTGCAGAACTACAATGTTGCAACTATGTTGCTATAGTGCCATAAGATAGTTGCTTCCTATATTAACGGAAGGAATTTCCCATCAGTGTAGTTTGTCCTCCTTTCTAACAGGTGATAGGTAGAAGAATTCTTCTCTCAAACTAACTGTGGCTACAGTGGGATTTAGGTTAACTGACTAGGTTGCACAGGTGCAGCATTTTTTCATAGCCCTGAGTGATGTAGCTGAGTCAATCTAATTTTTAGGTGTAACCATGACTAAATTAAGTGTTTCAATGCTGAGCACCACAATGCCTAAAAACTCTATAAAAATCTGGGCCTTATTCACTACTGTTGTCAGTCGTTCTATTTTCAGTTACTGAAATGAGCTCTTGTCATTTTAAAATGTGAACATTTACAATATGCTTGTCTGACTTCAGAGAACTTTCAGATAGAAACTTGTTAGAGTGAAATGGCTTTATAAAGAACAATTTATAAATAAAGCCAGCTAGTTCCTAAGCAGTATGTGTTGATAATGAATGCATTTCTCAAAAACTAAGTATTTGTCATAGTAGACCAGAAACCAGTCTAAAGCTAGTATTCTGTCTCTAAAACTGGCTAACACAGTATTGCCAATCCAAAATGTCCACATAATGATTAGATTGGCTTACAAATCAGGACTATGTCTTCTGGTTTCTGACAGCATAGGATATGAAAGGCATATTTTCAAGCTTTTCTGCACAAACATGAAGGCCAAAAACTTAATAGTTTTAAGTTAGTTGCTTAACTCCATGATCTGGGGCTTTCAGTAAAATACCAAATTTCACAAGACTTTCAACAAAATCAGAGTTGGTAACACTGCTTTCAGAAGCAGTTAAAAAAAAAAAAATCTCCAAAACATTCCTCTCCCAAACTGTACAACATGCTGTGTATGATGGGGAAAATTCCTTCGTAACTCCTATAATAATTAGCTAAAGAGAGTAAATTACCATGTTCTGAACACAGAAAACCACCATTTCTATTATTAATACCAAATACTACCCTGCATGTTCATTTTGTTAAAAGATAGTAAATTACAAAATGCAAGAAACAATTTTGCAACTAAATTTGGAATCTGAACTTAATCACAGAATCAGAAGACTGGATCTATGCAAATCACGTCATCCTTTACTACCGGCAAAATAGTATGACTTGGATGTTCAACTCTTTCTTTCATACAGGCCTCTTAATACAGATACAGTACTTCCATTTGGCCTCACCAAAGGTGATTCTGGTCTTCTTCCCACTCCTTATTCCTTGATATTCCTCCCAGTTGAAGCAGTCCAGCTGACAGATTGCCAACAGAAATAAGCTATGTACGGCAATGCAGCTCTACTGTGTCCTGATGCATTGCTCTGTGCAGGCTCCCACTAACTTACGGGTCTCTGTCCAAGGATCCTATTTTAATGTGCCCATGCACAGCCAGGAAAAAGTCTTCCAGATGCCAGTTCTTGGCAGTCTGCATGGGGACACTTTTGAAAAATTAATACCATGCAGTTCAAAAATCTGCAGGAAAAATAGTTACATGCAATACAAACAAACAAACAAACAAACAAACAAACAAACAGAGGGCCAACATTCAAATTTGAGATACTGAGCCTGAACTTTTCATGTTAACCTACATTTAAAAGTTCACGGTCATATCCCCCTTACTTATATTTCTGTTTGTTTAGTGGCATCACTGATGTTCAGCGAAATGGCTATGTTTGTGAAGGATTGCATAGTGAAAAACTAAGAAACCCAGCTGAAGTACTGTAAATGTTCATAAGAACAGAAAACATTGTTTTTTATTAGAATCCCCAAACAGAAGTTGATGGTTTTTTTATTTTTCTAATTTCTCAATGACAAATTGGCAATTAAAAATTAGCTATTTAGATTTTAAACAATGTTCCTCAATAAACTATTACAATTTCAAGATAACATGGTGTCTTAACTATCTGACCCAGTCTTTACAGTTTGCTATAATTATAACCTACCTAGGGTGCTGGAACAATTTTTATAATGGGTGTGTTAATCATAGAAACCATAGAAACTATATATTTAGTGCTATTACTACTTCAAGCCAGAGGGTAAGGCAGCAACCCTAGGTCCAGCGCCTTTGAATCCTACACCAAATCAAGGGAGCAGTCTTTAGTCTTCATCAATGGAACTACAACTGCAGAATTGAAAGAAGCTAAAAAAACTTTGATACTCTATAAAAGAAATGAAGCAACATTTATATTTACTTAAAGGAAAAAACAGCTGAACTTTCAAAGAGTAAAAATTAATCAAAATATGCATATAGTCATTTCATCTTCCATTGCAGGGATCCATTTTGGTCTTGATACCTGAAATGTTTTGTCCATTAAACATTGCTAATCTGAAGGAAGAAAGCCTACAAAGCTAAGAATGTGCTTTTGCACTCCATTTAGTATGCAGATTGTGGGTATTTTCACAGAAACAGCACATTTTCTCCATTCCTGATTAACACAAAATACTAAAAGAAGGATCAATAAAGATATTGTAGTTTCTATGATATTTATATGCCCCCCCATGAACCATAGTATCTAGCCTCACAACCCACCTTAGAGGAAGAGATTTCACTCTGATCCGCATTTTACAGAGAGAAAACTTAGGTACAGAGACTAAGTGACTTGCTCAAGGTCACACAGAATATCAGAGGCAGAGCAGAAATGGAACTCAGGCCTCCCATAATTCAGGCATGCACTCTAACCATTACTCTCTTGGAGATGCCAGGGATCAAAATCAAGGCCTTGTATACACAAAACATGCTCTGCCATTGAACTGCATCTCCCCAATAGTAGTATTTTAGGCTCAAATCAGGCAACAAGACATGTACAGGGAGTCTTAGATGCCCAAATGGGGCCTGTGTTGGGAGAGAAAGCTGCACTACTAATCTGAGTCCATGGGATGAACCAGGAAGGAACTACCCCAAGTTACTATGTGGCTCATGATAAAAGCCCTAAGACTAATTCAATGTCTGGTTCACAAGATCTGGTGTGGGGCAGTGTAGAGTCCCACCCTGATATATAATAATGTTGCTACCTGAGGCCTTGTCTATGCTACACAGTTCTGGCAATAAGTCAGGTTTTGTTGACAGAACAGTGGAGGTGTGAACACAACAATGCTTTTGTCGCCGATTTAACTCTCCTGCTACGCCAACCTAATAAAATCACCTCGATGGGCAGCATAGAGTTTTTTGTGACAAAGTTAAAGTTAAATGGTATGGCTATATCTAGACAGCGGGACTATTTTGGGATACTGCAAGTGTCCCGAAATAGCAATTCCACATCTTTAAACATTCCCGTAATTTCCAAATATATTTTGAAATAATGGGCACGCTATTCTGGCGTCCCTGTAACCCTCATTCCATGAGGGTTAAGGGATTTGTCAGAATAGCACTTTATTTTGAAATTTGGTGCTGTGTAGACAGTGCCAAATTTTGAAATAAACTATGCAATTTGCATAGTGCAAATTGCGTAGCTTATTTTGAGGTAAGGGTGCTGTTTAGATGCACCCTAACAGTATAGACAGTGTGCTTGCTTATGCTGACCTCCACGAGGTGTGTCAAAATGCCTATCATGACTGCTGTGGTAAGCGGTTTCTTCTCTGCTACCCAGCAGCCAGATACACAGACACCTCTCTCCCCTTTAAAGACATGGAAATGTTTGACATTCCACTTCCTGCACAGCTCACATGGCATCTTCCCAGCTGATCATGCCAGTTTTCCATGGGAAATGTGCTCCTGATGGGAGTATACCAGCATTGCTGGATCTGTTGGGTCTGTAGGGAGAGGAGGCTGTGCAGGTGCAGCTTTGATCCAGCTATAGGAACTTTAATACCTATGAGCAGATTGCTTAAGCATGAGAGTGACATGCAGCAGTGCCATGCTAAGATCAAGGAGCTGAGGAATGCATACCAGAGGGCAAGAAGGGCCAACTGTCACTCTGGTATGGTATTGAAAACATGCGCCTACACATTGAAATAATGCCTCCATCAATAAGTAGGTGAATGAGGAGGAGTTGGGAAATGTTTTGCAAGATATGCTATAATCAAATCAGGCCAATAGCAAGCATAGAATGTGGAAAGAGACACTAAATGTAAAACTAGAAATGGACAGCCAGAAGAGGAGACAGGGATGGATAACAAATAGTCAGAAGTAGATGATAAAACTTATGGAGAACCAGAGATACCCAAGTCCCTGACTGTACTGCAAGTGAAACACGTGTGCTCTATTCCCTCTGCAGCCCATAAAGCTCTGCATTCCTTGCCCTCCCCATCCTCTCCCTACACATTCCTGTCATGTTCCTAGTTAGTCACAGTATCCCTTGTACTCCACCCCAAGGGAAATTTTCCATAATGGCAGCTGGACTTACACGCAGCTGTGAGATCCTCACTTCTGAGAGCTCTGCTCATTGTCACGTCGTTCTAAGAAATGTGAGTCTATGTATTGCTGTTTAATAAAAATGTAGTTTTACAATGACAATTGTCCTTTATTTCTGATATATATATCTGGTGATTGCAGCAGAGATTCATACACAGTGGCAATTGGCACATTTGCAGACTACTGTTAATGATCATGCTGGAATCATTACAGGGATCATTCGAGGTGGCAAGTAAACAATGCCTGGCTGAATGCATTATATAAAGGCACATTACAGATACACATTCTCAAAATACTACTTCAAAGCCTTCCTGATTCACATAGCTCCACTTTGAGTCCCTGTCCAGCCACCAGGAAATCCACCTCAATGACCCATCATTGGAGAAATGTTTCCACCTTGACTTCACAAATGTTATGCAAAACAGCAGGCTGCTATGAGCGGGGAAATATTTTCCTCACTGATATCTAATTTGCCAAAAAGGCAGCATCAGCAACCCTTTAATCAGCCAAATACATATTTTACAGTTATTGTGCATCTGCTAAGCATGTTGTTGGAGTGCTCCTCGCTGCTGTCAAGGTTTCTGGCATAAGTCTTCATGAAACAGAGGAGCAAAGGCTAGGGTGGGTCTCCCAAGATCACTATGGGCATTTCCACATCCCCTGTTGGAATATTCTGGTCTGGAAAGAAAGTCTCTGAATGCAGTTTTCTATACAGGCTAGCATTCCTGAAGGGGCATATGTCATGCACCTTTCCTGACCACCACTCATGTCAGTGTAATGACCCCCGTGATCCATCAGCACCTGCAACACCATTGAGAAGTAGCCCTTTCTGTTGATGTACTCCATTACAAAATGGACAAAACTGGGATATGCATGCCATCTATCATCCTGACGCAGTTATGGAATCCCATTGCTGCAAAGCCATTCACTATTTCCCCACACATTACCCAGAGTCACAGTCCTTTGTATGAACAGGCGATCAATGATTTTACACTGCAAACTCTTCCTCCCCCTCCCCCCCCGTAGACTTTTCAACTCCACACTGTTTGCAACTGCCCATAGAGGTCTGGAGTTGCCAGTTTATACACTGTGATCACCACACACTTCTCATTTTGATGTCCTTGTGCTGTTCAAGGAAGGAGGCTTTGCATATACAAAATTTCTGCAGCCACTGGTTGTCAGCTCATACCTGTGTCCCAATTCAATCCCAGTGCTTGTTTCCTGATTGCAATAGCAATGGTCCACCTCATGCAGCTGCTCTGTGAATGCCAACACAGTTGTTTTGAATGGTTCTTCCCATGGCACAAACCAGGGCAGGCACCACAGATTCCCGTTCGAATTTGCAGCTCATGAAATTTGCAACTGTATTGTCTTCCTCCTTGTTTAGATAACATACTTTTTAATATATCACTAAGGTCCAAATGCAGTCTTATGGCCATTTTCATGAAATACCTCTGGAGGTGAACTGCTCAACCTTATTGGGGACAGTTAGGGAAAGACTGGCAAATACTGCACCAAGCCATGATGTGAGCTTCTCCCAGATAGTGTTGGTGACAGTCTCTGATTGAGAAAGATCATGGTCAGGAGAAATACTGCAGGGTCAGCCATGTTGTGTTCCTAACACTCATCATAATACTGAAGAGCATTGTAGGATCCATGCTTTCAGGCTGAGATTTCAGGTGCAAAGCTAACAATAGTGTGAAACATAATCAGAAACTCTTGGAATTATGGGGCAGAGAAAACTGCATCAGTGGGTGGTAATCCTGAACCTATTATGCACTGGAATTCATTCCCAGAACTCCTAGAGGGAAGTAGTGTTGATTTGCAGAATGGGGTAACTACACACCAGGCACTGCTCTGTCAGTGCTAGTGCATCAACTATAGACACACTCCACAGACCCAAGGACCACTGTGTGAACATGCACAAGCAAACATTTACAGCGGTTTATGATTGTCAAAGTAACTTAAGTTGACTTAACTCTGTAATGTAGACATGGCCTGACATTTAAACCCACCTATAAGTCTGTCAATCATTTGCCTGACAACTATGTCAAGGACTTGGTGGCCCAATCTTGCAAGAGGCAGATCATTTTCTGGAAAATGTTGACCGTCTCCACCTACCCCTGACATTGGAGTTAATGAAACCCCAACACCACCTAGGAGGCATTCAGAATTTCACAGGAATGAGCATTACATCATACAAGGCTGATTAACAGGATATATATGTTGGATTAACTGGGTAATCCAACATAAATCCTTTGGGGGCCAAAATGTCTTCTCCCTTAGTTAATCCTTTAAAAAATGTAGTGTATTAAAATGTGACTGTAACCATAGTCACATTTTGTAACATTTTGTATTTAAATTTTGGGGCATCAATTATATTCTCAGGTTATCCAGAATAATCTAAAGATTTACACAATTGTTTTGAAACTATTTGAACTGGGTTTCTTTGATATGAACTGAACACCAACAAGAGGAGGGATGGGATGGAGGGAAAGAGGTGGAAATTAAAATGCAAGAAGTTATGACAACATAAATAAAACAAAAACAAAAAAACCCTTTTGGCACTGAAACATATGATCTGCCACCTGCAGCTAAAAGTAACATACAGAGAGTGTATATTCTGTCAAGAATTACTAGTTTCAAACATGGCTGGTGATTTTGGACAGTAGCACTTAAGAAACCTTCAATCTGGCAGCTTTATCATCACACATTTACTAAAGCGTCCCACTGTCTAAACCTGTAGGAGTTTGGGGATCTGACCTTAGGGAGGACAAAAAAATGGTTCACGAAGTAGTGTTTTCATCTGCCCTGCTAAACATTTTTTTAAACAGATCATTATTTCAATCCATTCTTTGGCCCTCCAGTAAAAGTAGGAAATGCAAGAGTGATTGGTGCCTTTCTTTCCAGGAAACAGCATGTATCAATCCAACAACAATTGCAGCCGGCGAGTGCACATAGGGCTGCTTTTAGGTACACCGGTGTCCTAAGTAAAGAATTATTTTGGAGCTGCAAAATCAAAGGGAAAATAGTCAGCAATATTTTTTTTCCTCTCAATTATGTCTAATCACTTGCTGAGAGGTGCCTGGAATTAACACAGATAAAAGACCAGACGCTTCTCACTTTTGCTTTACATTGTGATGTATTGATTATAGACTTATTCATTGTGAATAATATTAATTCCAAATGTACCTCATTTTTCATTAGCAAATTCATGATCCCATCTCAATTTCAATGTCTTTCTAAGTATGCACTGAACATTAAGTGAACAAATTTACGCTTATGGTGTATTGTGAATTGTTCACCAGTATTTGCTATTTATTATTCATAGTATTTGATTGGTCACCAAAATACAAGCTGTATTGTCTTCCTCCTTGTTTGGATAATACACTTTTTAATATATCACTAAGGTCCAAACGCAGTCTTATGGCCATTTTCGTGAAATACCTCTGGAGGTGAACTGCTCAACCTTCTTGGGGACAGTTGGGGCAAGACTGGCAAATACTGCACCAAGCCACGATGTGAGTTTCTCCCAGTGTTGGTGACAGTCTCTGACTGAGAAAGATCACGGGCAGGAGACACAGAGTTTGAAGCCCAGAGTTCTGGGTATAGTCCAGTTCCTGACAGGGATATAGGAGGGATGGGGAAAATCCCAAAGTCTACTCTAAAACTTGTTTAAAACTAGTAACTACTAAAACTAAGAAAGAAAGAAAACTAATTAAACTACAGTCAAAACTGATAAAAATGATTTATAACTGTACTTATTAGAACTGTGTCAAGACAAGGACACTGAAGGTTCTGTTCCAGATAATGTGGTATCGAGAAAGAAATGGTGATGGGGTTGGTACACCCTGCCCTTTATCGCCTTGGATGGAAGCATGATGGGTAGACCCAGAATTGTCCCTTCCATAAGATGAAAAGGGGTGGCTACCCCAGGCCTTGGGCTTTTGGGGCCCTGCAGTGGCTGCCCTAACTGTCATATGGAAGGGAGGGACCCAGGAGGTTATGGGGCCTGGTGCAGGGCAGCAACAGGGGTGATCCATCCATACTTACCACAAGGGAGATGGGAGCTGGAGCAGCCCAGCAGCCTGTTCTGTTCCACTCTGCCCCACCTCCCTCTTGTGGGCCGCAGTACATGGAAGCAGCAATAGGAAGCAGAGAGCTCCAGCACCAGGACACTCCATTTCTCCCAGCAATGGAAAACTAGGGCACAACAGGCTGGAAAGGTGGGCATGGTGGGGTGGAATAGAGCAGGCTGCCAGGCTACTCCAGCTCTCACTACTCGGGTTTTGATGCGGGGGGACCCTGGCTGCCACCACACCAGGCCCCCTGTAATCCAGGCCACATTGCTTGGGAGAGGGGAAATGGAGGTGACATCTGTGGGAGAGGTTGCCCCGTGCCCCATTCGGGACAGCCCAGTGCAGACCAATGAACACTACTTTCAAACTCTCAGGTGAGCATGCATAACTCTCAGTGGAATGCAATAGGGACTATCACTTGAAGAAGAAAATATTGTTCTGGCACAGATTTTGCAAAGACTATTTGTGCTAAAATGTGGGCATTTGACAACATTGTTGTCAATATCTGGCAGTTCTCTGAGGCTAGGTCTAGACTACAGTCTTCTATTGGAAAAAGCTACGCAAATTGCACTCTGCAATTTGTGTAGCTTTTTCTGATAGCTTTTCTGGAAGAGGCTTTTCTGCCATTTGGCCCCATCTAGACGGGGCTAAATAGCGGAAAAGTTTCCTCTTTCATAGGAGCCCTTATTCCTTGTAGAACAAGGGCTCCCTGAAAGAGCACATTTGCTCTTTCGCAAAAAAAAAAAAGCAGAGGAGCAAACACATTCCCTGGACACAGCGGGGTTTTTCCGGGATACATTTAGTCAGAGTTGTTGACTCGAGTCCCATGACTTGAACTCGAGTCCAACTTAAGTCGCCTAGGTGACTCGACTTGAGACTCGACTCAGGTTCATTGTTTGTGACTTGAGACTCGACTTGAGACTTGCTAATTTTGTTAAATCGACTTGGTGAAAAAACTGTCCGAAAATGCCGATATTGATAGCTTCTACAAAAGTGACCTGACATTTTTAAAGTTAAGATTTGAGACTCGACTTGGGACTTGACTCGAAAGTGACTTTAGGGACTTGAGACTCGACTTGAGACTTGAACTGTAGTGACTTGAGACTCGACTTGGACTTGACAATGACGACTTGAAGGCAACACTTCATCCAGTATCCTGGAAAACCCCCTCAGTGTAGACATAGCCTCGTTGCCAAATCAATGAATACTACCTAATAACAGAAAATTAACCTCAACACTTTTATTCACATTTTTGCATTATTTGATCAGCTCTTCTCTGCTGTACTCTATTGTTCTTGCTTGTGTCTTCAAAAATCATCAATCATGTTCCAAAACATGAGAATGGCTTAAAGTCATGACTTAAATAATAAAATTGGGGATTTGTTTTATTTTCTTTCTGGGTTTTGAACCCTTAGGGTTAACATTAAATTCAATATGGATAAATGCAAAGCACTCCACTTAGGAAGGAACAATCAGTTGCATACCTATAAAATGGGAAATGACAGCCTAAGAAGGAGATCTATGGAAAGGATCTAGGAGTCATACTTGACCATAAGCTAAATATGAAAGCTAGTGTGACATTTGCAAAAAAGCAAGTAATTCTTCCACTCTACTTTGCACTGATTAGGCCTTAACTAGAGTATTGTGTCCAGTAGTGAGCACCACATTTTAGAAAAGATGTGGACTAATTGAAGAAGGTTCAGAGAAGAGCAACAAAAATGTCTAGAAAGCAACCTATGAGAGAAGACTTGAAATAATTGGGTTTTTTTAATCTGGAAAAGAGTAGACTGAAAGGGAAATTTTTAAGACCAGGTAAGAAACATCTGTCTGGGATGGTATAGATGGTGCTTAGTCTTGACACGAGTTCAGGGGACTGGATCTGATGAACTCTCAAGGTTTCTTCCAGTTCTATGATTCTACCACTTTATGATTTTCAACCTATTCTCTGCAACTACCAACTCATTATTTTAATGAGTCTCATATCTTCACCCAACTCTGGGAGCTACAGCCTTAAGAAAATCACCAAGCATTGTAAGACTCATGATAAAATAATGAAAATTTGCAATCCTTTCTTCTCTTTCCAATTCCTTTTTCTAGCTTCTCTCCTTCAGGCTTCCACCTTCTCTTCTGGGTCAGGACTAACTAGGAGATCCTATTAGTTCTGATGATGGAAAGTGTTCTGCTCCTGCTGTAGCCTGTGATGCCTGTCAGCAGCAGGGAGCACTTTCACCACCTGTTGCAGCTGAGAGGAAAGAGGACTGACAGCCAGGAGGAGATGAGGAGCACATGCTTCCTGTGGCTTGCTACAAATGGTCCTGCTGTGCTCTGCAGTATAGCAACCCTACTACAAGAAGGAAAGATATGCAGAAGCAAGAAAAGGAAGCAAGGTTGCCTGTGTGGGCAACCTAGGAAGCTGCCCAGTTTGCATGTCTAGAATCATTCTGCTGGCACAGAAATACAATGCTCAGATGAATAGTCTGCAGCTTCCTTTTTCTTATGGAGGAATAACACACTAAATAAACTCTCGGAACCCACCTCTTCTTTGTAATCTGTCTATGGTCTCAGACTAAATCCGGTATAAAATGACTGAGAGCAACCTTCTCCTTCAGGTACTAAGCTGTGTCATGATTCATCCATGACAGGCCATTTCAGCCAATTCAAAACCTGGAATTTGGTGATACTTTTTGGTGGCTGGCCCTATGAACTGATGTTAAAAATGATGCAACTACCATGCCTGCATGAAGACACCCTGTGGTCCTCTTTCAGTGCCTCTCCATACCTCCGCATCTCTGTTCCCCCCTCTCAATGGACTTTATAATGGAGTTGCCATGCTCTCGAAGACACTTAGTTATCCCTACTATAGTGGACATCATGACCAAGATGGTCCATTTTATTCCCTGCCACATTGTGCCATCTGCTCCTGGAACCATGCAAGCTTTCCCACAGCATATCTTTCAGTACCATGGCATGCTGGCATGCATCATTTTGGAACAAGGACTCCTTTTGTTTCTTAATTCTTGAAGCAATTTCTACCTCTTCTCATTACCAAGACCTTCACCTCCACAACCTATTATCCTCAGACTGATCTCAATCAATCAGACCCAGGAGAACTATCTCCACTGTTTCCTCAATTTCTATCAGGATGATTGGTTCCCACTACGATGTCTGGCTGAGTTTGCGTACAGCAACTCTACTCAACAGATCCCATTCTTCACCAATTCCATGCAGGCATGCCCAAAGGCTCTGCTATCCAACAGTTATGGACCCAGTCCTCCACCTCTAGCAAACACACCAGAAACTCAAGGAGGACTTACCTGCCATTAAAGAAACGTATAAGTGTTACGCATGCCAAAAGAGGCAGGTTGTCCCTAATTTGGCCAAAAAGGACAAGGTTTGTCTCTCAATTCAGAACCTGAGAACAGACCATTCTTTGGCCAAACCAGACTACCAAAACCTGCATCCTTTATGGATCACTGAGCAAACAAAACTTGTGACCTTCAATCTTCAGCTCCCAGAATCCCTCAATATTCATCCCATCTCTCACATTTCTCTCCTCAAACTTTTTGTCAATAACTCTTTCCCTAACTGGGTAGATCATACTATATCACCACCAATTTTCCACAGGCAGGAGGAATACAAGGTCTATCAGGCACTTGACTCCCAACAGGCCTGGAAGAAGCTCTAGAATCTCATACACTGAAACAGGTCTGGTCCAGAGAAGTTATCCTGGAAACCACAAGAAAATACTCATGCATCTGACGAAGTGGGTCTTTGCCCACGAAAGCTTATGCTCCAACACTTCTGTTAGTCTATAAGGTGCCACAGGACTCCGCGCCGCTTTTGCAGATTCAGACTAACACGGCTACCCCTCTGATACTTGACAAGAAAATACTCAGACTCCCTATCTCCTGCAGGAATTTCACCAGATATCCTGGAAAGCCTGGTCCAAGAGGCTTCTGAAGAAGCTCCCAAAAGAGCGATAAGGTACTGTTAAGAACTCAGCTGGCTCTGGGGCTAAGAAGCCTAAGAAGTCGATGAGCTCAGTTAGGCCTATATAAACCTTCACTAATTGACCACGCTCCCTAATTGTACAGAAGAGCCCAAAGACCACCATTTAATCTTCAATACATTCCACACCCACAGCTGCGCCAGACCTGGTCTCCGATCCCTGTACAGGCCCTTGCTCCAACACATATCTACTGCCACTCAAGCGCTACTCCCTATCTTCCTCAGAACTTCTGGCTAACTATAAGGATGTTAAGGACTAGTCGATTCCCCCCCTCCCCTTGCTGCCTCTATTAAATAGAGGCAGCAAAGGGAGGGTGGAAGAGGGGGTTCTTCAAAGCTGCAGCACCGCACAGCTGAGCCCAGGATCAGCTGTGTGGTGCTGCCACTTAGAAACGCTGAGGCGGTGTTCAAAGGGGCAGCGCTGCACAGCTGATCCCGGGCTCAGCTTGCGGCGCTGCTGCTTTGAAACACCAAGTTCCCAGCTGATCCTAGGTTCTGCTGAAATGCCGCATGGAGCCCGGGATCAGCTGGGGAGTCCCCAGCTGACCCCGGGCTCTATGTGGCATTTCAAATTGGCAGCGCAGCATGGAGCCCGGGGTCTAGGCTCTGAGTCCCCCGCTGACCCCGGGCTCGATGAGGGCGCTTCCGCTTTGAAATGTACAAGAGCCCCTACTGGGGACTGTTGTACATTTCAAAGCTGGCATGCCCGCGTGCAGCCTGGAGTCAGCAGGACTTCCCACTGGCCCTGGGCTGCACGCAGAGTTCCGCATTCCTCCTTTGATATGTACAAGAGCCCAGGCGGAAAAGAGGAATGCGGAAGTGCCTATCGACTAGTCGAGAAGTCGTTGGAAATCCCATTGACTACTCGATTAGTAAATTAACCGATATTTAATATCCTTAGCTGACTATTGGCTTGTTTTCTGACCAAGCTTCAAATTCTGCCCTCTCATTCTGCTCCAACCACTGCTCCAAACACTAGATTCCCGTTCCAGTTACTAGTAGCTAAAGCCTACACCCCAATGCATGACAGTGTATTTAAGTAGCCTTAAGTTTGCTCTAATTTGGATCAGGGACCAGGGATAGAATACAAAAGGTGCAAAGGTGAATCAAAGACAGATTAGTCTTTCAAACTCTAACAGCTGCACTGAGAACAAGCTGGCCAGAACAGAGAATCTGAAAATACATTTTACTCAATGTGCACACAAAGGGAAGTAGACACCCAAAACATCCTTTTTCCACAGAATATCACCATTTTAGTGACAAAGTATTATAGACAATTCAGAATGATTTCATTCAATTCATTTTAAATATGCAACAAATATTTGAATGATATTTTTTTTCTCCAGCACACATCAAATAAAGGGGACAGTGGAGATCAGTTAGTAGATTAGTAGTAGCTGTGTGAAACTTGCAAACCAAAATAAATTCCATGTGAAATCTTTGGAAACATTATTTGGGGTAAATACACAAGGTTACAACTGTACCACTAGTATTCCCTTGCACTTCTCCTTACTTACTACAAGAAATACATGGAATACCGTAAGTACAGAAGTAATTAAACTACAAAATTTAGTTATTAAATACAATTGACATATTTTAAAAGCCAGCAGAATAGATGATTTCACATTCGGCTTAAAAAATGAAACTCGTAGAGCTTTGGTGAAACTTCAAGAGGACTCACCCAGTTTTCCAACTCCCTCCCTTCCTGATCTCCGACAGGAAGAAAAGCCCATTAGTTTGTAATCACTATTCCCCTCCTAGTGTACTCAGAGATTGGCCAGCTGTACCTCTCCCCTGCCAGGATCTTCAAGGTGACTGGATGGCCTGCTTATTCCCATCTTGAGCTTTCAAGGAGCCAGCGAAGTAAACTCATTTTAATCTTCAATTGCTTTAGGGAGTGTGGGCTGCCTGCCCAATTCCTTCCCATTCTCAGTTTAGCAGCAGCAGAACTGTAAATTCTACTTCTGTTCCAGTTGCTGACTATTTTTACTTCATTCCGTAGCCTGATGCTCCCCTGCATTAACTACAAAAATAAGGAATGCTATTCAGACCAAGGTAAGAGAAGTCAGTGATGGAAGCAGGATCAGTGTTAGTGTTTAAATTCCTTCTGCTCAAGGTACTGGGATTATGAAGGAGCAGGCTCAATTTACCTTCTACAAAGACAAAAGAAACAAAAGCAGTCCAGTTAGCTATATCCAGAAGATCCAGGCAGGGAGCAGACTGTGACCACCAAATACATCAAAAGAGGGAGAATGGACATTTTAGGCTTCTCAGGGAGGTCCTGGGCTAACTGCATTAGTCAAAGTCATGCACTTGGACATTTGCTATAAATTTTCACGTTTGTGCTAATCCAAAACCTCAACGAATCTTCAGGGAATATATAACCCAGTGTGTTTTGCATAGGTCTAGTTATGAGATAAGTCTTTCATTTCAACTTTGTAATTCTCATAATATCACATATCTCCCTCACCATTCACCCCAACACTCATCCATTCACACACACGCGTGCGCACACACACTTCTCTTTTGATTAGAGAATTATATTCTAATCTTTTGCCCGAACAGCTCTCAAAACATTCTGACAGGAGCTAACAGTGGCATGACTGAATGTATATAATTTATCATATATAAACATTTGTGATGCAATTGAAATAATTTTAGAATAAAGTGGCAAATCCAAGACCACATCTGTACAACTAATAGTACTTAACCCCTTTCTGCATTTGTAAGTGAAATCCAAGATCAGCCAGGATTATGACAGGACAACTATACTTAAAATTGAACCTTTGCCCTTATAACCCATCTTTATTATTTTTAATTTAGAAAAAATTCAATGAGCAGATAGAAAGTAGGCTATTGTAATCCGTCTAAATAATCTTGTTGCATTTTGTCACAACATGTGTTACTGTACGTGTACACTTTTACCTCTGCACTTTGATGTATGTAACACAGCAACATAATTAACCACTGGTAGGTAGTGTTTACGTTAGTTCTCAAAAGGTTAAGAAGCTGATTATAGCTAAAATCAGCTTTGCCGGGGGTTCAGTGGCTTTATGTAATCAAATTAGACAAGCAGGGCACAGTGTCACCTAACACAAACCAGTGGCACTTTCTTCTCTGTTTTGACCTTTTTTATGAGATGACCAAATCAGGGCTTAGCTTATTCCAAATATTTTGAAAAGATTAGTTTCCAATAAACTCTGAACAATAAGGCCACCATTAATCAAGATGATTTTCATATGAGATTCAGTCAGAATGCACACATAGACCCTTTAAGCATCATTTAAGCAACTTTGTTTTCCCCACTAAGTAGCCTTTTACATTAACATTTTTAGAGATTTATTTTATAGATTTATTTTATAAATTCAAAGAACAGATAATGATTCCAAACTCTAATATGTCCTTCATCATTTTCTTTGCTTTGGACATTTGATCAGTTTGATTCTAAAACTTCAGAATGATTTCTCAACATGCAGTAGCAAACAGAGAACTTTATAAACATGAAAGATAATACACTAACATTTCTAAAAAACCACAGGTAACCCACTCTACAGCATTAGAGTTCATCTTCTATACAGAGTTGCTCTGTTCTTTGAAGTCAAGGAAGGTGAATGGTATAATGGGTGCGTTTAAAGAAGTTTAATAATGTAGAGAGGAGAGCAAACTAGCACATCAGAGGATCTCTTTCCACCAGGCTATACTGTAACTAAATTTAAATACAGTCTGCAGCATCAGTAGCTTCAATAAGCTTACTATCTTTGAATATAAAGGGAACAAAAGATTAAACAGGAAAGGAATACATAGAGAAAAATAAAGATACATTTAAATAAAAACCTGGAAGTTGTTTAAGAAACACATCATGCCTTTATTAGTTTCATGGGCAAATCCAAAAAGCGCTAGCAAACATTTGTCAAATCTTTATTTTTACATATTTGGCCCTCAACTTCAGTTCAAGTTCTGCATGTTTAGCACTGCAGCTGAGTTACCGAGAGATTGCTAACTTTATGAGAACTAGTGAGATTGAGGAAAAATAACTTGTCAATAATATGTGTTTATTCATTTATTTATGATAAATAAAATCAAAACTTATTATTTTATTTGATTGTCATAAATAAAGAGTTACAGAGGAAGTCGTCACTGTGTTTGCACAGTCTGACGGTTCCTGCTAATCCAGCAGTACTTAACAAATTCACATGTGGTTAGCTTGCCTTGCCATAGCTGTAGATCACATTTCTGTGCTGCAAGCTGTGCAAAAAATCAATATGCCAAGTTTAACAAAAGGACAGGAAACATGATGTCCTCCTATATTTTCAATGAACCTCAAATGACTGCTGTTCATTCTCTGAACAATTTATTGCAGGGAAATATATTCATTAAGAAAAAAATCTACAATGGAATGAAATATATAAAATCAGAGATGAAGTTGTACCTGACTCTATAACAATTTATTTCAAATACTCTGGCATTTTGATTGCATAATCAGCCAGTCGGGAAGCTTTTTTTTCCCTTTACATCTTTAAAGCAAAGACAAGTTCTTTAGACAGAACATACAATTGCCATACATATTTCAAATTTAACAGTAAATTCCTGTTTACTCTTTTCATATGTCATCTCTTTACGAGACAATATCTTTTTCAACTGTCTCTGTTACATTATAATTCATGTATTTACATCTTCTAGAAAACATCATCCTTCTGGAACAATATGTTAACTGCCTCTATCCTGCTGTATTTTAAATGTTCATGTATTGCTGCAGAACTACATTAGCTGTGCAAATAGATTAGGATGAAAACCCTCAGAATGAGGTAGGAGTGGTCATGACCAATAGGTCAGTGCAGAACTGTGCCACTTCTGCCTTCTAAATGCAGTGATGTGGAACTAAGTGTGGCAAAACAACCAGCAAGCTGGACACAAGCCAAACGATTCAGAACTGCTGACAGTCACCAAACTCTCTCTTTTTCACTAAAAAAGTCATTTTAAACATTTTCAAAAGCAACCAAACATCTTTTCAAAATATAAAAGCAGAACAATACATGGAAGCAGAGAAATTCTCCTTACTTCTCAGTTACTTCACTGGTAATTCCTCTTCATTGCAATGAGCAGTTGTAAATGGATTAATGGCACTTAGCTCTAGAGAGCATGTCAGTGATCTGCACTGAACATATAAACTGATATATAAAGCACACTCAAAGAACCACAATCATTCCTAACTTTCTATTAATATATCATTTACAAGACAAATTTTATTCAGAAATTAATGTACCATTTAAAAAACCCTAGGCATAAAACTCCCAATCAGAAAATAACAATGTAACAATTTGAAGTGCTGAACAGTACTAATGCTTCAATAAATTACATTTTCAGTACATTGTAACCTTCTTATTTCAGTATGGAAGATGTAGCATACACCTATGCTATTGCAGATAAGTTGTTGTAGGGACTTCAAAAATATCAAATATTCAAACTTATTTTGTTATTATAAAGAAGAAAAAAATACACGAAATGCATGATGATTAATGTCCAACAGCACCACACTGCTCTTGCATATAGTACACGAATGTGCAACATTGCATTACCTCTAAAAATCAGCTAGTGTGGTTAATCACCATAGTACATAGCCTGGGACTGATATTAAGATATATAGTGTTTGAGATACATGCACATGAGAACATCATTGCACTCAAGGAGCACTCTGGTAATGCCAAGTTACCACCATATTAATTCTGCCTATTAGCCAAGAACTGCTTTACAGGATTTTGTGCTTGACAGGCAACCTCTGGCTCTATTGTCTAAATAGCTTGCTCATTTTTATTTGTGAATTGGGCTAGAATACTCTGGCAAAATTTACGTATCATATACTGCTTACATAGAGTTTGATCCTCAATCTTTAGTGTTTAAATACCCATGAGATGCTTTTGTTTCTTATTTTGACATTAGTTCAGTATGAAGAGCGATATTTAATTTACCAAGTTTTTTCCTCCACACAAAATAGAGGGCAGAAGGTAGCTGGTCTAACTTAGCTAAGATGAGTTGCTGGCAGGGTGAAGTGGTTTGTTTTAGTAATAGCTGCAAACCATAAGTGGTTCTAAGCTTTGAAGTCATTGTAGTTTTGATATAGTACTCCCATAGTTAACCACAAGATAAACTTGAAAAAGATTTTCCAAATACTATTTTTAGTTGTCATTGCTTGTGACATCCTTGTACAATTTTTTTTTCTGATGAACTTCAAATCTGACAGTCTGCTCCTTCTCTTCCTCTCACTCAGGCTCACTCTCCTTTAAGTTACTCTAATCAGTTTAAAAGGTAATTAAAACTCAGTTTAGTTTTGGGCCAGTCAAGTATCTTGCTGTGCATCACTTTACCTGAAGGCCTCAGATATCTTGCTCAGGTTTATCATGAAAGTGTGGTGTTGAGACCTGGAGAGGGAAAAGGTGGAAGGTGAAAGACAGGGGGAAGCATGGGGACTCTCTGTCTGTGACCTTAGAGGAGTTCTCTAGCATCTTCCATCTAGAGGAACAGCACCACAGTTATTTAGAAGGCACAACAATAATGAGCAAAACAAGAAAAGATAGGGTACTTAGCCTCCCATCTGGGTTAGCTTTCAGCTAGGGCCACTGTCAGATGTTTGGGAGAGAGGGTTCAGAACCACACACAAAAACATGATATAATTATTCTTATGTTGTGTATTTATTCCCAAAGAGCATTAGTGTTCACTGAAATCACAAACAAAATTATCCTTGGGCAATTAGGTTTAGGCAAGCGCCTCCTAAAACTTATAATATTCAGTTTCTGGTGGAATCAATTACACAATAACTGATTAATTTTAATAGATACATTTGAAACTTCTCCTGCATTACATGTAAAATTTCATCAACAAATTATATTTCACAGCATAGCAAAACGAGTATTTCACTGTAGTGCAAAGCTTGCAGGACAAGAGCATTAAAGCAGTTTAAACCATAATCTTTTATCTGCATTAAAAAGCACATTTGTACATGAACTCTAAAATGAAGCTGCCATTCACCGAGACCCATGCTCATCTAAACAGACTGGAATAAAGAACATGGCATGTGACCAGTAAATTATGAGAGAGCAACACTTCAAGGTTAGAGGTCGCTGAAGATTTTAACAAATCTCACCAGATATGGCAACAGATTAAGCAAAGGGATAGATTGCCCTCCAACCTTAACCTGTTAAGACCTTTGAAGTCTTATGGCGACCTCTATTCTGCTCTTTCATATTAGTTGTTAGTTACACTAATTACAGCCTAATAGCATGCTGGTGCCAGGCACTTCTTCTAAAGCTGTCCAAAGAAGGACTATCAGTAAAATGGTGACCACTTCAGCCAAATTGTGCTGTGCGTATCACAAGCACTTACCCTCAATTTATAATAGACCTAAACTGTTACAGACAGCAAAGGTTGAGACTTTAATAGCACCGAGTAATTCTGTGAATTCTGCAAAGCATCTTATTAACAGAAACCAGAAATTAAAAATACTCATATGAACGTGGGTGGGGTTTGAGAATGACATAATAGAAATTTAACTTTAATTGCTCTTCTATTCATACTGATGTACATGATTAACAAAATAAGGAGCTGAAGTGCAGGACTACACAAATATTACAAAGTCAGCACTCAAAATCTAAGAAGAAACTTGCTGACACTGAAGTTGAGAATACAAGCACTGAGTTAGTTTTAGTCTGTTTTCACCAACTTTGTATCAATATTCATGTTTATGCTAGCATAATCATGTATCGTATGCGGGGACAGGACTCAATCCACAGACTCTGCTTGAAATACCATCTGTAAATCATCTAGTAACATTAAACTTTAAGTTGTGCAATAAATCAAGAGTAGGAATATAGGAAAGAGATTTAAAGAAACAGAATCATAGATGAATTTTAAAATCTATTATCTAGGAAGAACAGACATGCAAATTCAGTTTATTTCTCTATTTAGAGGCTGAAATATGATTTATAAACTGTATTTAAAACTTAACCCTAACCAAGGTAAACCAGCCCCTCCTGTAACTTCTGGGAACTCTTGTGTATGAAAGTAAGAACTTGGTAGCTACAATCATCTAAAAAAGTTCTGAACAATATGTAGTTCTAATAAGTAAAGGGGGAAGATGAACACAGATAACCTTTACCCTCCCTTGCACCAATGAGTAATCAGGGCATTCAGAAAGCAAAAAGAAGAAAGCTGACAATAACTTTGTGATCTAAACCCTAATTTTTCTAAATACAATTACTAATAATTTCATATTCTTCATTTAACAAAATATTTAGGGGATGAACAAGCAAGAATATATATTTCACCCCTGCACAGAGCTTGTAACTCCTTTAGAGTTGAGATACACGGGTAGAAGGAATCTTGGACTTGCTATGGCAAGATGTTGTATGTATGCAACTCCCCTTGAAATCATAAGCAGGTGAAAACATCCACTGGGAGATGGTCCAGCAGCCACCACATAACAAGCTAGATTTCCTGCCTTGCCCTTCTCACCTGGTAAGATGCCTCAACAGGGGCACATCTACACAGCAGGGCTAAAGCTGAAATAAGCTACACAATTTGAGCTACGTCACTTGCGTAGCTTAAGTTGAAATAGCTTATTTTGGCTTTGGTGCTGTCTATATAGCAGGAAGTCCAAGAAAGAGCACTCTTCCTCTGACTTCCCTTACTCCTCATACAATGAGGGTTACAGGAGTCAGAGTAAGAAGTCCTCCAGCTCGCCATTATTTCAATATTATGTCGAAATAACTGCTTGTTGTGTAGACCCAGACTTTGTTATTTTTTAATAACACCAGTTATTCCAAAATAATGCTGATGTGTAGACATAGCCCAGGTTAGGCATCCTAGTATTAACATAGATTTGCATCTAATATCCTTGTTTAAAAATTTGCTTTTGGATGACTTAATTCCAACAGTGTAGACCAGTGTGGGCAATAATTTTTGATGGAGGCCTCTCCAAGAATTTGGTAAGTGGTAAAATGCTGCACTCTTCAATTATATTAATGGAGGAAGCACAGTGTCTGGGTTGGAGATTGGGTGCCGAAGGGCAGTCAGGGTAGGGAACTGGGGTGTAGGAGGGATATGGGGCCTGGGAGGAAGTTTGGGTAAAGAAGGAGGTTGTGATCTGGGGCAGAGGATTAGGATACAGCAGGAGGTATTGGTGCAGGAGAGAATTCTGACCTGGAGGAAGAGTGTAGGGAGAGGGTGAGGGGGTTGTGACCTAGAGCAAGGGTGCAGGAAGAGTGCATGGTTTTGGTTGTAGACTAGGGCAGAAAGGGATTGTGACTTGAGGCAAGGAATTAGGGTGCAGGAACAGGGATGAAGAGGATTTGGGTTGTGGTGTTGGACAGGGTGCAGGAGGAAGAGCAGAAGGTTGGGGGAAGGGAGGAGCTGGAGTGCCTGGTGCAGGCTTTGTATGGGAGACACTTACTGGACACTAATCCAGCAGAACCTTCAAGCAGGGTCTTTGCCTGCTGTGGCACATGCCACTCAAAATGGACGGCTGCAGGGGCCATGTGCTCTCTGTGTGCCATGCACCCCCTTGGGGGGCTACTTTGTGTGCTGCCTGCACCACAAGCACAGCACAGGCAGCTAGTGCAGAGAGCACATGTGCCCCACAGCCAGCCACATCGAGCAACCTGTGGGGGTGTGAAAGGCAGGGAGCCTGCCCAAATCTCCCAATGGACCATGGGATGGGGGCGGGCTGAATCCAGCCCATAGTCCATATTTTTCACACCCATGGTGTAGAATGTGGAGTATTTCTCTGAGTTCAGCTTGTCATGTCGTAGGAAATTCAATCTATGATTTCTCATGATCTCAGAATCCTCGTCTTTTGGGTCTTGTTTATTTTTCATCAATTCAGTCCTTGCATAGATGAAAAGTAAATAAGGCAATTTTGTGATGCTACTTTTATGTTTACCACTTGACAATATGTCTCCTGGGTGCACATCTGTAACTAATCAGGAACTAAGTCATGGAAAACAAATCTACAGGTAAAGCACAGCAAAATATTTGCAATGAAATTATTTTTCACCATAACTTCCCTGATTTTGAGTTTGTTGTGTTGTCATGAAATAGTTTTTCATCTTCTGCTTTTTCATTTAGTGTTTGCATTGCTTGCCAAGTCTTCCAAAAGCAACTATGTCAGCAGAATGTAGGCTCTTAAGGCTACCCTGGAATCTGGTTCAAACACAGTATTCAACAATATGCTCCATTGGCTGGTGGAGACCACAAAGACAAAGCGAGTGATCATGCAGACCCCAGGTATAGAGGTAGGCTGCACATATTCCTTGGCTACTTCAAAAACTGTTTGGCAAGTAATAAGGCAGGTAAGCAGTCAACCAGTTGGATCTGCAACAAGGAAACAGTTCTAAATATCTTCAGATGACCACTCATTATGCCATAGGGTTCTTGCTGACAGATTACAATCTGGAGGTTGAGATTACAGTGGATTCCTCAATGCAAGTCATCCACTTGGGTGACTGAAAAATGTCCATGTATGCTGGGAGACCTGGACTGGCATATAGTTTTCCCAAGAGTCTGGCTGTTGACTCTCTGTCCTGAACATGTAGAGGGGCTATGTTGCTCATACTGATAACCATGGATTAGGAGTGGGGTGCAGGATGCTTGTGATGATGTACATAGTTAAATTCAATTAGACGTCAACCAATGTAGTGTGAGGCAAATACCTCACACAGAGCACAGTATTCTGCTGAAGAATAGCAGAGCACTGGAGCTATAATATTGGAGCAAGTCTATGAAATCTGAAACATTTTCAATGAAATTCCATGCCTTTTTTGTTCTTAGTGATCTTAAATCCACTCCAGGAAATCTGTGGAAAATCTATATATTGTTCAAATGTCAAGCTGTGTCAATTAGCACATTTGGTCAAAATATTCACTTGTCTTTGGGTCTCATTCTTTGATTGTTTGAAACTACCACATGTGGTCAAGAGAGTTAGCAAAAGCTAATCTGTCATGATGTGGCTGCATTTTGAATTTAGATGAATTCATCACTGGCTGCTATATTTGACTTCATCTTCTTATTTGACTCTTACCTCATTCCTGATTCCTGCTGACCTATCCTGTTCTTGCCCTACTGCCTTGTTTAGATCCCAGCTTTTACACCCCACTCCTGACCAATCGGGAGCCAAAGGGGATAGTGATTCAAACAAATGTATCTTTTTTTGCTCAGCAAAACAAATTAAGATCCAAGTTCTTCCCTTACATGCATGCATAGGGCTTCTGTTCAACTCAAATGAAGCCCTGTGTGAGTAACTAAGGGCAGAATAGGGCCTCAAGAGTTTTTAGATTATATATTAAATGAAAGGGTTTCAGCTAAACAATAAAATAAACATTTTTAGACACAGTATCATTTGTAGAGATCTCAAGTTTGCACACAAACATTATACTTCTCCTGAAAAAAAACAATACCGGACTTTTTATTTTAATCTTTGTTTTAATTAAAACAGCCTGTTCAAAAGCTCAAAACATTTAAATCCAAATTAGCTACAGAACAGATACTGAACATAATTTTAAATGGTTTACTCTTATAGCTAATTTTTTTGTGCAAGTGTTATAGAAGTATATCAAATAATAATATGCTCATATGAAAATGTCCTATTCTATTCATTTATATTTCAAATTAGAATATGGCAAAATGTATAGTAAAGTCATTTGGAATAAAATGTTTATTCAAAATACTGATTTTTTTTTTAAATGGATAAAGAGCATGGTTTTTGTGCTGTACATTTAAGAGTTTAATCTGTGTCTACTAAGATTAGCCTTGTTCTTAAAACTATTCATGTAAACAATCAGCATCTGAACATTTGTTATAAGTAGTTTGCTTTTGCTTTTTATACATATACTACAATCACAACAAATTTAAGGCAAGTCATTTGACTGTCCTGCTACATTAACATGATGAGATTAGTTGCTGACATTTGTTAGCAGAAAATGACAAGTCTTCTCACTGGGCTCACATAGCATTTTTTTTCCCCACTGGAAAAAAATCAGGCCTTCCAAATATAGGAATACTAGAAGATCTACTCAGTGTTGCCTGGGTCCTTAATTCAGTAAATTTTGTTTTTTCTCATTTCAATCATTGCTCTGGAGTGGGACTGAGGATGAGGTGTTCAGTGTTCAGACTACCCCAGTCCTCTCTCACTGTAGCAGCTCGGGGCCAGGTGAGAAGCATCTCTCCATGGCTGCTGCAGCTCTAGGGAGCACAGCTGGGAGAGGGGTGCATGACCCCCAACTGAGGGCCAGACACACTGACAGACAAACAGACAAACTCTCTCAAATATATAGTAGATAGCTGTCCCTTTCTCCACCCCTCCCCCCTGCTGCCGCAATGGGATATAGCTGGCCTGGGCCTCATCTCTGGCCCCTTGCTGCTCCTCCCACCCCACCATAGTCATTATGCAATATAATTATCCCTGCTAGCAGAGTCCTCCCCTTCTGTTTTAAAAGAAATAATCATATTCCAGGCACATCCCATTGTCCTGGCACAACCAAACCTTTACCTTGCTTTAAGTTCTGATAAGAGGAAACTGCTTACTGAATTTGGTAGTCCTAGCTCGTACCGTTTAGGAATTCCTGAACAGACAGACACACTCACAGACAAACTCGCTCAAATACATAGTAGATTTCTTCACAGGATAAGACTTAAAGTGCAGTTAATATTTTGAAAAGGGCATCTAAAAATGGAATCATTCCATGTTTGTCAGCTGTTGATAACTTCAATATCAAATGTTCTCATTTTGCAAAAAAAACAACAAATGGTCTGGTAGCACTTTATAGACTAAGAAAACATGTAGATGGTATCATGAGCTTTCGTGTGCACAGCCCACTTCTTCAGATGACCATTCCGGTTATCTGAAGAACTGGGCTGTGCCTACGAAAGCTCATGATACCATCTACATGTTTTCTTAGTCTATAAAGTGCTACCAGACCATTTGTTGTTTTTTTCTGTACAGACTAACTCAGTTACCCCCGAAGCTCATTTTGCAAATAAAACTTTTAGCCCCTATTGCCAATCCTTCAAACTCAACCTGGAGTCTGAAATGCAAGAAGTATTCTCTCAGTTCTGACATCAGTAGTAATAAAGATTTTGCAATTAGAATTTAGGGCTATATCCACTGCGCAATAAGAGGCGCAATGCTTCCTGAGAGGCACTCTACAGCCTCTCTTCCTGCAGGATTTTAGCCCTTAGTAACAATTACATTGATATACCAACTCACTTTCCCTTTGCAGGGTGAACAGGAGTAAAAAGTAGAAGAACACAGGAATGGTCATACTGGGTCAGACCAAAGGTCCATATAGCCCATTGTCTATCTTCCAATAGTGATCAGTGTCAGGTGATCAGAGTAGGGCAATGAACAGAGTAGGGCAACTAGCGAGTGATCCATCCCCTGTTGTCCAGACCCAGCATCTAGCAGTCAGAGGCTACAGCACATCTCCAGATCAAAGTATAGATGAACCCATAGCCACCAAGGTAAGTATTTAGAACTTGGAATATAAAAAAAACAGCCAGACTGTCCTGGGACTTTGTGTACAGTAGAAAAGAATAGGATCACAAATAGGATCATCCCCTCTCCCATGCATGGCTTGTGCAAGAAAGAGTCATATTTCCTGTGCTCCATGCAGAGTGCAAGGACTATTTGATCCACCCAAGCAAGTCAGTGCATACAAGGAGGAGTACCTTTGGGTTGGACTGGCACCTCCATGAATCCAGGGCAGGTGAAAAAGAAGCCGGGGCCTGACCCCATCCTTCAATCATAGAGTGAGCCAGTTAAGGGGCAGGGAAAGGTTGGCTGCATCATTCTAAAGGACACTGAAAGGTTTACACTTCCCTTGTGTGTTTGGGAAGGAATTATACTTGGAAAACCTGCAGCAAGGCCCTTTTTAAGGTGGGGTTTTGTTTAGCTACAGGAAGCAGCATGAGGTGCCTCTGTTCCTGCCTCAACTAAGATATATCCCTAACATGCCCTGAAGGAACAAAACTACTGGCATCCCTTTCTCATTGCAGGTATTAGAGAATGAGGGGGTTACAGCATTGTTGGTTCCAGATGCTTACCTTTAACTGAGAGGAAACAGGTTCTCAGCTAAAGAGGCAAGAAAGGTAGCAAAGGGGTTGGCTGTAGCATAAACTGATATTAGAAGTGCTATTTGGCAATAACTTTATGTAGTACAGTTAAGGTTCTAAATCCTTATTCTCAAAGCTTTGATGCAGTTGCATCTGCTTATTCAAGCAGTGAATTTGGACTACAAATGGGCACGCCTTGAAGAATAGAATGGGTAGAAGGCTACTAGACATAGGTAAAGCAGGACTTATTGCATACATACAGCAGCAGCACTGAAGTTATTGCTTCACGATCTTTTGCTTCAAGGATTTTATTATAATTAATTTCCAATTAAGGAAATTATGCTCAAGAAATAATGACAATGTAACATTGACTGAAAATGGTAATGGAAGTCAGAATTAAAGGGGTATGGAAATAGTTAACTGACCAGTTGATACAGAAGCATATATGGCATGCAAGACCTGAGAGACCTCTATCATGTAGAAAAACTGTGTAAAACAATGTTAGCGGAGCAGCCTTAAATGTGAGTTTCCTTGCAGTTGTCAATTCATGTTATTGATGTTCTGCTATTTTTTTTCTGTTTGATTATGTAAACAAGCATAGGTGCATGTCCCGTTTTGCACAACACTTCAAACTTTAATCTTTCCTCCTAAATAAAAAGCTTTCATTGATAGAACTGCATGAACATGAAGCCAGAGAATGCAAAGAGGTTTACAGTAAACACTGATTATTGTAATCTTAATCTCCATGAAAAACTACTGAATGCAGAAATAACATCTTAGCAAAATGGGCACATTGTCTGGTTTCCCATATGGTAAAATGAACACTGTTTTAATTACTAAGGATCTTGGATATTTATCACCGGTCATGAACTACTCATGTAAAAACAAAAGAATTGAGTATAAAAATCCTACTGCATTCATCAGTGTTAAAACATTTAGAAGTATAAAATCAGAAGCACTGGAAAGCTGAGCTAAGAGGAACTATGGGACTAAGTCACACATCATCTTAAGCAGCTCAAGGCAGTTTGTGGTTTTTGGACCCTTTTTTACTCTGAGCAAGATTTTAAAACTTTTAAAAGTCATCAGTCTAGTCTGCTATAATTAAAGTTAAGGGAAAAACAGACTAAATTTATATCTGTGCTCTGATTACTCTGGCAAGGATGAAGCTGCTGTCTTAATCCTCAGTCCTGAAAATGAACTCCATGAGTACAAACCCTTGTGCTTATGCAGAGCCCCTTCAACTTCACTGGCAACTTGCACAGAAAAAGGGGCATGCTCATATGTTGTTCACTGCTGGATTGGGGCCCTATTGTATGCATGTAGATTTGTATTGAAACAAAAAATGAGTAAAAAATCACCCCAGAGGGGGGAAGGGTTGGGTGTAATGGAGGCCAGTGTAAGGCATAATCAGATCTAATGAGTGAAATCCTAGCTCCAAAGGGAGCTTTGCCATTGATTTCAATGGGGCCAGGATTGGATTCTGCCTATGTGAATACAGACCATACAGTGGTCTCTTACATGCCCTATGCAGGACACAAAGGCTCACTTGCATAGACAGGTGAGGACACCACTGTGAGTGCAGCAGGAGAGGGCCTTTATGTATATATATGCTACCCAGGTCTTTTGAAGGGTCTGCAGTGATTATTTAGGATGATGTAGCAGCCTCGAGGAGACCATTGCAGTGTCCCATTCTAGTCTTGGTATGAGAGAGCCAGGGCCAGCTGCCCCTTCTCTGAATCAACTATGTTGTTCCCCAGAATCTCAGCTTTCATAAAAACGTAGACTCTCACTGTTATGGTTGTGAAGAAACACTGTTCCCTGCATCACTGTGATGCAGAGATGTCAATGCTGGTCTGAAAAGAGCCTGCAGCAATAGCTAAGAGTGGTATGAACTGCCACATTAATTTGTGAGGGGTCAACTCAGATGCCCAATGATGATGATTCACTACAATCTTTGCTAACTAATTCCTCATGAAAGAAAGAAAAAGGAGGATCTCCAAAATTGCAGAGTCCTGAAAATAGTTATGAGATCCCAAGAATCTCTGGGCATCTAAGTGGACTACAATCCCCTCTGGAATATTCCCACAGATCATTTTCCTCTGGTATGACAACTTATTTAAGATTCTAAGAAATGAATTGCACAGAACTGCACAGAATATTATGACTCAAGTGTCATCAATATTGCATAAAAAAAAAAAAAACGAGCGCCATCCTCATCTGTAACTTGATTGCTCCAAGTATGGAATCTAAAATCACTTTGGCCTCTTTGGGCCACCACACCAAATTTCAATTTACTGCCAAACTCACTGGTATCTCTTTTATAATTACTGCCCTTCAAGTCTCTCTGTACCCCATTAGTTACCTGAATTCCCTCAGCCAATGCTATGACATATTATTTTCCTGTTCCCAAGTTCTCATTCTGTAATTTTAATTTTAAATGTAAAGTGTATTTATTCTTCTTTGTTCTTCATTCCATATAAGTAAACATGAATGTAATGAAAATTTTAGTGGCAGATATAGAATCATAGAATGCTAGAACTGGAAGGGACCTCAAGAGGTCATCGAGTCCAGTCCCTTGCCCTCAAGGCAGAACCAAACACCATCTAGATCATCCCTGATAGATGTCTATTCAACTGGCTCTTAAATATCGCCAGTGATGGAGATTCCACAATCTCCCTAGGTAATATATTCCAGAGTTTAACCACCATGACAGTTAGGAAGCTTTTCCTAATGTTCAACCTGAAACCTCCCTTGCTGCAATTTAAGCTCATTGCTTCTTGGTCTATCATCAGAGGCCAAGGAGAACATTTTTTCTCCCTACTCCTTGAAATATCCTTTCAGATAATTGAAAAATGCTATCATGTTCCCCCCCTCAGTCTTCTCTTTCCTAAACTAAACAAGCCAAATTCTTTCAGTCTTCCCTCATTTAATCATTTCTAGACATTTAATCATTTTTGTTGCTCTTCTCTGGACCTTCTCCAGTTTCTCCACATCTTTCTTGAAATGTGGTGCCCAGAACTTGGCATAATACTCCAGCTGAGGCCTAATCAGTGCAGAATAGAATGGAAGAATCGCTTCTTGTGTCTTGCTCACAACACCCCTGTTAATGCATCCCAGAATTATGTTTGCTTTTTTTGCAACAGTATAATGTTGCTGACTCATATTTAGCCTGTGGTTCACTATGACCTCTAGATCCCTTTCTGCAGTACTCCCTCCGAGATAGTCACTTCCCATTCTGTATGTGTGAAATGGATTGTTCCTTCCATATGTGTTATCCAGCCAGTGACACTCTAATTGAAAGTCCGAACAACCTTGATGGATATACACCTTTGCTTTTCCAGTTTGATGACTTACTAGTATGCCAGCCTCTCCAGTGCTGTGCAAGGATATGGCTGGTAGACCTGGCTCAGCAAACAGAGGACATGACATCAGTAGAGGAGAGAACTGACCACAAACAATTAGTAGCCAGCTCCCCCTTTCCTTGAATTTTGGTGTGCTGGGTAGTTGGCAATCAGACTCTGTATTATAAAGCTAACACATGGGCTATGATCAACAGGCAGTGATATGCTATCACAACAGATGTATGTAAAAATTGGGGTTCTAAGCAGAAAAGAGGTGAATTTTTTTTTTCCTGGAACAGACTTTTAAAAATGTTGTTATTGTTCTAATGATTGAAAAACTGTTCTTTTTAAATACCAAGAGCAATGCTGCCAATATGTCAATGTGGACTGCTTCAGTACTGCAGTTCTCAGAAAGGAAGGATTGAAATCAAATCTATCACACTGGCTACTAATTCTGTAATATCTAGTATCACTTCACATACTCATTCTGGGTAGTTTTAGTGACTATTTCCATGTTAATGAGGCTATACAATTAAGCTGAAGTGATTACACACTCTACACATCAGTAGAGGAGAGAACTGACCACAAACAATTAGTAGCCAGCTCCCCCGTTCCTTGAATTCCTTACAGGGTCTACTTCTAATAAATATAGAAGAATATAGAGAACATGAACAAAAACATGTTAGGAAACTAGAAATCAACAACTCTTATATAATGTACCTATTTAAAGCTCTGATTATACACTAGGGAATCATCAAATTAGTATTACATAATTTATGGTTAAATCATTGTAGTAAAAATCTAGAAATATGTTGCAATGTTTTCTAAAAGATCAGAGTGCTGCATATAATTTAAACTTATGATATTAAATACAAAGACCCTACATAAAATTAGTGGGCAAAATTCTGGCGCCTATGAGGTCAATGGCAAAACTCCTATTGATTTAAATGGGGCCAGGAATTCACCAATTGTAATATTAAAACTATGCTCAATATACTCATTTTCTTTGGAAATGTAAAGCTCAGACTGAAGGTTAGTTCTTAATGCATATCAGTAAAGAGTAAAAAATACATAAACAAATATTGAGTGTCTTTATTTTTAATATCCTGATTTTAGCTTGGTTACATTATAACCTGAAATATAATATAGTAGACACAGAAACAGAACAAAAGCTCAACAGGAGCCTTCTTGGTATTTTGGGTATATGCCAGTTATTATTCAAAATGCCTGCTATTTACCTGCCAGATTGGAATGGCTCTTCTGTTATGAACACATTATAGATCCTCCACCTCTATTCTCCCAGTAGAATGTACTATTACACAACAGTGGCATAGATAGGAAAATTAAAGTTAAAACTATAAGTTATTTAGAATACTAATTTTGTGCACTATTTAATTTTCAAAAGTAATTAATTTTTTAAAAATAATGAAAAGTTTAGTCTATGAATTTTGTTCAAAACTGAAGCTGTATTTTCCAGCCAGAAAAACAGCAATAATAGAAACATTTATAACATTTGTACAGAACTATCACTTAGCACTTCTAGGCTTTGATCTTGTAGCTGGATCTACTAATGTGTATGTTCCAGTGCAGATCTGATGCAGTACTGGGGGCTTTAAATGAGCTCTAAAATAAAATACAACTAACTTTATACAGGCTTTTTAAAAAAATCCTGAACTTCAATGGCAAGAACAGGACTTTAAACAACCTCAAATATATAGTTATATATTGACCTGTAACTTTGTAAAATAAACTACTGTACTTCATGTGAAGCAGAGCCTGGTAAAATTAACATTGTATTCATCATATAAAAATTAATATTATGTTGGGTACTCAGTCTTATGTAGTACTGTTTTAATAGTCTACTGACATCCTATATATGTGTATTTTATTTTCAGCAAATTAAAGTTCAGTAGTAGTTTCTTATATTCTGAATGACTATTTCTATACAATCTGTTATATTTACAAATTATGTTTCAGTAAAATCTTCCTGAAATTATTACATAACTTTATAACACGTTAACAAATTATTTATTATATTAATAGCTTTCACTGAATAAAACACCTATAATTTATGCTTCCATTAATGAAAGACATCATCATTTCAAGAACATCACCAGCACAGCAGAAAACCATATAGTATAGTTCTAGTACACTATAATTTTGGTTTACATTTTTATCACTTGCACTGTTTGTACAATATAGATTTATATTAACTGGAGCTTCAGAAGAGTCACTCATTCATTCTCTAGTTCTTTTTTATATTGTCTTAATATCATGCTGGGTGTTAACAGGGGAATTTAGCTTAAAATTCTGAGCTTTCATAGTCTCTATCACTACTTTCCTTAAGTTCCAATAACTCAGGAATTAAGCAAACACAAAGGGAAAAAGAGGGCTACAAAACACAAACTAGTAGTACTCCATAGAATTTCATACAGGTGCTCTAGACAAAAGCAAAATAAAATACTAAAAATCATAAAAATAGAAGGCATTTGAAAGCTAAGTTACACATTATTTTTCTCATAGAAGGAAAAGGAAAAAGCACAGCAAAATAATTTAAAAATAAATAAACAAGCACATTTTAAACAAATCAAACTACTCATTCATGGGTGTATGTGACACCATATGTGTTTTATACACATTGTACAAATAAGCAAACATACCTGCAGAAACACGTGGGCAGTCTGGCAACATGGACTCTACTGATGTATCTAGTGGTTCTGAACTAGATACCCAGTTACAACAGTTCTGTAATGTAAGAGACAATTTTACAATGAATCAATAAAGCTAAAGCAAGAATAAATCATAGACGCTATAGATTTAGGCCACAATTCAGCAAGCTAGTTAAATATGTGACTAACTTTAAGCAGAAGTCACAATGGGGACTGAAAGGTGGACCCAGGAGTAAGTACTACTCACATGCTTGAAGTTAGGCATATGCCTATTTTAAGCACCTTGTTCAATTTGGGCCATAGTTCACAAGTGGCCAAATATTAGAAATAAAAAAACAAGGCCCCGATTCAGCAAAAATACTTAAGCATGTTCTTAATTTTAAGTCTATCCTTAAGTACTCATTTGAACAGGAATGGATTTAAGTGCTTTGGTGAATTTGGATCTATGTGAGTGGCCCCAATGTCTTGGTTGGAGATGGATTTGTGTTAAAACTAAGCACATGCAAAAATGCTTGGATGAATTGGGGCCTAAGTTATCCACCATGCAATTCAAACCATTTTCCTTTGTAATTAGTTAATAATTATTGACGACAAATACACATTATCGCTCACCTTGCTTGCTTGTATTAAGAGGTCATAATCTTTAGGGTATGATGATGCAATCTGTTGTTGAGACAGTACCACAACCATGAAGTTGAAAAGCAATGGAATATGAGTGGAAGAATATGGTTTTGTGGGTTACTGACATAACTGCCAATTTAGGTAAAATGAACATTTAAAATGTAAATATCAACCTCTGTGGATGTATATATATTAAAAACTTAAGTTTACATTTCAGTCCTAAATTTTGTATTAAAAAGAATTTACCGTGATACCTTTTAAATATTTTTCTTCACTGGAATTTGTTCAAAGAAAAGAGAGTATCAAAATATCAAATAAAATACGTCACAATTTGTTATTAGAATACAATTTTCTGAATATACAAAGTTTGTTATATTGAAGAGTAACTTACAAAGTAATATGGCTATTCAGGGGCCTGTCAGCTAAAATACAAAATCTTTATGGCTTCATATATTACAAAACTATTTTGGAATTTTGCCTTTATAAAAACTGATTAACTTCATTTTAAAAAAGCTTGCAGAGCCAATGATTTTCCAGACAGGATGATTTTTGAGAAACCTATCAATCATGATTGCAAAAATGGTTGATTGCTATTCTGGTATACAAGCATGTATTGTGTATTTTTAGATGCTTGTTGCCCAAGTTGTGCACCATGGAATCCGTCCTCACTGTGGAAAGATCCTTGACTGGTAGATCAAGTGTCTTATTGTATTTCCTTAATTCATTCTGTCTGGAAGAAGATGTCAGCTGTGTTGCAGTGAGGAGAGAATTTCAAAGGCTCCAGTCCCCACCAATAAAGGCCGAGGAATGGCTTTTGAATAGATTTGTCAAGGCAACCCTACTGTTCTGGGACCACGGAGAGCAGGAACAACATAAAGGAAGGGTTGCTGTATGAGATTAGAAAGTGAAGTTCACAAAGCATGGCAGATTTTTGTAAGAAACAGTAGATCAATGAAACTATTGAACTGTGTGGAAAAAATCCATGAAAACAAACACAATCCAGTAATGTTATCTTTTTAGTAAAAAAAATGGCTAAAATGTTAGTATTTCCATGTTCCACACAGACCTTGAGGTTTAAAATAGAGAAAAAGTTTATAATTACCATGCCTAATTTTAATTAACAGCTGAATGAAAAATTGCAAATGTAAGGAATTATAAAAGAAATAAGATTTTTATTAGACATTATGTTCATTTGAAATAATTAAAATTAATATTAAATACTGCTAGAACACTACATCACAGAGCTTGAGATAATACAGAAGATTAGCAGACAATTAACCAGCTTTTATATGCAATGTGACACTTGCCTGTAAGAAATAAGTATTCTTGAAAGCAGCGTCAAGATATGTAAATGGATGATTTGTTTTATCATTCATCATAGCTCCTAATATATTCAAAAATCATGACTTCTACAGGTACTAAAAATAGGCCACCAATGATACAGGAGAAATAGCTTCAATGAAGAATGACTTTTTAAACAATTCATTCTTTCAGTGACAGCAATTAGCACTACAGACAGGCAGTGATTAGGCATACATTTTAATTATTATTCATTCTACCAGTAGCCCTAAACCTGATTAAAGTAAGAGATAGCCAGGTGATATGTTAGCCTTAATACTACTCACCAACATTTCACATATGTAAAAATACTTCATATAGGAGATTTGCAATGCTAATGTAAAGTTATGACACTCCATCCACATTTTAGGTCATTAATCATGTTACTTATTCTTTTAACATCTACTTTCTGTAAATTAAATTAAAGGTAATGTACTTGTCTCATCCAGACTAAATGTTCAAAGAAAAATGAGTTGTCAGATTCAAATTATAGGATTTAGCATGTTCAGTTTTACTGTATAACGTATTTTAAGGATTTGATTTCCCATAAAACTGAGGATTCTTCTGACAGGGCCTAGAGGGGTTACTATTCTTTATATTTTTAACATTTAAGTCAGAGCTGTCAGACTGTATCCCTCGTGATTCTCTATTCCCATAAGTCATGGCCTATAAAACTATAAGGTTAAGTTAGAAATAGGCAGTCTATAAACACAATGTTTCACTAAAATCGACAGGAAAATTCACTCCTATTAAAGATCCATATATTTGTATTGCTTGTTTTAAAATTTCAAAATAAGAATAGACAAATACATAAAACATTCCCAATGACAGTATGACTTTTATTTGATCAGAACATAGATTCACAAGCAAGAGTTTAGTTGATCTCATACTACAAATTTTTTCTTCTTTTTTAACTGCAGTTATCCCATACGTAAGTCTTTAAATGCCTAACAAATATATTCCATTGTATTCCACCCACAGAAGAGAAGTTGTGCGTGCTGGCCATAAACCTATATCAGATTAACCTCAAATCAGCTAGCAGTTCCCATAGTACAGAAGTAGTAAGAATGTTTTGCCCTTTCACAAAAGGATCTTTAAAGTACTGTATAAACAACTGAATTTCGTAACACCTGTGCAAGGTGGATAAATTTACATGAAATCTACAGATCAGTAAACTGAGGCACGAAAAGGTTAAAGGACATGATCCAAGGTCACAAAGCAAGCAAATCTAGAATCCAAGAGCCCTGAGTGCCTCCCAGTCTGTGTCCCCTGTAAGTCAGGGGTGGGCAAGATATGGCCCACCAAACTGTTTGATCCAGCCCATGGCTCACTCTGCTGCTCTCCTGCCCCCAAGCCGATCCAGACCTGGGATGGGGGAGTGCGCAAAGTCATTTACTGTTCAAAATGGCTGGCGGCTCCTTCCCCCTGCCAGAGGCACATGGTGCCTAGAGGGAGCCACCAGCCATTTTGAGCAGGGAATGATACTGCACACTTTCCCGCCCCCAGGTCCTGATTGGCCTGGGAGCAGGGGCATATGCGAAGTCTCCCCCGACCAGGGGTGTGCGGCACCTAGAGGGAATCACCGCTTTGCCCCCAAGACTCCACCCCTTCCAGCTGAGGCCCCAGCCCTTCCAAGGGCAACCACGTACCAAAATTTGTGAAGTGGCCCCTGCAAAAATTATTGCCCACCCCTACTGTAAGCTGAGTACTTAGGCAGCCACCTAGGAGAGATTCAAATGCTTCCCAGCTGATTAGCAAAGCACTCACAGCTGGCAGCATGCATTTCTACTGGTGGTGCACATCCGCACGCCTCAATGCATATAAAATATATTCTGTACACAGATGAAAAAATCTCCCAATATTGCTCCCAATACTCAGCTCTGTTACCAGATCATGTTCCTTACGTGATATTTGTGCATACTTTTCTGTATAGAGAAAAAGAAAACTACAGTCGGTTTTGATTGGTTTTTAATGGTAAGAGTTTCAAAAATGTTTTGAATCTAAATTTTTTCAGGGACTGTATGCTGCTTATACAGTGCTTTAACAATGCTTTCTTCTGTATCTTAAAGAAATGGAACAGATCAGTATTTAAATATATGTTTATAGAATCATAAATAGCATTGTAGGCTCCAACTCTTAAAACCCTTTCTCACCTCTCGCATCCATTCTCGAATAGTTTTGCCAGCTTCTTGATGCCACACATTGTGAACAGAGTCTGTCAACGCCACAGCAGTTACCTTATTCTTTACATCTGCCTCTCGTTGAATCATCTGTTAAAAAATATGGGCTTTAAGTTCTTTTTTCACTTGAATGGTGCCTGCTTAGTCACAGATAATGATCTTAAATTAAAAAAAAGAGAGTAATACAAATTCAATACTTGACTTCACTTGTTTTAAAGTTTATACAAATCCCAACAGTTCCAGAAATACAGAAAGACCTAATTTTTTTTTATAAAAGAAATAATACTAACTTTTAACTCACTGAACTATTCAGTCCTATTATTTTCCATGTGGCTTGACAATTCTAGGATGAAAGGTATCATAGTGAAAAAATGGAAGATTCCCTGAGGACACCTTTTACAAGTTTTTTCAAGTTCCTATTTCTGTGCTTCAGGGAAGCTGGTACCCATGGTTCACTGTAAGCTACTCATGACTATCATCTACTAATTTTCGGTAGGCTGCTGTAGTTTTTCTGATGTACAATCTTACTTTGACTTCTATGATTTTTTTCTTTTTCTATCCAATTTAGCTGCCCTGAACTCCTACTATGTTCCTGGAATTCTTTGTGGTTTTTTTCATAATAATGTTCACCTAGCTATCATCAGAGTCTGTCAATACTGTTTTGTTTTTTTAATATACTTGCCTCCTTTAAAATCTGACACAATGACATATCTATATAATGTGATTACTAAAAACAATGCAATGATTGCTGCAAATAATGCACATGAACTGACAAAGATGCTCTAGTACTTAGCGCTGGATCACAAGACAAAAGGACCAACAAGGAAAAGTGATATAAAAAAGAGACAAATGTTATTTTCTGACTAACTGGTAATAACTGATCAAAGAAAAAGGGTAATGAATTATAGTTCTAAAATCTGTATTTCACAGCTAGTATTTTCACCATTGTATATGTTGTACTAAATGTAATTATTTTTCCAACTTCTTCTCATGTAATGGCTACATGGACAATTTCTCTGTATAAAGCCAGCTCTTCTTTGTTAATACTATCAACTATTTTTCAGCATAATAGAATACTTCTCTGAAACGATGAGAGACCATTAAAATGGAGCTGTGAATGACTTTTCATGTGATAAACAGACACGACTATTGAAATCCACACTTTTGATACAGAAGCAATGTTTGCCAACATCCTGTACAAACCTGTCTTTCTCTATTTTTTCTAAAGAGTCCACATGCATATCCTTTTCACCAGGTACTGCTACTATTACCACCAAATCACTGCTGCAATCCCACATCTTAAATTGTCATGTTTCATGTATTCCACCTATGCATATTTTAAAATCAATGTAATGAAAATAATACTCTGGCTAACTGGAAAATAATCACCATCACTGCAAATTGCACTTAGAAATTTTCATATCTGGTCAGGCCAGTGGTCCGTCTAATCCTTTACCTATTTCTGATAGTGGTCAGTAGTAGATGGTTCAGAGGAAGGTTCAAGATACTTCTGGAGAATTTTGTAAAAACATTCATCTTGTACTGATGAAAGATATGAATGCTGAGGGTGTTATATCTATTTTTTCTACCATTTAACAAGACCCTAAATAGGCTCAAATTCTATATAACACATGAGAATGTTGATTCATCAAACGCTACAGAAATCACCTGTTCCAAAACCACTTCACTTTTTTTACACACCATGTCAAGAGTCAGATCAAAAGACCCACATAAGCAGGGCCACTGTAGTTTATCAAGTCCTTGGCCATGCAGTTCTTGAAAACTAAATCAGTGATCTAGGGTGGAAATCCATCAGTTCCAGGAACCCAAATTTATGGGACAACCAAAGACTAGCAACAGTGATGTGCTGGAGGGAATTCCCAGGTGTCATTTATGAAAGTTCTGCTACTAAACAGAAGGGAAAGCTACAAAAATTTTGCTACCTCTTAGGGAACTTGCCTCCTCTCTAGATACTGTTATATAACCAAAGATGATGTACCGCTACAGTTAATACATATACTTTTGGCCAGTATTTCCCACCTGCCTTTGTTGTGGTGGGTTAGGGAAATGCTAATTGTACCAAGTGACTTATCCTTTAAAAACAGTTCCAAGGGAAGGCTGCCTATAGATTGCCTCAACAAGATCTTCGTGACCAACTCGCCTAAATAAAACAGACTGAAGAATGTACAGTACTATCAATATAATCCTCGTAGCTTTCATGTGCATTTTTTCAGTAAGGGTGCATCTACAATGCACCATAATTCAAAATAAGATATGCAATTTGAGCTACGTAAATTGCGTATCTTATTTCGATGCTAATTCAAAATAGCTTATTTCGTCATTTGGTGTGTCCACACAGCACCAAATTTAAAAAAAAGCACTATTTCAAAACGTCCCTTAATCCTCGTAGAATGAGGTTTACAGGAACGTTGGAATTGCAAGTTCAAAATAACGGGCTTGCTGTGAAGATGCAGAATAGCTATTTTGGGATACTCCGGTATCCCGAAATAGCGTTGCAGTGTAGACATACCCTAACTGAAAATTAGTTCTAATAGGGCTAAGTGAATCTAGTTTAGCTAGATCATATGTTCTTATACTATTAGAGATTCTTACACAATTAGGCTACGTCTATACTACACTATTTTGTGCAAGAAATATGCAAATGAGGCAAAGCATGGAATATCACCGTGCCTCATTTGCATAATTAATGAGCAGCCACTTTTTGCGCAAGAGGCTTTTGCACAAAAAGGAGCCATCTACATGGCTCCTTCTTGCTCAAGAGTGGGTTTTTGTGCAAAAAGGAGCCATGTAGATGGCTCCTTTTTGCATAAAGTCTCTTCCGCAAAAAGCGGCCGCTCATTAATTATACAATATTCCACGCTTCGTCTCATTTGTATATTACTTGCGCAAAACAGCGCAGCATAGACGTAGCCTTAAAGAGCCATTCTGATAATACTAGCGAGGATACTGACGCTTTCTCAGTGGCTACAAGCAGTCTAGCTTTGTTCCTGAATGGATTTGTCCAGTTAAAGTAACATTATTGTGCTTTTATTAAATCAAGAATATGAAGTCTATCTTTCCCCAAGATGGAATAAGATTTGGGTAAGAAAAAATGAAGATAAATAATGGCTCTCATGGAATTCTGAAACAACTTTGAGCAAGAACTTGGGAGAAGGCCTGAAAATAATCATTGTATAAGGGGGACTCACCATGAGGGTCTGAATCTCTGCATCTTTCAAGAAGATATATTGGCCACTAAAAAGATAGTCTTTACTGTTAGGTGGTACAGGGAACAAAGGGAGAGTTTGTCAACCCTGTATTACTATACTGAGGTACCAAGAAGGAAGTGACTAGAGGAAAAACATGAATAAGGCCCTTACGGAATCTAGCCCTTGTAGGGAAAGACTAGGTCCAGAATAGGAGGGAGCCTGATGTGCAAATATTTCTAAGGAATGATTAGGAAGTCCAGATTGTTTCAGCAGTAGTAAATAGTCCACAAATGCTGAAACGGAAGTTGTCAGGGAGATACTGGTGCCGAGATGACCGAATAGAAATTTACTTCTATAAAAGTCAGTCTAGCTAAGGCTTTCCTGCTTTGCAGCAGAAAATTCTGAATTTCAGCTTAACAGCTTCTTTTGGTGAATGTCAGCCAGCTGGCATAGCATTTGACTGTTGTGCTGTGCAACTGTATTGGGCAGAACAGGCAAAGTGATCAGCAGCTTCCACTGAACTCACCAGATCTGAATTCCAGAACTGCCTGGCCCGTGCTGGGGTTATCATGGTCTTCAATCCAGCATCTTGCCTAAATTCTTCAAGACCATTGCTATCATAGAGATCGGGGGGAATGGGGGGGGGGGAAATATACTTTAGTCCCAGTGTCTAGGGAACAGGCCCATTGACATGGATGATAAAGGAGGAAGTTGCTCCCTTTGCCCGGAGATTCAAAGGGGGCCCAGGGCTCCCAGCCTCTGTTGCACCTATGGCAGCGGCAGGTGCCCCAGGCCCTTTAGATCACCACCAGAGAGCTGCTTCACATGTCTCTGAACTCGGTGGAGGGGGCGGGGGTGTGTGTGACAGAGTCACATTCCAGGCAGAACTGAGAGCTGGCTGTCCTTGGCCCCACCCCTTCTGCCCAAGGCCCCATACCTTCTGGGAATATGGATTGAGGACCCCCCCTCACCTTACCCGGGCCGGGGGAGAACAGAAGCAGTTGGCCCCCTGAGAAGTGAATTAGAAGTAGATTTGTTCTGTTGAGCTATTGAAGGTCCAGAATGTGAGGCTAACAAATTTCTCTATTGAGAAAATAACGGGAATAAAACTACCCTTGAACTGTAATGACTCCTCTTTCATTGCTCTGAGAGGAGTCCACCTGTGCTTTCATGTTATCTTGTAGTGGGATCCTTAAAGAGGGATGGGGAAGATGGATGTGGTATAGGAAAGGGTTAGAATTGCATTATCAATTTCTGATAATCTATTGGATTTACTGGTCTGTGGTGATCCAATCCAGGAGCCCCTTTTCTGTCCTCATCCAAATAAAGAGAGTAGGTAAAAGTGAGGGAAAAGGGTAGAGAGCTTCTATAAGTTCTGCCACTCTCTTAAAGGTGGCGTGAAACCTGTTATCAATAGGAAGAATGCATCATATCTAAGGAAGAGGCAGTGCATCTTCTGCATAGGAACCTGTGCATCTTCCTTGGAGGCTCCAATGGATTACAATAGATTCATTGTTTTGAGGTCTGGCTTGTTTCCTTCAGGGGGTGGAGGAGTGTACAACCTCAGAGAGTTGTATGGCTTTAGAGTTCTTTTAATGGGTGGAAGGCCTCATGAGTCTTTGAGCTGCAAAGATGGTAGCCCTCAAAAGGAAGGTCCTCAATCATGGTTTAGACTTTCTTGTATATTTTTGATGGCTGGAGTCCTGAGAACACAGCCAATGTGGCAATGGAGCATATAGTCATATCAGATGCATCAAAGAGGCCTTCAGGAAAGTTCTAGCTATCAGCTAGCTGCCCATCTCACATGATGGATTTCAAATCTTATGTTCCTTTGGGAGTCATTCAAAATAAGAAATGGTCTAAAATTTCATCCATTTCTTGAGCTGAGTATAAACTCTTACAAATTTTCAATTAGTTGGGAAATCTGTTCTTCCTCTATGCCTCTAACCCTCATCTTCTCAAGATATGATATAATAATGAAATGGCATGCCCCAATGTCAATGAACAAATTGGCACAAATTATCAGTAGATATCCTGACCTCTGTGAGTTGTATGTAAAAGTAATGAGGAAGAGGAGGGATAAAAGAACTCACAACAGGGGAGCAAATGGGAGAATTTTCTCTGAAGACCACGCCTCATAGAGGGAGGACTTAGTGCTTATTTCTAAAGACTCCATTTGCTCTCCTGGGAGACAGGATATGCCTGTAAGCCCTTCCTATAACTCCTTCAAATCTTCACTTCACTCCCACTCATAAAAAGCAAAGTAGTCAGTTCATCCTATTGCAGGATTAACTTCTGCTTTATGACTGGCATTTGAATGAGCTTTCCTCTTCCCTGGAGAAACACTATGTTTGATCATGTAACTGGTTTGACAGGGTTGGTGAAAAAAAAAACCCCACTTCACATAAATATAAACCAACAAATGTTCACAAGGCCAGTGAATTTCATTGTTTTCAGGGTTTAAGTGACCCTGGAAGTGTGATATTAAAGTATTTTTGTGGTTTGATACATAGCATATTTGTACACAAAATATTGCTGATACTAGTTTGTGAATAGTACAAATAAATCTCACAATACAATTATTTGGTATAAAGACTTCAGGCTGCAAGTCTATTCAACCTTTAGACTTAATAGAACAGTTACCCAGGCTCTTAGTCCTGCAATCTTAATACAGGCGTTATAGAATAAAAGCCGTCGAGGAGCTATAATCAACCTAAAGAACATCAGGTTCCCAACACACTTCCCTTGTGGGAAGAATTAAGTTCCCTTTCTGATTTGTGTTACAGAATAACTTGGTAGAAGGCTCGCTGCTAAGAGGGCTTGCTGCTAAGAGTGGAGTAACTATTGTCTGACATAGTCCACCTCCAGTTATCAATCCTGAGACCAATTTGGAGTACTAGGCTAAAGCATAGACTACTATCAGTGCAGTAGGAACCATGTAGTGGAACATAAACTGAAATACCCACCATCTCGGTGGAAATCTGACTCTAACAGGTCTCTAACTGAGCCTAATCAAAGCAACTACACAATGAGCAATCTAGTTCTTTGGCATGGGATCCACTACTGGTAGTCTAAAATGTGATTCAAAGTATAGAAAGAGCACAAACTCATCTAACATCTTCATCGGCTGTCTGGTGCTACAGATCTTTCTGTCAACCTGCCTGCTACTGGTCACCCTCTAAGAGTTTTGATAATAGGTCCTTGTTGATTTCCCAATGCCTGTTACAAATCTGTCACCTATAAATGAGACAAAATGTTGGCACTCTGGTTAAAATGTAGTAGATATAAAGTTTTCCTAAGTAGAAGACACAAAGCTTTTGCTTTCTGCTGGAACTCAGTCAAAATACTCACCCCAAAGGCATCTAATAGAGGAGAGAAAAGCCATACATTATTATTGACATTCTGATAAGCAAGCAGGAGAAATGTGGGCTTGACAGAACTACTATTAAGTGGACAAATAATTGGTTAAATAACTGTCAGCAAAGAGCAACTATTAATGGAATGTTGTCAGATTGGAGGGAGGTCTCAAGTGGAATTCCCCTGGGATCTGTTTTGGGTCCAACATGATTTAACATCTTTATTAAGGACCTAGGTGTAAGTATAGAGAACATAATGATCAAGTTAGCAGATAACACAAAGCTTGGTGAGGGGTTGCCAATACCTCAGAAGATCAAGAAAAAAATCACAGGGATCTTTAGAAATTGGAGAACTGAGCTATAGACAACAAAATGAAACACAACAAAGACAAATTGAAGGTGCAACATTTGGGGAAGAAAAAACAAATTCACAAATATATAATGGAGGAAATCTGGCTTAACAGCAGCCCTGGTAACAAAGATCCAGGAGTTGAAAGATCACAGCTTCAACATGAGGCAGCAATGAGATGCTGTTGCAAAAAAACAATAATAGAAATTAAAATTGCATTTTAAGGAGGCATAAAATGCAAGTCACTGGAAGTTAGAGTACCATGCTGCTTGGTGCTGGTTAGGCTGGTTTTTGGTGTGGGGGTGCTGAGCTGTACCCCTCTTTACTTCTGTCCATGCTCCTCTCTGCGCCCCAGAGCTGGGGCTGGGAGCAGGGCCATGGCTCCGGGAGGAGGGGACACTGAGAAAGAAAGGCAAATGAGGCTGGAGGCTCAGCTATGGGCAGGTGCAAAGCCCCAGGCTGGGACCAGAAGAAGATCTCCCAGGCATTGGGATGGCATCTGGCACCCCAGGAATGACAGTGGAGCCCCTGGGGCCAGCATCTGGGACCCCAGGACCCGCAATGGAGCCAGCATCTGGGTGGCAGATGGGCCATTGGGAATTCCAGGCACAAAAGCTGGGGGTGCTGCAGCACCCCTGCACTTTTATTTCCTATGCCTATGGACTAGGCCTCAGCTGGAATACGGTGTCCAATTTTGGCCACCAATATACAGAAAGGATGTAGAGAAATTGGAAAGGATCCAGAAGCAAGTGACGAAGATGATCAAAGGAATGGAATGCAAGCCATATGAGCAAAGGCTCAAGGACCTGCATATGTTTAGTTTGGAAAAGAGGAGGTGATCAAGGGCGAATATAATAGGTCTTCAGATACTTGAAAAGTTGCCATAAAAAATGAAGAAACATTCTTTTATACCACAGAGGGTAGGACAAGAGATAGTAGGTTCAAACTGCAGCAGAGTAGATATAGGTTAAATCTCAGAAAAATCTTCCTGGCTGTAAGCACAGACTGCCTCAGGAGATTGTGGAAGCTTCTTTACCAGAGGTTTTCAAAAGGAGGCTAGATAGTCATCTGTATTAAATGATTTAGACACAACAAATGCTGCATCTTAGCAGTGGGTCAGACTAGATGACCTTTGTGGTACCTTCACCTCCAGCTAATATTTTCAATGAAGGTATTTTCTGGGCTACCATTAAAGAGTCTGATCTGGCAGGGAGCCTTACAGAAGCTTGGAAGAATAGGCTAGAATTGACTGCATTGCACTGGAACTTTATCCTGGTAACAGCCATCTTATGCACCAGATCTAAGTCTCTTTCTCTCATAGCTTTGCAGAAATGTGACCAGAGGGTAAATCGAAATAGCAAGGTTTGTCTGAGGGTATGTCTACATGTCAGCTAGGAAGCATGATTCCCAGATCAGGGGAATATATGTGTATTACCTCTGCTTAAGCTAGCACACTAAACTAACAGTGTGGCCAGACTGGCACAGCCAGTGGCTCAGGCTAGCCACTTGAACTTGAGGTCAGGGGTTAGTCTGGATTGTACTTGGCCAGCTAACCCAAGATGCCACCTGAGTCACAAATCATGCCTCGATGCTTTTATCTCTTAGTACTCTTAACTATTTCAGTGCTGATCAAAGCACAGAAGAAAAAAGAGAGGGAAATTTATATTGAAAAACCTTGAGTACATAGTCTACTGAGTGGTAGCTCATGTTAGTGTCCCAAATTGGTAGAGGTTGAGTGATGAAAGGAGCTTGGGAGAGTGCCCTGACTTTGTATTTTCCAATATAGCACGGCCTGCATACATTGTGTATTGGATGCCATATCTAGTAAAGTAGTAAGTGGTTTGGCCACTCAGATTGAAGAAGAGGCTTGAGAGAAGGAAGGGAAAAAGCTCAAAGGATCTAATGTCATATTACAGAAGATCTAGAAATAGGGGTATTTCACACCAGAGAGAGAGAGAGAGAGAGAGACAGAGAGAGAATATGAGCAACTTTTGCTTTTTGTCTCCAAAACCCTTAAATGTAGTGCCCCACCAGACTATCCACTAGTCTATTCAATATCTAAGCTAAGGAGCTTAGCTGGAGAGCTAAGTAGACAGCACAAGTGTACTGCCAGTGCTAAGTTTGTATCTTGTTCTTCCCTATTCTTGTCCCTCTAGCTCTGCCTGTCTGCCTTTTGTGGCTCCTTTCTTCTACTGACTTGGACCTGGGAACTTGCCAATATAGTTACTACTGTGAAAAAAGCTTCAGATTCTGGTGAGAAGGTGGGGTGTGCTACCAAATCCTTCTTACAGTCTTTTATGAGTCAATTCACCTTCAAAGCCAATTATCATGAGAATAGATATAAGCCCTCCAATCCACATCTAGGCTACACTTATGAAAACTCTACCAGCAATTACCAAGCAATCAACCAAGGGAGCACGGGAACGAGAGAAGGGAGGCTGAAAAACCTAGTTCTTGCCATGATGTATAACCCTGTCCAGACAAGGAAAACAGGCCACATTTTAAAAATGTGCTATATACCACTTTTTAAACCAACTTTGCAACTAGTGTATATATAGTTTAACAACATAAAAAAAAAGTGTTAGCTATTCTAGTTGGCAATATGTGGGAGCTTATGGTTAACCAGCTAATGTGTTTTCAAAATCTTGTCTATGCTAAGTGCTGAATAGTGTTTAAAACATATTAATGATAATGTGTTAGTCAATACATTTTAAAACACTTGAGAAGGTTCAAAACCATGCCTAGAAGACTAGAGTCTAAGGGCTCATCTATATACAATATTGGCACCAATTTGACTTGAGATATGATTTTAAACTCATACTTCTAAACCAGTGGGAAAGGATTCACGGATGCTTTTATTTCAGCTTAAACCAGGCTTCCTTTGATTAATCTTAAATAAATTAGGAAAAGGTTTAAGCTAAAGAGGAATGAACACCTCAAACTGAAACAACAGTACTTATACAACAGTTTGGACTATTTTAAGTAATTCTTTAATCTTTATACTCACCTCTACTCTTCTGGCTATATCTATGGCTACATCCAGACTACAAAGGTAAGTTTGAAAAAGATACACAAACCGTGAACCGCAATTTGCGTATCTTTTTCTGCTTTTCTGTCCTCTACACAGCGCCAAATTTCGGACAAACCTGCTCTTTCGACTCATCCCTTCTTCCTCGTAGAACGAGGTTTAAAGGGATGGTGAAAGAGTGCGTCTGCTTTTTCAAAATTTTCCTCAGGTATCCCGGAAAAGCGCTGCAGTCTAGACGTAACCTATGTTGCAATTTTACTTAGAAAAATCGTGTTTGATGCAGACAAAATTAACCTTTCTCCTTGGCTACTCTGATGTAGACTCTACATCCCATCTCCTCCCTTCTAATATAAGGGGGATGCTACCCCCGTCTTAATTTCCCTCACTTCCTTGCCTTGCTGCCCCCTGTGATTTTCTTCTATATTTTATCAGATGTACCACACTCCTGACTCTCTCCATCCCCTGATTCGCTGTCTCCAGGGCTTCTCCTCTAGCCAGATCTCAAGTACAGGAGAAGTTCCAAGGCAACAGAGAATGTTGCTGCTGGATCTAGGGTTCTTCTTCTAGAGGTCTATAAAATCATGACTGCTATGGAAAAAGTGAATAAGGAAGTTATTTACTTGTTCCCATAATATAAGAACTAGGAGTCACCAAATGAAATTAATAGGTAGCAGGTTTAAAACAAACAAAAGGAAAGTTTTTCTTCACACAGTGCAGAGTCAACCTGTGGAACTCCTTGCCAGAGGATATTGTGACAACCAGGACTTTAACAATGTTCAACAAAGAAATAGATAAATCCATGGAGGTTAGGTCCATCAGTAGCTATTAGTTCTTATGTTCTTATGTTATATTTTATGTGATCTAAAGCTATTTTAAATATATAAATATATGTAACAAATCTGTGAGATTGAAACAATATATAAGAACATAAGAACAGCCGTACTGGGTCAGACCAAAGGTCCATGTAGCCCAGTAGCCTGTCTGCCGACAGTGGCCAGCACCAGGTGCCCCAGAGAGGGTGAACCAAAGACAATGATCAAGTGATTTGTCTCCTGCCATCCTTCTCCAGCCTCTGACAAACAGAGGCCAGGGACACCATTTCTATCCCCTGGCTAATAGCCTTTTATGGACCTAACCTCCATGAAATTATCTAGCTTCTCTTTAAACTCTGTTATAGTCCTAGCCTTCACAGCCTCCTCTGGCAAGGAGTTCCACAGGTTGACTACAGGCTGTGTGAAGAAGAACTTTCTTTTATTAGTTTTAAATACACAAGGGTTGAAAGGGGAATGCAGGGGTTTTTTCAGCCATCACTAAGAAAACGGCCCATAGCTAAAAAGAGACAAAGCCTCAAGTGAGTTCATCTTTCTCATGTGTGAAAATTAATGTGTAATTCCAGAACTTGAAATCCAAAGCCCAGTTTAAAAATGACCATAGCCATGAAAATGATTTGAAAATAAAACCAAGTAAACAGTATGTTTTATTATGTTTTAAATTTTCAAAATGATAAAATGTTACTTCCATATTTACAGTATCCAAAGGGATATATGTGAGATTTTTACTTCTGGTGTTTTACTCAACTCTAGTACTCTCTGCATGTATATATAGATCAATTAAAATGTTCTGTTTCCATGTGTGTTTTTTTCATACTCTCTGACATATAACATGTATAGTATGTGCATAGCTGAAATAATCAGTATGGAAAATCCTGAAGTTCTCATTCAGTTTTCAGTAAGAATTTTGGTTAAGTAAAGCCTAAATAATTATTTAAGGATATAGTTCTATACTGTCACACACACACACACACACACACACACACACACACACACACACACACACACACACACACACACACACACACACTTTTCTAAAGGTATGGAGTTCAAAAGCTAAGAGCAAAGCTGGGTGTTATGCTGAGCACCTCACTGATGGATATGAAGTCTAACACCCTTGTTATTTAAACACTACCAGCTGGATTTCCACTATAGCAATAGGATAAGACAACATTCACTTTTCCTGTACTTTGAAGCTTCAACTGCAATTCTTGCAACCTTTGACTAACTTCAGGAAGGAAAAGTCTCTCCACAGGCAAGATCACTAAGGGAAAGGGTATGTAAACTGAAACTTTTGGGGTCATATAAACTCATGAAGATAATTCTCTAGTCACTGGTTAGGCAACAGCAAATTATGATTTATTATTACAGGCAGCCAGAAGACAGCAGTAATAACTTCCCTTCCCTTTCCTGCTTAAACTATTCTGCTACATCCATGCTCCCTTGGCAAAAAAACATGTGGTGTCTACACACTAAAAAATACAAACAAACAAACCCCAAACAAAATAAAACAAACACCTAGTAAATGACTGACAGCCTGGAAATTTAAGAGAGAGACCACAGCAAACCGGAGACGGAAGTTTGATAGTTCGATAAATAATTACTGACAATGCAGAAAATGGCTCAGACCTTTTTATGAGATGGGGAGAGAAAGGTAAAACTAGGAAGCAGATATTATGACAGAAGCCTTTTCAAATACAGAATGATGTTTGTGAAGCAGTCTATAGCATATTAGAACTATAAATGGAGATGTTAAGGTTAAAATAAAGATCTTCCAGTTCAATGTACCAGAATAGGCCTAATTTTTGAAATCCATCCTCATTCTATGTGTCTGTAAACTTTCAGGCCTAAATAATTTTGTTGTTCATGGCACACTGTACCATCCTATGAGGCAGCACAATAGAAAACTGCAGAGATTAGGAAGTACTGTTTCGATGCTTCTGCAGAGGAGCACAGTATATCTCTGCAGTGCCCAGAACACAAGTCAGTGATCAACAGCCACAAATCAGACTTGAGTATTTATGGCATGTGCATACAAGGTCTGTCAAAAGAAATCCTGTAGGATAGTAGCAAACCCACAAAAGAAAGAGACTGATTTATTCAAAATAATGTTGGCTTTTAGATAATATTTATGGTGCCTAAATTCCAGGGCAATTAGTATCTTTAGAAAATCATCAATGAACTTTCTGAGAGTTTCTTATTTACCATATACAGTTTCTCATAGTGAGTTTATTATAATTTACTAAGATGGTCTAATTCTCTCTCCCGGGCATGCATGTACACACACACTTGAGAGACATTTATGGCATATAAAAGTGTGGCTATTTATTTACTCTGGTTTTGTTAGGAATAGAAGACAAAAGTCTACAGATTTTGGATCATACTTTACCTTTGATCTATGGTCTCCAAAGCTTTAAAAATGACCTGTGGTCACGTGTCCTATCTCTGTGGATGAAGAACTCACCCCTCTCAGTTTTTGAGTCCCTACTAAAAATACATTGCAAACTCCAGAAATTCTAGTCCATCAGTAAAAATTCTTTCATGTCCTATGATATTAAAAATATGCTGTAAAACAGAGTCCATTTCTGGCTTTACTGTTGCATTTTATATATGCTTGTGTTCATAGAATCATAGAACCATAGAGCTGGAAGAGACCTCAGAAGGTCATCAAGTCCAACCCCCTGCTCTAGGCAGGACCAATCCCAACTAAATCAACCCAGCCAGGGCTTGGTCAAGCCGAGACTTAAACACCTCCAGGGATGGAGATTCCACTGTCTCCTAAATTGTCTCCTAAACAGGTGTTATTTAGGTGTTATCTGTCTCCTAAATTGTATGCTCTTTGAAATAGGACCACATCTTCTTTTGTGTCTGGCACAGAACTGAGCAGACAGTTGGCACTTAAAGAAACTAAAACGACAGATAGGCTTTCTTTTATGCACTTTCTTTAAAATTTTACAAAGTTTTTTTAAAAAAAAAAAAAAGCCTGACAGGTCACAGGGAGCTTCAGCAATCATTGTTCACATATTACTAATCTCTGGCAGGATACTCCAGGTAAGTCACTGTTCCTAAATTCCATAAAGAATAATTTTCTCCCCCATACCAACTCTGATTTTTTACCCATGTCTTTTTGGCTAAAGTTCCATGACACCATAAAAGTTGATCTCAACAGGCTCTCTAGGGTTATTATTTCACAGCCAACAGCACCATTGCAATTAAATTTGTTTCTAACTTTTCAGGGTAGAGTGGAAGTTGTGAGCATCAGTCACATACCTCTGACAGCTCCCTGATATCCCTCTTATATTTGTCTGCATTACTGCTTTTTGTAATATACTGTATGTCAAAGTGATTATATTATGCATAATATGTGATTATATTATACCACAAAGGAAAGATCACAATGTCAGTATGCCTCTCTGCAGTATCTTTATTGCTTTCCGCAGCTCCATTTTTCACTTTTCATAACTGAAGGTCCTTATCCTGGAGTATGTAATGTTCTCAAAATGCCTCTTCTTTGCAAAGTTTTCCCAGAGATTTGGAATAGAAACATTTGAGGGGGAATTTCTTCCAGAAACTCCCTTTAAATTGATAAAAGTCTAGATTATATTTAAAGGCCTGAGGGATGATCTACAAGTTATCGACTTAACAATATCAGCATGGAAACTCATGTAGTAAAGTAGGTCCAATCCCCTAGAGTGGATGGTGTTATGTCAGTATTAAGGTGCTTATGAATAGACATGTATGAAATATTTTTGATAAGTAATAAAATTGCCACCAAACACATGTTTGAGTCTCCACCACTATTTATGAATTTAAGTCAAATAAGGTGATAAGCTTCATTTGAAAAAAACATTATAGGGAAAGATAAAAAGTTGAAACATTTTATTTTAGCTATTTTGAAATGAAATATTTTGACTTTTTCATTTCCAAATGTTTTCTTTTTGCCATTTCAAAGTTTTGTTTTAAAACAGCATTTCAGTTAAGTAATTAGCTGAGTTTTTAAAAGAGTGAAACAAAGTGAAAATGACTTGAAAATGACATTTTGTGTCAAACAAAATGATTTGTTGGACTTTAAATTAATTTTTTTTTAATTTTTTATTTCAGGCCTCAAACTGAATAACCAATGTAAACACCTTTATACCAATATACCTGCACCCACAAGCAGTAGCATTAATTTAACAACATCAGTTTCTAAACTGATATGGTCACATTAGTACAAAAACTGTATAGAGAAACCTTTAGTCTTCTCAATATTGTCCCAGAACACAAGTAAGCTTGCCTACTCCTAGAGCTCTTTTGGAGTGGCCTCAAAACAGAGAAGGCTGAGGTAACTGTTGGAATAAAATCAGGTTCCCCTCTGGAAAAAAAATAAAGTTTCACACCAGACTTGAAAGCAAGCTTTCATGAGCTTAACAACAGCTATGTCGTAAATATTTAGGATTTTTGTTTGTTTCCTTCTATAATCCGTGAATGAACTTTTAAAATGAATGGCATGGGTTTATAAACCTTCGCTCTTGGCTGGAACAACTTTATAAAACTGGCAGTCAATCCTGACACTCCCCACTTATACTGTGAATCTTCAGTTCTTTTGTTTCCAAGGATGGTCATTCCATGTTGTGAATACCTTTCCATTTAGTTCTTAATGCCAGTGTAGACTTGAACATAAAAGGAAATGGGGGAGGGGCAAAGACAGTGACCTGATCATCCTTTAAGATGGACAGAGGGGCCATGTATACTTAAAAGGTTCTATCACATAATAGCAGCTTGATTCCTCTTGGAGGAACATTAGGGTATATGTACACATCTGGCTGTATTAAAATGATCTTTGGGATTATTTTTATTTAGAAAATCCTTCTGACAATGCTCAAAAGCCCAAGTCAAGGGCTCAGCTCCCCATTCATCTCCTCTTTCAACACAGAAAAATATGATTCTGAATTGCTTACAGTGTTATTAGAAACAAAACACAAGTGAGGTAATGAACATTAATTAGGAGGGAAGGAGGAAAAAAAGTAAGAACAATAAGACAATGAAGTTACCTGGCTAGCTCTGTGTACAATGAGATAGTTGAAAAGAATGTATAGGGTTTATTTTATAAATTGATAAATATCAGTTATCCTCATCTGCCACTTAATCTAGGCTTTCTTACTTAGCTTATTTCTTGTCCCTCAGGAAAAGGAGTTTTGAGAAGGAATTTAATGAACGTATGGCTAGTAGCTTTATAGATGTGTTCACAAATGGAGCTTGTGATCATAAAGGTCTGTTTCAAAACTGCAGGAACTATTTGCTGGGCACTTACATTTGGAATGTTTGTCAATATGTTTTAATAAAGACTGTAACCTATTGTTTTACCATACTGAAGCTTCACATATTTTGTTTTCCCAGTAGGCTATGACTTCAGTAGAACAGAAGAGGTAGCTATATCACTTCAGTTCTAGGGAAAGTTTGTACAAAAACTAGCTAGCTAGCTAAAAGACTTGTTGCTATGACTTGTTTCACCTTAGATCTACAATCTTCATTTGACATCGATTTCTATCCTGTTTAGAATGACTATAATACATATAAAGCCTATCTGACACATCAGAAGACATGTTAACAGGGTTTTCTTCATTTAATTTTGAAAAAAAAGTAACATGTAAGAATTGTAGGTATGGTTGTGTTTCTATATCTATATTCGGATAGATATATAGCTAAATATTGCAAAAACAATTTCCACATAAATGTACAAATTACATATATTAGATAGCTATAGTTCTGGATCATATATTAATGAACCAGAAACAATATTCACTTTTCAGGTAGCATCTTCTAGCTGTACCCATCCTAATGGAAAACATAACCCTTCAAATCAGTGACAAGAAGGGCAGAATATTTAAACCTATCGTTTTGACATCTGATGATAAATAACACTGATAAAAGATGGCATTGGAAAATTTACACCCAGAGAACTTATATATGAGAGAGAGAGAGAGAGAGAGAGAGAGAGAGAGAGAGAGTGTTACTTTGTGCTATTCTGTTTTTCAATATTTCTCCTTATTTGTACTTTTCCAGCATTTCTTTGGATATGTTTCTGCTACAGAGTTCGTGTAGAGAATGGGAGTCTGTGTTGCACTAAAGTCTCATATCTTCCACACGTAGTCCCCTTACTAAAAGGGCCTCTGTTTTTTCTGGAAAGACCCTGTGTGCTGCAATCCAGACTACAATTCCCATGAGCCCTTGGGAAAAACAGGAAGGAAGGACTCTTGGGGAGAGAGGACTCTCTCTCCATGTGCCTGAAGAAAAGAGGCCTAGTGGTCTGGGACTCTGCCTTGGAGTTTGGAACCGAAGGGGGAGCCAGGCTGCTGCCAAGGAGATTGATCCAGTCCAGGGGCTGTTGGAGGGCAGCTACAGACCGGGACTAGATGCCTGTTGGAACTGGGATTTAGCAGGCTGCTTCCGATAGGCACAGCATGAGGCAGTAAGTTTCTGGGCCTTGCTGAAAAAGTGCTGCCTGGGACAGAGCTGCTGTCTAGCCTGGACCAAATCTCCACTACAGCTGCAACATCAGCGCGCCAACGCAAGCAAGTGTCTGGGACTGTGAGTCCAGGGGTGTGCACACTCTGGGGTGGGGTCACTGTTAGTACAAATGTTAGCTATATAAGCTTCATTTATTGTTATGTGTTTTGTTAATGCTGTTCATTGCTAAATCTGTTAATCCCTGTTTATTTAAGTTAAGTAAAGATTGTTTATTTTAAAGTATTCTATTAGATGTATATGATTTGTAGTTGTTCTGGAATTAGATCCAGATTTATGTTGGAATGAGTATGTTCCTAGAGGCTTTCAAGGCACACCAGTGAGTGTGTACAAGGCCAGCCAGGTGAAGGCACCGCCATGCACATTCATTACCAGCAAGGGACTGCAGCAAGGGGGTGGATAGGGCTTTCCCCAACTAAACACCATCACCACTGGGGTGCTCAGGATCTCTTTTGGGTTAAAACATCAGGCGCCCAGGCACACCTGTAAGTGTGACCTGCTCCCCAGTAACCCGGGGAGGAAAAAGGGGGTTACACACATAATTAATACAACTTCAAAATCATTAATAAAAAGTATTTCATTTTCTACCCAAAATAAACTTGATACAATATATTTTTTTTCCTCAGACTAAATAACTAATCCTTTTATTTGGACTTTTAACATGCTACAATTAAAAAATATATTTAGCCAAGTTCACCAATATGGACATAATTTAGAATGACACAGTTCAAATAAAATTAAAAGTCACCAATGAAATAATTAAGAAAGCTGACAACATAACTTTTTATAAAGTCGTGCTAGTGAAAAGTGTAATTGACAGCATTAGAGAATAAAATCTTCTGTTTAACCTTAGTCAAACCAGTTGTAGCATGGGTAGTGACAGTGCAAGCCTCACTCATATTGCTGCACTAATATACTTAAAACCCTTTGTGTGTGTGAGTAGGTAGTTTTGTCTCATTTATAAAAATATTCTCAAATGAGACTGCCTGCATGGGTGCTAACTGTGATTTTCACTAGACATATGACTTATTCCACAAAGACCACTGAGAAGCTATCATCTGGTAACAGCTTTTGGTCACTACTAAACAGGGGGCAGATTTGAACCAGTGACCTAGAAGTGAAAGACTTTGTAATCTGATTACCAATCCCTTGAGCCATACCATCCCTCCCTCTTTCATTTTTACTGATAAGAGAAAAAGAGTCTTATTACCTAAGCAACTTTTGTATCCTGTTAGCAATGCAAAAGCTTTCATTTAGTACTTAAAAAGGAAAGTCTCATGGGCATGCTTATTAGACCAACTCAAGCACAGTCTCTGTATTACTTTTCTCTGTTAATATAAAAATAAATGTATTGGTATGGAAGTGTATCAAGATGCTTTTTCTGATAATTTATAATAAAGTTATTGCAGATTGTAATATGTGCTGCTGAGATGCTTTTACATAGCTGTAGAGTCAACAGATCACTTACTATCAAAGTAGGAGAAAACATGCACCTCTGCCAGCAAATATGCCAAAGTGTACAAATATATTATTGATCCATTGTGTATGTAACAGCTGATAGGTATTTCAATCGTTTGTTTTTCATATAATACTTTTTTAAACTAGACATTGAAATTAGTTTTCCTATTCTAAAGCACCAGCAACTTTGGTGGATATTGCAGCCTGGTAATAAAATATTATGTTAATGTACAAACACATTCTCCCTCATATGCCAAAATCCAAAAGGCGCTGAAAATTTTCCCCTACACCATAATGATGCTATTGTTTCTGCTTTTCTTCTTAGGTTGTCTTTTCAAGACCCCCAGGAAGAAATCTCTAAGACCTTTGCTGTCAGTTTTCTACTTTTCCACAGACATTGAGGTCTGCACATTAACACCACTTCCCTTTGGCTTGAGGTAATAAACAATTAGCTACAGCGCAGTAGTGTGATGTTCATGTTATTTTTTGCTGTACTACACCAAGCCACTGTCTCAAAAATTAATGCACGTATATCAGGATCTGAAATTAACTTTTTGTAGCCAAAAGCAACATCCTGTAAGGGATAAAAAAAAGAAAATCTATTCTAACATTGCTGGCATCTGATGGCTTACGTGTAGACAGGAGAACCATGAAAACAACATTTCTAATAAGAAAATGTTGGTTATAACAAAATCTGCCCATATTGATTAATCAGTTTTTTCCTTATGAACTGAAAAAGAATAAGTAGGTGATGCAACTTGTAGTTCTGTCCTCTCAGAACACTTCAAGAGCTTCTAATAGGATTTTTCATAAAATAACTTGTGCTGTCTGATAATACTGTGATACTTAAAAGTATGGATTAGTACTATGAATTAAAGTATATTTCTCACTTAACCTGTGTGTGCAAAATATAATATGTTTATTAGCTAGCCTCTTAACATATACATTCCCATAAATACAGCTAATAATTTAAATATTATTTAGGAAGCACATTGTTATATATGACAATGGTTGAGTTTCAGCCACTTGAAAAGGACAGCTTACATATACAAAGAACTTTAGCTAAACTGGGTAACCATCATTCTAACATGTCATTTACAGGTATCAGACATAACTGCTGTCACTAGACACACTCAATTATTTGTGAATACGCCATTTCATACAATACAAAAATCACTATTCACTAAAGGAAAGTCCATAATAATTAAGTAGATTTTCAGTGCGGTGTTGCATTTTTGTTAACTCAGAGTAAGAACACCTGCTTTTAAAAATTTTAAACTTCAGTGTTGGAGTTTGCTATCTAAGAAACATGTTCCGTGTGAATAAAATATCAATAAAGTGGTTTCTTAACTACATATATCAAAATTAACTAATATGAATTTGTGTCTGTTATGATCTAACCTGGACGTTATCATTTTGAGTCAATGGCTCATATTGACATTAATGTCCTGGCATTTGTAAAATAATAAATAAATGCATATATCATTTGTGAGTTGGAGAGGCCTGATTTATTTAATTCTTTCATCCAAAAATATATCATTAAAATAGGGATGAATGGAATAAGTGGTTATTATTTATCCATAATTCAGCAATTTGATTAACAATTATACAGTAATCAGTGAACAAATCTTTTAGGATAATGTAATTGTCGGATACTTTCATAACTGAAGATATACTTTTTAACTTCCTGTTCTTGTCCTCTGCTTATCTTTCTCTTGACCTTTGTTCAAACGAATCACACTAACTCTTCAATGCTTTCTCTCACTTGCTTTCTAAAGCTGTTCATCACACTCGCTGGCTAGAAGCACAGCTGGCAAGGGATCTAAACCTCATCACAGGACAAACTTAGCCTTCTGGCTTTGCCAAGATAGACATTTCAGACATAAATAAATAAATAAATAATGTTACTGTATAGTACATTCAATTCCGTATTTGTTTGTAAGTGCAAATGACTCCACTCGTATTAACACTGCATGTAGACACTAGATTAAAAACAAAATAACAATAAATTAAACAGCCTAGAATTTCTTAATAAGAATTCCATTGTTAATTAAAGTAAGATTACAGAAATCAGCTGAGTTTTACTCACTGTCCCAGAAGAAAGCTACAACGGAGGACAAGCAGTGCCCCCTAGTGTCAATAACAACAGACAAAAATATGAAGGGAAGTAAGCAACATACATGGAAGATCTTATATAAAGGAAAATCTATAAATACGTTTGTGTCTGAGCAGTCTTATCATTATGAGAGTATATACACACATACATATATACACATGCACACTATAGTATATATATTCATATATACACACTTATACACAATACAATATATACATACATATAGTTACTAAATTATGCACACAGAGAGCATTCGTATTATATATACACAATCTGACATGGCCAAGATGTCTTTAATGTTCCAGGCAGCTCAGAAAAACATTTCCACACAGAATAGTAGGCCATGCATGAAAGCGGGTGTCAGAAAGCCCGGCAGAATCACTCACTGTGAAGATGTCTAATAGGAACTGCTGAATACACAATACAGGCAGCCTAGACTGAATGACTAAATTGGAATGGCTAGAAAAGTCAGAAGGTTCTGAATCAATCAGAAATTATAATTAAACCTGTAATGAGTGTTTTGACATTTTTTTCCTCTTCTTGTTAATTGGAGATTAACACTATTTAGACCTTATTAGGGTCCAGTATCAACAATTTCATAATATAACTTCTATGCCTTCCAGTAAATTACCTCAATCTTTTGATATCAAGAGAAGAAGTCAACACACTACCTCAAAAATGTATCTCCAAAGAGCATAGTTTCACAAAAATTCAGTGCATATTTCACTGAACTTGAATTAGGAAGGGATCATCCTCAGTTTGTTTGTAATAAGGAACTTTAATTTTTTTCATTTCATTCCAAAGAACAAAAGTTGTCTGCCCATCTTGTGAATTGTGGTATACATAAGTTCATTAGCATTTGGTTCTGCCATGAAATACAGGCAAGGGATAAAAATAAAATAAGAAAACAATGGCAAAAGATATAGAAGTATGATAAAAAGACAAGACCTGTTACAGGTGGAAGAAAAAGCCTTGAACACTACACAAAACATATAGAAGATGTCAAATAAACTATTCTTTCTATTAATGTACAACAAATTAATATAAAGCCTGACAAGAATGCCCAATTTTATTTGCATAAAAAGTGCAAGTGACTAGTTTTAAATGAATTCAGATCACAAAATGTTTGTATTATGTTTTTCCATGTAAAGCATTAATAGACATTTACGCTCATCCTTGCATTTTAAAAAGCAATGTACATAATTAGGCTTTTATGAAAAGATTACAATGTGCATTATAAATTGATTCACATTTAAAGAGAAGAAGGCACAAAATGCATTAGTTTAGGAGACAAATTACTGGAAATGCAATGCTCAGAATGACAGGAGATACTTATTTAGACACCTTACAATAACTATTAGGGTACATTTGTGGATGAAACTTTAATTGCTTAAGATTCAATAAAATCTCTAAATGGCAGATACATATTTCTATTATAAACTTAAACTTACTTAGTCTATGTGGCCACTGAGAATGCTTTTTTTTTTTTGTTAAAAAAAGAAGAAAAATATTTTAATAATTAAATTTACTTATAAATTAGCATGTCAGTATAGTTCAGTGATTAAAATATACTAAGTATATTCTATTGAAGACTTTGTTATATCCACAGTTTATATATTTAATATATTAAAATAATGAAAATTTGTCAAATATTTTTCATATGAGTCATGGTACTATCCTCTGGAGAGTTCATCTTAAACCCCCAAGCAGGTCAACTTGATACACGGTTGTTTGGATGGAGCAAAGGTGAGATCACAGTTGTGTGTTATGGCCATAAGGAGACTTCTTCCCCCAACCCCCCCATTCTAGCTCAGATTCATAGATATTAGCTGCTACTTCAAAATTAGAAGTAATGTTCCCCTGTCTGGCACCAGGTATCAAGTACTGTTATGGCAAGCAACTTGCAGTAACTATACAAGTTATACTGGATTTGTTGACAGAGAAATTTTTGAACAGCAAAGTAGCTCTGAACAATCTGAACATTGTTTTGGCTTAGAAAGAAATGTGCTATTTACCTCAAGTTCATTTTATATCATTCTTATTTGATACTTCTAAGAACAGGTATAAAGGCTTGCATGATCCTTGTCTGTGTAAAAGTGTGTTTGTTTTAACATCAACAGCAGGAGAAAAGCATGACCTAAATCCCAAAGTCTGAAAGCACCAATATTCCTCTATTACAATGAGAGTTAAAACCAAAATTGAGGTTATTTTATAACCTTCTGTATGTTTCTGTTTTTAAGTGTGTGCCTGCCATGTGTTTTACTTGGTTAAAGAGATGAGATTGTACTCCACATTACACTGAAAAAAATGAGTAGAGTGTTTGCTGATGACAGGCATGAGCATGAAGTTTCACTTGGGATGCAGCTGGCTGGAAATGGAGTGATTGAAGAGGAGTGTGTCAATGTGTAAGAGGTCAAGGGGAAATAGGAAAGGACTGAAATATACCTCCTACACTATCAGCATCAATAGGTCTTTGATGATATAGAAATTACTGTGCTAAAACCTATTAAGAATTTTATACATGTAATATGTGGTATGTTTAGTGCATGCATGCTTAGACATGCAAACACCGAGGATGGTAAAATGCGAAGTATGGATATATTTAGTTGATTTCCAGAAGGTACCAGATATCTCCTATGTAATGCCTCTCCTACTTATCTATCGATTCTGAATTACTGAAAAAATGCTGCAAGTTACTTTAATGTTTTGAAAAAGAATAAGGGATGAAATCAAGGAATTTTTAAAAGGTATTTTAAGGAACGTGCATTATATACATAAGTTTAACTTTGCACATTTACACATATATATGCACATATACTCTCAGCGTATCCATAGATTTATCTAGTAGATGACACTTTCCTCACAACAATTAAATGGGAAGAAACTTCATTTGGAATGCAATCCAAAGCTACTACATTATTTTGTGTAGTATTTTAATGAAAGGTGGTATTCCTGCTTTCTTTTAATTATTTAGCCTCTACTTACCTGTGGGGAAAAAAACCTATATTTATTTATATATTTATTGAGAGGGAAGGACAAAGGGGTGCATTCTTGGCTTTGCAGCCTGGGATAATCATGATGTGTTGATCTTTATTATTTATGTATTTATTATTATTATTATTATTATTATTATCAATCATCATCATCATCAGTCATCACAGTAGGTTCCTAAAGGCCACAAACAAATTCAGAGCCTGCTGTGCTAGGTGCTGTACATACACTTATGTACCATAATGCAAACCACCCAAAAGAAACTAACTGGACTCAGACAATGTAGAAATGTTATGAAGTCACCGTAGAAATGTTATGAAAATATAGCAAACAGTCTAGTGAGGAGTTCTTGGTGATGTTCAAAACACTGAGTCAAGGGCAGATACCCCTAGAAAACTTCAAGTCATGAACAGACTGACACAAAAGCCTATGTGGGAGAGAGGCACTGAAAACCATTTTTATTGCAATCGAATATCAGTCACATTGTCAATACCTGGACTTCACAAAGATCCCCATACTAAAATAATCCATAAACATGAGTTACTGCATTAGCACACCAATTCTGAACCACAGTGTTATAGTGAAATAGAAGATAAGGTTTTCAGCCCCCACCCTTTTAATTTTCCTATCTAGAAATCCTGTGTTTTGTTACTTAAAGGAAGAGAAAAGTAATGTTGGTGTAACAGTCTTTCCTCATTTATTTAAACAACAATATCAATCAGCTGGAAAAATAGCAAGGTTTTTTCCCATTACTTTATTTCTCCACTGAATGTGTAGAAAAAGTTATATTCTTCATAAGAAAACTGATAAATATGTTTCTTACCATGTATTTCACAGCTCTAAGATGCTCAGATCTTATCAGTAAAAGGCTTCATGTCCTCTGATGTCAAGAATCCCCCAACAGTCAACCAATTACCAACAGACCTACTTAAAACATTGATTTCAATACAGTATCAAGTAGCTCAGTACCAGCTTAAGGGTATCAATGGGGACTGCATGTCCCTTGCTGGGAAATCTTGGTATGCAACACCTATGGGATAACAAAAACTCTACATAATGTGACAGTTACATTAGCTCCTGCATATGTCTTCAACATATTCCTTTAATACAAACACCTTGCTTAAATAAAGCATACTGATGTGATGTAAAGTTTTTTCCCAGAAAGAGATAATTACATTCATATGCCAGAAAGTATGGTCATCTCAAATAAGAAATTAAATCTTTTTTCTTCATTTTAATTGCCTAAGATCATTTCTGTTGTGCGCTTCACTTCAATACTATAGGGGTTTTCAAAGACTCTCCTGTAGTACCATACAGTGGTATGTTCTTGTTGCTTACGTGCAGTCAATAGTTCTCCCACATAGCTAAGCAACAGCACTTTTCTGCATATGAATTAGATTGTTTGATCATGGGTTGCTGAGAGATAGAGACTCTTCTTTTATTTGAGGAGTAAAACAGCTTCTATTCCTTATTTTGTATTTAGAACATGCCTATATTGTATGTTGGCTCATTCAAACTTACATATTTAACCTATGTATAAGAATATTGCACACTTAATGTGATAAATGTACATACAATACTTAAAGTGCAATACATACATACATACAATACATATACTGTTTGCATAAAATGTGAATATATAATATTGATGTTTGCAATCCAATGTTCGACAACATTAGTCTGCATGGATCTTATTATGCGTGTAGTAAAATCACAGAAATAGCTTTGTAAGTTCTACAGAATTTATTATAGAATTTTGGGACATATTCCCTTACTAATACTACAGAATAGTTAGAATTTACCATAGATACAAAGCTCAGATAAAAATCCCGTGTACAAATAGGTTAACATATTCTTTTCTCATTTTAATAATGGCCTGTCCTATTACATTCATTATTCATATAGAATAAGGATAGACAATTTTTAGGCATTATATAGCTTTCGTGAGGAATATTAGCTTTGTGGCTTTGAAAGGTCATTTTCTAAAGATCCTAATAGTCAAATGACATCTTGGGAGATGTTTTACTGTTGCTGCATTTGCATGATAATGAAAATGAAATTTCATATGTGCTGCTTGAATTGCACTTATCTAAGTTTTGTTTTTACAGGGAAATGACCAAAGGAATATGTTCCCTAAGCAAAAGTAATGCATTACTAAAATACAATAAATTATAGTTTCAGTGGAAAGACACACTTATAAGCCAAGTTATAGTAGTTCCAAGCAATTTATAAAATAGCGTGTTAATGAAGAAGTTTTATGTGATCAGCTATACATCTCTGAATACTTGATTACTTTAAAGAAAATTCCATGACACCTATAAAATATTTCTTTTTAGTAAAATATTACACCCTAACTTTTATAAAAGCATTACAAAATATTTTTTGAAATGCTTAGTTATCACAAATTATAGCCTCATTTATTTTAAAAGGCCATCACATACAATTTTATATAACATCTTATGCTTGGTACAGTTCACATGGTTACTATGTATGCTGGATCAGGTGTAACTATATTTCACCTGAACATGACAGAAAAGACAATGAATCAAACCATTTTCTTTCCACGCATATATGTTAAGTGGGCTAGAATAATGGCCACCCATTACATAATTAGATATGTAGAGAAATATGTGCAAATATGTCCAAGTGCTGATCTATCAACTAGCCAATAAGGAGTGTTAACGTGTGTCAAGAGCTCCAGTCTCTCAAAGGTAAGGATTTGGCTTTTAAACCTAGATTTCTCAACTCACTCATAACATACCACCATTTTAAAAATCAGGACAGGACTGAAATAATTTCTCCCTTTAATCAACATATAACTAATTAGTCATAATCTTGACAATTTAAACATTATCTTAATTACTAATTCTGAGGTTTTGCTCTGAAAAACCAATATCCAGCTACAGTTTTATGCATTTGTAAGAGTGAAAAATGAAGTCCACTACATAGACCTAAAAACCAACAAGTTTCAAAGCAAAAAATGATAGCCTAAGTATAAATAACAGCATAGTTAATGTTACTTTATGCCTACATTTACAATTTCTAAATCTTTAAAGATAATGGTTTCCATTTTTGATGGGAGCTAAAAGTATTGTTTTAAAACAAAAATAATATGATATAAGTAGTATACATATGACATTTTTATTTAACATACCTTTTAAATATATTCTAATTTACAGTGCATTGTTATTGTGGAACCATATCCAAAATAAAAGGAAAAGATACTTATCCTGAAAAAAAGACCTATACTCAAAGGAACATTTGAATAAAATTGAGATATCTGCAGTGAAGTTTTACCTTCTCCCTAGAATGTTTGAGATGAACTCAGTGTAACACTGTCTTCCAAGAAAAGACAAAGTGATCAATGCAAGAACACATCAGGCTCCCTTGGACAGGCCAATCAATGCAAGAAAGAACCTTGCCCAGGGCCTTATGCAAATAGAAGCACGTCCTGCAACCCAGGGAGGGAACATGCGCAATAGATCAATGGGATCTGAAAAACCTTACAGCTATATCAGCCTCAGACAGTAAATATATAATGATGAATCCCTCACATTTTCAGTGAACTCTTAAGCAGCTGGCTGAAAAATCTTCCAGGTCCATACACAGCACAGTAAAAAAGTAAAAGCATGAGAGAAAGCTGAACAGAATTAGTTTAATAATACTTATTAAATTAACATTTAACATCTTTTGGTAACAGTTAAGATTCAACATGATAATTTGACAGGGTAGAAATCCAGGTGTATTGAAATGCTTTTTAGCAAATTACTTACCAAAGTAGACAAATAAAAGAAGGCTCACCATGAACAGATACATGTTTGAAGACCTAACATCTCAATTATCATTAGATTGACTGAAACATATCCTGCCAATGAATATTGTAATTATAGTTTTTAACCTCAAATGTATTGAATAATATTTTTAGAACTGAAGATTTTATGACATGATCTCTGTCTCTCTTTTTCTCTCTCTCTCTTTTTAAAAAAAGGCAGACATTATAATTTCTAAAAAATGTTTTCAACATGAAATGCAACTTTGTAAAGTGCAAAAAGTTGCGTCCGTGTTTATAAGATCATAGTGGCTCACTAGGTACAGGTACTTGATAATGATATAAAAATGCTAAAGCAATACGTTTTAATAGGAGACATTTAAAGAATGCTTTCCCATCATTATTCATTTTCTACTTTTGTGGAAGGCAGACTTATTTTTCCTTCAAAACTCCTTTCTTTTTAAGAGATCACCATCAGCTCTTAACTTCACAGAACAAAGGTATAATATTGCTGTCAAACAGCAAGAGTCACACCAGGACAAAATATAATCCAGATATCGACAAGCAAATAAGACAGCTTAATCAAGCTTGTAAAAACCACAAGCACCTTGTACCTTGATGCTGCACAGTTGAAACTTAACACTGATTTTAATTTGCTCTGGAACTAGGGACTGACAGGACAATAATTAAGCTAAAGCTATTTATCACCTATATAATAAACTATAATTCTACAAACTATGAAATTATTTAAATATCAGGTTAGTTCTATTTTTGAAACAATTTTTCTAATACATTACTAATATTTGATAGCGTCACATTTTTCCTGACTATAAAATTTAAATATAACATATACATGGCATTATTTTAAAATTCCTGTATTACAAAACTAACTTTCAATATAAATAATAGTAGTGTGACCCATACAACCAATGTCAAAAACTTTATAATACAGGTGGTCCCCGAGTTATGAACGCATCGACTTATGGCCGTTCGTACTTACGACCAACCTCCCATTAAGCGCATTACAGCCGGTCCCCGAGTTACGAACGCGCGATCCGCGCTTACAAACAGCGCGGTCACATTTAAATGAATGGAGTCCGACTTACGAACAGATCGAGTTACAACCAAGTGTTTGGTATGTAACTCGTTCGTAAGTCGGGGACTATCTGTATATTGAAAAAGCAATGTAACACAGGTCTGTTAGACTAAAGAAAGGAAAGTCCTAAGATAAAATGTAAACATCACCTGTTTCCTATATTACCACAATGTTAGTGTTGTCCTCATGAGTAGTATGTCTGGTCAGATTAATCTTATTCCAGCAGGATTTGTAATGTCTAATATGTTATTAAACTTGCAGTTCTCTTGGTCTTACCACTAAACCTGGTCTTAAAGTCTCATAAAATCGCTACTATTCCATACAAAAGCCAAGCACATACTTTTCACTATAATTAACATTTAAATTAACAGTAACATAATACACTTGTGCAAGTCTACAAGCACAAGATCAAATCAGATAAACAGCTAAAATTATAAAAAAATAGTACGCCAGCTTCCATTTCTTCAATGCTTTTATTTATAAGAGCACAGTTTTAAAAAACAACCTAATTTGCCAAATAATACCTAAAGGTTTTTCAAACCTGATTATGATAAAATGCATACAATTAATTTCTGCTCTCTCTCATCTATGTAAATCCAAGATCCCTACATTTCTTTCCCCTCCCAGGTGTGCAAACACACATTTAAAAAAAGAACACTTTTTTAACATTGATATCATTACATTTCAGATCATCTTCAAAGCAAAATGTTCCCCACACCACTTTATAGAACTAATAAAGTTAGATACCTAACTGACCATTTATAAATGCAGTTATCATGACTGCGCATGCAAATTATGCAGAAACATTTTAAAAATCTGGGCCCAAAACCAACAGCAGAGGAAAAGAGAAATTGAGAAGTGTAAGAGTCAGTGAGAAAAGATATATTTGCTGATAAGATTTGGAAACAGATGGAGAGGGTAGAAAATTAAGCAAAGTAGGAAGAAACAAGTGCAAGGAAGGCAATTCTGAAGTTAAATCTGAATTGGATGAAGAGCCAATGTAGCTGTATGACAATGCAGGTAATGGAACATTTTTATTTCATGCAAAAGAACAGAGGCAGCACCATTCTACACATGCCAGAGTCTGGAGATCTAGTACTTGGGGAGGCCACAAAGAAGGAAACTGCATTAGTTCATGTGAGAAGTGATGAACATATGTAAGCTGTTTTCAGCAGAAGTGGAGCTGAGATGTTCATTCAAAATATAGCAGCGAAACACAGTTCAGTCAAGGAGCAAATCTGATGGTGAAGTATAAAGCCAAGGTTATGGTAGTGGAAGTGAACAGGAGGTCTAATTCAAGAAAGGAAACAGAAGATTTGGAGTTATATTACTTCTGTCTTTGAGACATTCATCGCTGAAGGAAGTTCAGAGAAAAGCCACATGTTCATTTGGTCAAGAGTGGCAGACAAAGAAAACGTAAATAGGAAGGAATCAATACATTGTCCAAAAAACTCGAAACACACACACAGAGCTGAATTGCAGAACTGTAAAAGTGTCTGTTTGAAAGTAATCCTCATTAAAGGCAGATTATGGAAACAAGATGGTTGAAGATAGAAAGCAGACAGAAAATAGAAGAGGGCTGAAATTGAATTTTATGGTACCCAATAGAGGAAAGGACTTTAACATAAGAGAGCCACTACCACTACTAAGAAAGAAGACTGATAGAAGATAGTCATGAGTGAAGAGAGGCATTAATGACTGAGGATTCAATATTACCAAGAAACTAAATGCTTTTTAAAAATCTGTATTCAGAAAGAAAAAATAGTACAGTAGAGCCACATCATTCCTGGTCCCTGAATAGGAATACGGAGCAGTAGGGAAGTCCTTACACATCCTTGCAGATCCCACACATGGTCCCAAGACAAATGCAATCTGCGTGCTCAAAAGAATGCAGGGACTGTTACCCAAATCACCCCCGAAGAGCTCTTCAAAGTACCTGTCACCTAAGTGTTTACTTCCCTGTATTCCATGGATTATTAGGGAGGGATTATTATTGCTAAAACACAGGAGCTCCTCTCATGATGGTTCCACTCGATGCCTGTGGCTAAATACCACAAACTGTGCCAACAGAAAAGAAAATTGAACATCCAATACAGAAGGTAATTGTCAATTTTTTCTCCTTCTCTTTTCCACCCCATCCCCTCTTTTTCTGCTGTTTATTTGCAACTCTGGACCCCTTGCTCCATTCATCTGAAGAAGTGGGTTGTGCCCATGAAAGCTCATGATACCAGCTACAGGTTTGTTAGTCTCTAAGGTGCTGCAGGACCATTGGTTGTTTTTTAAGTTTTTTCAGTTTCAGACTAACATGGATACCCCTCTGAGACTTACTGACAAGGAACAGGTCAGACAATACTTAGCAAATATGAACATACACAAAACAACTAGTCTAGATGTCATTCATCATAGCTATTAAGGGACTCAAACTTGCAGCTCCACTGCTTGGTTGGGTGATGGGAAGGAGGGCTCGAACTGTTGTTCTACCGTCCTCCTGCCATACCCAGACTACTGCATTGAGGTTCTGTTGGCAAACCTTTCAAAAGCAGTGACTCTTGGAGTTAACATTCACAACTCTCTGAACGATTGTTTCAGGTTATCTGCAGCCTCAGATAGACACCACTGCACTTTCCTTGGTTCATGTGTACAAGGTCATATGCACAACTTTTAAAAAAAATTTTCCCCACCAAATCAAACCTGAGATTCTGATCCAATCACATTTTCAGGAGCAGAGTCTTGTGCATAATCCTCTAATATCTATTGCTTATTTCAGCTCTGACTATGAGTAATAAGCATATACAGGATTATAAAGAGTAAGTTGTGACAGAATCTTAAATGGTGTTGTTGAGAAAATTACAGAAATAATGGATGATGGGAAAGCAATAGATACAATATAGTTTCGTTTTTGTAAAGAAATCAGATGTAGTATCTCGCAGCATGTTAGGTGTAAAGAATTTCAAACTCACTTGGATAGATATACTGTCATGTGGAAATTAAATTGGCTAAAAATAAGGCAAAATAACAAACAGGTGGGGGTGTCTGTCAGGTATTGTAGGTACAGGTGTCAAATCTTGTTTTATGTAACATCTTAATTAATGATCTGGAATTAATTAAATGAGCAGGTGATACAAATTGGGATGAACTGCTAACTGTAGTAGAGGAATAAAAAGAATACAAATACAACCTTCCAATAAAAGCGGCGAGGAGTCCTGTGGCACCTTATAGACTAACCGAAGTGTTGGAGCATAAGCTTTCGTGGGCAAAGACCCACTTCGTCAGATGCATCTGACGAAGTGGGTCTTTGCCCACAAGCTTATGCTCCAACACTCGGTTAGTCTATAAGGTGCCACAGGACTCCTCGCCGCTTTTGCAGATTCAGACTAACATGACTACCCCTCTGATACTCAACCTTCCAATAGACACAGAAGGGGCCATTATAATAGAGTCACAAAAGGGTAGAGGCAGGATGGGTAGGAATGGTGTCCCTAGCCTCTGTTTGTCAGAGGCTGGAAATGGATGACAGGAGAGGGATCTCATGATGATTACCTGTTCTGTTCTCTCCCTCTGGGGCATCTGGCATTGGCCACTGTTGGAAGACAGGATACGGGGCTATATGGACCTTCAGTCTGACCCAGTATGGCCATTCTTATGTTCTGATGTTCTGGAAGGGACCTAGAGAGGTCATCTAGTCCAGGTTCCTGCACTCATGGTAGAACTAAGTATTATCTAGATTATCCCTGACAGGTATTTGTCTACCAGCTCCTAAAAATCTCCAATGATGGAGATTCCACAACCTCCATAGGCAATTTATTCCAAAGCTTAATCACCCTGGTTAGGGTGTTTTTCTAAATGTCCAACTTAAACCCCCCTTGCTGCAATTTAAAGCTCATTGTTTCTTGTCCTATCATCAGGAGGGTTAGAAAAACAACTTCTCCCTCCTCTTTGTAACAACCATTTATGTACTTGAAAACAATAATCATGTCCCATCTCAATCTTCTCTTTTTCCAGACTAAACAAACACATTCTCCCCTCCCCCAAATTTCCCGCATAGGTCATGTTTTCCAGACCCATGAAACTCTAGTAGGACCTCTTGCACAGCACAGGCCACAGACCCTGAGTAAGAAGTTCTTGAATCAAGACCATAGAGAGATGAAGAAAATCACAAAACTAGATTTAGCTTGGAAAAATTAAAGCGAACAAAAGTGTTTGTGTATGTGTGGGGGAAATAATTTAGTGCATGTGTTCTTTATGAAAATGAGAAACATGAGAAGCAGAAATAGCAAAAAGATGTATGGATGCTAGCAGACAGCAGTTTAGACATGAGTTTGCAAAGAAGTCCACTGCAAGTATGGACTATGTAGACAAAGTGATGAGGTGGAACTGAGAGATAACTGTCCAACTTAATATGACTAGTGTGACTTAATATGATTTTCCCTAGAATATTAACAGAAAAAATATTGATATGGTCAAGAAGTTAAGAAAGCAATATACTGTACTTAAAAAAAGAATTTTTAGAGTAGTACCCCAAAGTTCAATTAAAAATAGAGAAATGAAATTCTGAAAAGAATCATTAATGAGATCTATTAAGCTGTGGAAAAGTCTCTAAAGTGAAGTGTCAGATATTATTTGCCTGGGACCCTCAAACTCTACTCTACTTGAACTTTACTTGAATTTGTAAATATCTATACTTGATGACCTAAAAAGTCTTTTCCATCTTTGTCTTCCATCTAATTTTATATACATCTCTAATTTTATATCATTAGCATTCCAACACTGTTATAAAACTAGAAAATTAAAATGAATTGGCCAATCAGATTAATGCTAATGATGGCAGTGCAGAAGATTAATATACAGTACCTATTTCGGAGTCCTCTCCTCTTGAAAGAACCTGGTGAAGTGAACAAATTCTGTTAACTTGAAGTTTATGGATTAATCTGAGTGTTTCATGCACCATCTACTAAATAAGCAAACTCAAGACTATCCCTCATTTTAGTTCTTGCAGAGGCAGTATACTCATCTCCTGGGGAAGGGAGAGAAATGTGTCACTTTGCATCATCATGACCCTTTTTGTTAGCTCAAGAGCCACATTCATAAGGTTGATTTTGAACTAAGTAATCGGATGCCTACATTTCATAGCCAAAAAAAAAAAAAGTGGAACAAGACACATGACTATCATACCCTGAACTCTTCACTGTTATTTTGTAATCTACTACCCCATCTCTTTGTTCTTTTTAGACTGGGGTGAAGATGTGGTATAAAACAGGGGTGGGGAATCTCTGGAACACTGGGTCCATTCCCGGAACCCTGCAGGTCCCAGTGAGCGCCATTCACTGTTCCTGGCCAATGGGAGTGGTAGAAAGCTGTGGCCCTGCTCACACCACTTCCCATAGCTTGCATTGGCTAGGAATGGTGAACTGTGGTCCCTGGGAGAGGTGGGGTTCTGTGCCTATGGACACTCAGATAAACAAGCAGTCTGGTGTCTAACCTTGACAAACTGCATGTGGGTGGCATGCCAGAGGATCTCCAGCCCTGACCTTTTAGACTGTAATCTCTTGAAGACAAGGGACTGTCTCCCACTATCTGTTAGTATAGCACCTCACACAGATTTGTAATGCAGGCTGCAGCCTCTGGGTATTACCAACATACAAATGTATTTAGGCTAAAAAGTGGAAAAATGACAGCAGACTAAATTGCAAATCCTATCAGTGTTAAAATGAGCCATTGCATATATATACAAACAAAAATCAACAGTGGATGAATAGATTATAGGCAGAACCAATAGCAATGCCTGCAAGTAAGGTTCCTGTATATTTGCTAATCAAGTCCCTTCTTTTCTGTTCTTATAAAATTTGCCAAACTTTATTCATTCAGGCTGAAATTTGCCATACTCTCAGTCTATCTTTGGCTGAATTTTTGTTTTTAAAATTTCAACAAATACAGTTATGCTGCTTCCAAGAATGAGATTGGAGAAAACCAGCTGCTTACAAATGTTCAATATTTTAAAACATTGTTTTATTTTAAATTCTAGTGTCTCCATAGTTTGGAGCAGGAAATTTGACTGGGGAACTGCCCTGGGGTAAGAGAGATGCTGTCCCCATGAAAACCCAAAATTTGTCTACCTGCTGAAAACAGCCATTTGCATCAGTAAATTCTGTTAGAGGTGTGATGTAAAATGTCTGCAGTAAGCATGGTCCCACCCCACACTGACACCCTCCAACTCCCATTTACACTGAGCATGCTCTCAGGTTCCACAGAGTGTGAGTCCCAAAATATGGAACTATCAGTGAGAGACAGTTTCCCTTCATCTGCATCATAATACCCTCAGTACAAAATTTATCACTTACTTGTCCCCATCATACAGAAGCACATGCTCTACCATCCTCCCCTTTTATTTTGTTCTTTCACTTAGTTCTAACTTCTCAGTTTCCTGCCCATCACTACATTTTCTTCTCACATCTACACCCCTTCCCTCCATCTCTTTTGACTTTTTAAATAACTAGTCCTCACAGAGTAGCTGAAAATTCCATTGCTAATAACCCTGACAAATTTAGTAAAGAAATATTATTATTACTACTTTGGGCTCTGTTGTGGGAAGCACTGTACACTACTTTCCCTAACTTTAATCAAAATTAAATATTTATTAAAGGATGCTATTTCTTCTGATTCTATTTAAGGACTGCTTAATGACTGGGTATACTTTTCTTTTGCTTAAGATTTTTCTGACATACAGGATACTTCTCTATAACAAGTTCCCAGTCCAGTTTGTTTCTAAATGGAAATTAAGACCTTAAACGGGGCTCAATTTTGCTGTTTCCAAGGTCCCAACTGACTTCCTAGTTAACAGAGGCTGGGGAAGATGCTCTTATGGCACTAACACTGCAACATCTAGGGATCTAACAGTGTCCTCACTATGGCTGATCTGGGACACTGCGGTATCTTCAGCTGATTCCCATACAGCTGTTACCTAGCCTGTCTGTTGTGCCCCCACCCTCCTACATCTTGGATTTGTACTCACTGTGCTTTCTGTGATTTATGTTACACCCTATCCCAAAACATCCAACAGATTCTGGGTACCCTACACTTCAAGGTTCCATTTGGCACAGGGAAGCATCATGCACAGTCTACAATTATTACCTGTTGCAGTTTGTGTTAAAAAATTAAATTTAATGGCTATTTAATAATAAAATGTCAATTAAAGATTAACTAGTCATAGTGTGACAATCAAGGTTCACACATTGTAAGAGGAGAACAGCGGCTTTGAACTCCACAGAATAAGTGATTGAATCAACTGATTATGCAATAAAAATATATCGAATAAGGTCTTTTACAAAAGAGTATAGTATAGTATTCTAACAATGATCATATACATTGAGATCTGTATACAGACTGTATACAGACTGTGGTTAAGGATTTATGTATTTTGTGTATATAGAAAACTGTGCTCATAATTGGTGGGGTAGTCAGGCAAGGAGAGGGTGTCTCACCAGCCCGCTGAAGCTAAGGTTATGTCTACACTACCAGTGGATCGATGCTGTGGCCATCGATCCACCAGAAGCTCAATTTAAGAGCCTCTAAATTGACTACTGAACATGATCCTGTCAACATCTGGTACTCCACCAGAATGACAAGCTTAAGGTAAATCAACAAAAGAGTTTCTCCCGTCAATCCAGCACAGTGTGAACACGGTAACAGATCAACCTAAGGTACATCAACTCCAGCTATGTTATTCCCATTGCTGGAGTTGCATCACTTAGGTTGACTTTACCTCATAGTGTAGACCAAGCCTAAATCTAAGCACATAGCTCTCCACAGCCCAGGAAAAGACAAATGATGGGCCATTAGTGTTAATGGGAAGACATTGACAGACCAGCCAGAATCTCCCCTATGTATCAGTAAAGCCTGCGGGGTGAGCTCTTTTAAAGGAGGCTTCATCAAAGGATATTATTAAAACCAAATCATCACATCTTGGGTTTTTGTTCCCGAAAGGAAGAAATGAAAAACATCAGGTGTTATATGTTGGTAAATTAAAACACCAAACGTTTAAAATGTTTCTATTAGTATTGCATATTTTATTTTTTGAAAGCTGAATTTGTATTGATTTTTATTCTTTTTAATGAGACAAATTTGAAAATTCCTATATTTATTTTAATGTTTTGTCTCTTATGTGTCTAGAATTTGTATTAATTACAAAACACTTCACACTTGCCATTTCAATTAAACTCTCAAGAATTTTGTTCCGTTAAAAACAAAACAAAGCAAAAAACAAGATACGAGAAAAAAGCTTCAGAGGGGCAGCCGAGTTAGTCTGTAATAGGAAAAACTTAAAAATCAACAAATAGTCTGGTAACACTTCAAAGACTAACCAAATATGTTTTGTTAGTCTTTAAAGTGCTACCAGATTATTTGTTGTTTTTTAAGATATAAGAAGTCATTCTTCCACTCTATTCTGCACTGATTGGGCCTCATCTGGAGTATTGTGTCCAGTTCTGGACACCACATTTCTCAAGAAAGACGTGGAGAAATTGGAGAAGGTCCAGAGAAGAGCAACAAAAATGATTAAAGATCTAGAAACCATGAGCTATGAGGGAAGGCTGAAGGAACTGGGCTTGTTTAGTTCGTAAAAGAGAAGACTAAGAGAGGACATGATAGTGGTTTTCAGGTATCTAAAAGGGTGTCAGAGGGACGGGGGAGGGGAAAGAAGCAATGGCTTTAAACTGCAGCAAGGGAGGTTAAGGTTGGACATTAAGAAAAACTTCCTAATTGTTAGGGTGGTTAAACTCTGGAATAAATTGCATAGGGAGGTTGTAGAATCTACATCACTAGAGATATTTGAGAGCAGGTTAGACAGATATCTATCAGGGATAATCAAGACCAGGTCTACTCAACTCTGGAAGCTCTGGGGGTCACAATGATACTCACAGCACATGCTGAGGGCCTCAACTTAAATGTGGTTGTATATACATGCAAATATATATGCAATATATGCAAATAGCTTCTTTCATACTGACGGACATGAATACAAAGATTAAGGCAAGACTACACAACACGCAGGCCCCACTTAAGTCAGTTCTGCTGATATTAATAAAATGCAATATTCACCCGATTTCCATCCACAGCACTTTTAATGAGCAATGACAGTCCACGAATGTAAAACACATATCAACAGAAGACCATTATCTTGACTACTTTTGTTTTGACTCCCACCCGTGGGCCACGTGTTGAGCCCCACGTAAACCCAAACTGTACCGCAGACTGTAAAGAAACAGGCTGCAGGCCGCATGTGGCCCATGGCCACGTGTTGAGTAGTCCTGATCTAGATGGTGCTTGGTCCTGCCATGAGGGCAAGGGACTAGACTTAATGGTCTCTCGAGGTCCCTTCCAGTTCTAGTATTCCATCCAGGGACAGTCACTTGGCAGGTCTGGGGTCCCTGAAACACTGGATTCCCTCTTTGGCAGCAGATATGCTGGGAAACTGTTCAGAGGCAATATGTAACTTGCATTAGAAAAAAGACGCATTTAATCTGGAGATATAAAGTCTCCAGGAGGTCTTTACGTGAAACTTACATATGTTTGCACTCCCTTATTTTTATCTTTGAATCTCTGATTTTTCTATTAAGTAAATCTATTATCTATATTTTACTCCATGGAAGCCTCTATTAAGCTAACTAAGGGTACGTCTACACTTGCACCCTAGTTCGAACTAGGGATGCAAATGTAGGTGACCGAAATTGCTAATGAGGCGGGGATTTAATTATCCCACGCTTCATTAGCATAATCTCGCCAGCGTGTTACTCCGCTCAACAGCTGATTCGAACCACGAAGTGCGCGCCAGGACGCGCTAGTTCGAACCAAACCCCTTGGTGCGCGCCAGGACACGTTAGTACGAACCAAACACCTTGGTTTATTTTTTGAGGAGTAACGTTAGTTCGAACCAAGGGGTTTGGTTCGAACTAACGCGTCCCGGCACGCACTTTCACTTTCGAAACAGCTGTTCAGCGGAGTAATGTGCTGGCGAGATAATGCTAATGAAGCGCGGGATATTTAAATCCCCACTTCATTAGCAATTTTGGTCGCCTACATTTGGATCCCTAGTTCAAACTAGGGTGCAAGTGTAGACGTACCCTAAGTAATTAACCTGGTGAAAACCAGGCTGTACCTGTTGACTGGCTATTGTGTCTTAGCTCTCATGTAATGCTGCAAAACACAAAGGGATGCTAGATTACAGGGAAGGCAATGACTAAACCACTTACTGGTCTTGGCTGGTTTGGGCGATCCCAGCTAGTAGCTGTGCAGTTAAACCAGCTAGTTTAACAGCACAACCACGAAAGCTTCGACTCTGCAATCTTCTGACACAGAGTCAGAGGAAGGCCAAAGGATTCTGCAAAGGGTCCACTCTGCGGATCATATTACAGGATCAAGACCTTAAAATTATTTCAAATTGAAGAAATAAAGTAGGTTGACTTCAATGGAGCTATGCTGATTTATGCCAGCTGAGAATCTGACCTATATATTTTAAGGACACTAAGTTTAATAACGCTTGTTAATGCAGCACAAACTGATCTGAAGACTCCTTTCTCTTGATTTGTAAATAATGGGAGAGAAGAGGTAAAACAGAAGAAGGAAATTGATACGAAGATAAAATATTTTATTCTTAGGCATGTTTTAATTTCAACAAAATGCAGCTTAATATCAAACTACAGCATCTTTCCTGAATCTGAGTCTAAACACTTTGAATGGAAAATTAACAGATGAAAAGCACAGCACTCTATAGTATGTTTAGCAACTTAACTACTCGTGTAATATGTTGACCTAGTAAAAAGCTGTAAAGTGCTGATTATGTCTTGAAAATTATTTTAACAGTCTACAGATAAAATCTATGTGTTATCTACAACTTAATATCAATACATACATACAACACTTTAGTCAAAGAATACAGTAGATTGAGTGTTTTTTCATCTAATGAAAGGCAATTCATATATTTTTATTTTGCTGATGTACTGAAGATTAATTCCCTTTACTCTCTGATGAAGAATAATCTCAATAGCAAATACTGCAAATTTGTAGACAGTGTTGTCATCTCTCACAAGTTTATCACAAGTCTTGTGCTATGTGTTTTTTTCTTAAAACTGCAGTTTAATTAAACTAATCAATTCATTTAAAACAAAAAAGGAAGTTTCTAGCACTCAGGCTCATGGTAAAAAGCTTAAAGTAAATCACAGAGGTTCAAAACCCAGAAGGCAAATCAAAAGAAGTCCAAATTTATCATTTTAAAAGTACCTCATGATTTATAAGCCAAACTCTTGATTTTGAGGGGCCTGATTAATGATTTTTAAAGTCTGGGACTGGTGATTCTTTTGAAGATTCTGAAATATGTAGTTGTGCCCCAGTGAGGGTAAATGCATGGAAATGCATTTGTTTTAAAAGTGATACCAGAAAACTAGAAATCACATTTCTATCTGAATTTGTTTTCTCCTGCATACACTACTTCTTCAATTAGATCTGAAAGAGTGGCCCATGGGGTCCACATAGGCAGAAGTATCTAACTACTGTACTTGGATCCAACTGCATATTCAGGGCCTCAGACAGGTGTGGAACTTTTACATAGGAACAGGGGGCAGAAAAACACTCAAAGTAAAATTGTAACACCACAAAAAATGGCAGACTCAGTGCTAGGTCTTTTTCTTTTAACTGACCACACATAGAAGGACTCCAACTTAAAAATCTCACTTTCTGTAATATTTTATAGGCATTGCACAAATTCTGTTGTTTACCATCAAATCCAACAAAGCTGCTTTAAATCTTCAACTCCACTATACTGTGTGAGAGATAACAGAAGATAGATAAGATATGTTCATGAATCATGTTTTGAGATTTCAAAATCAGTAATTAGCAAAAGACTATGACCTACAACTATTTTAGTGCTGTGTATTTAAAAAGTAATTTACTTTTGAGACATCTGTTTGCTGTACATTTAATTTCAAACTACAATTATACAAAGTTTTAATTGGTAAATGTTAAGATACATTTTATTAGCAGTCTTATGATTATTACTTGTAATTCAAACTATAAACAATATAACTAATTACACTTATTGGTGAAACTTTACTTCCCACACATGCTAAATCACTTTCAATTATTTCTCTTGTTATCTGTGACCCAAGTAAGGTAGAGGAATTGTGTGCTTATCCTGCGGTAAAAGGATAACAGTTTTTGTGCATTCAAGCATGTTTTCCTAAACATCTCACAAATACCAACATTTATATGTGCATACGTAGGCAAAAGTTTTGGATAACAATAAAAATACCATAACGTACCTTGTGACAAATCTTTGAAAAATCTAGGAAACTCTAATTAGGTTATATGAATACCTGCAAATCACATCAAAACTAAAAGCTAGACTGTGAGCAAGGCCTTATCCAGCTACAGAACAATAGTAACTGAATAATGATGCTCCCCCGTTTGTTCCAACTTCACAAGAGATGGCCATCATTGTTGCCCCACCCCCAGCACTTTGGGGAGCACAGAGACTGCTACAAAAATGCTTCCCTCCCAAAGAAAGCGACCCAACAGGAATGTGCACAGGGTGCAACCAGTTTGTTCCTGAAGACATTCTGTGTTGGTAAGGCTGAATGCCTCCTGCTACTCCTACTGCAGGAAAAAAGCAGCTTTATGTTACTGTTGCTATAACAGTTGATAAATGCCACAATCTATCATTTAATGTTGAGTCTCTGGACCTAACTCTACAATGACAGTTACTATTAGAGTGGATTCCATACTATTAGAGTGGAAGAAAAGAAAACCTAGAGATCTTCAGTGATTAAATAATTGTGAACAATCAGAACACTTTCAGCAGTGTTGCATGCATACCAACACAAGGTATATAAGTCAATTACTTCAAAGTCTGTATTTCTTTTATTTCTGTGGGTACAATCTCACGCAAAAGGCTCAGGCAAGGCCCTACATTCCAAGTGAAAACCAGAAGTTTCACATTGCCCTCTGCAAGGGGAATGAAAACAGGATGAGAAGTATACAAGGAGTCTATATAACTACTATGTTTATGTGAATTTGCCAACCCTAAGGAGGGAGAGAGAGAAAGGTGTAAACAGTTTAGAAGCATAACTTCTTTTAGAGACTAAAAACTTCTCTTTTAAAAACAAGTTAAAAATGCTGAGCTAAAACTTCCAGGACAGGAAAAAAACACTCAGGAAATCTGACAATTTTATGGTAAAAATAAAATCTATTTTATTGTAGTTCAATATTTGTTTCCATTATAGCTAGGGGCAACCTCCAATCTAAATTTCTACTGCCAACAAAACCAAAACACAAATAAGTAAATCAGATATAAACATTTTTAACTGTGAATGCAAAAATAGGTGTTAATCCCATTTTTATAAAAATAAGGACTATTACAATAAATATACTTCTCAGGTCTAGTTTTTCTTGACAGATATGTGATGTGCCGGTAGTTAATATATTATATTCTTCCTCCCATGCATGCACCTCCTGTAGAGATAGCAGACTACAGAAGCTGACCCTTACTGAGACCATCTTGTCTCTATGACAAAGCTCCTTTTTAACTTCTTGCTTACTGGTTACTTCCTGTGATGGAGAAAAACTTTAGCTCAGCTTGTGATAATTTCACAGGCCCTGAGCACCCTGACCCTAGAAGCCCCAAGGTCAGAAGTCAAGTCTTGTTCTGAAACATCTGTGTGCTTCATATTAGACTAGAACAAAAGTGGAGAAATATCCACCAGTGTGACAAGAGAAGCAGGCAAAATGGGGATGACACATTGGTCATCTGTTACCCATGCCATTCCAAGCCATTGACTGAAATGTGATAGAACTTTACTCACTAAAATTCCAAAATACCTTCAAGTACATGCTTTGTTTATTACAAGTAAAGAAAGTTCTCAAACATACTTGACATTTCCTATCTTCTTTAAAGGTCTATTATTAATCAATTAAGAAACACTTATTCAGAAATGTGCATACAATCTATTTGTATGTATCCAGTGACCCAAACTATGTTACTTGACAAAACCTACTGAATTTCACAGATTTCAGTTTCAAAATGAAAGCACATCAAGATAATCTAGCAATCTGATTATTGAAAGTTCACTGTTTACAAAAGCAAAAAAACCACAAAAAACCCAGACTATTATAATGTATGAGGAACCTAAATCGTAAAATGTAATTGAAAAGGGCTTATATGTTATACAATCACCTTATCATTGCAGTATTTGGTATCTTGATATCTTTTGTTTTGAAAAATAAAAATAAAATTTGTACAATTCACTGACAGGACTGTAAAACATTTGTGGGATTAGATCAGCTAAATCAGTATCAGATTTCAACACTTGCATACATACAGACTGTTTAAGGAAGACTTGGAGAAGCAATGAGAGAACTAAAATAGCCTTAATTTCCATAACAAAAACATCATCAAAACTGTTAAAATCTTTGAAACATAAAATCTTTTCTTTTCTTGTTTTCTCATTGACCATCTATTTTCTTCTTACAGAGTATCAAAAAAGTAAAAAACTTTACATAAATGTAATGCTGACAGGAAGAAACAAACCTGGGACATCTGGAGCTTACTGCATGAGCCTATTAGCTAAATCGGTAGAGCAATGGTTCTCGGAAGTGTGGTCCGTGGACTGCTAGTGGTCTGTGTCTATCTTGCAGATGGGCTATGGGCTTGGCCCCACCCTGCAGCAGCGAGCCAGCACTGGCACACAACCCCCCGTGGCGTGGTTGGAGTACCAACGCTGGATTCCCACTGTGTGTGTGTTGGGGAAGGTGGGGGACCCTGAGCCTCACAGAACAGATCTGGCTCATGAGGGGGGAGGAAGCAGTTCCGTGTGCTGCTACTCTCCCTCCCCCTAGCTGGGGGAATGGAATGCAGAAAACCGCTCGCCTGGCAACTTCCCACTGATCCCATTGACCAGAATTGAAATGGGAGCAACGGGGAGGGGGCGGAAGTGTCTGGGAGCAGCAGGGTGTGCAGAGTCAGGTATACACTCATTCCCCTCATGTCCAGACCTCACCCTCACCCCCCCACACACACACACTCACACTCACCACTCTCCCCCTGCTCCTGCACCCCACCTCCTGGCCAGACCTCCACTCTCAGCCTGCTCCTGCACCCAATCTCCCAACCAGATCTCCACCCCCAGTATATTTCTGCAGAACCCAACTTTCTGCTGAAGCCCTATCTCCTGGCCAGACCCTCAACCCAATCTTGCATCCTACCTCCCACCCAGACCTCGCACCCTCTCCCCCCTCCTGCACCCCACCTCCTGCCCAAATCCTGCACCGCCATCTCTATCCCACTCCCCAGCAGCCCCTTCCTCACACTGAACCCCTCATTTTTTGCCCCACTCCAGAGCCTAAGGGGGCCCCATAAAATCTACTAGCCCTGGAACCCTAGTTTGGGTTTTTTTTGTTTGATTCTAACTCTTTTAGTTTCTAAAATGAAATCTGTCCAGAAAAGCTGCTTCTTTGGAATGAGCACATTAAATTTAACTTCTGAAAATATCATAAAATCCTCAGAAAACAGGACAAGAGAAAAGTCAATACTTACCAACTCTACGAATGCAAGTCCACCATAACTGTGAGCGACAAAAAATACATTCTCAGCTGCTGACTGGGCAATAAAGTGGTCCCACACATAAATTGCATGTTCTTCAGGAGAGCCATTATCCTACACAGAGAAGTATATTATTCACTATAATTTTTTTAGAAACCGACAGTTTTGTCTACAGGCAACATATTCCTGGTTGTGTAAAATGTTGTTAAAAGAATCCACAGATACTAGTGCTAGTGTCACAAAAATACATTGATGCATCAGTTTTATAAAAAAGCAAAACATAACCAAAACCAGCCCTGACAATATGATTGAAAGATTATAAAATGTGTATACTTTCAATATAAACAAAAAATGTGCAGTTATAGGAAGTCGAAGCACTGTAATGGCATTTCAGCTAAATAGCCTCACTCAAATTTAATAAATATTTAACAACAATATTTAGTTCTTATTAGGGATGTGAAAGGTTAACCGGTTAAAGGTGATACTTACCAGTTAAATGGTGAGGGTTGGAGCAGCTCCCCACCAGCTGCGGGCAGGAGGCTGCTTCACCCCTGCTGCAGACAAGGGCTGCTCTGGTGGTCCTATTTATTCAGGGTCCTAATTATATGGTAGGGTGCCTGTCCTGAAACCCCCACCTTTGAAAACACTGGTTCTAATGCAGTATTATTACGACTAATTTTTATGTTTGCTTTTTACTCTTAGTCAAAATAAATACCTCAATGTAGAAATTTAGTCTAAAAACGTTCTTGTGACTTTTCTGCAGCAGATTTATCTTATGTTTTGACTTAAAAGCAGATTTTTTGGGCATTTTGCTTTTAGTTTGGCTTATTTCTTACAAATTATGGTGAGAATTCATTGAAGAAAGATTTTGTAGAGTCAAGTTTGACTAAATTATCTGAATCTTGCTTAAAAAAAAGAGAACACTTTGGTTTTTTTTTTAATTTCTTGTATTGTATTTATCTCTTGAAGTAAGAAGATATTCAGAGCAGGCAGGAAATTTTGCAAAACTTTCCACCAATATAAATACCAGAGCATCTGAAATGTTATTCAAATTTAAAAGCTTGAAGGTCAGACTCCAATCTGTTACAGTGCTGCTTATACAGTGCAAAATAGATGGCACAGAGGCTGCAACAGCTAGTGTAAAACTGCTTCCTGTGACAATTCCTGATGTACGGGAAGTAAGGAGACATTGCCGGGGCAAGACAAAGTGGAGCTCATCCAGTGACATAAGGTCACTGAGCGACATTATGCCAGTAATGTAAATTAGAGCTGTTCTTCCCTAGCTTTAAAAGTTGAGGCTAGATGGCTGACAATCAGGAAGTGCTCACATTGCTCCTTCTTTTTCCACTACAGCTGAGCTCTGAAAAATCTGATGCATAATTTGCCACTAATTTGAAAAATTTTACACAATTTTTAAAAAGAAATAATACACTGTGAACCTGTCTTAATTTTATTTACATACAGCACATTAAAGGAACTACACTGTTTCAGCAGCTAATTAGCCCCCCTCCCACATTTCTGATTCAAAAAAGGTAATATTGTACATAGGTATCCATATAAGTGGTTCTAGGAAGGTTAATAATAGGAATGTAGGATTACCAGACAATATATTTTTGCCACATGGAACAGTTCCTTTTCAAGAACAAAAGGATCACCAAATGTTTCCAGTAGAAGTAGCATTAAACTTTTTTGGGCTATGATAGAAATGAGCACTCAAAGTATCAGAATATTTTCCCCTTACTAATCACAAAACATTTTTTTTCTTTTTTGTGGTATCTTTTAAATACTATCCATTAGCTATCTATAAAAACATAGACTAGCTTTCCAAACAAAATTACTATCGCTGCAAAAAATGTTCATAAATTGTTAACTTGGAGTTTTTCATTCTAATATCAAAAGTTTAATCAAAGCAATTTAACAGTATATTTTCTGAAAGCAATAGGATAATGATAAATTAATATTTCTAAAGCAATTTTACTATCTCTAGGCTTGATCATGTGCTTATCTGAACACTACTTGAAGGGTAGCCGAGTTAGTCTGTAACTGGAAAAAACTTAAAAAACAACAAATAGTCTAGCACCACCTTAAAGTCTAACAAAACAGGTAGATGGGATCATTAGCTGTCGTGGGCACAACCCACTTCTTCAGATGAACTTGAGATATGGGTTATAGCTATGAAAGCTCATGATTCTATCTATATGTTTTGTTAGTCTTTAAGGTGCTGCTAGACTATTCACTACTTGAAACAGCAGTCTAGGAGCAAGGTTCAAGGAAAAGGTTACATCTCCCTAATCCTCTGATCAACTTGGCCCTGACTCAGTCATGGCACAGCCTAGGAAAAAGGTGCCCTAATCTATACCAACTGGAACAGTATGAGAAAAATCGGAGTGCAGCAATGTCCTGACCATGCCTCTTCTAATTTTAGTGCAAACTGTGGCTCGTGAACTACATCTTGCTCTTGTACCATTAAAGTGCAGCTTGTGCCCCCCAAATTCTTTACCTACCAGATGTGGGAAAGGAAGCTCAGGACCTTTGTCTTGCAGTGCGGTGGTGGGGTAGGAGTTTCTGCCCAGCACGGTGGAGAGTCTTGGGGCATCAGACTTGTGGGGCACACCTGGCAGGGTTCAGAGCTTTCAGAAGGAACATGTCTGAAGCCCCAACACCCCAGCTTTCGAATGACTGAAGATGTGGCTCGCAGGGCCTGTAATTTTGGCCCCCTTCCCCGCCAATGAATCTTTCATGCCTGAGCACTGAACCATGTATGTTAAGAACTCTCCCATGCTGGGGGAATTCTCAGCTGGCCACATATGGATAGGTTCTAAGCCCTTTACATCACTGAAGTGGTACACAGGGACAATTGGGATAACCATTGTAATGCAGGGCTGGAACATACCTTAAGAGGTCATCAAATCCAAACCCCTGTGCTGAGACAGGACCAAACAAACACAGACCATGCCTGACAGGTGTTTGCCCCACCTTGTTCTTAAAAATCTCCAGCGATGGGAATTACACAACTTCCTTGGAAGTTTATTTGAGAGCTGAACTACCCTTATGGTCTTTCTTAATGTCTAATCTAAATTGCCCATTACCGCTTGTCTTACCTTCAGTGGACGTGGAGAACAATTGATGCCCATCCTCTTTATAACAGCCCTTAACATATTTGAAAACTGTTATCAAGTCTTCCCTCAGGCATCTTTTCGAAAGACTAAACAAGGCCATAGGTAAGGCTTTCTAAAACTTTTATACTTTGTGTTGCTCTTCTCTGGACTCTCCAATTTGCCCACATCTTTCCTAGAACGGACCATCATCCTCCATTTGAGGCATCACTAGTGCCTGCTAAGACACCTCAAAATGATATTAACCTCTTTCACAACTGATTCACATTGTTGACTTATTCAATTTGTGACCCACTATAGTCCACAAGTAGTTCCACATAGCCAGTTATTCCCCATTTTGTAGCTGCACATTTGAGTTTTCCTTCCTTAAAATATTTTCACTAATCTTTATTGAATTTCATCAGATTTTTCAAGATTGTTTTGACCTCTAACCCTGCTCTTCAAAGTGCTTACAACCCTAACCAGTTTAGTCATCTGCATATTTTATAAGCATACGTTCCACTCCATTATGCAAGTCATTAATGAAAATATTGACTAGTTCCAGATCCAGGACTGATTCCTGTGAGAGCTCACTAGATTCACCCTCTAAGTTTGACAGCAAACCATTGGTAACCATATTTTGAGTATGGTCTTTCAACCAGTTGTGCACCCACTTTACAGTAATTTCATCTATATGACACTTCCTTATTTGTTTATGAGGATTCCATGTGAGATTGTATCAAAAGTCTGACTTAGATATATCACATCTACTGTTTCTCTGTTCTCTAGTAGGTCAATAAATCTGTCAAAGATGGAAATTGGTTTGCTTTAATATGATTTGTTTTTGAGAAATTCATGCTGAATATTCCCTAGAACTCTATTACATCTCTAGGTCCTTACAAATTGATTGTTTAATAATTTGCTCCAGTAACTTTCCAAACACTGAAGTAAAGCTGACTGGTTTATAATTTTCTATGTCCTCTCTGTTGCCCTTTTTAAATGCAGATACTCCACTTTCTGGGACTACACCCATTCTCCATGAATTCTCAAAGATAAATGCTAACAATTCCAAGATTGGTTCAACCAGTTACTTTCATCAGGCCCTGCCAACTTAGTATATCTAACTTAACTAAATATTCTTTCCCTATTTTGGTTTGTGTTCCTTCCCTCTTTTTTGTTAATACTGTGTGTTGTGTATCTGTCACCATTAACCGTCTTAGTGAAGCAAAATAGGCATTTAAAAACCGCAACCATCTTGACATCACTGGTTACTAGCTTTCCTTCCCTGATAAGTAGAGGACCCACAGTTTCCTATATCTTTCTGGTTTTCCTAATGCATTTTAAAAACACCTTCAAATTGCCTTTTATATTCCTTGCTAAAATGTACCTCATTTTGTGCCTTACCCTTTCTGATGTTCTCTTTAGCAATTCATCCATGGTACTACTTTTTGTCAGAATCCTTTTTGATTTTCAGTCATTAAAGAACTCCTGATAGAGCCATAATAGCATCTTAGTTTTCTTCCAGTCTTTCCTTTGCATCAGGATAGATGGCAGTTTTGCCTATAATATTATCTCCTGAGATAATGCGAGCCTTCCTCAACTCCTTTTTCCCCTAGTTTTTCTTCCTATGGGAACTCACCTAGTAGTTCTACAACTCTGTTAAAGTCTGCTTTTTGAAGTCTATTGTCCTTATTCTGCTGAACAGACTCCCTTTCTGCACTCAGAATCATAAAATTAATCATCTGACATATGAAAATATATTATGTCAGTCTTGTTTTTGCTATTCTTGGTACTGTTTTGTCCAGTTTTGACCTACTGATCTTAATTATGTATTGCATATTCACATTAACAACATCTCAGATTCTGTAGAATATTAACATGAAGCCATGTTTTATAAAATGTTGTCAAACATCTTCTGTTCCAAGCAGATATTATATACTGCTTGCACTATGAGAAAATCCAGCTATACTGTTGTGAATAGAAGGTAAAATACATTGCCTTGTAACTATCAGAAACAAACATATGATTGTGGATAATTCTCTGGCAAAGTCTACATTGTATTCAATAAAATGAGTGGCCTCATTTTTTGTTTGTCATTTTTGCAATATTGTATAGTTTGCCAGTCTAAGAGTTGTAAGATATATAACATTTTAATGAATCAAGCCATTAGAGTACACAGATAAGCAGTGTGCATACAGTAAATACAGTGCTATGTTCTGCTGCATTCAAAATACAGGCTGAATTTTCTAATGTAATATTGCACTCATTAATTGTGAAATACCATGCTGAAGTGAAGCAGGAACCAAAGCCTTATCAACTATGCCAGATTCTAACACCTAGACATTGCAAGGTCTGCTGTTATGATGGACTACCTGAGCTGATAACACATGGAATTATCTAAACAACATTTGCATATTTGTGTAATTATTTCCTAAGGTTAATTAGCTCATGCAAAGCAGCTTGCCCTTTGAGACTGCTCACGGTGACAGGTTCACATATTTCTTGTTTCAGTGCCAAATTTTACAGATTTTTTTCCAGCTAACCTGTTGCTGGAAAGTTACAAATCCAGCAACATGCTCTGTGCCATTGGCAGCTATGATTAACAGTAGCGGCTGAGCCAGCACAGAACCAGACCTAGATAATTAACATATAACAACTACATATACTACTTTAAACTTCTACTCAATCTCAACAGTGTTTCAGAAGATCAAATCAAATCAAATCAAATCAGTTTTAAGCTTATGCACTAGATCATTCTTTTCCATGTTGATTTTTTTAACACTGTTAATTCAGGTACCCTAATTTTTTCTAAGAGATAAATGTATACAACAGTACTACATAATGGCATAAATAGGCTTATTTTAAAATAGCGTCACATAAAATAAGTTTAATAATACTGTATTTCTCTAGTTATCTTTCATCCTAGGATTATAAAGCCTTATTATATCTCTGTGGGCTAAGGTACTCAGACAGATTATATATGTTAATCATATAGGAAATGAGTTACACTTCCAGTTAGTAGCAGAGCTGTGAGAAGAGCCCAGAACTTAGGTCTCATGATCCTGATTTAAACATGAGACAATACTCTTTCCTTAAGCAGAAATTTTTATCATGATTCTTATTTCATTATAAAATTCCTTCCTGTTGCCCAAATTAAAAAAAGAGACATTTTATTGGGATAAACTTATAAAGAGCAGTTCACCTCATTCTACAGAAGATCACTACATAAACTATAAAAAGCAATTAAGGAGATATTAATTTGACAATGACCATGTGGATGATATTACCTAGAGAATTAGCATCTTGTCATTAAAGAGTTAGGACTGAAAGAGTATTTCATTTGTCACCAGTTGAAACTCTCTCTCTCTCTTAACAAAAAGACAATAGCTTTAAAAACAAAACCAACCCAACTCAAAATTAAATGTTAAAATGTCTGGGATGAATAGCAGAATACATCATCAACTCACATTTCATTTAACCATCTCAAATTCACAGTAACATATATATTGAACACAATAACAAATTACTAGGATTTTACTGGCAATTAGTTCTTTGAATAGGAATTGGTATTTTCTAAAGCGCTACCTCTTTGTTATTTTGATATGTACTTGAAAATTTGGGGCTGGAAGGAAACAGAAGGGGAAAAAATTCCAAACAAAAATATTGAATGTTTGGACTGGGATTTTCATAAGCACTCAGTGTTCTCATATAGCTCTGCTTCCACTGATGTCAGTGGGATCTTTTGCTATCAGAGTTACTTCCAATTCTGAGCCCTTTAGAAATATCCACAACTTCAGTTCATAGCTAAAAAATGCTAAGCATTTAGTTTCCCTAAATGGGAATCTCTTCTTTTTTTCTGCCTCTCTAAATGTACTCTACTCAGTTAACTGCATCCTCCTTCATGTCTCTAGTCATCTGCAACACTGCTCTGCCCTTCTTAACTCCCTGATCTCTTCCACCTATGCTTCATCCCACTTTCATGCCATACCAGTCTCCTGTCTCTCATAGCCCTCAATTCTAAGACTAGTCAGCACATCTACATGACATCAAGTTCTACTTCCAGTCCACTGCCCTCCCTTCCTCGTGCCCTTTCCCAGACACCTGCCTGCTCTTTCCCCTTCATCTCCTATTACTACCAATATATGCCTGTCAGCAGCTACTTAATTTATAAAAAGGGAAGCAAAATATCTTGCTCTGCCAGTTTAAATCACATTCCATCTTAATGCACCGGAAGTCTAACTGTAGTCACTGGAGTCTTTTACCAATATTCTTGGGTGTGACACCTTATTAGAATCATCAAGCTTCCAAGATTTTCCCCCAGGTTTCTTTTGAAAAATTTTGCCCTTAAAACTAAAGGAAATTGTGGCCATTTTATATATTATGACTGGAGCCACGTTGTCTCCATTTAAAAAGGTCATTCTCAGCAGTGATTTATAATAAAGATCTGATGGGGCTAATCCCAACCAATTAAACCCTTTGTCCTTTTAGTTTTAATCAAACTAAAATGTTTGTGGCAGATACCTTCCCCTCTCCTTTCTCTCCAACATCACAATGTACAGAACAGGAGGTGCGTGAGGGAAGAAGAAACTGGCAGCCTTCAGGCTTTTCATTGCAGTCCCATAGAGTCCAATTAGAGGAGGGAGATGATGGTAGTATCTAGAACAGGGCTACTCAACACCCACCCTGCGAGCCGCATGTGGCCCACAGCCTGTTTGTTTGTGGTCCACAGTGTGATTTGGGTTTACGCGAGACTCAACACGCAGCCCGCGGGTGGGATCCTTTGAACATGGCCTCCACCGGGAACACGCTCCATAATGGCGATTCAATATAATGGTCTTCTGTTGATATGCGTTTTAGCAGTTAAATTCCTGGACTATCATTGCTCATTAAAAGTGCTGTCATATGGGTAGAAATTGGGTAAATATTACATTTTATTAATATCAGCAGAACTGACTTAAATGGGGCCTTAATCTTTGTATTCATGCCCGTCAGTATGAAATGAGCTATTTGCATACATATTTGCATATATATGCAACCACACTTAAGTTGAGGCCTTCGACATGTGCTGTGAGTATCATTGTGGCCCCCGGGACTTCCAAAGTTAAGTAGCCCTGATCTAGAACCTTCCTTACAGTAGCACCAGAGAGATGTCTGGGGGAGGTGGAAAAGGAGAGGGACTGAGGGCCTCCTAAGCTAATTATTCCTTCCACTGAAAGTATGAAGATATAGAACAATGCTGATATGAAAGCATGATTACAAGCTGCCTTTTCAGTCCTCTCAGAGGCAGAAACAGAGTAGACCAAGAATAGAAGCACAACGCAGAACTCCACTCCCATTTGAGAAGCAGTACAAGAAAGCTTGTTATTCTAAAAAAGCAGCAGGAAGACCAAGGTGGAAAAGGAGAACAAAGGGAGAGGTGGAGCCCGTGACCCTCTGAGAGAGAAGAGAGATGGAGAAGGGTTTAACCATCATATACAATTATTTCTCAAAGAAAACGAATCTGGAAGAAGAAAATGAAGGGAATGGTGAGACTAAGGGCAGAGCAAAATGGTCCTGGTTGGATGGAATAAAAGAAATACAGAAATGCATGTGGGACATGTTTATGATCATCTTTAAAGCTGAAAACAAGCAACAAAAAATCAGTGTAGCACATGAATGTGCTCCTAGAGTGTCTCAAAGAGAAGAATGATAAAGATTAAATAACAGGTTAGGAAGATGATGTTAGCTGTTGCACTCTGAATGAAATGGAGGCTACAAGACGAGATGGAGGCCTCTGCTTGAGGTGATTGTGTAACATCTCATTTATATTACTTATGAAGGAAGTGAATCATAGAGACCTTTCCCATAATATAACAGTAGAGGCCTTAGTTAATAATAGATGCTATGAAATGCACAGAAATATTAATAGAAGTCAAAAGAAGGAGTGGCAACAACACCTGTCCTGTTATTTGCAGTTCAATGTACATTCCCTGAGACTACAGGATATCCCTATTCTCCAAAGACATAACATTTACTGGATCGGTAAAACAGATACAAGAGACATGATAAATGCGTGGATTTCATATAAGATGTGCAACTCCTGGCAGGTCTGACAGTGAAACCTGAAATTACTCCTAAACTATGAATTGGAAGACTCAGAAAATGTTGGCATCATCAACACTAATACAGAAGATAAGATGATTTGAGAATAAAGTGTGAACTCAAACTTTGCCATGGCATGAACTTCAAGATGAAATTGTTTTTTGAGCTTTGAAGCAACAACCTTCTGACAATTAAGGATTGATCCTTAAAAAAATCTTGTCAATACTTCTTGGCTCAGAAAAGTGGCTATAGGGAGCCATGAAATCAGAAGGAAACAAGGGAAACAAGAGTTCTATTTTACAAAAAATGTGGAGATTTTGAAATTTGGGTTCATTCAGCAAGGGAAAAGGAAACTAGACCTTTCAAACATTTTCTTAAAAATAAGAATCTTCACCACCAAACATTTTTGGGGTCAAATTATGGGACACAACATTTTGGTTCTCCCATTTCTCACTGAGCGCTGTGTGTCGAAGGGTTTGAATGCTTTTGTTGTTGTTGTTCTTGCATTCCAGGATGGAAAGGATTTTGAGAAATAGCTGAATATTTCTCCTGAAGCGTTTGTGCTCAGTTCAAGCTGATATTTTGGTTGTCGGGGTACAGTAAACATCTGTATTAGCAAATGAGTTGGAAGTAGTCAGAGAAAATTCCAGTTCTTTGTGTTCATCAAGTTTTTCCAAGTTTTCAACAATGAACATTACCTTGGTAAACAGAACTTGGAGGTCATTTTGGTTATTGGCCAGGTCTTCAGAGCTTCTGCTTTAGAACCAACAAACTCAAGATGATCTAGGAGACACATTAGGACATCCACACATTATTTACATGACAGGTAGCGAAATACAAGCTTATCCACCAATGTGACGTAATGGGGTAGGTAAATTAGCAGTCGCCTCTGCACTCATCTTGTACTATGTAAAACAAAGCTGTCAACTTGTTTACCTGCTTGAAAACATCCCTGAATCCAACAATGCTGACAGTGCAACATTAATCGGATAAGCCAGAAGGGAAATACACAGCTGCTTTGGTTTCTGATTCTGTTTACCCTCTAATGGAAATTTAGCCATGTAGGAAACAGAATCTGTGTTAGTTATGGTCACATTTTACCAAAATAGTTGTTCCATGACAAAATGGCTGTCAGTAGAGGGATTATAACAGTACAAAGCAATGTCAGTTTATTCGCTTTGAAATTAAAAAAATGAAAAAAGTGCAAAAATTGGACAGTCCAAAACACCAGGAGACTTGTCAAAAAGCAGACTACATACCATATTTCCAAGAATAGATTCCATCAGTTTACATACTAAAGCCTCATCATTTTCTTTCAGATACTTATAAGTGAAGTTGTCTGCATTAGGAAGGGTTTCGGCTGCTGGATTGTATTTTCGCACAAAGTCACCAGTAGGCCTCTTTACTGTTAACAGTGGTTGTCTGGTGTGACTAAGAGCATGCCCAAATTCATTGACCCAATCATGCTGTGTCCTCTCTTTCATTAAAGCTGACTGTATATCCCAAAGCTCACTTTCTTCAAGTGTCATTTGCTTTCGACATGCTTCTTTATTCTGTCAGTACGAGCACTGATCTCAAGGCTGCAGAATTTGCTGTGCAATGCATCCTACTTTTCCTGAAAATTTCTAAGCACTGGTTTGCTTGTTGGTATTCAGGCACAGATTTGCATGTTTACCTTTTAACCTTATCTTTCTGCTCAGAGGAAGGGACAGAATGAAATGGCTGACAAGGGAAAGCATGGGAAGAAGAGCTAGCCTGACTATTAGGGAGTGAGCTGCCTCTCCTGGAAGCCCTGGAGGTGGGAGAAATGTTGGGGGTAGTCTGGAGTTAGCCACAGAAAGGGCAGGAGCGGTTGTGTGGAGATCCAAAAGAAGCCAGGCTTATCCATCCAAAACCATAAGGAGCTTGACAGTAAAGGAGGTAACTGTGTAGATAAGGGAAATTAGATATCTTTCTCTACAGAGGATTGATTGTTTAAACTCAGCACACTAAACAGACACACAGAAATAGGCAGGCCACATGCTCTTGTGTACCAATTACAGTGCAATATTAACTTTGTTTCATTTTTCCAACCTCTATGGTGTATCGTCTTCCATCTCAGAGTAACAGGACAAAACAAACCATGTAAAGTTTTAACATTTAAGAAGAATAAGTACCCAAAAATACTGATTGTATTGATAAATGGGTATAAAATCAGTAAAAATTGAATTCCTTTAATAAAAGAGTGAGAATATATCAGTGAAAACTGGAAAAAACAGGAATTGTGGAACACTATGAAAGCCCAAATCACCAGGCTCTGGCTATTTGGGGTGAGTCTCTTTTCTTCTCTTTGACCATTCCGGATGTATGAAAACCTTTCCTAATAAAAATTTCAAAACCAATCTTTTGGCTGTTTCCCCCACATTTTACATTAAATACCTTTGTATTTGTATTGAGAAGCACAGTACAAATTATTTTTCGAAACAGAAAATGCAGCTGTAGAGAAGGAAACAGGTGGATATTTAGGTCTCCAGTAGTTTAAAAGGATAGTGACAAAAAAAAGTAACTCAAAAGCTATTGTCCAATATAAGGTAACTTTATTTCCAATCCTAATGGTAGTAGTCATCTCAATAAATACCCGGCCCCCAACATTTAGCAAACAGACTGCACTTTCTTGAAATGGTCACTCTATCCTGAAAAAATATACCAAATATATTTGAGAGTTCAGCATATGGGGCAGGGTCACAGGGGGAGCAGAGATGTGAAGATCTTTGAGTCATGGAAACAACCTAAGCTCATTTTATATTTATATTAAAGAAAAAATACCTAATCAGTAAAAATGTGTGTATGTATGTGCTCTTTGCAAAGGTCACAACATTACACCCTATGCTGCTACAGGTCATATACAATTTTATGAAATAGTAGGTAATTAGCTTTGCAGAAAAAGGAATTTAATTACTATCATTGCCAACATAAATAGTTAACATTTTCCGTATTCCATATTTTGTCCCTCTCCACCCACATCCCTGGGAAGTAAGTTCTCCCCATTTCCCACCAAAGGTACAATCATACACTGATACACATTGCATTCCACTTTTCCTACCACATACAAAACTGGTCTTTCTCCAGTGAGGGGGGTTCATAGTCAGGAAATAAAATCCTGGGATAGGATTATGTGTGTATAAGAGAAGAAGGGCACAGGGCCATCAGAATGAGTCACTTTTTCCTAATATATTCCACCTGTCTGAATGCAGGTTGTAAAATAATACTCACTCCAAGTCAGACAGGCTAAAGAGAGCTCTCAAGAGCTTAGTAAATATTGCTCCTGATCAGCTAGCAAGGCTCACTATTAAACTTGAAAGTTGCTCTTTCCTCGTTCCTAAGACCTGAGTTTGGCTCATGCATATATGCTTCTATCTGATGTGCTTGATGAACGAGGGAAACAAAACCTGGAATTCAAACTCATGTCTCCAATTTCTATGCCATAGACCAAGCCTGAATGTACAGTATCTTTCAAGAGGAAAAATGACTTAAAATCATGGAGTGAAACTGTCAGTGCCTTAACAGATACTTTTCATAACTCATTTGTGGAAGAAATGTCAGTGGCCTCAGCTGCATTCTAATGCATTTTTGGCTTCATATATTTTTATTTTGGTAATTTCATAAAAGGCCTTTATAAAATTTCTACAGCATTGGGGCCCAACATAAGATTACAAGATTAGCTGTAGGTTAACACCTTTTCATCATAGGTGAAAATTCCTGATTTTGCATTTTAATGAAAATATGGAACATTTTGCAAGTTGGGCTCAACTTTTGGGTAGAAAAAAAATATGGAGCTTTAATAATGACCCCTTCCTGATCTATTTTTTAAACAGGACAAAAAAATACGTAAGAACATCTTGCAGAGACATGGTAACATTTTGCCTGTGACACAGAAACACAAGAGATGCCATAAGGGAGCAGGTTAGTGGTCCTTCAAATTCGGTAGCTGGTCTCTTTCAATGACTAATACCTCATGCTTCGGTAACACTTGCAACACTGTAATGTGATATGGTGGTAGTGGTGGCGGCTGAAGGGCATGGGAGGGATTTCTTTTCTAATTCCACAGGTGATCATTTTACATTTTGAAGCAGGAGGGCTGGTATGTCTTGTAGCTTCCTGAGCTAGCTAATGTACCAGCAAATGTTTTTCATGTTCTCAAGTCCTCAATGATTTCATGCAACAATGAACTTCTTATTCACTTTATAAAAGGAATATTTCTTATCTAAATTTGTTGGTTTCAGTTGTCTCGACTACTATATCCCCTTATTTTTATATTATGATATGGAGTAAATTGAAAATTTCCTTCACATATTATTTTAACTATAATAATAACTTGAAAGAGCTTCCTATTTGTCCTATGATAAATAAACTGAGGCTTAAGAGCTGTAGAGGAAAAAATCTCCATGGTCAAAGGCAGTGTTTGTCAGTCATAATAAGAGATGAGGTTCCTGGTATAGTGGGTTGGAGTGACAGAATACAGGATAGAGATGGTGGTTTTGCTGCTAATACAGCAGATACAGGCAGTCTTTGGTTGAATATGCCACCTTTGCTACACAAGCCTTCTCCTAAATCTGAATGGTTGGAGTAACTGGGTTAGGAAGAAAGAAAAGATGAGCTACAAGCTGATTCTGGATGACTCTTAAAAATGCTTTCCACTAATATGAAGATTAAAAACAAAATAAAATAAATTATCTTGACATTGGGAACTGTGGCCACAGTCAGCACACACCCCAGAAAATATACATGCAGTTGCTCCGAAGCAAAATAGGCCAGCTGACAATTAAGATCTTTCCCTCCCAACAGGACAGCTAGGTTTTTGCCCCTTCATAACAGCAATATATTTCTGTTTATATTGTGTTTCCAAACTGCATTGGGAGGGCTAGGATTCTCCAAATCAAGTTATCTATCAGTCAGCCAATAATCTCCACACAAATATTAAAGTTATTTATTCTGGGAACAAGAACATTGCTGACTCACAGTGAGGAAAAGAAGTTGTAGGAGAGCAGAATGGGAGGAAGGAGGGGAAATGAATCAGAGGAAGCTTTAATTTTTTTTATATACACAATTTCCCTTCTCCTCCCATTTTTTTTGGGGGGGTGGGGGGATGTTCAATAGCTCCATGATCTATGCTTTTTGGTAATTTTCCCTTTCCCCCATTTAATTTGTAGGGTTTTCCTGTTTCACTTGAAGGGAGTGGAAAACTGCAGTGCAGTGAGCATCAATTCTGAGTATCTAAATTAGCCAAGGCAGAGGTATAATAATAATAGTTAATAAGAGAAGGGCTATTTGCATACTACAGAATATACTTATTGATAAAGTTACAGTTAGTATGCAAATACCTGTATTCTGACTTATTAATAATGGTTATCAACAATCTGAACATAGGGATTGATATACTGAGAAACAACTGTAGAGTGCTTTAGCAAATCAGATGCCTAAAACCAGAGTACAGGGAATTATGTAATTGGTAATAATTCCGAATGGGTAAAACAACTGCATTTCAATACAATATTTATTATTTTACATATTATTTTCATGCCCCTTTTTCCTCTTCTCCCATTCAAACTTAATTATCCCAAGGTTTTAGACTGTACACACAATTCTTTTGTCAAACATACTGTAATGTTTATAAGTATGCCTTTAAGAGAAACAGCAAATTGAACAAAAGAACACTTTCAGAACAGTCCACCATCTTCTATATGTGAAATTGTTTTCTTTACTAGCCACATTTTGGGCAATTAATAGATTAATCATGGTACTAGGCAAATCAAAATTAATTCTGATATATAAAACTTTTACAAATGGAGTCTATTCGTGTGAAACATAATCCTAAGATTGTTTTACTAATTATAGAAGATTTTCTAAACCTTTAAAAACAATAATTTCTCTTGATATTAATGTATCTGCAACATTAAAAACTCATAATGGAAATCATGCAAAAATGTTATTTTTCTATTTCCTAAAGCACTTGAAGTGTGTGTTATTTTCCAGTTCTTTCAATCTGCTTATATGTTGTAATGAGAAACAGATATATTTGAACCATGGTATTGCAAGAAAAATAGACTTTTGGCCAAGCAAAATGTAGATTTCCCACCACAGGAAACAATGAATCTAACAAACTTCAACACATTTAGGTAAAACAACAACTTAGTATTTTCATTAACAGTTTTCATTTCAGAACAAAAGCAGCAGACTCCTTTACACAGTTCATATCTGTTACGTGAATTAAACTAAATAGAATAGGTTCACCGTATATTTTTCTTTTTTACATATTTGTCTCCATGTATTATATGCAGCCTGAATTTTGATTATTGATTTGTTATAATAAAAACAGACAGACATTCTCAGATTATACATTTTAAATAAACTGATAGAGTATTGTAAAGCTCTCCCCCTCCCCCTTTGAAATATGCCTTATCACAGGACTTTGGCTTCTTTGAATCCGTTACATTTTAAATAAATGACAATAACTTCTACAATAATTATCCAAAATTATAGACAGACATGAAATAAATCCCCAGATATGTTTATCTGTTAGTTTCTGTTTCAATAAAGGGCTAAATTAGGATTCAGAATCCAAAAACATTTTTTTTTAGTTCAGATTTAGTTCTGGAACTGAATTTGTAGCTCAGGTCCATCTCTAATACATATTAATTTCTTCATAGCAAGCAACAGATCCAGGTGACAAATGATATCAAATAGCTTTTAACCTTAAAAAACATCAAAACAACCTTAGGACAGAAGTATTTTAATTAAGAATTGAACTCTGTTATTCCATCATGTCCACTGTTTTGTTAGGTTACATTCCTTTGTGTTGAGATAAGTGAGGATTGCATTACAGCAATAGAATGCCTATTGTTGAAAGATTCAGAACACAAATAAGGATAGAGATCAATAGCTACTACAATTTTTCTAATGTAGAGTGACTTTTTAAAAACTCAAAACATTCAACTACACACCAGATTAATAAATAGCTTGGTTGTTTTTTGTTAGTACAAATGTACATGTCTTAAAGGCAGGAAATTTAGTTCACAAGATATCAGTACAAAAAAGTATTCAGCAAAAAAGGATTCATATATAGTATAAGATTATCTGGAGTAGACTATCACATTGTGACTGTGCTAGCATCTAGCTAATCTGACAATATTTGTCAGTACATTGTTTCAAATCAATAACTAATTAACAAAGTACAAAAGAAGTTGCACTGTTTCTGAAGCTCCTTGCTGAAAATGACTTTTGGTTGCACATGGGCAGAAAGGTCGCTTTTATGACATCTTCACAAGTCTTTCAACATCTTGCCACTGCCAGATTAAATTACTTTTAGCAATTAATTGTCATAAGTTAAAACAGAAGCACATTTGTTACAGCAGGTTGTCAATGACATGGTGAGTAGTTGTTCTGATATGAATTTCTTCCACTGACCCTCTATCATATCTTAATTTTTTTGGTTGACCTAACTGGAAGATTGGGAGCAAATCTTCTAACTCAAGTAGCACAGGCCAACCTTGGGGGTCTTTCTGGGATTACATATTGAAGAATAATTGAAAGGTAATTCCATGGATGCCTAGAAAACCAGTGGTTAATATTTTTTTGAAATATATCCAAAAAATCTAGGAAGTGCATATGAATGAAAAAACCCCAAACCTCTTGAATATTGGAAATCCACAATGACATAGCTAGCATTATTGTTAAAAATGAAGTTTTCATTAATCTTTAGTCTTCATTAACCAATTCCGTTCATTTCATACATGCCTTAACACAGATTTTTAAACAGATATAACATCTGGAAACAACACATATTAAAAATGATACTGTTTATTTTTGTGAGGTTGGGAGTCTAATAAGAAACTATTCTATCCTCCAAGTGCATTTTGTTGTACTTCTTTTTATTATAATTAGTGCAAGTTGTTACCATAGCTAATATTCAGCCAATATTTGTTATAAATTTATGTTCATATATGTAACTTGACTAACAATTTGCACCAAGCTAAAATTTAATTAAAAACCCCCCACATATGATTAACAATTTCTCTATCCAGAAGTATGAATCTGCATCTGCAATGGCTAATTTTAATCCTCTTTGATAGGGATTAATAGCAGTGTCTAGCGCGACATCGGGAACAAGGTGATGATTCAAGACCTTCTAAATTTGTATATGGATTTTGAAGTTGAGAAGGAGGAAAACACTTAACTTCTGCAGACTTGAAGACAAGCCTAAACAAAAGGCAATAATAAGGATTTGTGCTCATTGGAAGGCAGTGTCTGTTCATAAAGACTTGTGGATATTTGGGGTACAGTGATATATTCTAGAGCAACAGGCCTGGTGGCCTATAGTCTGGGAATACCACATGGACACTGATAATCTTTCTTTCACAGGGCTTGGATGGATCTGAGGTTAAGGCACTGGACTGGAGCTAAGAACTGGATTATGTTTTTTTGCTCTGCCATACTACTGCTAATATTGAGATATATCTTATTCTTGAATGCTCGGTTTGAGCAAAGAAATCTCCATGTGGCTTGATGGATGCATGCCTTAGTTTCCCATCTATAAAATGGGGATGGATCTTTCCTATCTAATGTTTGGGAAATACTCAAATATGAAAGTGATGGGGCCGCCTAAGGAGTTAAATTATAGAGTCTGAACCAGTCTGTAGGAGACTTGATAATATTTGAGCTGTAAAGTCTTCAACTGCAATTCAATAATGTGTAGGGTCCTACCAAATTCATGGCTATGAAAAATGCATCATGGACCATGAAAGATGGTATCTCTCCCCCCCCGAAATCTGGTCTTTTGTGTGCTTCTAAGCTATACTGCACAGATTTCACAGGGGAGACCAGTGTTTCTCAACTTAGCGTCCTGACCCAAAAGAGAATTGCGGGGAGCGGGGGACTATATTATTTTTAAGGGGATTGACCTGTTAGCTGGGCCCCTAGTCTGAAGGCAGCATCGCACCAGCAGCAGTGCAGAAATAAGGGCGTCAGTACTATACCATGCCATCCTTAGGTCTGTGCTGCTGCCTTAAGAGCTGGGCAGCTGGGGAGTGGCAGCTGCTGACTGAGGGCCCAGCTCTGCAAGCATAGTATGATTTGGCTATCCTTATTTCTGCACTGTTCCTGGCAGCAGCTCTGCCTTTAGAGTTGGGCTCTTGGCCAGCAGATGCTGTTTTCCAGCAGCCCCAATCTGAAGGCAGCACTGTTCCATACCCTCCCCTCAGAATAACCTTGTGAACCATCCAATTCTGTTTTTTGTGTAAAGACCCTATAATTACAACATCATGAAATTTCCAATTCCAGTTGGAATAATGAAATTTATGATTTTTAAAATCCTCTGACACTGAAATTGACAAAAATGGACCTTGAATTTGGTACGGTCCTACTCATGTACTAATAAAGTTTTCTTCCAACACTAGCCAATAGCCCATCATAAGACGGGATTTTGCAAGGAACCTAGAAATCATAAGATGGGTGTGTCTTGGTGGGGATCGAGTGTCTCCCTGCCCCACCTCTTCGCCCTGCCCTCGGGTCTCTCCTCCATGTCCTATTCCCTTTCTATCTCGGTCTTCTCTCCTGAGCCTCCGGTCTCTCTCCTCCTCCTCCTCCTACTGCCTCCCCCTCTCTCTTTCTCAGCTCTCCTCCGCCTCCTGCCTCTCTCTCCGTTTCTCTCTTTCTCTTCTCCCCCTCCTGCCTCTCACACTCTCTCTCCGCTCTCCTCTCTGTCTCCTCCATTTTCCTCCGCCTCCTGTCTCTTCTGCTCTCCTCTCCTCTGTCTCCTCTGCTTTCCTCCACTCTCCTCTCTGTCTCCTCTGCTCACCTCTCTGTCTCCTCCGCTCTCCTCCATTCTCCTCTCTGCCTCCTCCGCTTTCCTCCACCTCCTCTCTGCTTCCTCCGCCCTCCTCCGCCTCCTTTCTGTCTCCTCCATTCTCCTCTCTGTCTCCTCTGCTTTCCTCCACTTTCTCTCTGTCTCCTCTGCTCTTCTCTCTCAACATGGGGGTCGGCGCCACTTGAGTATGAGGTGGATCGCCCTTGCCACTGTGGGGCGATCCTGCCCCATCACATGGTGCTCAGTGCTTCGCTCTGTCTACTGATCAATGCCACAATGCCGCTCAGAGGCAACAGAAAATGTTACAGCATTACAGAGGCACAGGCGCCGCTCAGAGGCAACAGAGAACATTACAGCGTTACAGAGGCATTACAGCGTTACAGCGTGACAGAGCCACAGACATTGGGCTTTTATATATATGATGCCTATCTTCATTCAGTAGGCAAATGGCCACTTTGGATGTAACAGAATGCTTTTTTGTATTCCTGGAACTGAAAAACTGCTTTGAAGATCAAAATAAAAATTTAAGGACTTATATTGACAATATGGACTAGAGTTTTTATTTTGCTGGAGAAGTAATGGAGAAAAGGGAGAATGGGCATATGGACACTATTTGTACCCTGGAGTGCAACTTAAAGCACAGTATGCTAAACCATATTCCAGGACTTTTACTGCACTGTAGTTTCCCCATAGTGAATTATATGGTAATCAAGTGTGCTGTAGATGCTCACGCTGGTAGGCTGCACACTACTTCACAGAGTAGAAAAGCCCTTTTTTCCAGATTGGCTGAGCTTACTCAGTGTAACTGAGAAAACCACCATGATGTCGCTATAAGGTCAGGTATTCAAGAGAGGGGGAAATTCACCTCTGTGGAGAGACCCCACACAAGATCTGTATATCAATTACACATTGCTTTGAAGGTTTAAATGGAACTTAAATGGTACATAGCCTTGTGATTTTAGCTGAGCTTTCCAATTGAAGTATCAAACAACAATTTAAGAATATAATTCTTAAAACATGTAATATTAAAGTTCCTGGACTTTGTGCAGGACAGAAGGAGAACCACTTTAAAACACGTTGGGTGCTTCACAATAGCCATGTTGATGGATGTTGCTAAGGCAATGTGCTAAAAGCAAGACGAGGACCAAGGACAGAGTAGGATGTTACTCAAGGAGGAGGGAAAATAACAGAAAATGTGGAAATGGCAAAGGTGCTTAATGACTTCTTTGTTTCAGTTTTCACCAAGAAGGTTGGTGACATTTGGAAGCCCAGCATAGTGAATATCTTTGAAAATGAGAGAGTTTAGAAATTAAAACAGGAAAAGAGTTAAAAATTACTTAGAAAAGTTAAATGTCTTCAAGTCACCAGGGCCTGATGACATGCACCCTACAATTCTCAAGGGGCTGACTAAGGAAATATCTGAGCCATGAAAAGTCATGGAAGATGGGAGATATTCCAGAAGACTAGAAAAGAGCAAATACAGTTAACATCTATAAAAAGGGAAATAAGGATGATTCAGGAAACTACGGATCAGTAAGTTTAACTTCTGTACCAGGAGAGAGAATGGAGCAAATAAATAAGGAATCCATTTGCAACATCTAGAAGATAATAAGGTAATAAGTAACAGTCAGCATAGATTTGTAAAAAATAAATCACGTCTAACCAATCTGATAGTTTTCTTTGATATGATAACAAGTCTTGTGGATAAGAGAAAGTGTTAGATGTCACTTACCTAGATTTTAGTAGAGCATTTGATACAGACTCACATGACCTTCTCTTTAATAAATAAGGGAAATACAACCTAGATGTGTCTACTACAGTGTTTCTCAAAGTGGTCCGTAGATCCTGAGAAAGCTGCTCCGGGGCCACTCCGGTTGGTTTACTTACGGCTCATGGCTCCCATTGGCTGCAGTTCACCATTTGCAGCCAAGAGGAGCCATCGGAAGCAGCGTGACAACAGGAAGCAGCGTTGCTTCCTGCGGCTGCCCTTGGCTGCAAACGGCAAACTGAAGCCAATGGAAGCCATGAGGCTCCGTGGCTGCAGAGTTGGTAAGTAAACAATCTGGAGTGGCTTGGTAGCAGCTTTCTCAGAGTGGGTCCACTGGTCTACTATAAGGTGGGTGCACGGTTGGAAAGCCATTACCAGAGAATAGTTATCAATGGTTCACAGTCATGCTGGAAGGGCATAACATGTGTGGTTCTGCAGGGATCAGTTTTGGGACCAGTTCTGTTTAATATTTTCATCTATGATATAGATAATGGCATAGAGAGTACACTTACAAAGTTTGCGGATGATATCAAGCTGGGAGGTGTTGCAAGTGCTATAGGGGATTTGATTATAATTCAAAGTGGTCTGGACAAACTGCAGAAATGATCTGTGGTAAAGAAATTAAATGAACAAGAACAAATGCAAAGTACTCCACTCAGGAATAGAGGAGCTGGATGGTCTAAATGGTGTTTGGTTCTCCCATGAGTGCAGGGGACTGGACTTGATGACCTCTTAAGGTCCCTTCCAGTTCTAGGATTCTATAAATGTGAGTCTTCTCTTCTCTGACCATTTTTTGGGATACAGGCCTCCTACGAAAGGGATACAGGCATCCAATTTCTGCTACTGTAGCATCCCTTATGGGCTTGTAGTAAAGTTGAATTTAGCTCAGTTGCTATATCTGTGTGTCGTTAGGGAGGCAAAATTTGTTAAAAAGAATATTTCATATGGCAAAGTACTGAGCTCTCTGTTAGTTCACACTAAGAAAGCAGCATTTGAAGCCTATGACAGTTTTATTCCTCAATGTGCCAGTCTGGTAATACTCATTACTAATATAATAAAATTGTATAACCATATGTAAAATACACTACTTCAGTGCTAAAGTGCATATGCTGGTCTAAAGCAGAATAAAAAATTTAAAAGATTAAAAGCTCTGAAAGCTTAAATAAAAACAATCTTGAGGGTAGTTCAGGAAAGGAAAGGGAACAGAACAGGTAAAAGGATGTAATGAACAAAGTCAATCTTTAAAAAGCTTCAAGAAGTCCTTCTAAAAGTGTGTTCAAATGGTCTAAGAAGATTCCATGCTTCAAGATCCATCACAACAAAAACTGAGTTGCTCACAAAAGCTAAATTGCTCACTGAGATTGAGTGGTGAATGGCAGCAGACCAAGATGCAAAAAGGAGATCTCAAATATAGCTTGGACTGTCACCATTAAGGACATTTAAAAAAAAACACCCTTTCCTGGCAGCCAGTGTAAATAACACAGGAATGAAGGATTTAAATACCACCTAGCACCAAAAATATTCATTTTGGGAGCAAAACACAAGTCATTCTATGGAGAAATTACAGTAATTAAGATTCACAGGGGAGACTTCACAAGGTGGAATAAATAAGTACAGATTTATCATGGGATAAATAAGGTCATAGACCAGGCTAATTACCAAATGTAAAATAAAGCTTTCTATGGTAAAACTATCGTCGAATTAACACCAACATTTTTATTTACAAGACTAACTTCAAAAGACTGCCCACAGTAAGCAAGGATATGAAAAGACAGAAATATGTTTATAATAGCAGCCTAGACCTAATAGCAAGGCTTTTGTTTTCTCAGGGCTGAAGACAAGGCAGCTTTGCCATACACAAATAACAATATCTTCTAGACATTTCTCTAGAGTACAGACCAGAGATATACAATTGTATATCATCAATCCAGAGAGCAGGAGCAGATGAGAGATCCTGAGGCCAGGCAGTAATGCAGGCAAGGGCCATTTCCTCCCTAAAGAAGAAACAGATATAGTTGGCTTCCTGCCTTTTCCTTGTTGTTCAGCCTCTCTGTGTCATTCCACTGGTTTCCTATTCCCCATCACAAACTCAAACTACAGGTTGTACCTCTCTTAACCTGGACTTTCTGGTCCGGCAACATCTGTGGTTTAACAGGGCCACAGACTCCAGATGTAGGGAGATCTGGCTGCGAGGCAGGAGTTCAGCAGGGGTGGGGTGGGAGCGGTGACTTAGCCAGGAGCCCTGGGGTATGTGTGTATGGCACAGTGGAGAAATCTGTCCCGAGCAGCTGGGCAGTAGCAGGGGGCCAGCAGCAGCCACGCAGCTCTGGCCCTGGCAGCAGCTCCTGCACTCTGGCTCCAGCCCTGGCCACTGACAGGCAGCTCCAGCCCCAGCAGCAGCGGGACCAGTGGGAGCTAGAGAGCTCTGGCCCAGAGAGTGACCAGGCAGCAGCAGGGAGGGTTGGAGCCCTGGTGGGAGGTGGGGGGAGAGGCAGCAATTTAGCATGGGTCAGGAGGGGAGAGACTTTATGGTCTGGCAAATCCCCTTGTTCAGGACCAGTGAGGTCCCAAGGGTGCTGGACCAGGGAAGTCCAACCTGCACTTATCTTTGTTTTTAAGGCCCTTTGTCAATGCCAGATTAAAGAATGCTGGGGCCCTGTGCACACTGCAATTGGGCCCCTTCTCACCTTACCTAATCTGGAAGGGTGGGGGAGCTGGGCCCCAGGCCTTGAGGAAAGGGGGGTATCAGTTCCTGTCCCTGGGGAGTGGAAGGTCCATGAAGCCAATGCTCCATTGTCTAGCCTTCATTGTGCATTTGTTAGTTTTCAACAAACAGCTTCATGCTTTCTGCCTAGCCACATCCCACACATTTAAGGAACTTCCCCTAAACATCCACACAGCCCACCTTCAAATCCTGCCTTAAATATTTCTCTCTGTTCAGTGCCTACAAAAAATTCAACAATGGTTAGGCAACTGGTGACCACGGCTTCTCATGCGGTCCAGTTTTGTCACACTATAGCCTTGTGCTGCCATCTCTTCATTATATCAATTTGTTCTTTCATATCTTGTATTGTAAACCCCTGCGGTGGGAACTATTTCTGTTATATGTGTTTGTATTGCTTAGCACAATTAGGGCCTCATAACATTATTGCACTATAAAAAAATCTCTTCAAGTCACTAGCTTCTGGAGCATGTGGCAAAGTCCTTGCCCAAGCTCCTTGCCTAAAGACCCCTTCTTGGGTCACAAATCAACTGGAGACCCTTTCTGGTACAGTCACCCATGCTTTTATTGTCAGTGCCAATTTCCCACCATCTTCTATTTACAGAGCTTTTGTTCACAGCAAACTCAGCCAGCCTCTCCTTTCTCCTCCCTCTCCACTTCCCCTCTGGATGCCTTATATAGATCCCTCTGGCTAAGGAGGCCCACAGCTGCTTCCATTAGCCCTTCAGGCCTGGGCTTGCTCAGTTTGCTTCCATCTGGCCTTTTCAGTCGGGCTATAGTGGCAGAACTCTGGCTAACCTAGCAGTCTGTCACAAGCAAGCTATTGAAACATACTGAGCCTTAGTAGCTCCCTTGCATATCTTCTGCATGACTGCCCCATATCTTTCATTGGGTCTAGTACATGACTGGATAGACTGAGGCCAAAGTCTCTGGGAAAGGAGAAAATTGTTAGCCAGAGTTTCAAAGGAGGCTCAAAATCCTCAGAAATGGGGTCTTTGGTTGATTAGAAGGATGGTATGACCATCTGCAGACGGCTATAGTCTTATCTGCAAGCTCTGTTCTGCAGTTCCCTCCTTCTTGCTTCCTTTCACAATGGCTGTGTCTAGACTGGCAAGTTTTTCCGCAAAAGCACCTGCTTTTTCGGAAAAACTTGCCAGCTGTCTACACTGGCCGCTTGAATTTTGCAAGAGCACTGACTTTGTAATGTACAAAATCAGTGCTTCTTGCGCAAATACAATGACGCTCCCATTCGGGCAAAAGCCCTCTTGCGCAAATGTATTTGCGCAAGAGGGCCAGTGTAGACAGCTAAAAAGTGTTTTGTGCAAAAAAGCCCCAATGGCTAAAACAGCGATCAGGGCTTTCTTGCGCAAAACCACGTCTAGATTGGCACGGACACTTTTCCGCAAAAAGTGCTTTTGCGCAAAAGCGTCCGTGCCAATCTAGACGCTCTTTTCCATAAATGCTTTTAACGGAAAAACTTTTCCGTTAAAAGCATTTTCGGAAAATCATGCCAGTCTAGACGTAGCCAATCTGGTTCTCTCTTATCCCCGGTTCCAGACCACCTCATGCTTAATAAATTATAACAAATTATGTAAATCATTTTGCTTTTTTCATATTATACCAATAATTGATCAAAACTCATTTCAAATATTTCAGTGCAACACAAAATACTTTGACACCATACAAAACAAAAGTTTAAAATATGCTTCTTGGGAGACGACACTTCCCTAACTTCAGTTCCTAACTTAAAGAGGGACACTTTTAAAGCTAAAGTATTGTGATCTTTTGAGCTGCAGCGTAAGAATTTAGAGCAGCATTCTAATTACTCAATTAAATTACAGTATAAAATGTTGACACTATGTTTGAATATACTGCACAATAGTTCAAAACATTTTGATACCAAATGAAAAGCCACTGATGTTATATACTGTCTTAACTAGAGAAGCAACTGGGTTCCTTTCTATCTTGATGTACAATTCCCATCTCTACATGACAGTTGCTAAGATTATCACCACATATATTTGAAAAAAGCTTTAATAGCAGAGTTCTTCTGCATTGCTTGAGCAATCTATTTGGTATATTCACATTTTTGCCAAAGGTACAAAGCATTCTCAAACTTATGCTGTATACTGTTTTCCTGTAAAAACTATAAACTATTAAAAGTCCCAACTATTCTGTGAAGTACTAGATCTGCATTAGCTCATTCACTAGTTTCATTCCCAGCAGTGCCATCTATTGGAAAACTCACTAAAATAATTTAATCTCAGAAAATTCAAACATTTGTTTGATTATACAGAACATATATTTCAGTCTGAATTGATAAAAAGTCAACATTGCAAGAAATGACCAAATAAATACAGACAAATACAGTATTAAATGTTAAAATTAAAGTTTTAGAGAAGTATGATTGCAAGACATTCATACAGTTTGGAAAGAAAAGCTGTAACTGATTCCTCCCACATTAAGGGACATGAAGCATTGTGGATCCAGTTCAGTAATTGTTTGTGTTTGAGTGAATGGGGGGAAAAAACCAGGGACCTTGAAGATTCTGCACTGGGACAGTACTGGAAAGACACAATTTGTTTAAACCCTGAATTATTTCATTTTGGTGGGTATAGATATTGCAGCACAGAAAAATGAAAAATGATTCATTATTCAGGAAACTACTCACACCAATTAGGCAATTGTCATAGTGCTGTATGTTAAATTATACCTGAAGCCTTTGGTTGTCCTATTCTATCCAGGTGATTCAGTGGTGACGACATAGGAATATATAAAACCTACAGGTCCAGATTCCTGTGATACAATTTTAGTCATGATAATGAGGCAATGTATCAGATAACTATCTATACTAATCAGCCTTTAAGAAGACATGGTGAAAATGAACTGACAAGAGTTTCAGTGGGGTTATACTGAATGTAAACCAACTTGATTGCCATTTTTGTCAGAGCAGCGTCACTTTCATACGCCCCCAATCACTGGCAACTATTGAGTAGATAAGACATTTTAAATTAAAACAGAAACAAAGAAGCCTTAAGTTTTCCCTTGATACACTGCAGGCCTCTGTTTAGCATTGTTCCTTGTACGCTTAACAAGGAATTCAAACTAAAAAGTGGAGGCAAAGACATTAGAGCAAATATGAATGTTTGAAGCTGGTCTAAAACACAGTGAGATATGCCTCTTGAGAGAAATAGGTATATTACAGTATATCAGTCTTGTGCTCTGCAGACTGCCCCATCTCCCAGTTCATTACCAGATCCAATTTAAATTCCTCGTCTTCAAGGCCTCAATGGGCAAAGGCCAGGCTACCTTAAAAACTCATTCTTTCTTCACACAACACCAAGAATACGAAGATTCACAAGACAAAGAAGTTGACAGTACCCAGGCCAAAGCGCTGGCTCGTAGGACAAGGTATTTTTGGTGAAGGGTGGCCAGCTATGGAATTCAGTAGGGCAAGGTCAGAACTGAGTTCATGTATCTTTTTTTCCCCTTCAAAGCTCAATGTAATACACAGGTCTTTTACAAAGGCCTTTCTCCTCAACGGAAGCAGCAATGAGCAGACTGACAAGTAAAATCTCTTTCTGAAGGAGACCAATCACTTAAATAAAAAAAGCTGAATGACAAGAACATCCAGAGTTAATTAGTAAGAATTATACACACACAAATTAGAAGGGATATAAATCCCTACAATTCAAATTATAAACCAACCTCTAACTGAAATGTTAGGAAGATTCTCTCCCTCTTGGCAGGTGATTACCAGCTTCCCTCTTATGCATCTGATCATGTCCACTGTTGCATCCTGGTTACTGGACTGGTTGGGCCACCAGTCTGACCTGTTAGCAATTCCAATGCTTTCAAAGATGAAGTCTGTTTTCAAATAAAATGTGCCTTTTTCAATTTTGCACTTTGTTCTCTATGGTGAATTTTATTGAAAATGGAGGGGCTGGGGAAGGAGTGGGAAGCCTGTTGACATCATGTTCTCATGCACCAGTCCTCAAGACGCTTTCATGCATTCTTTTCTTACCACTGAGCAAACTCTCTCACCCTTTAGATGCCAAGGGCACAATCTTGATAGCTTACTTGCCAGCCCCTCTAAATTTTAAAAATAAATAAATATTTGATTAGAAAGAGTGATTTTTCACCATCTCTAAGAAATATAGTTATATTTTTTCCCCAAAATTTCATTTCTATATCTGAATCCCTCACTTTAAAACAGTTCTTCTAGCTTGACAGATTAATAGTTCTTACTACTGGAGACTGACCCTAGTAAATCACAACCCCCAATCAAAGCTTTTCACAGCAGAGTAAATCCAGATTAAAACTGTTTTCCTCATATAATTAGACTGTTTCTTGTGATCCAGAACTGCTGAATTTTAAGTGGCAATCACCAAACCTCAGAAGTTCACAACACAGTACCACGAGGCCAAAAGTAATTTTCACTAATGATTGACTGCCAGCTGGTTCGATTAGAAAAACTTGGTAAAAGTGTGAAGAAATTTATGAGTGGTCATTTAAAAAAATTGGTAATGGGAACAACCTATTTTCCCCACAGACGAGTTCAGATGTGAACCTGTTTGGAGCCAGATTACACTCTAGACATCAGGAAGTACACTTGGGGTGTGTCTAAACTACACCCCTCCGCCGACAGAGGGGATGTAGATTAGGCACATCGCTATTGCAAATGAAGCGGGGATTTAAATATCCCACACTTCATTTGAATAGAAATGGCTGCCACTTTTTGCCGACATGGCACTTTGCCGGCAAAAAGCAGCAGTCTAGACAGGGATCGGTCGACAAGGAAAGCCTTTTCCGACCGATTCTGTAAACCTGGTTGCACGAGGCATAAGGGATCGGTTGGAAAAGGCTTTCCTTGTCAACCGATCCCCATCTAGACTGCCGCTTTTTGCCAGCAAAGTGCCGCGGTGGCAAAAAGCGGTGGCCACTTCTATTCAAATGAAGCGCGGGATATTTAAATCCCCGCTTCATTTGCAATAGCAATGTGCCTAATCTACATCCCTCTGTCGGCAGAGGGGTGCAGTTTAGACACACCCTTGGGGAGAGAAAAAAGAGGATGCACAGTAGCTGCTGCCTTCAGGAGCAATTCTAACTCTGCTGCATCAGACTTATAAAGCATGTACAACATACGCTCCTATGCTTCTTGTCTAAACCTAGCTGCCATGTCCAGTCCACCCCCACCCCCCCCAAAAAAATCACTGAGTTACCTTTGCCTTAGACCTCATTATTTTCACACGTACCCTTTCCGGGGGGGAGAGGGAGGAGAGGCAAAAAAGACCAATGGCAGAGGCCTCCACTGAGGTAAATGGAAAATGGGAATATTAAGAATAGCTTTTAATGTGGTTGGGCATTAAGTCCCACCTAGAGAGTGTATCACTTCTGTCAGAATATAAGGAACACTGACTAGTGTTAATTCTTCTCCACCAGTGGATCTTATATAATCCACTTAGAGTTCAACAAACCTAAACCATAAATGGCTGAAAAGTGAGGAATTGCTCTAAATCAGAGAAAGGTATAGGAGACCTAGGCTACTCCTGCTACCTGATCTGCTTCCTCCAAGCCACACTACTGGTTTCATCTCTAACCAGGTATTTTCAAAGTACCTATCAGCACAGTATCTAGGCTTCTCACAGCTTTTCCATCAGGCGATAGACAAAGCTGCAGAAAGAATTTCAAACACTATGATTTCCAAGTGACCTCTCTGGGCTCCATCAACACCAGAGGCCAAAACACACATTTCCCATCTTGTCAGATTTGTGTCTGTTAATGTCCCCGCCCCAGAGAGATGTTGAGGAGGAACTCTGGCAAAATCGTTTCATCCTGCAGTTATCAAGTAAAGATTTGAAGATGTTGATTTCATTACAGGTACATGAGGTAGTTCCATTCCTGAAACAACCTATGGCTGAAAAACCAGAGTAAAAACTAGCCCACAGAGCCACTTCTATACAAATTGTCATTATCTTAGTGTTGGCTGGCCAGCTACTCCCAGGGCAGCCAGGACTTGAACCCACTACCCTGTGTTTTCCAGGTAAATGCCCTATCCCCTAGGCCACTACAGAGCCTACCCTCCATTTGGTGGGTCCTGTTTCGATCCAGATTACACTCTAGACATCATGAAATACACTTGGGGAAAGAAGAAAGGGGATGCACAGCAGCTGCTTCCTTCAGGAGCAATTCTAACTCTGCTGCACCAGACTTACAAAGCATGTACAACATACGCTCCTATGCTTCTTGTCAAAACCTAGCTGCCATGTCCAGTCCTCCCCCCCCACCCCCCCAAAAAAAATCACTGAGCTACTTTGCCTCAGACTTCAGCCATAGTATGACTGGGAACAAATACACAAATGTGCAGCTTCACTATTTCTGGTTCATACCTATGAATTTATTCCAAAGCAGACCAGTTTATCTGAGGAAAAATAGATTTTTGTTTTGTTTATGACCCATCTTACGTGCTTCCAAAAGCAACTAAAGACTGTTCATGGTCCACATCCCTATCTGATTTCATCCAGATTAATCAACTAACAAGTTACACATATATAAAAGATTTCTCTAAATGGCAGGGGCCAGGACACCATCACCTTGTTAAAGTGCAAGGTGCTATGACCCAGACTAATACAAGAACCCTAAATTGCCAGTGACTCCTCAGCGCTAAGAATCCCCACAGAAGAAATTTTAAACTGTTGTAAGACTGAACAGGTTTTGGGTTCCACAGATATTGTCCTGACTGGAGTTCTGAGCACCATTCACTGACCAAAGCTGAGCTGCTTTTGCTGTCTTATTTAAAACCATATTATACAAGAATACATTGCATGCACAAGTAATACAGTATCAAGTAAGAGTATCAGAAAAGGCCTTTCTGGAGTATTGGCAGTCAGGTATAACTTGAAAGAGGTCTGAGAATGCTTTAAATTTGCACTAGGGATGTTAAAAGTTAATCTAGACCCCACTACAGTTGGGGGAAAGGGGAACGGGAAGGGGAAGGAGTTCTGCCACCCAGCCCACTGACACACTATGGCACAGCTGGCTGCTGCCTGAGCTAACTGGTAAGAGCTGATTAATCAGTAAGCATACTGGTAAGCCTCATACTTACTGGTTAACCGCTTAACATCCCTAATGTGCACCAGGGTCTAAAATGACCCTGAAATTGAGGGATTAGGGATTTTAAAAAGATGCTCTCCTCCTTGGATCCTGTGCTGAGTATAGATTGGCTTCACAAAGAATCAGACCCAAGGACAGCCAAGTCCTTATAGCAAATATAGGCTTGGGTAAAGTGGGCAAGAAGTTGCTAAATTCTAGAGATGCAAGTCAGATTAAGCATAGCTTGTTATGGCTAACTGGTTCCCACTGAGGAAGTCTGAGCAGAAAATTCAAGATTGGTGCATGAGTGGATGTTTCCTTATGACCCCCACTAAGATCTTTGTTTTAGCTAGATTTTCCAACTTCACAACAATTTATCAAAATATATGGAAGAATGTGTATATTTATGGCATGGAGATTATGTACATCAAGTGAAATGTTATTATTCTTGTTTTGGATGTCAATTGAAAGGATATTACCCTTTTGCTTCTATTGGATACATGATAAAGAATACCTATAGGGAACAATCTGCACTGGGAGAGGGATGGACTAATGACCTAAGAGGCCTTTTCAGTCTGTAACTTCTATAATCAAAGATTGGCACTGTCTGAATATAAGAAGTTTGAATAATTTCATTCACCTTTGTCTTGAACGAGTGGGTCTGCTTTCTGCTGAGCCAGTTTTCTTTATGACTGGCTTACTAAGTGCCCCGTTTTACTTAGCCTGAATCTTGAGGGAAAGGAAGGATGACTTGGATGACCTATAAGAATAGATGATTTTTTAGAACAACAGGAGTACTATCGAACTCATGGTGGGAGTAGAGATGCAAGCTGATTTTTCCTTTGGAAGCTCATACAGTTTGCCTCATATTTTAGGAGCCTGATCTAACAATACATGGTTTGCCAGCATCATGAAATGAAGTGTTTGATAGCTAGGAAAGCTGGATGGCCTGATTTATTCCTCTTCTTTGATTAGCTGTACTTGTAAAATGCAGAACAAAAGAGAGAGTACTGCAGAATAAGGACTCAGTATCACTCTCCCAGAGATGCAAAATCTTCCTCCTGTGATAATCTGCTTTTCTGATCTCTCTCTTGCTTAAGGAAGAGAGGACCATTGCAACTATTCTAGATTAGTAGATGCAAGACACACTGTAGGAAAGAGCCCTATAGTAATATTCCTACAGTAACGTTAATATTTATTAAAAAGCATAATTTCTATAGATATTGAGAGTGCAAAACAAGCCAACTTATAAATAATTCAATACTATTAAATGTTATAAATATATACAATTTGATTATTTAATGTATTTATATACTGTGATATCTACAGAACGAACTGCTATGAACTTACGTTACTGTAGGAGTATGAAAGCTATCTGTGTCTGTACGGTCACATACTTTTTCTCTTTTTTTTTTAAACGCTAAAGGCCTAACGTTCCTGAAGGGAGACCTAAAGACAAGGATACTTCAACTGTTTATACTGCATTTCTTCCTAATTCTGTCACTCAGGGGTTTTGCTGTCCTACAAAAGCAGCAGAAGTTTTCCTGAAACAAAGGGAAGTATTTGGGCTTTAAAATTTCAATGCAGTAACACTAATCTAATTTGTTTTAAAAATGAACTCCCCCATCTCTCAAAATCACACACTTTATACCAACTTTTTACACAGAGCAAAATCCCTAAAATAAGGATTTATAAAAGAGGAATGATGGGTTTTTGCTTCAGGCACTGGAGTGGGACTTAGGAGATCTGGTTCCTAGCTCTGCCTCAGACTTTTGTGAGCTTGGGAAAGTCAGTTGTTCTCTCAGGAGTTGCTTGCCTACACTTGCATGCTATTGTCTTTCTTCTTGTGGGATAAAGTTATTTTTGCACTGAGCACTGTAATGTTCTCCATTTGTAACTGTAGTCCATTACTGCATGGACATAGTATATTTTTTCCTATACTTTTAAAGACACCAGGTTCTTTGCTTACTCATCCTGGCAGACAGCGTTTCAGGCCACGTAAGGGAGTATTGTTTCTTCCTTCCTATGCCTGGTAAAGATTGGGAGGCAGGGGGATTCAAGCCCTGATCTAGGAAAGCAGTTGAGCATGTATAGAACTTCAGGTTCATAAGCAGTCCTATGAGGAAAGATACATTATTGACTTTCATAAGTCTATTTATGTGCCTAAAGCGAAGCACGTGTTTATGTGCTTCAGCAGATCAGGGTCATTCTTCCTCCTACAGAGGAAAAATTAATATAGCCAATGGGAATGATAAGAATTTGTTCATGAAAGGACCCAATTCCCCAGAAAGAGATTTGGACCATGTAGTGAGACAGCTGCCCCACTGTGACAAGGGAGTGGTTAAGAGCAGGCCGGAGGGAGCCTGCATAAACCCCACTGGTCAGGGAGAGGCTCATAAATAGCCAATGATAGGGCAGCTTGCTGGGACAGCTCTGATATAAGGAGCTGCTCAGCAGAGCAGAGGACAGTTGGGTCCTGACCCACGAAGAGGAAGGACTCGTTCCCTGGGAGGATCACCTGGGGTTGAACAGTGCAGGGCAGGATCCTGGGAGCTGGAGAGATGTTCCTGCCAGATACCTTACAGACTGTAGGCCTTGATACACTAGCCAAGAAGGTGCAGAGGTCGCAGGGATGTGGCCCAGGGAACACTGAGGGCAGTCAAGGGGAGGGAAAGAGGGCAGGACAAGGCTGCTGCCACAGGGTTCCTGGGCCGGGACCCAGAATAGTGGGCAGGCCTGGGTCCCCCCCTTCCCCACTGCACTGCATTAAGCCACACTGAAGTATGGCCTATACAGTCTGCAGCTTGCCCCTGAGACAAGGGACTAGATTTTGGAGCTGCAGTCAGCCACAGTGACAGGTTTAATCAATTGAGGACTGCTGATGGCTCTGGAAGAGAATAAGAATGGAGGGCAGCATCCTGAAGAGGATGCCACAGTCCAGGGAAGGATGCGTGCTGAGCCAGAGGGCAAAAACAGTGGAGAGCAAAGTGACGACGGACGAGACGATGCCAGAAGGCAACATACTCCAACAAACTCAGCTAATTCCCAGTGTGAGAAGCAGGAGGTGCTACAGCAGTCAGTTGTCCCCATTACAGACCATTAAACATCAGTATGCACAAGCACCTATGTCTTTATGGCTAGTGGCGGTTGTGCCATTCTTATATAACAATGAGCAGCAATAACATGCTCTCTCCCAATTATCTGCAAGAGTTCCCTGCCTGCTGGCATTTATTTGTAGTGACTGAAGTGTTTATTTTATACTAATAAAGTTGCTATCATTTTACCATTTTTATTCTAAATTCTGGTATAAATTGTTTTATGTCCAGGCTGACGGGGAAAAAAAAATCAGATTGCTAAATTTATCAAAGATATATTTTATGTCCTTTGGTAATATAGATTGGGTAATTATGGAATATTTGTCAGTTTAAATGGAGGACAATATTATATAATGAATAAAGAATAAGCTACATCAAAGCATCATTTAATTGATGGATTGTTAATTCAGAATACTACTACAAATTGTAATATTGTTGCAAAAGGTATTTATGTGCACCACATACAATATTTTATGATCTATGGCAGCACACGTACTGATGTTGAATATGATATTTAGGATGGGCTGAGTATGGATTTACATTTATGAGTGTCTTAACACAGAACAGACACTTTCAGTGTAGAAATCTGCAGGGAGTGGGAGATGGGGGAAATGATACTGCCACGTTTAAGTCTATATTGCTATAAAGGCTGTGCTGGAGGCCAACACATTCTTTGTTTAGCTCAGTAATTAACAAAAGTTGGGGTACTACATTTCTGGGGGAAACATTAGCCCAATATGTACAGAAGCAACCTCTGGTGATTTAAAGAAAAATACTAAGTCTATACAGAGGGGGTAGAAATATGTTTTTTAAAAGTATGTATGTACATATTTAGCTATTTGACTCAATTCTCAATCCAACACATTAAAAAAACAGATGCTTTTAAAAAATGATCTGTTGGCAATATGCTTGTTAAAATCTGATCACTAAGAATATTAAAATTCACTGTGCATTAATTAACACATTATATAAAAGTAAAATGTTTTTGTTTAATCATTTTATGAAGTATTATAGTCAATGCTGATCATCAGGGAGTTTTTGCCTTGGTTTGTGTTGCTGAAAAAAACTAAATTTATAGGATTAATACTAAATTGATGACATTTTCTGTCTTCACTCTTGAATTCAGTTGGCAGATGTTTTCAAGAACAAAAAATTCTGTCTTATTACAAAACATATTAAGTAGGTTTTCCTGCCATTATGTCTGACATGATGTTTATTGCCCAGACCAAATCAATCCCTTTAACAAGCTATAATATATGCCTGCAAGTACATTATTTCATAGTTAAAGAAGCTTACAGCATGAAACAATAAGTACTTTGATCTTTCATGCTCTACTCTTGAAGTAGGGCACAGTCATTCAATCTGCATTCATCTGGCAAATAAAATATTTTATACTTTGTGATAATCTTAAATGTTTAGGTCTCTGCTTTTACTTATACCTGTGTATTTTGGATATTTGCATTATTTGAAATAAAAATTAGAAAATATTTGAAGGAAATGTTCATTTTAAAAAGAAGTGGAGAAAGAAACTAGCTCAAATAACAAATTGTCCCCCCTCCCAAACTTAGAAATACTCGTTATGTACATTAAAGCATCAGTCAGACGGTTTTAATTTGTTCAACCATCACTTATTCAACTGGCCACTGTAAATCTAAGACCAAGGTTTTCAACCTGTGGTCCCAGATCCCTGGGCTCCATAAACTCTGTGTAAGGGGTCTATAAAAGGTTATTGTTACCAAAGAATAGTAGATTTCAACCTGTGGTGTGTGGTCAACAGAGGGTCCACAGTTTGTGCCTAAGATTTCAAAAAAGGGCATACTTTCATTCGAAATTCTTAAGGGGTCCACAAATAGAAAAAGAGGTTGAAAACTACTGATCTAAGTGGCCCAGATTTCATAACTAAAGTTATCTATTCGTACTAATTAACAGTTCATCAGTTTTGCCAATGCATATGGCATAAACAAATTTTCCTTCAACAACAGATATGTGTCTTTTTTTAAGCCTGTTTGTACTTCAATATTTACCATGGCTAGCGTGAGAAAATACAATTTCTTTCCTAATCTTATATCTCCCCTCTCTGTGACAATTAGCCTTTCTCTGTGACAGTTTACCCAATGGCAAAATAGATAAAACAATGCTTACCTGTCTTACGAGGGTGATATAGGGCTTAATTAAGGTTTGTAAAAATGCTTTGATAATATGCTCTGTAGAAGTACATCACCACTTTATAGTATTTTAGGGGATCCGAAATCTCACAGAATAATTGCCAGTCTTTATTGCTAATTAATGATAGTTCAGGTTTTTTCAAAGTAGGTAGGCAAGAGAATTGAAATTGTTTGTCTAGGCATGCAGTAATGCAGAGGTACTTTTACCCCATTTCACAAGACTCGGCATGGGTGTTTATTGATGAACCTGCACAGTAACCTTTCAGATTTGAACTCCCACAGCATCAGGCAACATCTGCAAACTTTTAGTTCATCCTTCTCCCAATGAATTCAGCAGGCACAGAACTGGGCCCACAATGTGCATTGCACATGAAGACTTGTTACTTTCCATGCTTAAAAAAAAAAAAAAAAAAGGTGTGTATGGGGGAAAATGTCAGTACTCAGCTATGAAATAAGTATTCATCAGACGAAGAGAACAGTACACAAACTTGGATTTAACTTGTTCTTAAGGCTTTATGAAACCACTGTATGTGTTCAATTAGGCAAAAGAGCCACAAAACGAAAGATACCATAGATAAGAAAGAAATGTGACAGGATCACTGTCATTAAAAACTAGTGCTAGTCCTATTACCAGTGGTAGATTGTTGGGGCAAGGCTTGAGAACTGGCCCAAATAGTGTAAGCATCCTTCTTAAGAATAAGGCTGCTTCTCACAAAAGCAGGGATCAGCTGGTTGGCAGATTGGTACAGTTCATAAAAAGCAGTGTCCTTCTGGTCATTTTCTAAATACATTTGGAAAGGTTCTTACATTTCCACACTCAGGAAAAGAGTTTACTTTCTGAGAAGGCATAGTGTGTGTGTGTGTGTGTGTGTGTGTGTGTGTGTGTGTGTGTGTGTGTGTGTGTGTGTGTGTGTGTGTGTGTGTGTGTGTGTGTGTGTGAGAATGCTTCTCACATGGCAAGTGTGTGAATTTTTTAGCTAGACAGTAAAACTATAAATCACTGTTATACTAAAGCACAATTAATAAGAACACGTTAAAAATTAAAATGATTCTAACACCTATTTTGTTGGATGTTTCTCTATTTCACACCACAATGGCATGCAAATTCTTACTGTTTTAACCAGATTGTGGCATTTCTGACATGTTTTAATGTTGCATAAAAATGCTAACCTTCATAATAAGGCTCAGTCTAGAATGTATAATGCATAGTAAGTATATGAAGAAGAATGTGTCAAAGTGCAAATAATATTGTTTGTGCCCCCTGCAGAATTAAAAATCCTTGGGTAGCACTGTTATAACGATCCCATGCTGCTAGCATTACAAAGTGCAAAGGTTCGCTGAGTAAGAAAAGAGCAAGGGACAGAGTTTCCTCATTACACCATTCTTGAACTATTCTAGCTTAAATATTTATTAAGATATTAATAACTCTCTCCCTTTAGCTGCCTTCAGAAGCTTAGGGGAAATACAATGGATGGCTGCTCATATGAAAACAATACATTATAGGATAAAACTGCTACCACACAAGATGAACACCAATATTTTGCACAATACATTATTAATTCAGCAGGTAATATATTAAAAATTATTAGTCTATAACTACTGCCTCCCAAATATAAGACAACAGCATAATACTGTAAATGTATGCATGATATGTTATGTGGCTTATATGTTACCAAAACTATATTAGGTGTTTCTTATGTATACATCTACTCATAAAACATTTTACAAAGTCATCTTTAAATCAATGTTTGTAACACTTAGTATGTTCCTTTGAGGTTTACTTGAAGTTCCTTTGAAGACACAAAGCAATGTTTGTAGCTCTTCCAAAACTTCCCAATCAATACATCACAAAAATATCAAGAAGGAGTCACTCACTTTAAATGAACTCTTTAAGACATGAGTAGTGTGTCTATATTTTTTGAAACATAGCATTTATTAATGTAAATATTGATACTAAATATAAAATACTTCAGCACATAATTTAGTAAAGGCAAATTAAACTAAAACACACTTACTCTAATATACAACTGCATAGTTTCTTTTTCTTTTTGTGGGTTCCGATACTTTTCGTAGAAATCACGTCACTTCTTTGTTTCCTTTTGGATTTTATCTTTTCTTTCTCTCTTTTCTGCAGGTTCATCTGAGCTATCAGAAGACAGCTGTACTTGGACTTTTGTCTTTTCCACTTCAATATAGTTCTCATTGGGATTCAGTACTATTACTCCATAGCCTTCCTGTTTCAGAAAATCCAAAATAAAAGAATATTAATAGAAAAATTTAGTCTTGGAAATTACTTTCAATTCATTGTATTGTTCTTGGTAAAATATATCAATGATTTCATATTGGATAAAAGATATAATAGTATAGCAATATTTTAAGGAACTTAAAGGGCTTGATTTCTGTAACTAAGGGGAAATACATGGATGTGTATATATGTAAGTATATAGATATTCCTACATTTATATTCACATGACTTTCCTGTTTCCCCTTTTAAAAATACTTTTTCAAAATGTATTGGGGTTAGCTTTGTATTAATAACTACACGTTATTTTATATGACTTTAGCAGAAAGCTACTAGAACTAAAAACAAAACATCATAATGAGAGCACTACATAATAATGAACAAAGTTTATATAGAACTAATACAACTTTTACAATAGAATGGATATCCTCCAAATAACATCTCTTGGAACTATTCAGCACAGCTTAAAATAGTAACAACCTTTTGTCTAGCTGACCACCAGCATACGATGCACAAACTGACAGCGACAGTAACCATGAATCAATATCAACACTGATTCAGCGATATTGCTTACAAGCCAACTCTGTTAGGGTAGAATGACTTTTAAGTATCACTTTAAAACGGCACTAAAACTTCTTTGATATTAAGTTATGCATTGTATACTGCAACCAAGAGAAAATCTACATTCTGCAAGAGATTCTGATTAAACAACTGTGCTGAATTTGTGTGCTTGAAGAAATGGAACAGCTGAAAAGCAATTTTTATACAATTTATACAATTTTTAAAATGCTGACAATAAAGTATTATAAAATTTATGTGAATAAAAGCATTTTAAGGGGGGGGATGATGAGAAGAAAGATGAATAGTTAACAGAATGGGTCCGATTAAAAATGAAACTGCTTTATAAGCACATTTTAAAAACAAAACATTTAATTTTTGTATTAATTAGATATCAAAATAACATAATTTTTGCCTTTTTATTTAAAACTTTACATTTTATATTCAGACCAAGTGAGAAGATCCACAAGCCTACATACCTAACTGACCAAAGTAAACCAAATCTACGCCAACAAAAGATACTTTATTTGGTCTTGCTTTATTCTAATCTGTATAGCTATTCAAAAATCTTGTAATGCATTGTGACCACTGTCAGGTAGACAGATTGTCAGTTGGTGATTTTCTACAGTTGGACACACTCAACTAGTTATTAAAATCACATTTGAAGGAAGTTCCTACCCCTCTTCCTTGTGCCTGTACAACTTTTCACGCCCTTCTCAAATATCTGCTATAACTTCTCCTCCCACCAAAACTAAGTTAAAGGACACTGCTGCACTCTGCTAAACAGGGTGAAATAGAGGCATTCAGTACACTGTCTCTGGTGTAGGGAACATAGTCAAAAAAGGTCACTATAGGCCAAAGAGAAAATTGCCTCCTCACTAGATTCTGTACCATGAGTAAGTGGTCTCCTGTCATGTTTCTTCCCTGCCCTCTCTTCTGAGTGAATTGAACTTCAAAAAATTTTCAGAAAAAATAAACAAAACCCAACCCACCACAAAGCTTTGAAATGAGCCGATCCCATAACTGGTTATTAAAGCAATAAATATATTAAAATATTAGTATTAACATCAGAAAAAATACCATACTACTATATTTTTCAGCTTTTAAAAATGAATTTATGTTTATAAATCTAAAGCAAACCCGTCACAAAACAGAGTAGAGCTTTAGTACATTTATGTAAAAACATTAGTGAATTAGGAGAGTATTATGAAAGTACACTTTTTGTGCTATGCTAAATGGTAGGAGGAAAATGATGTTTTCAAAACAAACTACATGAAGTTCTTTGGCGATTTTAACTTGTAGTGTAAAATGCTTTAGTTTGTTGTCCGTCTTCTTGAGCTGTTCATTTTCAGTGCAGACAGTCTGTATATTGATTCTTTTTGCTTTCTATACAAAGCCAAATGCAAAATTCATGTATTCATTGTGGTTTTGTAAGAGTTACTGAAATTTGAAACTCTATGCCCACTAAAATCTGTCCACAAAACAGACACATAAATCTTCAAAGAAGTTGAATTTGTCTAAGTTATTGATTATGTAACTGAAAATTACATGAGTCATTTGTCCAATTTTTTGAGGACACAATGTCAATTTTTCACAGAGACATCAACAGATGAAAAATGATTCCATTTTAAAATTCACTACTACATAAATCAATTAAAGGATTTTTATCAATTAGTTTTTAAACAGCATAATGTCTCCCTTTACCTTTTGAATTTTTTTAAACTTTTTCAAACAGACTTTTCCTTTCTGCAACAATACAATAATTAAGTAATGGTTGAGAAGAATTTGTCAAACAAGTCTCAAAACTTACTGTTAAAAATGATTCTATTTTAATATTGCTTAATTTATCAGAAGTTACATATTTTCATTCTGCGTTTTCTATTTTTCTTCCACAATCACTTCAACCCAAGTTGTAAGACACAAACAATTGCATCAACAAAATAGTCTGATCTATCATACTACACTTACTCATATGAAACCACATGGTTATACAATGTAGCGTCTATAACTGCACCAGAATTTAACCTCTATCAGGCTGTACTAAATCATACAAACATATTACATCAAGAAACCTCATCTTAAAGGCCCATCTTCACCTTGCTGACCTATGAAAACAATGCATTTCTTAGGTCCCAGCAATGTCTGGAAAAAATCTATAATAAGTAGCACACATTTGCAGAATCACACGTCAAAGATATTCACTTATTAACATTTAAAACAAAAAAGTACCATTAGAAAACTGCAAGTACAGAAAAAGAGATACATTCTATACTGATTTGTAAATATCTGTAAGGTTAAAGATGGTGATGTCAGTGCACAACTGAACAAACAGAAGTTCATGGAGCTTAAAAAACTGAAAATATTCTTTATCAGTAGAGTTCATCAGAAATAATTAATATGTTTAACAAAGATGGACACATACTATTTAAAATTATATTCTTTAAAAAGCCTGTTCAGAACTGTAACCCAGATTCTCACTTTAAATCTAGAAGCATATGTAGTGTTATTAAAATATTGGATATGATGAAGTCTTTCATAAATAAATACATGTTCCTAGGAGAATTTCTTCACACCATGTGCATCTGTAAAAAGTTAGATATGCAATTCATGTAATAAAGTTGAATTAGCATTTTTTTCTACATATTTACTGTGTACAAATAGAGAAACTATTCTACTGATAAGTTATTTTACACTATAAAGTTACACTTTATAAGCTGCTATTTTTAAGTATTCATAATTAGATTGGTCTAATTTTTTTCTGTCTCAAAACAGAATAATCTGCTCAGTTATTCAATCAATTGTTACAAACCAACCCTAATCTACTACCATATCTCTGAGAGAATATATGTGTTGTAGTTAATTAACTCCAAGTTTGTTTGCATAGTACATCTGTGACTAGATGTGATAATCAAGGCAGATATTGATAAAAGTAAGCTTCATCCTATAATTCATCACACTTAAATGATTAATTCAATGGATGTAATTGTAAATTCTCTATCAGAGTAAAGTAGGTAGGCTTAAATTACCAGCATATTAATAGGTATTTCCTCAAATACTATTGCTTGAGAAAGGTAAGTTAAAAATCCATATTCCATACAACTAACTACTTCCTGAGGTTTAAGAATTGTAAAAGAGCATTGCATTCAAGCCCTAGTTCCTAGTCTATACATAGAGTTTCAAATATATAATAGCTCGCTTATCATTTATTCAACAGATGATTGCTAATGGGAAAGCAGACAGGTGTTGGCAAGCACAAAAATAATAAATACAAAAGCTTTGAAATAAAGTCATACAGATAGAGAACTGCACTAATCACTAAAATAAAGCACTATGAAATGGGATGGTACTTTTATCTTTTATTGGAACTTTATACCAAATATTTGTAACTGAAGTGATATCAAAGTTAATTTATCCTGTTACTCAGCTCTAGTAAGGTCAAAGGCAATCTAAAATATTTGAGGTAAATTCTGAATCTTTTCAAGTCTCTTGTGGCTGGCTAAATGAATAATGAGCTGAAAGCATTCAGCTCCGCATATTAATCCACCAAAATGGGATGCCATATGTGACCAGAGAGGTCAGGGGCTAGAGTGGAATCCCTTGACCTATGTAACTATCTTTTTGGCCTGTAAGTAAGGATCTATAAGAGATCATTTTCCTAAGCTTTATCAATCTGATTCTTCAAGTTCAGAATTCTATTTAGATTATTTGCAACAAGATTAGAGCTAATTCTCAAGGGAAAAGCTACTCAAAGTGTTTTGGTCTGTAAACTAAATCTGCCCATGGTTAAAATGGACACTAGCAATGTCCATTCATCTTTTTGAAAGATGTATGTTCTGTTTATTTCCCATCTTTTTCATGAGAAGGGTACATATATGTCACTGTTGCAACATCCTAGGTGCAACAGTGGGATGAGGTCATGACAACCAATCAGAAGTCACTAGTGAAGCGTTAAAGTAAACATAGCTGTTGGAGATGCAGCTCAGCTTGAAAAATGCCCCCTCCATTATTTGAGTAATTTTCTCAAGACGTGACCTGAGACTGAAATGCCTGAAATGTCAGTTGACTCCGTTTTGTGTTTCCACCCAATGTGCATTTTGGCAATTGCACCCTGCTAACACTTTGTAATATTTTCATCCAGCTACACCTCAACTCTTAGCTTCCTGAATTCCAGTGCTATGTCCAAGTGTCTAAAAACGCTGTGTTACTGCCAAACATACATTGTCCCAGCAAGTTCCCAACTTAAAAATACCTCATCAAGTTAGGCAGGAAAAGAAAACATGCCACAAAAAGTTTGTAGAGGACCACCTGTTGTCTATTATTTTTACATAGCACTTACTCATAAATCATAACACAGGGTAATTAATCAAGCTGTCAAAGAAAAGGTCAAAGGTTATGTGGGGGAGTCAGAAGGTCATGCATGGGCTGATAGAGGTCAGGGTCACACCGCATTCCTCATTATCAAGTTGGGATGAGAGACGGCCCAAGCAAACAAAAGTGAAAGCAGATGGAGAAGTGAGTGGATAAAAAAAAGAAAATTTCACAAACAAAAAGAAAAGTGAAAGAAGAATGTCAGCTGCCTTCAAATAAAGAGGAGAATAGAAAGAAATACACTGCAACATTCTCAAAAGGTCCCACATACAACATAAAGAAACTACAGTTTGATTATTTAAATACACTTAATATTACTTTCTCCAATTGGTCTTCTTGCATATACCAAGCAACATTATTATGTGGTTCTTTTTGTAATATTTGGTTTGTTCTATTTCACATCTTGACATTTGCATTTCAAGATGAATTAGACAAAAAGTATACGATTATCTGATGTAGGGTGATTCATGTATAAAATTATTTGTAAATGCTAGTTTTCTTCTTTCAAAATGCTTACGGATACAACCAATTGATGTTCCATAAAAAAGGTATAACTTGATGGAAAGATATGTTAGAACTGTACTTTTTATACACACACATACAAAAATAAAACATCATAAAAGTCCCTTTGGATGACACAACAGTTATAAAATATTCTATCATTACACTGACCTGAATTAGATGCAGAATACTGTGCAAAATTAGCTGTCACCCTTTCCTCAAAATCTTTGTTAATCTCATTTTGAATGTTTGCAGCTTTATCAACACATGCATCAATGTCAGCTCCTTGGTTACTGAACCGCTGTACTTGGAAGAAGATATAATTAAAATGTTTTGGCACAGAAAAGGTGAAATTGTATCTTCTCCTGTTCCCTGAGGAGTCTGTAAAACATGTAGGCTATATTGACAAACACATACCCTTGTCTAGAGCCCTATCATCCCAGGTCAGCCAACTGCTATTTATTTCAAAACATTCACTTTACACTTATCCATAGTCACCTGCTGTGTTACTAACTTTTAATTAACATTAGAGCTACAAAACAATAAACCTTAAATTTCTCTCTCTGACTACTGTGTTCTAATTCCTCACTGTATTTGGTCCATATCTAGTTGCATCAAGAACTGTATTTGTTTTATTTTACCACACACTATCTTTACGGTAGTAAAAATACATTCTTCAGTTAACATGTTCTGCTTTGCTATTTGCTAACCTGATGTTAATGAAATGATATTAAATCAATAATATCACAATGTTCAACATTAAAAGACAGAATAGTTATTTCATTTTGAATCTACTTTTGAAAAGTGTTGTACCTTTCATTTTCAGAGCAGACATGACTTACAAAGTAGGTAACTACAGAAGCAATATTTTGTAGTTTGCATCTATCCATAAGTGACCACAATCTCTCTACTGGTAAGCACTGGTACCCTAACTACTGTATGATGTGCAGTCCAGAACCCAAAATTGAACAAACCAAGAGATTTTCTATATTTTGTGAGCATTTTATTTTTCTGAATACTCACAAACTTCATGGAAATCTACTGTGTGCATTACTCCTAATATGGAGTTTTGGTGCCTTTTCAATCACTGCGTCATTTAATCATACTTTAGCATATACAATTAATTTCCAATGGACAGTAAAACACCTGAGAAATCTCCAAATTTCTACAACACATCCTTAACTCAAATGTGAATAAATATAAAATAATTATTTCCTTGACCAAATACTGTTTTTATAGCACTGTCCTCAGCCAAATCAAAACTCCCTAAAAATGGAGTTGAATCAGACAGAATTGGACTCTGTGGAGTTGGACTCTGTGGAGTTGAATCAGACAGAATTTAGCCCAACAACACCCGAGATAGGTTGTAATACTGCAACACAGACTTTCTACACTCACTTTTCCAGGTTGGATTAATACTTGCTACCCCCTTCTGAGCCTCTATATACAAGTCTGGGGTTCTCTTAACTCAGGTACTTATTCCCATACAGCCCTGTCTATGCCATCTTATTTGGATATGTTGCGTGTTTTCTCTGTGCCAACAGCCCATATTTCACTGGCCTTTTGCCCTCTCTATGCAACTACTTCTCTTTTTCCTTCCATAAAGACTATAGGGCTTCCGTGGAGTGCAAGATCTTTTATAAGACCTCTGGGCAGCTGTCATTTTCATCTTGACAGAAAGCTGCCTTGACCAAGATTTTCAAGAATAGATTACATAGTACTTAACACTTTACATTTTAAAAGCAATATGTAACAAACAACAGTCACTAAAGAATCCACACAAGAGCCAGATGAGTACTGGGTATCATTCTATCCGTTTTACAGACAGGGAAACTAAACGAGGAAGGTCAACTGACTTTCTGACCATTACATAAAAAGTAATGGCAGAGCTGGGATACAAATGCAAGTGTTTCTGAATCCTTCCTAACTATCTAAGGCAGGGGTTCTCAAACTTTGAGATATCGCGACCCCCTCTAAGTTGCTTGTGACCCTCCTCTAAGTTGCTTGCGACCCCTTGGGGGGTCGGGACCCACAGTTTGAGAAACGCGGACCTAAGGTATTTCTAGGATGCACATCACTGTACAATCTGAGTTCTCATCTCCAAATTCAGTTCGCCAAACATTCTACCTCCTTCACGGCATATCAGAGCATGTCCTTCTAACTTCCTACTGCATACATAGTTTTATATAAGCTGTATATACATATATAGAGAGATATTACAATTTTAATATTCTGATTTTTGAAAAACAGTAATAGAGCACAAGAAGCTATAATTTGATTCATCCTACTAAGATATAACTCATTTCTTCCCCTACTGTAATAGTGGGAAACATTTTCTAAAGGCAGCTTTTTTGTGAACTGTTCAACAAATCTTTTGGTGGGCTCAGAGATGAGACTAGGTTTATAACATGTTTTGCTTGTAGAAGGGCATATAAGTTAACAAGTCCTCCTGTTCACCTTTTATCTCCAAGCATTTATATGTATTACATTAGTACAGAATAAGATTAAGCACCAATATCTTAGAAGGTCTATACTCAGGCCTTTTGTCTGGTAGCTTAAAGGGAATGCATT